>CM053583.1:64163426-64216790 GCA_028627135.1 Pseudochirops cupreus | reverse complement strand
TGACTTTAGTGGGAAGTATCTTTGTGTGCGTTTTGGAGTTCTAGGATTGGTTTAGAGTCCTATTTTATGGGTATTTTGGGGTGGCTATGTGAGAGCTGCGATATGTTGCTGCTTCTACGCCGCCATCTTGGCTCCGCCCCTGTGTTTCTTTTTTCTTAGCCTGGTAGAGAGTTCTTATAACCTTTCCCTCCAAAGAAGCTTGCTTTAAGAGAAACAACATGTTTAATTTTTAACCTTGAACAGTAGGACTTTAATGTAAAGGGATGCTACTTTGAAATGTTAAAAATTGTTCCTGCTTTCTCTCCTGCTCTTTCCTGTACCACCTCCCATACTCCCATTTACAGCTGAGGGTGTCCTTTTCAGAAGAAGAAAGGTTGACTTCTTTCAAATCCACCCACTCATCTTCTTTAAATAGTTCCTGGATATAACATCATTTCCAGCATTGACTGCCTGTTGACAAGCCTCTGATGGACAAGTCAAGTTCGTATTTTAAATTTAAGTCCCAGAAAGAAACTTAAAAAACAACAACAACAAATAATCTTAAAAAATTTTGACGAAATGGACAAAGCCATTATTAAGGCATTGGATTTATAGATGACAGGAAGATGAACAAGAGTGAAAATAATAAATCGCTATTATTTGCTGTTTACAAAGTATTTTCAAAGAGGACTGATGACATCAGGGAATGATGTCTTGACTTGCACGTAAATTAGATGTAAGTGAGGCAGAGATGAGAAAAGTTGTCAGCTTCACTCTTTCTTCCAGGATCATCAAAATCCAATAGTAAGATGAAAGTCAAGATGATGGCATGGTCCAGGATACAGTGTATGATCTTGTTATCTTCAATGTCTGACCAAGTTCTAAGCCCTCCACAGCACGTGCTTGAGCCGACTTCATGGTCACTAGAACAAATTGTTCTCAACCACCTATTCTGGGGAGGGAAGACTTCACACTCTTGGGATAGACATCCCCCTAACTCACTGATGGTTTTGAGGCCAGTTGGTTACCCTTAACCTGGTTTAGCTCATCTGTTGAGATGGTTCTATGTGGGTTTGGATGCTATACATGCTATAGTTTCTTGGAGTCACAGATGAGAGCTGGACACCAAAGGTAGATGAGCAGCCCTGAAAAGAGCTTGGCAAGTTCTCACACCAGAGGTGCCAGTACTCCCTGAATACCATATATACCCTATCCTGGGAGGTGGGCAATGCAAATATCATTATCCTCATATTGCAGATGAGAAAACCGAAGTCCCCAGAAATTATATTTCACCAATGTTCGTGTTTAAATGCAGGTCTACTGGCTCAAAGCCCAGTACTAAATTTATATGAAGCTATTTTATGATAATAACTCATATTTATCTGTCATTTTATGAACTGAGGCAGTGGAACATAGTAGATAGAGAGCTGACTTAGGTTCAGAGAGACTTAGGTTCAATTCCCACTATACTGGTCATGTGTTGGGTTATTTAACCCCTCCTCACTTTGGAATACTCTCCAAGATTATCAGTTGCAGAGAAGGTACTGACTTGAACTGGCATAGGAAGTTTCCTGAACCAAGGAAACCACAGGTCCTATCTGTTTATGACAACCAGTGAGGGAGATGGCACAAATGTCATCATCCTCATTTTTAAAATAAGTAAATGAAGATCAGAAAGGTTAAAGGTCTTGTATGCTACAACTAGTGAGTGATGGTGGCCAGACTCAATATTCAGGCCTTCTCATGATTAGCTCACTGTTCTTCCACTATTCCATGTTGTTTCTCAACAGAAAACAAATGGATCATCTTTCAATTATAATGCAATAGAAAGAAATCCAGTTGTTTTCCATCAAAGATTCTTAAAATTAGATCAGAAGATCATATGTCCAGAGCTGGAAGGAATGTTAGAAGTCATTTAGTCCAATCCAAAACAAGGATTTTACAGACAAGAAAACTAAAGCTAAAAGATGTTAAATGACTTGCCCAGGGTGACGCTGGTTGTAAGTAGAAGAGTTGGTGACATTAGAACTCACCTCAGGTCCTATGACTCCACATTCAATTCAAAGCTCTTTCCATTTGATCATAGTACCTCAGAGGCTATCTAGTTCAAATTATAGCTACAGAAGTATCCTGAAAACAGAATGCCTGATAAGCAGCTTTCTAGCCTCTGATTAAAGACCCTCTGAAAGACCCTATCCACTTTGGGATAACTCTGCTCGTTCAAGTCCTTCCTTACAGTAAGTCAAAACATGTCTCTCCACACCCTCCCTCCAGTGCTCCCCGTTCTACCCTCTGGGGTCAAGCAGGACAAGTCCAATCTCTCCTTCAAATGCTTCAGTACAGTTATTATGTCACTTCTTTTCTCCCGCCAGCTAAACATCCCTGGTTCCTTCAATCAGTTATACTTCAATAAGAGATCCATTTCCTTCACTCTAAAAATCACCTACCTCCTGGTGTGCTCCAGTTTACCAAATGTGCTTCCTAAAATGTGGTGTCCCAAACTGAGCCCAAAGACTCCAGATGTGACCTGATCAGGCCAGAATTTCTGACGGGACTCTCATCTCCCTCTTTCCGAGCAGCGTACTTCTCTTAAAATAGTCAAAAGTTGTATTTAATTTTTGGTCGCCATGTCCCCCTCTTGACTTATACTGAACTTGCATTCCAGTAATGCTACTCATTCTTTTTTTCACATGCATTCTTATCTAGCCAAACCTCCCTGATCATGTACTTGTGGAGTTGGTTCTTTAATCCCAAATGTAGGACTTTGCATTGACCCTAATTCAAGTCTTCTTCACATTTTACCCATATTTTTAGACCATAGTTTTACACTAAAGATCTTTTTTAATAGAATATCACAACTAACTTGTTTTGCTAATGGGAATGTTATTTTCTAAGAAATATTAACCACAAAACTATCACATTATCATGATTCTGTAATAGGGTGAGTGCACTCTCTCTCTCTCTCTCTGTCTCTCTCTCTCTGTCTCTCTCTCTCTGTCTCTCTCTCTCTCTCTCTCTCTGTCTCTCTCTCTCTGTCTCTCTCTCTCTCTCTCTCTCTCTCTCTGTCTCTCTGTCTCTCTGTCTCTGTCTCTCTCTCTCAGGACTATTCTCAATTGACTCATTTTGCCTTGATCCCAGTGGAAACTCCTCAATTCCTCCTACATTCAGTGTGTTGTTAACCAACCCCCTCAACCCCTTGCCCAATAGATAAATAAGTGGCTGAAGGATATGAAAAGCCATTTCTCAATAGAAGAAATAGAAGCTGTCAATATCAATATGAAAGAATACTTCCAATTATTAATTGGAATCACTAATTATGATAATAATCCAATCTAGTCATTAATAGTAATAGAAATGAAAATTAAAATAATCTTAAGGTCTTTACCTCCCTTGCATCATATTGGCAAAGATGACAAAAAAATAAAATGGTAAATATTGAAGATGGGGAACATTGGTGTGCTGCAAATTGGTTCACCCTTCTGGAAAATAGCTTGGAACTATATTAGAAACGTGTCTTAACTCTAAATATAAATATATGTATGTATATACACACACACACACGTATTCCTCAATCCAGCTTATATACCCAGGATGTAAAAGACAGAGGGAAAGATTTCATATACACACAAAAAAATATTTATAGCAACACTTTCATAGTAGCAAAAACAAAAAACTAGAAACAAAGTGGGTAGTGTGGTATGCTGGAAACATTGCTGGATTTGAATAAAGAGAATATAGGTTTGAATCTGAGCTTTGTAACTTACATGCCAGTCACTTAACCTCTCTGGGTCTCAGGTCCCTTATCTGTAAAACTCGGAGGAGATTGGGCTAGATGACTAGAACCCTTCCAGCTCTAAATCTATGATGCTGGAAACCTGTAGATGCTCATTAATGGAGGAATGTTTGAACAAATTGTAGAATGTGAACGTAATAGAAAACAAATATGGAGAATTTGGAGAAACTTAAAATGAATGGATGCAGAGTGAAATAAGCTGAACCAAGAAAAAACTTAGGCAATGAATAACCACTAATAATTAAAGGAAAGGAAAATAAGATGTGGACTTCAGAACTCTAAATCCAATAACCAAGCCAGATGTTGGAGGATTGACTGTGAGGTATACTTTTCTTCTTTTTGGCAGAGAATTGGTGGGCTACAAGTTGAGAATGGGGCACATGTAGTAAAACAAAGTTAATGCATTGGCTTGTTTTGCTTAACATACTTTGTTACAGGAGAGTTCTGTAAATAGTAATAGGGGTAGAGAAGTGATCTTTGGGAAGCAAGAGTAATGCAAAAAAAAAAAAAAATCAAACACTTATTTAAAAAAAATTATCTTGAAGCCAAGGAATGTATTCCTGTAGTCTCTGATGTTGGAGAGGCTAAGGCTTGATGGATCACTTGATTTCAGGAGTTCTGAGCTGCAAGAGAGCTAAAGCCAATGGTGTGTCCACACGAAGTCCTGCACTAATATGGCAAGGTCTTGGATGCTGAGGGGTACCAGGCTGCTTAAGGAGGGGCAAACCAACCCACCTGGGGAAAACAGAACAAATTAAAACTTTTAGGTGATCAGTATTGGGATTGGGCTATAAGTACCCACTATATTTCCAGTCAAGTAAAGATAGGAAGACTTTTTTTTTTAATCTTCCTGACCTCTTACGATAGCAAAGTCAAATAGCTTTTGTTCAGGCTTGATAATTGCAGCAATAGCAGCCACAGCAGCAACAATTGCTCCAAATCTAATTCCCTAGCCCCTAGGAAAGTCAGGTTTCTCTGCTTATTCTCTTTAGTTTCCAAGTTGTAGAAAAAGAAATTAGGAAATTCATTGACTTAACACAAATATCCCACCTCCTGATGCCACGGGAGGAAGGGCTGATTTCTAGCCTCGATCTGAAGTACAATGAGCTTGGCTTTATGTGAAGGCTTCCTGATCATGCAACCCCTAGTTCTCCCCAAATGAACTCGTATTGAACTGCTTTGTATTGGTTTATAGTTATTCTCTTCTTATCTATTCAAAGCTAATTTTAACAGCTTAAAACTGCACTGACTTTGGAGATACACTGTACTCTTTGTCTCCCTCATTCAAACTTCAGCATCTTGGAGGAAAGTATCGTTCCATAGTTCGTATTTGTGTTCCCAGTGCTTGGCATAAGGCCTAGCACAGAGTAGGTGCTTAATAACTTCTTGAATATTGGATGATTGATTTATTGCTAGGGCTGAGTCACCTTAATAAGTGGGTAAATAGAAAATAGGTATAAAGTGCTTACTGTGTGCTAAGCATTGTGTTAAGTGCTGGATACCAGTACAGGCATACCTCAGAGAGATTGTAGGTTCAGTTCCAGACCACCACAACCAAAGTAAATATAGCAGTAAAGAGAGTCACACAAATTTTTCCCCTAGTTTTCTGGTGCATATAAAAGTTATGTTGACACGATTCTGTCGTCTATTAGGTATGCAGTCATATTATGTCTAAAAAACCATTATATTGTATTATGTCTAAAAATGTACATTCCTTAATTAAAAATGCTTTATTGCTAAAAAGTGCTAACCATCATTTGTGCCTTAAACAAGTTGTTATCTTTTTACTGATGGAGGGTCTTGTGTCGATGTTGGTGTCTAATGACTGATCACAGCGGTAGTTGCTGAAGGTGGGAGAGACTGTGGCAATTTCTTAAAATAAAACAATGAAGTTTGCCACATCAATTAACTCTTCCTTTCACTTGAACATTGGAGGCTGTTGTAGGGTTATTAATTAGCCTAATTTTAGTACTATTGTGTCTCAGGGAGACACAAACAAACCAATGCATCGACTTTGTTTTACTACCAATTTTCTGGGAAAGGCTGGTAGCAGAACAGTCAGAACACACACAATATTTATCGGCTAAATTCTACACCTTATATGGGCACAGTTCATGGTGCCCCAAAACAATTACAATAGTAAAATCAAAGATCACTGATCACAGATCACCATAATGGATATAACAATAATGAAAAAGTTTGAGACATTGTAAGAATTACCAAAGTGTAACACAGAGACACAATGTGAGCACATGCTTTTGGAAAAATGGGATTGATTGACTTTTTTGATACAGGGCTGCCACAAACCTTCAATCTGTAAAATATGAAGTATATGCAAAGTGCAATAAAGTACAATAAAATGAAGAATGCCCAGAAAAAATTGAAGGCAGTCCTTGACCTCAAGGAACTCATATCCTCATTGAAGGAGACATCACAGAAAGGGAAATGATCAGTGAAGAGTGTTTTGCTCTGGCAAGTCACTGGGATGGTGTGGGGAGCTGTAAGGGTTCTTTTCCAGAAGCAGTAAGAGGAGGAAGAAATCCAAGGTCCAGATCTGAGCTGAGCTCAGGAGAAAATGGTCAAGGCACACATCTGTGTAAGGATCTCAGAAACTTCCTTTCCTGGACAAATTGAATCATCCTCTTGGTTTCATAGCACTGCCAGTGCTCGAGAAAGGGAGGGAAGGACATCCAGTGCTTAAAAAAAGAAAAAGAATCCAAAGCAGGCATGCCCAACAGAGTCTCCCTACTTTGTGGCCCTCCAGTCAAATTCTCTTCAATATTTGGTTCCTAACCGAACCTTGCCACTTTTCATGGGTTCTTGTGACCTCTGTCCCTGGTGCTCCATGCCCCTTCAGTTAGTCCTTCTAATTGCAGTCCACATTAGAAATTGCTTTGCTTCATTCAGTCTTTAGCAGAGTCCCAAAAACAGCTGTTGGGGAAGTAACCTGCCAGAAGTTTCAGGGCCACACACAAACCACCAGACATACTACAACTGGAATACCTCCTCCTGTGTTCATTTAGAAATCTACTACATTTACATAAATCATTAATGTCTTTGATCCTACAGTTCTGGTTAGAGGATTTCAATTAATATTGATTTTATGCTGTTCTATAACACTATTTGATATTGAGCAGAATATATTCTAAGGTAGCTCTCCCTCAGCTTCATCCAAATAGTAATGACAAAGATGATGACTGTATCCTTTTTTATTTTTAATTGGGTCATGTGATTTTTATCAGTACAGGAAATTCCTTTTGTCGATGCAGATTGGCAACTGTTCTGCAATTTATAATTTTAGAGAGTTAAGTGAGATTAAGTGACTTGTCAACGGTCATAAAACCAGTATTTGTCAGATGTGAGATAAACTCAGGCTCTTCTTTCTCTTAGGTTATCACTTTATCAACTACACCACACTATCTGCCTCTCAGCCTGTGCTTTTTCCACAAGAAAAAGTCTAATGGTAATAGATCAGGTGACTGAGGTGACCAAGAATAGGGACTTCCTTTCCCAGTACTCGTGTCTGAGAAAATATCATTTAGAAACTGTCATATACACAATGCAAAATGACAGGGTGCCCTATCTTGTTAAAATTAAAAATTTATTATTCAGAATTCACAAAACTAAGTATAAAAGAAATGTAGATCAACTTTCAAATGATGTTTTTTATAAGTTTGTAGCGTTTTTATTTCTGAAATAATTAAACTTCACTAAGACGTTGGGATACTATATAACTAGTATATTTTATGTGTGTGTTTGCTTGCTTGTGTGCATTCGTGTGTGTGTGTGTGTGTTCTAAAAAACCTTCTCTGGCTATCTTATAACTTTCTCTTATGTAGTCAAATAGCAGTAATTTTGATCAATGACTTTTGATTACTACTATCAAATAAAGCATAGAACTAAGAGTCACCAAAGGTGTTTGTCACTGTCATCATGTAGACTGTTCAGTATAGAATACAAATGGAAGAAAGATTTCCTATGAATAAAAGAATTCCTGTAGATGCATCAAGCACTAGAACATTGTATAGCCTCTTAAATGAGATCCATAATTACTCAAAAGCATTGGACTTAACTATCCAAATAGGAAAAACCAAGTGGATGAAGAACGTCACTTGTCTAGAGCTGTGATATGCAGTGAACTGAATAGCTCAGCTCATTAAGCTAATCTATTAGTACATAAATATCTTGGACAGATGTTGCTAGTGGATAAAGAAGTTGCTTACCCTGTATGTTTTACCTCTCCTTTGTTGTGTTTAATCTCTGGAAAACATCATGTGTATTGAGTTATGAGGTACTTAAAGTCCTAGGCACAGATTATACCATGTGGCTTGCAGTATTGACTTTGTAAAAAGAAAAAGAAGGAGCAAAGAAAGGTCAATGACGGTTGGATCTATAACAACATTCCTTTTTTTGGGGAGGGCATTTTGTTACATAGGTCCTGCAACCACAACAGCCATTGATAGTAACACTCTGATACAAGGGAATTCACTTCAGCTTAGAGCTGAATATTAAGTATAACAATACTTCCATGAATTATTTTGGATTATCATTATACAATTATGAAATGCTGCTTATTTATGATTATGTTCTGGGTATAAAAGTTAAGCTGATATAACCATAATACTTTTTCCCTGAAGCACCTTACAACCTAAAATAAAACAATATGTAAAATGACATGGACAATGGGCAGTTGGACAAACACTGTCAAATCAATTATACGAAGTATTTACATTATGTACTAATGTTGAGTGCAAATGTTTTATATCAATACTGACTGAAAGATGAACTTGATGCTTGTCTTCTGGGAGAATAATAATACATTTACATAACACAAAGCATTTTCCCATAAATTATATCATTGGATTTGCTCTGCTTAACCATCTTGTGTGGTAGCTGGTGCAGGGATTCTTTTTTTTTTCTTTTTGGAGGGAGGAGGGCAGGGCAATAGGGGTTAAGTGACTTGCCCAAGGTCACAGGGCTAGTAAGTGTTTAGTGTCTTGAGACTGGATTTGAACTCAGGTCCTCCCAACTCCAGAGCGGGTGCTCTATTCACTGCACCGCTTAGCCGCCCCAGGTGGTGCAGCAATTCTTAACCCTATTTCATAGATGTCAAAATTATGGCCCAGATTGGTTGAATGATTTAAACAAGGCCATAGAACTGGTGAGTGACAGATTTGAGGTTCAAACTCAGGATAACACCAACTGCAGTCCATATTCTAAGCAAAAGAAGAAAAAGGCACAGAACAAGGAGAGTAGTGTTACTTTGCATGGCTGAGAGCAATCCAAGTTGGCTAAGACATAGAATGAATGGATGGAAATAATAGCAACAATAACAAGTAACACTAAGGAAAAGATTAAATAAATAAATGAAAGAAGTTTGCTTCTTGAAAATACAGAATTTATTTATGACATGTAATGTAATGGAGTCCATTACAGAATTTTAAGGAAAGATTGATTGGAGTTAAATGGCAGCAACAGCTAGTAGCAACTTATATAAAACAATGCATCTTTTTTTTTTTGCTTTTTGGAGGGCAATAGGGTTAAGTGACTTGCCTAAGGTAACACGGCTAGTTTTTGTGTCAAGTGTCTGAGGCAGCATTTGAACACAGATCCTCCTAACTCCAGGGCCTATGCTCTATTCGCTGCGCCACCTAGCTGCCCAAAACAATGCATCTTAATGTTTTACAGGAGTGTTGTTTTTTTTTTTAAGGGCCATCCTGAGTAGTTGCATATTCCTTTCTCTGCAAACATAGGTTTATACAGCCGAGGGAGCTACAGTTGAAAGTTTGGCTCTCTACTTGTCCATTTGCATCTTGTCTTTCCCTTGAATTCAGGCTCTTTGTCCAGCATGGGAGAAGATAGCTAGGAAGTGTGACAGGTCACAGCATAATTTTATACCACACACCATAGGACATAGAACCGTGGAGCTAAAGGACTGTTTAGTAACCTCATCCAATCCTTTCACTTTCCAGGTGAGTAAACCAAGGTAAAGAAAATTTAAGTGACTTCCCCAAGATCACATAGCTAATTAATGGCAAAGCTAGGATCAGTTCCTTAAAGGCAATGAGATTTAATGAATGAATAAATTTTAGCATTTACTAACCTCTTACTATGTGCAATGCTCTGTGCTAAGCCCTGAAGATAAAAGTCTTTGCTCTCAAGGTGTTCACATTCTAATGGAATGCAGTGGCAAAGTAAAAGGTAATATCTCTCCTTTAATATTGTTGCCACTGATAAAAATATATTGGTTTCTAATGTTAAACCATTTGATTCAAAGTTTCTTGAATTTGGAGCTTGGCTATCTCCATCAGAGTCTGAGAAGATATGGTGGTCAAGATGGTGGTTTGACTCATTCTGGCACAAGCTGCCTTCTGTTTCTCCCTCATTGTGTCTTGCTGCTTCAGGCAGACTGGCTTATATTACTTGTTGGATAGCAGTTGGTGGGCATGTCCAGTCTCTTGTCCATAAGAGTTGCTTCCTGGACAATGGTTGTAAGGGCTGGGGCAGAAGCAAGACTGGTGGTCTGGGTGATGCTGCTGCTCCCAGGGTTCCTGCGCTTATCCAGTCATGGTTGACATTCAGCTAGCAGCTATGGTGGTGGTGATGAGGAAGGTAGACCCCTTCTTCACAATGATTTCTCCTCGCAGTGATGGCTGTGAGGTATGGTCCAGTGTGTGTATGGGACTGGGGAGGAGACCCTATTATTCCCAAGGTGTTTGGGCTCAAGGTCCTAGGCCATGGGTGGGGAACCTCTAGGTCCCCAAGTGCAGCCCTTTGAATCCAAACTTCACCAAACAAATCCCCTTAATAAAAGGATTTGTTCTGTAAAACTTGGACTCATTCAAAAGGTTGCACCCAAGGACCTAGCAGGCCACAGTTTCCCCACCTCTGTTCCAGATAGTCTCCAGTTGGGTCTGAGAGGGGATGGTGGTTAAGGAGGTGGTGATTTGCCTGGCCTGGCCCATGCTATCTCCTATCTCACCCTCAGGGCACCTTACTGCTTCCACTAGGCTGGCTTGCTTTCCCAGGGTTCAAATCCAGTCTTTATCATTTACTAGCTCTGCAATCTTAGGCAAGTCATTTAATTTCTCTGAAACTCAGTTTCCTCGTCTGTAAAATGAAATAAATTAGATAATCTTTACGTCTTCTTCCACCTCTGGGATTTATGAGTTCTGAATCACAGTTAGAATTCACAGAATGTGTCAGTCCAGTGTTATTTTCACTACACAGCAATAGCAGCAGCATAATGTAATCTGGGTTCCAGAGCCTCTCTCCTTATTGGTGGTGATGAACACCCTACCTTGCATGAAGGACTTTAGAACAGGGATAATTATAATAATATGAGGAAGGAGGAGGAGGAAGATGAGAAGCATGTATAGAGCAGCCACTGTATGCCAGGCACAGTGTTAAACACTTTACAAATGCTGCCTTATTTGAACCACACAACAAGCCTGGGGGGCAAATGCAGTTATTGTGTTCATTTTACATTTGAGGAAACTGAGGCTGATAGAAGTCTCACAACTAGTAAGTGTCTGAGGCTGAATTTGAACTCAGATCTTCCTCACTCAATTTATGGAACATTTCTGTGATTAAAGCTACTAAAATTGCTTTTAGTTGCTAGAACTCTCCAGATAAGCAATTACTGCACTGACATCAAAGCTGCCATGCTTCTGGTTACTATTATTTTTTCAGCTTAAAAGATCATATATACCATGTGATCTTTTCCTTTGTGATAGTCTGATCTTGCTCCAGTTGTTTTATTGACCAGAGAAGGTAAATTATTCTCTATAGACAGGACTCATAAGGACTATTAAATTCTGATTTTATTAGAATTTTTCTCCCAAACCAATTGTACTCTGTGAAACTACTCTGACATCTCAGACTCTTCTAGTTACTTGGCTTCATCCGTGTAGCCCAGGAATCTTAACCACCAGGAGCAAGAAAGCTGTCATAATCCTTATTTTTAAAGGGAAGGATAATTAGCTATGAATTTTTAGGAGAGTTTTGGGAAAGGACAATACCTCCAAAATGCCAGAGCTTTACAGTTTTATAACTCCTTACCCTCCATGTTCTTGAAAGGTTTCTTTGTTTCCTTCCCCCAGTTTCCATGATCCCTCAAAACTGCTTTCAAGTCTCTTCGGGGGGAAAAACAAACAGACAGATACAAACCAGGTCTCTGTGTTATCTTTTTAAAAATTTAATAAACTTATGTAGTTCTTTATGTAAGTTCACAAAAAAAATTAAGATTAACGAAGTGAACACTGGAGAGATATGACGGCTGTGGCATTCCTGTGGAATTGATTTGTTGCTGTTATTACTGTCAGGCCTGTAGTTTCGGGGTGACCATGAATAGGTCATTTTTCCTTCCCTGGGTCTCAGGTTCCTACTCTACAAAGACAAGGGTGTTGGATGGGTGACCTGCACGGTCCCTTCAGGCTCTGAAAATTCTGTTCTGGGAACAATAGGAGGGTCAAAGGTTCCAGGTCACGCAAAGGTTGACGCTTATCTACCAATTGGATTTTCACTTTCATATCCTTCGTATTACTTTCATTTTTCTTTATGAATAACATCAACCCTTTGAGTTTTGCTTTTCAGTCAGGTTTAAGAAATGCATTCTTCCGTCTTCTCTACTAGAATAAAGAAGAGAGGAGCTGACAGGTGAAGCGTCTGAGGAAGGCACTTGAAATTCTGTAACACACCTGATCAGCGGGGTGGGAGGGGAGGGCTGTAATTTCTGCCGGTTTATTGGTCTTCCCGCGGGTAATGATGGAGGAGAGGGGATGCAGAGCAGCCAGAAAGGGCTGGTGGTGGACTGGGGGCATTGGGGGGAGAGTGCAAAAGTCTCATTGGAGAGGGGGAATGAATGAAGTCAGAGGTGGGGTTTGCTGCACAAGCTGACAGCTCCCGCTCCGTTTCCTAATCTCCAGACCCGATGGTGGGCTGCAGAGAGACAGCTATCCATACCATGTCCATGCTAGTTTTGCTATTCTCCATGCACAGCAGAATTAGGGGGAAAGGAGGGGTACCTCCTCTTCTCCTGCTTGCTTTCTATCTTCACTTCTGCACATTTATTTCCTGTGTAAGAAAATTTGGCTTTTCTTTTTCCCCGAATATTTTGCAAAGCTCTTTACACTGCCCCCCCAATCTTCTCTCCCCTTTTACACCCTCTACCCTCTCTCCTTCCTTCGTCCCCCTTACTGTCGCCCTCTTCCACTTTTCTCTCTTCCCGTCTCTCTCACGTCCTCTTTTCTTCCCTCCTTCTCCTCTCCTCCACTCCTTCCCTTCCTCTCTGCTCGCTCTCCGCCCTAAAGGGGGAGGGGACTATGTGACCCTGTTCTGATGTAATCCCGGGTGTCTGAGCGGAAGGATATGGAGCTATCACCTGGTTGGCGGGGCGCTGAGGCCAGTTGCCGGGTAACCGAGCGGAGAGGCTTCCCCGTCCCCCTCCCTCTTCCCTTGCCCCCTCCCTTCCCCTCCCCTCCGCCTAGTGGCGCTGGGAGCCGCCGCCGGAGTCGCCGCCGCCGCTGCCGCCGCCGCCGCCGCCGGTTTACGTAAGGCGCAGGCCAGGGCCGGTCGGGCGCTCGGCAGCGGGACGGGGGTCTCGGTCGGAGCGAGAGGCCGCCCGCCAGCCTGCGCTGTGGGCCGCTCCCGCCGGCGCCGCCGCCGCCCTCCCCGAAGCCTCGGCAGGTACCGTCTGGAGCGGGCGGGAGCCTGGGGGGTGGGCGAGCCGCCGGGGCCGGCCCGGGGACGGTTGGGCTCGTTGGTCCTCAGGGCCTGAGGGCCTGCCTCCTCCGCCTGCCGCCGGGGCCCGGAGGGAGGATGGGCATCCCGGCCTCCCGGGGCGGCGGCGGCGGCGGGGCCTCGGGAGCCGGGAGAGGGGGCCCGGAAAGGTCGGGGATGATGCCCACGGCCGAGGGCCTCTGGTGCGTCAGGGGGGAGCCGGTGCCGGCTGAGGGGGGCGGGGGGCCCTGGACAGCGGCCCCGCGGGGCGCGGGCGCAGCTTGGCACCCGGGGCTGCCCAGCCTCTGCGGACCCGGCTCGGCTCTGCGCTTACGGGGGCGGTCAGCGGCCGGCGGACCCTTCCATCCCTTCGGCCGGTCCTGCTCCGCCCGTGCACAATGGGCTAACCTTGGACGCGAGGCCGTTCCTTGCGTGCTAAGTGGGATCGGAGCGGGGAGTCAGGGAGGGAGGGAGGGAGAGGGGCGCCTCCGGACCCCGCCGAGGGGGACTTGGCGTTGTCGCTCCCTCCCGGGGCCTGCGGGGGGGCTGAAATGCCCTCCCCCCGGAGCCCTTCGTGCTCCTGGGCATCCGAAGGCGAGAGAGGGTAAACAGTGCGGGGAGCCTTTGGCTCCAAGATGACTTTGCAATTAATGGGCTGCGCTGTCAAGGAGCCGGAGAGATTGTCCGCCTCGCCGTAGGGTCGGGTAGCCGGACTCCCCCCGGTCCTCTCCTCTCCCTCCTTCCCCCCTCCCGTTTAGCATTGTCCTTTAGGGGCCTATTGAAGGGAAACCGCGGAGAGCGAGCTGCTGGAGGAACTGCTCGGGGAGGGGGCCTGACTGACAGGAGACGGTGTCCTATGGTGACTTGGAATTGCTCTCTATTTGGGCGGGCCTTGAGTGGGCGGGGGAGAAGGGGTGCGGCACAAGGTTTGGCGAAGGTTACAGCTGAATGCAGAAGTGACAGACCAACAAAGTCAAACTCATTGCGCTGTTTTAATGGGAGAGTGTTCCAAAAAGTCGCTTGGAAGGATTTGATCCTCCTGCGTAGCTTTTTGCCCCTCTTTCGATCATCCCTAAGAGTACTCCTTCCTAATCGACTTTTAAAGAGCTCTTAGCGTCTCTGCCTGGAGAAAGCAAAATCTGCCGTCATTGAAATAACTGCACATTACTCAATTGTCATTTAGCTTGCAGTTTGTGGTGCTACCGAGTAAAGGTGCCTACTAAGTTGTATTGGTAAGCTCTCTTCCCCCAGTTCGGAGGAGGATCCATGTCTGCCTCTTCTCTTTCTGCCTACAGCCTTTTTCTCATTGGGTCAAGATGTGCACTTTTTTTTAGAAGTAAGGGAGGAGAATGAGATTTTTGGGACGTGTTTAACCCTACTTAGTTTTTGTAAATTACTTCCTGGATTAGATGCCTTAAATAATAACCGAGGTTTCTATTCATCCAGTTTCATATTTTATTGACTTTAACTATTTGAAATGATACTAGAAAAGCATGGTGTCTGATGTTGGGATATCGATGAAGAGAAATGGGGAGTACGGACAATTGAAGAATAAGATTTTGTAGATAAGACTGTTTACCAAGTAATAAATTTACACGCCAGATTTCTATTACTTAGTTACAAAAGCCATTCCAAAACACCTTTACATTTTTTTTTAACGAATGTAAGGAACAGTCTATTGGTTTCCTGCCTTACTGCATTGTGAAGGTCAAATGTTCTAAGACTAGTTACTTGAACAAAGTTCAAATGAGTCTTAAGGATCTCTTCCCTCGCCCCCCCCCCCCCTTTGGGTGATGCTGTTTTTGAGGACTGTAATATAGTTTACCTCACCTAATTTTTTATGATACTCTTTAAATCCTAAAGTCAGCTGTCAAACTGATTTTGCTGAATAATTAGGTTTATTTTTTAAGCAATATATTCTTAGGAATGTGGTGCTCTGGACAGTATTTATTGGTTCTTATTTCACAATAAGCTTGTGAATTGTGAGGGTTGGAAAAACAGACTTTTACAGAAAATCCTAATTTGGCTGCTGACACTCTAAAGGAGGAAGAAATATATCTGAATACATGTTACAAAGCAAATATTTCACCTAAGATTTACTAATGTGGTGCATTTGAAAATATTTTCATTCAATTCAATAAGCTTTCCATAAATGCCTACTAGGTCTGAGACTGTGCTAGGTACTAGGAAAGAATAAAAAGAACATTGTCTTTACCTTCAAGAAATTTACACTATACTAGATAATTAGCTTATATTTTTTTATGTAGAAGTTCTAGAAAGCTAAAACTAATATCCAGAAAATTCAATTTTAGGTCTTATGTAATTATGCTAATTTGTGCCTTGTTTTACAAAAGTATTTTTCACAAATGATTGTTTTTATATGGTTGGGTACTCTAATGTCAAGAAAGGCATCTGGGCATAGTGAAGAGAGTGCTGTTCTCCGAGCCAGGAAGATCTGAGTTCAAGTTCTGACACACACTGGCTGTGTGACCCTAGGCAACTCTCTAAGACTCTAAATTCTAAAGAAGGTGCTAACATAGGGAGAGTTGCCTCATTCGAGAATTCCTTGTTATCAATGAAGTCACAGAAAACAGTTTCTACCCTTACTATAATTTCCTGTGCTTTTTCCTTGAATTGAAATTACTGCTAACTCTTTGACCTGGGATAAGTCTCTTAATCTCTCTAAACCTTGGTTTTCTCTTCATGGGTAAACTGAGACTAACATCTGTCCAACCTCTTTCATTAGGTTATTTTAAGGATCTAATCAGATAATCAAAATGGATGTACTTTGAAAGCTATTACAAAGTATTATATAATATGAAACATCAATTTATTGGGTTTGGAGCTAAACTGAAGTCCTATTAAAATGAGCTTTACAAGGAAAACTAAGAAAGTAACATAACTAAATTTTTTTGGGGGGAGGGGGAATATAATTAAATTTGCCCTTTCAGAGTTTTAGTTATTGAATGTTTCCATCCTGGGGAATTTTGTAAATATGGACCTAAAACTTACTGGCATGAAAATGCATCAAGAATATGGAAGTGATAATGAAATCAGCATCCTTTACTATTGCATACAACTTAATTCTTTATACTGTTGGAGAGTACTGGGAGAACAGACTATTTAAAAAATTCTTTGTGTGGAATATATTATATGAATTTTTTTCAGTATTTTCACTTATAACTAGAATGAAAATAAATTTATATTCCCAGAATATTTAGCCGGCAGCAAAAATTTTTTAAGGCCTTAAATCAGTACCTCTGAAAGTGTGGTCCATTTTCCAGGGATCATCTTTTAAGTTTGTCTCTCATAGAGGACAAGTTAAATGATGACTATATCAGTGCTTTTGTTTCTGACATTTGGATGGAGTTTTTTGTGTGTGCTGAATATTTTTTACCTTCGATTTTTTCAGTTCTGGTAAAGTTTTTTCTTTACATGAGTGAAAAACAGGAACGGGTAGATGGGTTTTTTGTTTGGTCTGTTGGATCTTTTGTCTGACTTCAAATTGTCTAAATTTGTGTATAGCTCATTTAATCATTCAAAGATGGCCATTCCTATGGAAAAATGGGATTTGATAAGATTTTACTTGACTTTGCTGACAAAATTTCAGGTGTGTTAATTTTTAGTTACTTGAAAGCTTTTTCATCTTTAAACTTTCTTTTAATTGCTTATTCACCAGGTAATCGATATAGGGTTATCCCCCTCACCCTTTGGTGACATACTTCCCCAGTATCTCCTCTGCAAATAGGTAGAAGGAATAGAGTTAGACATCTTTCTGCTCCAAGGACTTTTTTCCTTTTTTTGGCCGTTGCTCCTCTGTTAAAGTGTTAGAACCACTACAAGACGTGGTCTTCCCTCCACTGCCACTATAAGCTTGTATAGAATATGAAAATCAGAAGGGTAGTAAATTCCTGAAACTGTTATATATGGTAGTGAATTGGAAGCGGGGTGGGTGGAGAGAGAGAATTGGTTATTTTGTGTTAACTGTTCAGGGAACCCTTATAAGGAAGATCCTGCTGCCAATACATGTCAGCTTATTCTCTACAAATTTATAGTCTTAAAGAGTTGCCTGTATAGCAGGGGTGTCACAAGGCTCAATTCCACCAGCTACATTACACTCCAAAGTCCAACTGAATCAGATTAAAATGTAATTGGGAAATATCTAACAAAATAAATAAAAATGCAATAAAGCATACATAATGTTGCATTTTAAAACTAAGTCATTTTGTTGCCGACAGAATTGTTCCGTACAAATTAGTAGTTTCCATTTCTGTTTGAACTTGATTCCACTGGCCTAGTATATAAAGGGATTAAATGACTTTCCTAGGGTCACACAGCTAGTATTTGTGATAGGATGGCCATGAAGTATTCTTGACCCTGAGGCCATTTGTTCTCTCCGGTACCAGTTAATAACTCATATACAGAGGAACTTTTTTAAAAAAGAAAACAATTTGCTTTTTAAAAAGAACAAAATTTGGGAACCCTACACTAAAGGAAGCTATATTATGTATGTAATAATGTATACTGGGACCTATAGTGATAAATGTGTTGATTCTTTTATTATAAGTTTGTTTTTACTCTCCCCACCCCCCTTTGGCAAATTTGTCTAGTTCTACTGTCTTCTGCTCCTAAGATTAAAATAGTTAGCCATCTAGCTGCCAATAGTTAGCAAATTAACAGTATTTGTAGAAGCTCTAAGAATTTGTTTTAACTAGGAAGTTTATCTGTGATGAGAAATTTAGCATTTTCCAAAGCGGTTTTAAAATTCTTACAACCCACTTATGAATATTAGGGACTGCTTATTCATTTTCAAGATTATCAGTTGTCTTAATTTTTCTTCATATGCTAAGCTTTTATTATCTTGCTCTGTAGTCTTTTTTGCAGTTTGTTAATAGCAACTATTGGAGTCTAGTTGGAGATGAGGTTGAAATGGATGGAGAAAAGGAGGCTTTGTGTTTTGGTTTTTTTTTTTTTAGTACAGCAGTAAATATATATCAGATCTTATCTCCTGTTATTATAGATAATTTGAGAGTTTACAACTCCAGAAAAACAGCCAAACCTTCACAGGATTATATTTCTGATGTGAAAGAATCCACCTAATAAAACTGAATTAAATAAGCTAGATCATCCATAGGTAAGTCAGCAGTGCAAATAAAGATGACTAATCCATTGTGACTCAAACTAAAATAACCCAGTTGAGTAGAGATTTAGGTTTTAATGTCCAAGTAGGTGCTTACCATTATTTAATAATGGCATGCTCTTTAGTTATGAAGTGGTCAGAATGCCTGCTGAAGTGGAAGAATGAGTAATTCTAAGAAATAGCTGCAGGGTTAGTAGTCTATTACTGTTATTTACCCCATCCGTATATGATCTTTTCCTTTCATTTCCCTCTCTCCTCCCCCAAAGATTTTCTGAACATAACTTTTTTCTGTAATAAAGTAGTAATTTTTATGTCAACAAAGTTTAACTAGGTGAAAGTTGTTTTGCTTGGAAAAGCATTTATTGAAGGGGATAAATTTAAAATGCTGTGTACAATACCCAGCGTTTTGGCATGAGCTGGAATGATGGAAAGGGGAGAGCTAGTCAGCAATCACTTGTGTAGCACCACATCTTCTGACTGAGGTTATAGGATTGCCAGCTTCTCCCTCGGAATCAATTGTGGTTTTTTGAGTTATATGCCTTTGTTTTTATCTTTGCATTATACTGCAAGAACCATGAGTACAAGTTCTGTCAAGGACTTCTCAGTTGAGAGGGTACAAACTGGACTATAATGTTTTGATAAATTATGAAAAACTTAGGTAATAAGTGTTTCAAAAATATTTATCAGATCCTAATTCTGTGGAAATCAGGGGGGCCACAAAGATGCCTGCCTCCTGCCTCCCTGCCATCAGGGAGTTTACAGTCTAGTCAGGGGAGAGGAGTGTTGAACATTTTGCATGAATAATTGGAGTAAAAATTAGAAAATTATTAAATCTATAGATATTATTAAATTATATTATATTATTGCATTATAATAATTATTTTAAATCTATAAATCTTAGAGGTCAATAGAGTGAGTGGCCTAAGGTTCAGGAGGATGAGACTCATTTCTAGCTGGGGATGGGTGTGATTCAGATCCATAAAGGATTCATGGAAGAGATGATAACTGAGCTGGTCTTTGAAGAGAGGGGAAGAATATAAGTAGAGATGGATTTTAGGGGAACCCTGTCTCTCATGGTGTGAGCAGATTTGGAGAAGCCTATCTTTTGCTACTTAGTTTGTTGCTCTAGAACTCTGTCTGTTCATATGGTCTTATGTATACTTCTCCATGTTCACTTATTTTTTGTTTGAAATTCCTACAGAACAGAGAGTTCATCTGTTCTGTTTGCTTAGTTTATAATATGTGGATCTGAATTCTTGATGAGGATGGGAGTGAGACAAAGAAGCATTAGGAAGAAGTTTCTGGATATTTAAGATCATGGAATCATGGATTTAGAACTAGAAAAGATTTAAGGGTGATCAAGTACAATCTTTTCCTTTTACAAATGAGGAAAATGAAACCTAGAGAGGTTAAGTGACTTGTTTAAGGTCAAACTGATACTCCCTGCTAAAATTCCAACCCAGGTCCTCTGACTCTTAACTCAGTGCTGCTTCTATTGGAGCATCACTAAGAGATGTGAGACAGTATTGCAATCTAATCCTCTTTTAATGATATGACCATGTAGAATAAAAAAATCCAAGGGATACTTTACATATATGTGTACATCTATATGTATATGTTTATATATGGTAGCAGTGTCAGAATAGTTCTATCAGAAACCGAAAACTGTACAATGTCCCGTTGGCATTGTAAGGATACCTATACTTTTTTGAGGTTGTGGGAGGATTAATAACAGCAGCTGGCCAGCACCCCAATCTCCTACTCGATGGAAAAACTTGGTACCTTAGCACTGAACAGTTTTTCCAGGTTTGCAGTCTTGGAGATATCGTTGATTTTTCGCCCTCCCATTTGTAGGGGGAGCGTCCCTACTCCCCTGCCCCCCAGGTTCCCACCATAATTAATTAGTTGCCAACTCCTATTTATTCTATTTGCATGACATCTTGAATCTGTTCCCCCTTTTTTCTGTTCTCAGGTCCTCATCATCTCTTTTCTGGATTATTTTAATTACTTTCTAACTGGTCTTCCTACTTCCAGTCTCTTCTTCGTACAACCTCCCTTTCACATAGGTGCTGAAATAATCATTCCAAGGTATCAGTCTATTCACATCATTCTTTTGCTCAGAAACCTTCAGTGGTTCCCCGGGGCCTCCAGGGGGAAAAATACAAGCTATAGCCTAGTTCAACTTACTTTTCCAAGCTTATTTTACATTACTCCCCTTTGCCCACTTTACATTCCATGCAAACCATGTTATTAGTTGTTCCACGGACTTGACATTCCATTGCCTGTTCCTTGGCATTTTTACAAGCTGTCCACCATGACTGGAATGTACTTGCTTCTCATCCCTGCCCCTCAGATTCTTTACCTTCTCTCAAGTTTAGTTCTGGTGCCACTTTTCCTCATGTAAAACTTTCCCTGATTCCCCCTTTATCCACTTACCTCTTTGTTGGTATTCTCCCTTTACAACTCAATCTACGTGTATTCCCCATATATTAAAAGTTCTTTGAGGTTAGGGACTGTATTTTTTATTCTTTGTATCTATCATTAGTCCCTTGCACATAGTAGATACCTAATAATTGTTTGCTGGAATAAATTCTAGTGTAACTCTGTGTGAAGATTGCTAGAGAGTGAAAAGGAAGTAATTAAGTGAGCATAGATGCAGTTTTTAGAGTGGTAATTACTTTGCAGGCTATTTTTTTGTTTAATATAAAAAAGTAGAAAATTTAACTATTTTTTTCAGTTTGTAAAATAATATTCATTGTGGTGACATTGAAATACCTTCTAAATTATCAAAGAAAGATTAAATTTGTTATATTTCCCAAAATGTAAATTTCAAAGAAGGACAGATTCCTTAGTTTAGGTCTTGTATAATGTTCAGCATTTTACCATTTATTTGAAAGTTTTATGAAAAAGGGAGCATCTATACCACTGTAGTTACCAAGAAGCATAGATTTTAAAATTAAGATGGATTTTTGAGGTGATCTAGTAAAATTTCCTTATTAAGATACCCTCTCTAGTATCTTTCACAGATGACTTTCTAGCCAATGTGCAAACATTTCCAGGAAACAGGAGTTCAGGTCCTTACTGGGCAATGTCTTTCACTGTTTGGCAAGTATTTTGATTGTAAATTTTTCTTACTTTGAGCCAAAATGTGTTTCTTTTGATTTTACATCTTGTTTTTTTAATGTTAAAAAACAAAGCTTTTTGGAACAACATTGTACAACTTTTTTCCTTCTTCAATATGGCAGCCTTTCAAATATTTGAGGATACCTATCAGGTCACCTTTTTGTGTTATCTTCTGGACTCAACTTAATTTGTTCTTTTAATGGTTTTGCACACTTCTTGCCACCATGTACCAGCTTGTTTGTCTGACTTTGTTGGAAGTTCCCACTCTTTTTTATGCTAGTTTTATGCTTCTTGGTTTTTAAAAGATAGCTAACTTTATGCTTTCAAAGACTAATCAATGGCATTGAGCTCTTTGGGCATCTGGAACCGATATCCTTGAGATAATCCTGGGAACCACAAGTGTTTTTGTTCTAGGCAACTTGCTTCAACCTATAATTTCCTAATAGATTGATTTGGTTTACTCTAATACCATACCTCTATTCTGGAGGAATGGTTTAGTTACTGATATTTACTGGATGAATTGGGACATCTTTTAATAAGATGAGAATCCCTTGATGAAGGGCAAAGACAAGTCCCAGAATCAATCCATAGAGAGTCCTGTGGGACATCTGTGGGTTCTTTCTTTATTTAAGGGCCTTGAAACTATGCAAAGCTATGACACTGGATTAAAGAGGTGGAGGAAGAGAATGACAGGGCAATGCTTGAATATTTTTCAGGAATATGATCTAAAATGTTCGGAGTGGGAAATGTTCCTTAAGAATGAGTTTATTGGGGCAGCTAGGTGGCACAGTGAATAGTATGCTGGCCCTACAGTCAG
Organism: Pseudochirops cupreus; assembly: GCA_028627135.1. NCBI lineage: Eukaryota > Metazoa > Chordata > Mammalia > Diprotodontia > Pseudocheiridae > Pseudochirops > Pseudochirops cupreus. The sequence continues at coordinate 64,194,218 of CM053583.1, read as the reverse complement.
GAAGACCTGAGATCAAATCTGGCCTCAGACACTTGACACCCTTACTAGCTGTGTGACCTTGGACAAGTCACTTAATCCCACTTGCCTTGCCTTCCCCTCTCCAAAAAACAAAAAGTTCATTGTCTTTTTTTTCTTGAGCCAGATGATTTTTTTGACCCTTTTTAAAAAAGAGAATTTTGAACTCAATGCTCTTTAAGGCCCCTTCTAGCTCCAAAATCCCTTCATGAAAAGTTTGGTGCCTGATATAGTGCTATGCATAAAATAGGTTCTCATTTGGGTTTTCTATGTTTATACCAAATGCGTGGCTCAAACTTTGGTAGTTTCTACCATCCTGTAAAGGTGTCTGGGCCTAATGGTGACCTGTATGTGTTTTGTCCAACAGCTCATCTCACCAAGTTTGAAGATACCAGGGATAGTAAGAGGAGAATGAATTTTCCAGCTACAGTGACTCTCAAGACCATTGGTTAGAAGGATTTTGATATGCCTATATCAAAATAAGAAGAACAATTAGCTATGCCTATTTTGGTAGAGGCATACATGAAATCACAGATGCTTGAAATATTGGATATAAATATAAATGAATAAATACTTAGGGTATACTCTGATAGCTTATTCTTAGTCAACTTACATTTATTAAATTATTAAACACTCATTTCTGCCAGGCACTGTGATAGGTGCTGGGGAATACAAAGGCAAAAGAGAAAAATAGTTCTTGCCCTTAAGGAGTTACATTCTAAAGAATGGTGGCAGTGGTGGTGGTAGAGGGGCAACAACATGTACATGGATAGGCACAGAAAAACATATAAAGTAACACTGAAGGGAATGGTATTAGCAGTTGAAGGGGCGAGGCCAGGTCTCACACAGAAGGTGGCTCTTGAGCTGTTTTGAAGGAAACTGGGAATTGAAAGAGGAAGAGGTGCATGCATTCCAGGCATTCAGAACAGTCAAATCATGTCCCAAAACAAGCACTTATTAAGCACCCACTGTATTCCAGTCACTGTGCTAAATGCATCGAAAAGGCTTTTGGGGATCATGGAAATTGCAAAAATAAGTACCTCATTAAAGGGGGGTAAAAAAGGAACAAAGAGGAAAGTGGTTGGTTTAAAGAAAGATTAGTATGGTTTCAAGGCACTAGTGTACAAAATAGTGGCAAGGTCCTGGTCACAAGGACTCAAGGAATGGGAATTACTTCCAAAGTTAGCCATGATAATCTGCAGAATTATGAGGTTGCTTTTTGTAAGTTCAAATTGATTACTAAAGATATGCAGGGTAAAAATTATTTGAGTAATTTCCATGGAATGGACCTTACCTTGGACAAGATGTGATTTTTTTTTAAATGGTAAACCATGATTTAAGCTTACGTTGATGTCAAAACCAGCAAAGACGGGTTACACTGCCTCTTTTGTGTGTATTTTTACCAAGAAGTGTAGCAAGATCCATGAAACCTGTTATAGCCAGCAACAGCAGATCTTGAATTCAGTTTCACAAGAAAATGATGGAAATCATGACCCATCCATAGGTGCAGATAAATGATTTGAAAGAAATAAAAAAAAATTAATTCTGCAGAAAGCATTGGAAAAGGCACAGATAAGACTTGCCAGTCAGTTTACCTTCTCCATGATATATTTGCTCAAAAAGTCAAGATGCTCAAGAAGCCCAAATTGAAATTGGGAAAATTAATGGAACTACATGGTGAAGGTAGTGGCTCTGGAAAACCTTCTGAAGGTGAAAATGACATCAAAGAAAGAGTTCTTTTCTTCCTCCTGTCTGACCACCTTGTCTCAGTCTCCTTTGCTAGACTTTCACCGGCATCATGCCCACTACACTTGGCTGTCCAAGCCTCTCTTCTCTTTTCTTTCTATACTATTTTATTTGGTGATCTCCTTAACTTCCATGGACTCATTAGCATTTCTAAGCTAATGATTCTCAGATTTTCTTATCAAGTCCTAACCTCTCTGCTGAACTCCAGTCTTACATCTCCAACTGCCTATTAGACATTTTGACCTGGATGTCTTCATAGTCATTTTAAACTCAGCATGTCCAAATCTAAATTTATTATCTTTTGCTTCAAACCTACCCCTCTTCCTAACTTCCGTATTACTGTTGAGGGTACCACCTCTTCCCAGTCACCAAGGCTCCCGTAGTAGGTGTAATCAGACTTTTCACTCTCTTTCACCCTCCCCATATCCAATGTGTTACCAAGTTGTTGTATCTACCTTTGTAACATCTCTTGCATTCACCCCTTCTCTCTTCTGAGACTGCCACCATTCTGGTGCAGGCCCTAGTCACTTCATGCCTATACTTTTTTAATAGCCTTCTGTTTAGTCTCCCTGTCTCAAGTCTCTCCCCAATCCAGTCTATCACTCAACTGTCAAAATAATTTCCTAAAGTGTAGGTCTGACCATGTCACTCCCCTATCCAGTAAACTCCTATAACTCTCTGTCACTTCCAGAAGATAAAATCCTCTATTTCATGTTCAAAGCCCCTCATATCTCCCCCCTTCCTACCTTTCCAGTCTTCTTACACCATTCACACTCCACCTCCAGAATTCTCTGATCCAGTGACACTCACCTCCTTGCTGTTCCTCAAATTAGAAAAACTCTTATCTCCTGACTCCAAACATTTTCACTGGCTGTCTATATGCCTGGAATTCTCTTCCTTTTCTCTTTCTCCTGACTTTCCCTCAAGTCCTAGCTAAAATCCTGCCTTCGACAAGAAAACTTTCCTGATTCCTCTTAAATTCAGTCCCTTCCCTCTATCAATGATCTCCAGTTTATCTTGTTTATACATAGGTATTGGCATGTTGTCTCCCCCATTAGACTTGAGAGCCAGTATTTTCTTTTACCTTTCTTTGTGTCTCAAGCATTTAGCATAGTGCCCAGCAGGTAGTAGGAGTTTAATAAAGAATTGCTGACGGACAGATCTACCCCCTAATGGGGAAGACAAGTACATATAAAGCATAAACAAATATAAAGCAGTTAAATACAAAGTGATCTGAGAGGGAGATCTAGGAGATCTGCACTAGCAGACTCTTCATGGAGAAGGTAGTACTTAAGATGCTTCTAGAAGGAAAGAGGATTCTTTGAGACTGTGATGAAGAGGGAATACATTCCAGGAATGGGGAATGACCGATTCAAAGTCACAGAGATTGGAAATGGAGTGTCATGTTTGAGGAACAAAGAGAAAGTCATGATTTCAGATAGAACGATAATGTTTAATTGATTGAGTAACAGTGTTCAGTCTGTACTTAGATTAATTGTATTTATCAACTATTGACCTTTTACCAGTACTGAGGTTTGTAGAACACTCACAACCCCACACCATTACAGAAGCTGAACAGAGGTCTGAAAATGATATTTGGGATATCATTCTGTTTAGTTAAAACTAAAAGCTATGGTACATTGTTTTTTGGTAACCTGTTTCTATTTGCCATACTGATACTATGCAGCCTGATGTTTGCTTCTTATAATTCTTATTGTAGTCCTTGTCTAATGAGTGCTCTATTTTCTGAAAGAATATCTTATCTAGTCACTGCACTTGCTCTCTGAATTGAGATTTTGGAACATTATTATAATTGAGAAGATTTCTGTCTACAGTAAGCAATAGGCATGTTTAAATTTGGTTTCACAAAGTGTTAGGGGGTATTTTTGTTTTTGTGTTTGGAAGAGACACCATGATGATACGTTACATGCCAGTAAAAATGAACGTTTATTATTAGAGAATACTGCTGCTATTATTTTTGTGTTAATCTGAGGTATTCAGAAGGTAGTAATATTAGATAAGCAACATTTTCATTTAATTAAATTCAGAAAATAGCATTTGAATTCATGTGGTATGGAATCCTTTGTGGCTGCACCTTCACATCTGCTGAGAATTCAGTCTATAGGTATAAATACCTTGGTTACAAAATACTCCAGGTTATCCCCGTTACAAGAGAGAGAAGTTCCACTTTAGAACTAATCTGATGTTTTGTTGGATTTAGATTAGAAGTATATTTTGGCTCTTTTGTGGCCATTGGTTTCTGAGGTCATGCTTTTCTTTGTATTGGTAGTGGTACTGACTGAATTATTGTTGCTGCTTTTGATCCTCCCTCTCTGTCTCTTTCTCTCTCTCTCTCTCTCTCTCCATATATGTATGTGTGTGTGTGTGTATATATGTGTATATATTTGTACATACACACATAACATATACGTTTTACCACATAAGACGTTTTTTTAATAGACATTGAGAAAAGAAGGTGATCGTATACTGAAGTATAGCATAAGACCCATCTTTCCTTATAATTGTGTTTCTCTTCATCATTGCATCAAAGTAGGGAAGAAGAGAAAGGAATTTGTCATGGTTCTAAGAAACCTATGTAATTCCCTAGTGTTTCACAACTAAGTTTAAATATGATTGTAGCGTTTTTTATTTGTGGAGAGGGTTTAATAATTAATATACTGAAATAAAACTATTAGTTTTATAAAGGAGGTTAAAAAAATCTTTTTGCATATGCTGATTAATAAAAATGTAACAGAAACTTTAGAATCTTTAGATTACCAGCTCAGGATTTAGGAACCTTAGTGATTTTTGGACCATGGTTTTATTTATTTTTTTTAAAGGACATTTTTTTGAATGGCTGTGGGTCTCATTGAGGAAGTCTCTAGTGTTCTGGGGCTTGATGCATTCAGTACAATCTCATCTGCAAACTGGAGCATCTGAAGAACCTTACCATCTTCCATTTGGAATCTGAGCAGGACATCATCTTCTATAACATCATTGAACACATTTGGTGAGCTTGTGCTTCCCTGTTTTATGCTTTGGTTGACACTGATGATAAAGGATCATCTATTAAAGTTATCTCTGTGGTTACCTCTATCAAGGAATCTTTTATCTTGACATTGGGGAGAGAAGCTTTGTTTTACTCAATCATTTGCTTTTTTTTCTTTTTGGGAGGGTACTAGACAAGTAATTATCCCAAGGGTCTTAAGTCTACCCCTCTTAGTTAGGTAAATGTAAAAATATTATCTCTTTTTTTAAGAGAGTTTGTGAAATAATTTCTATTCCTTTCTCATATTTACCAAGGGTAATCTTGATGTGCATGTAAACTATTTTTGTAAAGATTTTGTAGAGATAAGAAAGTAAGCATATGGGTCAGTGATTACAGATGTCTTTTTAATAGAATCATATGTTATCTTTTATATTCTTTTGGCATTCCCCTCTTGAATCTCTGAATGTATTTAAGATTGCTTAGTCTCTAGCTTGGATTTCTTCTGTGTGTATTTGATCAATTACAGCTTACTCTTCTTGACTTTACTTTCTTAAGTACTGTTTCCCCTTTCTTATATAGTAATTTAATTAAACATTAAGACCTTCCTTTAAGACTTAGTATGTTCTAAGCACTGTGCTAAGTCCTGATTACAAAGACAAAATTGAAACAGTCCCTGCTCTTAAAGAGCTTATACACCAAGTGCCTAGAAGTTAAGATTCCAAATGTGTCTGTTTTACTGCTATCAATGAGGACAGATCTCTACAGAAATGCTGGCAAATGTTTTTCTGTTTTATGCCTATTTGTTGTCATCATTCCAGTTTTACGTATCAGTGTGATCAAGTTTAGTTGGATCTCATGCCAAGATCCAGGCTTGTTTTCTCCTTTATTGCTTAAAAGGTGTTTTGAAGGTGACCTTTTGCTCTAAATTGGAGTTGCCCTTGACCTACTTTCTTTTGCCGAAGACATCAGCTTTGTCTGGCTGAGGCAGCTGCCTAGCTCTTTTCACCTCCTAATAGTGAAATTTAACATCTTTAAAATTGGTGATACATAGAATCAGTGACTTAGGTGTTTCCCATTCCTCATAGCTAATAGTTTACATCACGCTAAAATTGTTGTAGTTGTACAAAGATTCGTTGTCCCATCAATATTTCACCTTCTAATTTGCTGTCATTGTTTACCTTTGTTCTAACTTATTGGCGATCTTGCTGTATTCCCCTGTCAATAAGCAATCATTCTCTGCTTTAAGATATAATGACTATGTTTTTGTGATGTTCACTGATTTTCACGTCTAGCACCTTCCAACTTTCTTTTAAAGAAATTTTTTTTTTGTTATATATGCTTGGGATTTTTGAGCAGTTTGCAAGTCTTTCATTTCTTAATTCTGAAATATATTTTTCCCTATATTTTTAAAAGAGTAGTAAAGCAAGATTTAGCTATTTTATTGCTATACCAGTTACTATACCGTTTCAGTGACCTTTTTTGAAGCTTAGACTCTGTACTGCTAATTAGCTCTTCCACCTTTGAAAAGAACAAGAATAACTCTTGACTGTGATTACATTGCAGTGTTATAGAATGTTTTTCCTTTCTCTATCATAACATATCGAGCAACTACTGTGTTAAAAGCATTGTTTTAGGTGCTGTGGAGGATATAGAAGTATTATATGTGTTTCATGCTTTCAAGAAACTTAAAATATGATTCTGGAACACAAAACTGACAATTCAATTCAATAAGCATTTATTAAGTACTCGCTACGTGCCAGGAACTGTGTTAAGCACTGAGACTCACATGAAAAGGAGAATGAGTATACCACCCTGTGGTAGTAAAGGGTAATAGGAGTATGGAGGAGATGGATGTGAGCCAAAGTAGTCCAAGAGGATTCTTGAAAGATCTGGCCTAGGAAGAGCATGTGGGTTTTAGAACGCAGAAGAGAACAGAAAGAATGTTCTTAGAAAGGAGAAATCAATCAACAAGCATTTATTTAGCTCCTGTTCTGTTCCTGGCAGTGTGCTCAGTTCTGGAGATACAAAAACAAAAATAAAACAGTCACAGAATTGGGATTTACTAATGCATGTTACTAGGGACTGAGAAATGAGAAGATGAAGATATTTAGAAAGTGAGTTTAGACCATGGAGAGCCTTATCCTGGCCAAGGGGTTTTGACTTCATGTAGTAGGTAATTACTGTAAGATTTTGATGGGAAGAGCAATATTATAAACAAGAATGGAAGAAGAGTCTGACAGGACCCACTGGAGAGTGGAAAGACCAAAGGTAGGGAGATAAGTTAAAAGGCTCTTATAATGCAGATCTGAGAAAATGAGAGACTCATAACAGTGGAGGAGAGGGCAAATCAGAGACATTACCCATTTAGGGAAGAAAAGTGACAAAGCTTGGTAAGATATTGTATCTAGAGTATGAAGAAGTGACTCCAAGATTTTAGCCTCAGAAGCTGGAAAAATGGTTTTCACTACTGATAGACCACAGAATGTGAGCTCCTTGAGGACACAGACTTGTATTTTTATCTTTGTATCCTTTACACCCAGCACAATGCCTGATACCTATTAGGTACTTAATATATGCTTACTAAATGAATTTATGACATAGGAGAGGGATATGAGGGTGCAGTTTAGGACTGAGTAAACTAAATTATTTTGAGTAGAATATCCCAGTGAAGCTGTCCTAACAAGAGGTTTTGATTGAAGATGTCAAAGAAGTGATAGCTGAAGAGCAGAGGTCATACCCTTCTGTGACTTTGCTTAAGTCACAACTTCCTTGGGCCTCATTTGTTTCACCTGTAACATCAAGGAGTTGGATTGGATGACTTCTGAGATCTTTTCTAGTTCTTGGCCTATGATCCTATGATCTTATGAGTAAAAGAGTAAATTACCGTATTAACATGAAATAAAACTTGTAGGCCAACATACTTTTACATGTTTTCTCTTCTTCATCTTATGTATGCCCATAATAAGGGCAGTATTATTCCCATTTTACTTATAAAGAAATTGTTAGTAATTTGAATACTGCTGAATGATTTCTCTAGATTACAGTTATGATCAAAAAATATTATACTTAGAATAATCTTGAGAGATTCTCGTTCAGACCTGCTGTTTTATAAATGAAAAACTGAGGCCCAGTGAGGGAGATCACCCAGCTAGTTTATGGAAGAGCTGGGACTAGGATCCAGCTCTTCAGAGTACTGGTCAAGTGCTTTTTCATTATGCTATGATAGTTGTGGCATCACATGACACATGAAAGAAATCTCTTAACTCCCAAACCAGCTCTTTTTTCATTGTAGTATTCACAAAGACTAGATTTGAACCAACTGGATCAACTTCAAATTACTGCAGTTTTTTTTACAAAGTCTAATTATATTGCCATTAATTATTATTCATATTAATGTTTTCCAATTTACTTACAAGTTTTGTGTCATTTATCCTACGTCCTAAGACAGATTTAATGGAGTTGGTGTAGCATGAGCTGATAGGAAGAATAACTAACAAAGTACCAGTTTGCGAATTCAGTCAGTGATGGTATCAGAGTGCTTTAAACCAATTAAAAAAAGACAGTCAAAGAAGTTGTTGAATGTGTCCAGGTGTGAGGTTATCTGTGGCCCAACTGCAGACATTTATTCTAGTAAACATTTTGCATCATTACAGTCTTTAGTAATTGCAGAATAATAGCAGCTTATATTTTATATAATATTTCAAGATTACAAAGCCCTTTTTACATGTATTAGATTCTCACAGCTCTCTGAGGTAGTCAGTTATTATTATCTTAATTTACTGATGAAAAAACTGAGACTTAGATGTTAAGTAACTTCCCTAAGGTTATACCGAGTCAGTACCAGGACCTAAATTTTAGCCTTATGTTTGCAAGTCCAGAGTTCTTTTTCCACTTTGCCACATCACCTTAGAAGAAAATGAAACATTTTGTCCCAATTTCTCTGATATTTTTAGGTGAATAACTTAGCTTTTTCTTACTTGAAAACTAAGGCAAACTTTACATTTATCTTTCATATTGCATTTACATTCACCTTAAACTTAAGGTGAAGTAATATGAAATTGATGTTTTATTCAATTAACATTTCTAAACTCAGAATTTAAAATTTAAAGAGAATCTGGCTGAGAATCCAATTCATTCCTTCACTTGGCAGCATTTTGGAATAGAATTTATTTTGTTCTTAGCATTTGAATAGTTAACAATCTCTACCCATTCTGTATTCCTTCTCCCTACTCTCTGCTCTCTCTCTCTCCCCCTCCCCCTCCCCCTCCCTCCCCTTCCCCCCCTCCCTCTCTCCAATTTTTTTTACTTGCTGGGCCATATAGTATCTATCATGTGGTACTTTTTTCTTTTTGTCTGCATCCGTCAAGGTATTATTTAATTATATTTGCGTTTGTAATGACGTTTCAAATTTAAAATGCTTTCTGATTTACAATTCTGCTTCAATTGTATTGATATATTTTTCCTCAAAGTACGTCATGCCAATCCAAAGTGTATCCTGTTTTGTTTGCAACTGAATCAATAAAATGTTAAATGTGTATTTTGAAATGTAGCATTATTAAAATGTCTTTTTAAAAAAATATTTGCAGTCTTTTTTTTTAAAGAAACATCTATCTTTTCATCTACTGGGAAAAGATAACTTTCAAATCAGCAGTAGGCTTGCTTTATGAAGTATAAAAGAGATTCTCACTTAAATGCTACTCAGGCTCAAAAATTCATCTTAACTAAGCTTCTCTCCTGAGGTTCCCAAGTACCTGAAACCTGAAAAATGGAGTAAAGGAAAGTTTAAAAGGGCATAAGGAAATTAAAAAAAAATTAAAAGTATGTATATTAGGAGAAAATGAATCAGAATGTATAAAAGATTAATAAGTATTTAAAACAGTTAAATAATTACATTTTTAAGCTATCACTTAGGTTTGTCTGGTGTTCAACCCTAGGAAAGGATTAGAATCCCTGGTTTTAGGCCTAAGTTACTCTTTTGTTGGTCTTTACAACTACTATAAGAGCCATAGACTTCAAGTAAGTTATTCCTTGGTAATAAATTAGACCTTATGGAAATGTTAACTTTCTAATTTTTACTAGTCCTTCAAATTATGACTCCAATTGGTTTTAAAAACTCCTCAATGGCTTGAAAAAGTTAACATAACTTTCTTGTCTAACCTAGAGCACAAAAATAACTTGCTTATGCTTAGGATTTGTCCTAAAGAGTTAATTTAATGAAATAGAAAATTTATTGATAGAATATCTCACATATGAAATCCATGAATGAAAATCAGACTATACATTTTTAAAATTATATACTTCAGTGTTTTGGCAGTAACTTTCACTCAGAATATTGTAAGTTGAACTGATTTCAACAAGTTAGTTAATCTTTTCTCTGAATTTTTACATGCATGAATTGGTTGGTGAACTAAACTAGAATTTTTAAAATTCACGGTTTTTTTCTGACCCTCTTTCTTGACCAACAAGATGGTCAAGCCATATTTGTAGAAGTCCTTCACTGAAGTAGGTAGGCATCATTGAAAATGAGGCAAATATATCTTTTTTTTTTTGCTTTTTGGAGGGGGGAGGGCAGGGCATTTGGGGTTAAGTGACTTGCCCAAGGTCATACGGCTAGTAAGTGTTAAGTGTCTAAGGTTAGATTTGAACTCAGGTTCTCCTGACTCCAGGACTGGTGCTCTATTCACAGCACCACCTAGCCACCCTTTGGCAAATATATCTTTATGTATTACCAAAGCCTATCTTAAAAAATTATCTTAGGAATTAATTTACTATCTGAAACACAGTCCTGCCAGTGAACTGCCAAGTTTATTAGCTTTTAAAAAAATTCTTAAATTGTACTCATCAAACATTGGAAATAAAATTTTAAAAAATTTTTGACAATGTCTGTTCTAATGTATCTGGAAGGAGTAGAAATTTCACTAAGATATTTTCTTGCATCAGTTTGACAAGCCTGTTTTAGAACATAATATCTGAATTATCATGATACCTAGTATCTTTATGCAGTCAACTTTAACCAACTTTATGATCTTTGTCCATTTTTATACATTCAGTAAGGTTTTAGATAAGTTTAATCGTTACAATGATACACCATAAAAATAAACATGCTAATATTGTAAAATGTGTACTTCTCATAGAATCAAGCTCAGAGCTTGTGGATTTAAAATGTATGTCTTAAGTACATAGTCTCATTATGCACACTTATTATCCTTGTTACCCCTTCAGTTTTAGAGAGAAACTTGTATAGCCTTAGGATTCTTCCACACAATTAAAGCTTCAGTTTTAAATTTTAAAAATTATTTTATAATGTTTTATAGTCTTTAATGTCCATAATAGCTGTGAAGCATCAGTTTGTTACCTCTGAAGTCCAGACAATAAGGCAGTTTTAGTTTAGTGTTATTTCTTATTGTAGTAAAGAAGAATATTTTCCCTTTTTTTTTTCTTGGCAAATTTCTGTAACTTTGAAAAAAATAATTTAAGTATCCTTTTGTCTTAATTAGGAAATAACTTGGTCTCTGATTTAGTAATCTGTGTGAATTGTCTACCTTCCCAGCTCATTCTTGTATGATAGCACCATGCCCTATCCATCACATAAACTAGCCTTTCCTATTTCTGGTAATATAAGGCATAGTTTTTGTGCTTAGAACATCTTGATGAACTATAAATTCCCCTTGCTTAATTTGCTTTAAATACTCTTATTTAAGAATTTTGGCCCATAATAGAATTATATCAGCCATACATTTAGCAAAAGTTAGTCTTAAAATTCCAGGCTATAGAAAGTGATCTCATCCAGAAATTTAATGCAGATTTTTCTGATCAGAACTATCTTAAGCAAACTTATCTTAAGCTACCAGGAAAGTTCAGGAATAAAACAGTAGTTAGTATGTGTTTGAACTTGTTTTTCTAGTACCAGTTTAAAATATTAAAGAACATAGAGACCATTCATAGACTTTTCAGACTTTTAAACTTGTAGGCATCTGACCATTACATTGTTAACTGAGAAGAAGTTATACAGATGGAATGAGAGCTGTGCCTCTTATACTTTAATTTGGATCTATGCTTGGACAGAACAGATCTAGATCTCATTTAAAATATTTTGCTTCTCTATGAAAGGCTTATTTCTATCCATATCTTGACAGCTTTCAGCTAAGTTTGTAATATAAAGAATCTTTGTGTTTTCTTTTTCTTTCTTATCTCTTAAATATAAGGTATAATATATACCTGTAACTTAATTCAGATATTTAATAGCTCTTGGTTGATTGTTTGGATAGAATAATCTCATAAGGTATAATAATAATACTGCTACATTTAGGAATTCTTTCATTCTCTAGAGCCATTTGAGAGGTCTTCCTAAGAATTAGGGCTATTTTTAAAGCATATTCTTTTATGTGGTTACCTAGGTGGTAGAAATTAAGAGAAAATTTATGACATGAGAAACCAGCTAAGGATAACAGTTTCTGAGTGCGCACCTTCACTGGTTACGGCCCTAGAGCCGTTGAGGACGGATGCCAAGCCCAACCAACGTTCAGTTTTCCATCTGGCATTCATTTTCTTTGCATGTTCTTGATAACTTGCTTTTAAAAATTGAATTCCATGAAGTCTTACTTTACGTATAGGTGTGAATTAGGCCTTGAAAACATAGTCTCAGTTATCACGCTTTTTCACGTATAATTTTGAAAATTTGTAATGGTTAGAGACAAGACATTCGTATTTAGTATGCTTTTGTGTATTTTGGTCACCTGGAGAGGAAAGACAACCTTCCGGTTCTACCCTGATATTACTAATTTAGATATATCTTATAAGGGAGGTTATCCTGCCATAAAATTTGATATACTTCTAGAATGTCATTGGAAACAGTTGTAGGCTGATTGTGATTTGGTGGCCTGACTGTGTCTTTTTGCACATTTAAAATCATTAGACTTAGCCCTTAAACACTTTATTAAGTGATAGAATTCCAGAGTAGGCTATGGACTATCTCTTCTGGACATAGATTGGTTCTGCTACCAGTCCATCTGCTAAGGAGGATGAACAACACCTTCTGTTCCAATTTCATTCACTGAGATGCAGAAACTGAACAGGTAAGAATTCTTATTTATGAAAGCCTAACCATCTGTCCTGGTATTCGCATTCTCAGATCTAGCAATTAAATGCCATTTAGGAGTTAGTGAAAGATTCTGATTTATTATTAGCTTCGTCAACCTTTTCAGGCATCTATTTTCTTTATCCTCTTTTCTTTACTCTTATTTCTTCCACACTGTGTTATATCCTTTACTTATTTCTACCTTTGCTAGTCTTTTTCTTTATGCAAAATTTCTTTGGGCACCAACAGGTGAATATTTGTGCAATCATTTGCAGAACTTGCAAATCCTTAAAATGGAGCCCTTTAAGAAACCTATTGTGAAGTCTGTTTTCAGTATAAAGATAGGGGACCAGTTAAAAGCAGAAAAGGAATAAAAGGAGGAAAGATCCTGGATTCATTAGAGGGGAATGGCACAGTTAAATCATATTGAACTTCCATAGGAAAAAGTGCAAGATGGTACATAGATAAAGCAATACAGGTTAGAGCAGGAGGGAACTAGATATAAATAAAGAAGAGAAAGGCTTAGGAATTATTTCAAATTCAATTCAACAGACAGTTATTGAGGGCTTACTGTATAAAGCACTGAGAATGAAGGGGAAATATATACCACTGTGGAAGATAATAAACACACTGATATTGGAATGTACTTAAAAAGACTGTGACATGCAAGGATGTAAGTAATTCTACTACTTTAATCTGCATTCTGTTAGATTGTGACCAGTTTGCCACATTTAAAGTATTTGTGCAGCTCTTTAGTTTGTTGTTTTTAAACTTGGTTCAATTCTAAACTAGTTAGCCATAGCCATAACTCCTGGTGTTTCCCCAAGTCTTCCAAATAGCTGAATTTACTTATATGTGTACATATTATTCCTTCTCTTGCCCTTCCTCCCCCATAGTGTACTAGCCAGTCAACTATTTTACTAGTGGGGGCAGTATGTGTGGATGGGGCTGAAATTAAAAGATATTGCACAATGGGCTTTATGTCACTTCAGAGAGATGTACACATATAAAACAAATAGAGTAAGGTTCTTGAAGGTTGGACTATTTCACTTGTCTTTCTATCTCTAGTGTCTAAAACAATGAATGTCTGACATATGGTAGTAGGTCAGGCATAGTAAGTGCTTGTTTTTTAACTAAAAGTAGTTTTCTATCAACTCTTGATAATTGACTTAAAAACTACATAACATTAAGCCAACGGCCAGCTCTGTTTTGTAGTTTGTCCATTCTTCACCCCTAAATTAGACATTCACTTTCCTGAAGGCACAGAACTGGATAAGATTAACTCCTCAGTTTTCTCCAGTTCTTTGAGTATTCAGCAGTAATTAGCAAAACTTTAATTCTAGATTTTTTTTCCTCTCAAATTTAGATATAGGAAGCATTTCAATTAAGCAACTATTAGCTAGTGAAAGAGGCTTTAAATTTATAAAAGAAGTATTACTCAAAGGACTTTATCTCATTGCAGAGATGCCTGCATGTGAAATAGGTTACTAGAGTATATAATTAAGTGCCTAAGGGGATGGAATGAACAATAAATGTTAGAAGAGGTCAGAGCAGGGAAAGATCTCAGTAGGCAGAAATATTCTAGGAAAAGCTTCATAGAGAAGTTTAAGTTTCTATCTGGGCCATTTAGGTGTTAGTGCTTTCATAGTCTTTTCCCAGACTCTGAAGTAGTTAATCATCTTCAAAAGCAGTTTCTTCAACTCCTTGGGATTGCTACTTGCTACCTAATTGTTGTTTTTGTATCTCGATAGTCTAACTTTGTCATTTGTGTTCTTTAATGTTTAAATTCTTTTGCACTACTAATATTCTAAATGTCACAATTTGGCTGAAGTTCTAGTTTCATTGACTAATAATTCAGGGAATGTCTTTAAAGTTCCTTACAGCTCTGACACCTTGTGCTCTTCCAAATTCCTTTGGTTGGTAGGGTTTGTAGTTTCCTGTAATTATACTAGGACTATAATTTTGCAGAAATTCAGGTAGTTTTAGGAAAGTGTCTTTACCATCCCCTCCAAATGTTCCTTCATAAATCTAATTGTTGCCCCCTGCTCTTATGGATTCTTGCCATTTCTTATTATGTCGGTTAGCACCATCAGATTAATTTGTTACCATTAACTGAGGCATACGAAAACCAAGAGGACCATGGCATCAGGGAAATGATGATGTGACTTGCAGTTGACTTTGATTTGAGTGAGGGAGGGCTGTGCAAGGTCACCAGCCTCACTTTCTCCTCCAGAGCTATCTGGATCCAGTGACCAGATATTCATTAGGATGACTGGAGATGACCCTTTTAGGCTAAGGCCTTTTCACAAACTCAGAGTGAGGTAAGGCCCAAGGCCTCTTTAATAAGTGAGTCAAGGGATGGCCTCTTTAATTAGGAAAAAAAGAAAAAAAAAACCAAGATGGTTGGGGAAGACCCTCAGGGTTGCTGTTCCAAAGAGAAACATTTACCCTTGACATTCACTCTAAGCCAGAGGGCCCAAAATACAGCTATTAAGTGGAGCATGGGCAGGGACCTATTGTGGTCCAATCTGTGAGCTTCAGAGGTAATAGGTTCAATGTTTTGAGGAAGGGAGCGAGGGAGGAAGGAAGGAAGGAATCTAGCCAGTGAAGTGGGCAGCTTGTGGCCATCAAAATTTACCTTCCTTTGGAGAAAAGGAGAACAGAAACTTACTGGAAAGCATATATTAATTTTTTTTTGAAGATCCACTTAGTTTGGCCCAACTTAATTTCATATAAGCTGTAAGAATGCAGATGAAGACATTTTTAAAGATTAAATAAAATGGCAAAAATGAAAAAATTACCCTCATGTTGGAGTCTTCAGTTTCAGAAAACTACTTCACAGCACTTTTTAATTGCTAGTGAATTAAGTATTATCAGTTTTTTATTTATGTTCAAATCTAAATATAGTCTGAAAGAATCAATGCAGAAAAGTTGATTTGTGGTGACATTCCCACTACTACGTTAATAAGAAATTTTATTTAAAACTGGATAACCAATATTTGTAGTTGTACAGGTCAGACACCTGCCTCTTGCTCTAAAATATTCCCAAAGCATTAAGGCAGTATCAAGTAGCTATGAAGTTGGGGACAATTGCTTATTTCAACTGGACTGTCCTTTTCCACTTCATCCTTTCATTTGTACAATAGATAACTTGTGTGTGTGTGTGTGTGTGTAACATAACCACCATAGAATAGCTGACAAATATAAACTAGTTTAATGTGGTTCTACCTGATTAATTCATATATTTATATTGTTCTGTGCTACAAAATTAAATGTCAGATTTATGTTTTGTTATTTTGCTAGTGAATATTATATGAACACAGCAAGTATAGATTTACTTGTAGTATAAAATGTACTGAGATTAGCAAAGCATGATTACTTAGGACATCACCTGGAACTCAGAAATAGTTTGATTATGGTGAAATTTTGGTTATAATGGTGTTTGATCCTTTGTCATGGGATTTGACCTGTAACTGAAATTTACAAGAAAAATCAGACTGGATCATATATTCTCTCTTCCCCATTGAAACTATTTCCTAAATCTTAATCCTTGGTCATAGATACTTTCATAATCCCAAAAGGATTATGACGGTGATTGACACTCTGTCATACTATGGGCTCAAAGTGGGGTGTAGGATGTACTTTAAAAAAGAAGATCTGATGTGGTATTTGATTGTACTCACTTGCTGGTGATTTTAAAGTTGGTTTTTAAAAAATATTGCTTTGAGTATAGCCGTTTACATTTTCAAAGATAGATTGAAAGAGGTAAGCCCATAGTTTTCTTTATAAGGTCCCATTTTCATATTTTGCCCTACAGGGCATCATTTTGAAAACTGCTTAGCTCTCTGGTTCCCTTAATAACTGGTTGATAATTCAAGTAGGTTAAATTATTTTATAATGTAAAATTTCTCAAGTGATTTTGCTTTTAAAATTCACTTTTATATTTTTGTGTGATTGTGCAAATATTATTAAATAACCAGTTTTGCTGATCTTATTTTGAGAATTACCAATGAATTAGATAACTTGGTCTTGTCTTATCATATTGCACAACTGGATTGCTTTGCTAGGGGAGGTCTCAGAAGATGGGATATTCAGGAAATCAACTCTTAGTTCCCAGGAACATTTAGTTAAAGGCTTGCTTTAACTGAAATAGTAGAAATTACCCTAATATGGAGTTTAAATTTCAAGAAAATACTTCCACAACCATTTTCTCGTCGTTGGGAATTTGAATAAGATAAGGCTGCGTTAAGGATCATATACAACTAGTGCATATCAAGATATCGGTTCTTGTCCCACACTTTCCAGCAACAATGGTGGAGATTCCCAGTAGTTTTGGGGAGCACCCAGTGCCTTTTGAGGATTGGGGGGTTATGTATCTCATGAGTTTTTCAGTCCCTTGCTTATTTTTATTAGAACAAGAATTGGGCATTGCCAATGAGTATTTTATTATGAGAAAAGAAAGGAAAATGTGAGATTTTCTGTAGCTTCTTTTAAAATTGGTATAGAGAACAGACCATAGGATACATTTGGGTTAAGAGGGTTCATTTGATGAGGGCTAATATTAGACAGACCAAATTAAGAGAGAGAGAGTGGTACATGGGAAAAAAACCTCTGACTTTGGAGTCAGAGGATATGAGTCCAAAACCTGACCCGTTTTCTCCCTATGATGACCTTGAGCAAAAGTCACTCAACCTCTCTTATCTCTCTGCTTCAGTTTCCTCAGCTGTAAAATGAAGAAATTGGTCTAGATAAGGTCATTTCTACCACTGAAGCTATGGTATTATGAATATTTAGAATTTCACACATTTTGGAGCTTTAGATAGGGATGAATCAAATATTTATTAAATGCCTACTATGTGGCAGGCACTGTTTACAAATATTATCTTATTTGATCCTCACAACAGTTCTGAGGAGGTATTCTCATTTTATAGTTGAGGAACCTGAATGAGACAAGCAGAGGTTAAATGACTTATCCAGTGTCATACTGCAAGTTTCTGACTCCAGATCTCACGTTCTATCCACTGTACTCTATCAACTGCCCCTATACTACCTAGCTGCCTTTAAGGTAAAGGTAAAAGGTAAATGAAGATTGTTAAAACAATCTAGTTCTCTATTTCCTAGTACTCTTGTTATTATAGAACACATTGTTTCTTTGCTTTTGTAACATTAAAATCAAATTAATCAATTAAATAAAATAAATATAATAAAAATAAAATAAATGAAATTAAATAATTAAATTAAATATAAATTAAATTTTAAAATAGCACAAGTTCCTTTCTACAAAACTTAAATGTGAGGCTAAATAAATAATAATAAACTACCAAACTATTATTATCACTGTCACACAGAATCTACATAGTATTTGCATGTACTTGCACTTCATAGGAATTTATGCTGAAGTGTATTTTCTCAAGGGCAGCTAGGAAGACTCATCTTCCTGAGTGACAGATGTGGCCTCAGACACTTAACTAACTATGTGACCCTGGGCAAGTCACTTACCCCTGTCTACCTCAGCTTCCTCATCTGTAAAATGAGCAGGAGAAAGAAATGGCAAACTGCTCCAGCATCTTTGCCAAGAAATCCTTAAATAGGATTTAAGAAGAGTTGGACCTGACTGAAACAAATATTTTCCCAAAGTTCCATCGTAATGTTAGAGCTGTATTCCTTCAGGCAAGGACTGATATTAGCTGGCCTAAAGACATAATAAAAATTCCTATAATTCCCTGCACAAATACCTGGAAACATCTAAATATATAAATTGATAAGATTGTTTTATTACTTTAAAGAGTTTGAATTGTAGTGATACTCCCTGCCATTTGGGAAAATTATAGTCATAGAAAGTGACCAATCAACACTTGGACAAAATTTCTAACCCATATTAAAGTTCCAATTTATGAATTGTTTCAGACTTACAGTGTGAAGTGGAAAGTATCACCACATTTTGATGGAGATTAGATTTGGAATAAGATTAAACAATGCCCAACAGAAGCTTTATTAACTTAGACCCTGCTAGTTTCAAATCTTAGACTTTAAATACAGGAAAATTGCCAACCTGTATTGTTAGAGCAGTGGTTCTCAACCTTCCTAATGCCGCCACCCTTTAATGCAGTTCCTCATGTTGTGGTGACCCCCAACCATAAAATTATTTTCATTGCTACTTCATAATTGTAATTTTGCTACTGTTATGAATCTATCTAATACGCAGGATGTATTTTCATTGTTACAAATTGAACATAACCCACAGCATGAGAACCGCTGGTTTAGAGAGAATTTCTTCACTGGAACTTCCATATACTAATGAAATTATACCTCTGGACAAAGAAAGAAGGAGAAGGAGGAGGAGAAGAAATAATAATAATAATTAACTTAATTCTTCCAGGCTGGGCTCTAGCTTATCTTTTTGGAATGTTTGTGAAGCAAAGATTTAATAAACAAAAGTATAAATAAGATAAGGCAGAGAATGTCTTGCCTAAGTAGGTGAATGAGCTATTTGCTGTGGGTGTTCTGTAATAACTGGCATTTAAATAGCAGTTTAAGGTTTGTAAAGCAAACATGATATACATTATATCACTTAATTATGTTACTAGGGGCAGCTAGGTAGCAACTAACTGGCAAAGTGGGTAGAGCACTGGGCCTAGGGTCAGGAAGACCTGAGTTCAAATGTGGCCTCATACATTGACTAAGCTGTGTGATCCTGAACTAGTTGATTAATAACTCTCTTCAGCTTCCTTTTCAGTGAAATGGGAATAATAACAGCACCTACCTTCTAGGGTTGTGGTGAGGATCAAATGAGATCATTGTAAGCGCTTAGCACGGTGCTTGGCACATAGTGAGTGCTATGCAAATGTGAGCCATTATGTTTATTTTTGTCATTATTGTTTGTTAGTTCTACAGGTATTATTATCTTCAACTTAATAATGAGGAAACTGATTCTCACAGAAGTTGTGACTTACTCATTCGTTACGGACACAACCAGTGAGTGTCAGGAGGGATTGGACAGGCCTTTTCTGACTTTAAGTCTAGCAGATGCCACGTATCCTCTCATTAATGAAGGGTGGATCAGTTTAGGGGTAATTATATCAATCTGAAACTTTTTTTTTAAAAGCCTAAATTATGGTTACAGACTGACATAATTTCAGTTTGTTTTAATGTTTAAACCAGAGAGTAATGTTCCAATTGTAATATATAACCCTTGGGGCACTATCTCTTACAGACCTAGTATGGTTTCTTCTTTAGCCTCTGGAATATTTTTAATTTTCCTGGGAGCTAGGGTGAACATTAATTGAAAGAACCATACTCTATCACTTCTAAGCCACGATCAGACTAGTGATGAGATTATTCTCTTAGTTTGGCCTGAATGTTGAGTAGGAAGATTGTCTGATGGGGATTGGGAATTGGGACAGAGTGCCCTAAAATTACTTAAATCATTGACCCCTCCTGTCACCTCCAGAGGTATTTTTAATCCAAAATTCCTGCTGAGAAACTGATCTTAGAATTGTACTCATAGGCAGCGGAGTGGAATAAAGAGTCTGTGCTGGGTTTCTTAGTCTCCAGGCTATTTTTAAAAGTTCATACTGGCCTGTAGTGCTGTGTATGTATAGGAAACCCTATGCTCATGGCACAGATGTCTACATTCAATCACAGAATTATAATGAAACTTGATATCAAAGTCCATTTGTATGTTACAATCTGACTTCACCCCTAGAATTAAAGTGGAACTTCACATAGACAAAACTGCTTTGGATTCACTACAGTTCTCTATATTACAATGTTAAAAGAGAAAATTAACATCTCAGACTAGGGGAAAGTTTCCAATCTCATGGTTTGATGCTTTTTTTTTTTTAACTAACCCTTTCCTCCCCCTCTCCCCCAAGTAAATTGAATTCTCTTGATGTCCTAATACTATTATGTATGAAAAATTACCAAGCATAGCTTCAGCTGGTCAGACTATGGAAGCATTTTTGAATGTTTTAGGCAAATATAATGTTCCCCAAAGCTATTCAAAAGCCTTTTGAGTTAGAGAATACATTAGTTTGGTATGTCATCTAATCCAATTTCAAATTAAATTGAGGAAAATGATTTGCAATAGTAAGAGTTTACGTTTATAGTCTGAGCTTGGACATATCTAATCTTTAGCAATCCTGTGAAGTAAATAGAGCAGCTATTATTATGCCTTCTGTGCAGATGAAAAAACTGAAGTGTAGAAAAGTTGTTACTTGCCTAGTCAGTATGGAAGCCAAGACTGAAACCCAGATTGTTTGATTCTTAGCCCATGCTGCTTACTCTTCCAGCCTTGGATCACCTCAGAGTAGGACTTTAGGAGATAGAGGTTTTAATCATAAGGATTTAATATAGAAATGTAGCCTTTAAGCATTTAATGTTTTTTTTTAAAGATATTTGTCTCTCTAAGGTGTTTAGGTACATCCTACCTGAAATAATAAAAATAAAGATTTTAATGGCAAGAATACGATCTCAATAGGTCTCAGTCTCCTCTTCAGTTACAAACTATAACAAAATACTTAATACCTTAATGGTAACAAAATAAACATAAGTCAGATATCCTGAATGAACTTAGTTTAAATAGTGGTACAGAGGAAACATGGTTGTTTGCTAGGTAGATTTTTTTAACTCTATCAGTTGGATGAAAGGTGGCTTTCCTTGTAGAGGCCAGCCGCGTGCCACCATCAATTCCTCTACTAATGGAATAGTAGACATAGCACCAGAGGCAAGTTTGTGAACCAGTATCATTTAGAAGTTCTTAGGTTATTCATTTGGTGTCCATTCACAACTGAAAGGTGATTTCCAGATCTAGATGAATGTGGGCCTCTTGACTTAGTAACCAGAGCCCAGGTATATTGTCTGATTTTGGAAGAACTTGTTTGTCCAGTAAGAACTGTTTGCTTAGAGGTTTGTGCCTTCTTTAGATCTGTGGTTATATTGGCCTGTCATCAGAGGCTCTGTAAGAAGAAGCCAAGCTTAGTGCTGGTGGTCCTTGAGTACCATACCTGTTATTTGTACATACTTTAAGTACTGCCAGTATATAGCACCTGTTGGACAAAAAAAAAAAAATTCTAATCCACCATACTTTTAACTTTCATGTTTTATGGTCTTTATGGCCCAGGTTGTAAAAACAAGTCAAGGTCTGCATTTTCTACTAGTGCTTCTTGGGATATGGTTAAATATGTATCTATTAGATTATCTTATATTAGATAAGAAGAATTATGAACATCTAGAATGAATTGTAGGGAAAGAGTACACTATTGAGGAGTTACTAATGTTCTCAGAAATAAATTCTAGGAACAAACTTTCTGCTCTGTACTTTGTTTTATGTGCATGTTTTGCTTTTTTCTTCTTTAAATCACTTAACTGAGGAAAAGTATAAATCTTTTTTTTTTCCCTGATGATGGGAGAAAGAAAATCTTAAGATTTGGGTGATATCATTAAATAATAATGTTTTTTAGATTTTTCAACCACAATTATGATTTTTCACAGGTTTAGATTTTTAATGTACTTATTCATTGGATAAAACTTTAAATACCCCAAATCTGCAAAATGGATCTAACATTGGAGGGAACCCTAGAGGGAAAAGACTTTAAAAGTTGACTCAAGGTTATTTTCCTTCTCTCAGTGTTTACTTGAACTGTATTATCAGAATTTCTAATGAAGAGAATTTGTTTTAGTGCTTTGTATTTAATAAACAATGAATGCATCTTTTCTACCCTTCCTTACTTCCAGTTTGGATATTCCTCATTCCACACTCCCAAGATTTGAAGAGGAAATAATTTATTTTTTTCTCCCTATAACTTTTACCTCTTAATGATTTGCCGAAGTAGACAACAGTAGAGCCTCCCAAAAGCTTGACTAAAGAAATAAAGGAGATATGAAGGGCTGATAAAAATGTTAGAAAGAATGCTTAAGTGGTCTTTTAACATCAGATTTATTCTTATCAGTTCCTTAACAGTTGGGCCAAAGAGCTTATTCTATTCTGATTACCTTTGTCTGAAATTAGACCTCCATTTTCCACTTTATAGTTTACATTGTGAAATATTTTTAAAGTAGTAAAATTGATATTAAATGTTACTTCTTACTTGGTCTTAAAAGGTTTTTTTTTTAAACATTGTTTTGTAATGTTTGATTACCTGTATTAGTGCTTTATGAAAAAGACTTTTCTCTGACAGCCAATTGGAAATATACATGGGATATGTATAAACTTTTCTTTAAGGTCTCTAGATTAGTTTTAAATTCAAGAAGAGAGAGTTTAGTAGCTGAAAATTGTTTTTAAATGAAACAAAACTTAGCATATATGACATGTTAGTGACAAAAATTGATTTCTCTTTTGCGGTTGATCTTTGAATCATTTTAGTAATGTTTTCTTCTCTAAAAAAAACCTTCAGATTTAGTGTATTATTGCAAAGGACTTTTAGAATTCTGTGCATTTACCTCTAACAAAGAATTTTAGCTTTAAATGTTTGTAGAATATTCACCTTTCTCACTTGATGCTTTCACTAACAATTACTAATGCTGCTTTAAAAAATGATCACTTTCTGATAACCCTCCTATCATCCAGCATGTACTATATAAAGCTAAGGTGGTGTGGTATGAAGCTTACAGCTTATGTTCTTTCTACTCAGGATACAAATTGCTATTTTAATTGTCCATCTTCTACTAGGCTTTATCATAAATGTTAACATTTGATAGGGACCATATTTTAGCTTGACTCCAGTTTTTACTGAAAAGGTATTAATTAGGGGAAACAAAGGAAATCTTCTGACAGCCCTTACGAAACCATAAGAAAACTTGCCTCAGGAGATCAGAATATTTACTCTTAGCAGCCGAGATGATATAGCTCTTCTTCCCCTGTGCTTACCATATTCAGGAATGTACTCTCCCCTTAATTTTATAAAGTAATCTTGATGCCATGGTATGTGCCTAAAGGATAGATAAATAGTACTGCCGGGCAGCAAAGTCCTTTATGTCTGTCAGGCTTAAGTACTATTTATGAAGCTGTTAGCTAATTATTACTTAGTTTTTGTATTCATACTTTTTCAAATTATAAACTAATGTTTTAGTTCTTGATTAATTAATTCAGCAATGCAGATAAAAGCTAACATTTTACTGGTCTAGGAATATAGCAAAACAAATATTCAGTTCAATAGTATACCTTTATGAAGCACCTAATGTATGTAGACCATGGTCCTAGGTGCTTGGGAGAGATAAAGATAAATCATTTCTTTTTTCCTAGGAGAGTATAATAATGTAGGGTAGAAGAGATACTACTCAAGTAATTATAGGAGTTAACTATAAAGAGAATTTAAGGGCATGTGAGAGGTTAAAAACAAGGTACTGTGAACATATTGAGGACAAGCATTTATTAAGCACCTGTTATCTTATGGGCACTGTGCTAAACACTTTACAGGTATTGCTAAATTGACTTTCATAATAATCCTGTGAAGGAGGTGTTGTTATAATTCCCATTTAACAGTTGGAGTAACTGAATCTGATGGAAAATTAAGTGTTGTAGCTAGCGTCTGAGACTGAATTTCAAATCAGATCTTCCTGACTTCAGGTCTAATACTCTTTCCAGGGGGATAATGTCTGATTAGGTGAAATTAGGACAGATTTCTTTGCAGATTCCTTCAGCTGGAATGTACCTTTTCTTCATTTCTGCCTCTCAGAATCCTAATCTTCATTTAAGGTTCAATTTATGTATTATCACCTCTGGCAGATTTTCCCTCATGCTTCCTTGTTAGTATTTTCTCTCCTTAAGTTACTTTTTACATACTTTTTATTATGTACTTGTTATTTATTTCCCCTGTTCTCCCTAGACCATAAGCTCTGAGTTCAGGAATGGTTTTACTCGTGTCTTTCTGTCCCCAGACCCTAGAACTGTGCCTTGCACAGAGTAGGCATTTAATAAATGTTTATTGAATTGAATTACTAAGCACACACCCCACCTTAATGAATTGATATTTTGGGCATGTGACCTTTAGCAAATACGAATATACTATTTTTCTCAAGGGCTGTTTTTTTAAAATTAAGTTTAATGACAAAGAGGATTAGTAGTATTTATCAAATATTACTTTCAAAGCTACTTTAGTAAAGTGAACTCATTCATTTGAATGTTAAAAATTATTTTCAAATGTTTGATGTGTTGTCCTTGTATTCACGTTTGTACTTTTTTTCTTCATTTTCGTAGGTTCTGCCGGAGACTCACATTTGGCCTCAATGTGAAATTAAGGTAGAAAAACACATCTAATGTGTTGCTATTAGGATAAGTGTATTCACTGGTCATGCCTGAAGAGGGAAGTTCAGTTATAGACAGCTGACTGCTAGCAAATATAAATGATTATCCTAGAAGTCAAGCCTCTCTCCTGTTTGCTGGAGTGAGAATCCCCTCCAGCCACCAGCGGAATATCAGCTACGGAAAATGCTTCACGTTTTAAGGATGCCGGCCACCTAGATTCATGCACCCTCTCTGTACAGTTGTTGTGGATGGTTTGCCATCTGAAAGCTCCTCCAGCTCTTATCCAGGCCCTGTATCTGTTTCTGAAATGTCTCTGCTTCATGCTTTGGGCCCAGTGCAGACCTGGCTGGGACAAGAGCTAGAGAAGTGTGGCATTGATGCCATGATTTATACTCGGTATGTCCTCAGTCTTCTGCTGCATGATAGCTATGACTACGATCTACAGGAACAGGTATTTACATATTTTAGATGTTTCGTACAAGTAAACTGTTGTTGTCTCTATATGTGTATTTATTGTTGGGAGGTCACACTTGGGACAATGGAAAGGGTACTCAGTTGGGAGTGAGTAGACCTGGGTTCAAGTCCCTGTGCTACAAATTAAAACCTGTGTCACCTGGGGCTTTACCTCCCTGGGCCTCAGTTCTCTTAACTGTAAAATGAAGGGGTGGGGCCAGATGCATGCTAACGTCCTTTTCAGTTTAGATCTGTGATGCTGTGATCCTATGACTTTCTCGTTCTGATACATTTCTCATTATTTAGGAAAACTCTGTATTCTGACATTTGGTTATGGTATATCCTTGATATATTGTGTTAACATTAAGTTAACAAATAGCCTTTAATTAAATAACATGAAGTATCATAAGTTACTTAGTGTTCAATAACACTAACATGTTAAAATAAATGCTTGTTGCTTGTAATTAAATTTTTAAGTTTTTGTAGAAGGTTCATGCTAAACTACTTTTAAATCAGTGTGCATTATAGATCAGTAAACTCTCAGGTTTGGTTGAGTAATGTACTTTTTCCAAACATAATAGTTTCTTTCCTGTCTTTTTATCCATCCTATCCTAACCTTGAATAACTCACTATATAAATTGATTCCTTATATTCAAAAATAGGTTCCTCCAACTGGGCTTAGTTTATGTGCTGAGCTTAAAAAAATTTTTTAACAATTCCAAGTACTGAAACGAAATTTCAGACGTTTTTTCTACCACAAAAGCAGACACATTGGGAGTGAAAGTTGCAATTGCTTCTTAGCTAGAAGTGACACAAAATTCCAGCAGTGAGCCTAATGTGCTCTGAATTACTGCTATAGAAGCATTTAAAATAAGATCGTACATTTTTATAGAACCTTACAGGGATTGGGAAGACCTAAGGGACTTTGGGGGTTTTATCTATGGTTTTTGTTTTCCTTTCCTTTTTGATAATAGTACTAGCCTCATCCGTACCATGAAACTTAAGTCTCAAAACAATGTTAACAAAAGTCTTAGTGAAGTTTTAAGCTATTAGTGATTAAAGCACTAAGGCTTGCTATACTTCTAATGTGACTTCTATGCATTATAATGTGGCTCCAGAGAACAGAACTAGGATCAATGAGTGAAAATTATAGGGGAGCAGATTTTGCTGTAATAGAAGGGAAGACTCGTCCCTATTTATTTTGCCTTTGTTCCTTGTAAGATATAGACAGTGGGGGCAGCTAGGTGGCACAGTGAATAGTACACTGGCCCTGGAGTAAGGAGGACTTGAGTTCAAATGTGGCCTCCGACACTTAACACAAAAAACTAGCTGTGTGACCCTGGCAAGTCACTTAACCCCAACTGCCCTCCAAAAAGAAAAAAAAAAGAATTCAGAGATGAGGTAAGATATAGACGGTTATTCAGGATGAAAAGACAAGGAGAGGTTGTAACTAGGTTATTTATACACTTAGCTAAATATAAGAAAGGATTAGCTTTGTAGCATTACCCAAGATGGAATTTAATACTTTCTGAGATACTAAGTTTCTCTTTTTTGCTTGGGTTTAAGTAAGGAGTTCAAATGACCATCTGTCAAGGATCTCTTAGGTGAGATTCATACATTGAATGGGAAATAGAATTTTAGGGAACCTTTAAAATCCCTTCTAAACCTAAGATTTTGGTCTTTTTATTATTTTTTATATCTGTCCTTCAGAATACATGAACACACTCTTGATGCTTCATTTCTGGCTAGGCTTTTTAGCTGCTTTTTCACTTAGGGAAAGAATCATCAATTTAGACTCAGAAGTCATCTGTCTAGTCCAGGGGTTCTATGAACCTGGGATCCATAGACTTCCAAGGAGTCTGTGAACTTGGATGGGAAAAAAAATTATACCCGTTATTTTCCTAACCTCTAAATGAAATCTAGCATTTCCTGCAATTATTTAAGTTTATATCAGACTGTTCTGAGAAGGGCTTCTTTATTGGCTTCACCAGACTGCCAGTGGTGGGGGGAGATGGGTCCAAACAGGTTAACCCCTGATCCAGTTCAACGTCTTCATTTTATGAACGATAAAAGTTAGGCCCAGATAGTTTAGGTAATTCATCTACAGTTATATAAGTAGTAAGAACAAGAATCTCTATTTTATCTTCCTACTTTTGTTGGTGGGAAGTTGGTCTGAAGTTGAGATTTTAGAAGGAGGGGTGACATACTTAGTGGACATCTGGAGGCATTATTTTAAGAAAATTTTGTCTTATGAATGTGTGGTTCCAGTACCAAATTTTCTTGTTATTAAGAAGACTTTCTAATAGAATAATTTTACTGGAACTTTTTTTTGTATGGCATTCTAAAGCTATTGAAGGAAGTTTTATTTCCTAGCTCAAAAAGAAAAAAAAATTTAGAACTCATAATCATGATACTTCCATTGTAAATACATTCTGATTAAGATTTTAAAGGATTGCAATTTGTCACTGTTTCCATGACAGTTTGAAATATTAGATGAATCTATTTGTTGGCTATGTTTCCTCTTGCATTTGAATATTTTTATTTTGTACATACATTCTATCTTAAGTTATGTCTTTCACTTGCTTTGTATGCCAGTTTGTATGACATAATCATAATTTTGTCTGATTTTCTCCCTATTTACTAGCCATTCAGCTTTGATTTTGTTTTTGACTTAAAGAATATAATGCATTTTTATAGTGCTTAAATATTTTCTCATAGAACACAACATATTAATGTAATTAATATGTAATTAATTTTATATTATGTAATTAATTATATATTTAGCTAGTATGACTAGCATTTCTCAATCTTTTTAAGTTTACAAGTATAAACTTACAACAAAACAGGGTGAGAATTCACATTTGCCTATCTGTACCAATCATGCTTTGTGTTTGTATGTATATTTTCATACACACATATGCATATGAAAGGAAGGAGATGTGTCCTCTCTTTTCTTTGCATGATGAATATCAACTGTAACTTCTTGGACAAGAACTAGTAAGAGGGTGGTAAGGAAATCCAAGATTTGTGGCACACACCAAGAGTATTTTCTTAATAGTCCCTAACAAAATGCTTTGCAATGTAGTTGGTACTCAGTACTTGTTGATTAGTTAGTTGGTCAGCCTAGCATACAAGTCTTACATACTCCAAGGGGGAGCAATGTCTGAAACTCAATAAAAATGTGACCTTGATATTAAAGCGATCCTTTTTTTAGAATTATATTTTAACACTGACATATTGTTTTAAACTTTACTTACCACTTTAGGAGAGTAGTGCCTCAGTTAATCCTAGTAGGATTCCTTTTCTAGAGTTTAGAATTATTTTATTTATTTTTAAATTTTATTTCAAAAGAATATGTAAAAGGAAAAGTTACAGCGTCATGAGAGTTTTGTATAGAGTTTAAATTTTTTTCTCTTTATTTTCCTATCTACTGTTTCTTTTATTGTGGTGCTGCTGAGATATTTAAAGAAATTGACTTGTGGATTTACATTTTGTTAAAATCTTTTAAGTACACAGATTTGGAGATTTTAAAATAATATTTGACATAATTAAAGATTCCTCTAAGAAAACTTTGGTAAAATATACTATGAGTTTTGTAATCTCTCTCATTAAGATACCTTATAGGTAGCATTTAATAAGAGTAAAATTTTCCTTATTTTCACATTATACGTTGGTGATTTAAAGTTGATAAGGAGTGTCTCTAGCTTATTTAGCAAACTGTAGAATGTTTTTCAAGACAGGAAAAGGGAAATGACAAAACCATATTACCTTAATAAAGTTATGTGACCAAAAGGCATTTATTAATATCATCTATTACAGGAAGCTATTCCATTGTTTAGGCCACTTTGCTTGTTTGCTTATGACTGAATACAATCTTCTTATTAGAAGTTCCATAGGTAAGCATAAATTACAGTGTTTGAAATTGCAAATATGTAGCATTCTTCTTTTCCAATACCTATCAAAGACCTAAGACTTCATGAATTGGCGTTTTAATTTAGACCCACAGTGTTATTCTGGTCAAAAAGCCTAACCTGAGTAACATTAAGAGGGGTAGGAAGTCTAAGCAGAAAACATTAGCAATTAGCACTAGCACATTAGATCTCTATTTTTAGGGACCAATCTTCAAAATCCCTTTACTTGTAACATAAAGTCATCAGTTACAAGGCATTCCCTAAGTACAATTTGGATTAGGTTTAGCGTCATCTGCCGTTCCTTAACCAGTCTCATGAGACCTCTCCATACAGAAATACCCTATAAAAAGTTTCCCCAGCCAAAGTAGCATCACAATATTGCTGTTAATGCATTGTAACAAAACTCCATCTTTAATTGGGATAGTAGCAAACCGTTTTTTGGGCAGAGAACTGTTAGTTCAGCCAGTCAGAAAATGGTTGCTCAACAGAACTCAGAGTGTGCATATGATAGCCGAAGATCAAGACAGAAAAGAAGATGGGGACAGAAAATGAGAAATTTTGGGATTATGATAAATAAGAGTTGAGGGACCCAGCAGAATAACCACTAAAACTCATCTTCCTATCCTTTACCCAAGAAAGATGAAAGACATGTGGGAATAGCTCCTCCTGAGTCTCACCAAACATGGAAAGAATTGCTAGAGTTTCTGGGATGGGGAAAGGGATATGTTAGGGAAGGAGGATTGAGGGGTGAAAGAATCAGAATTACTATTATAAAGACGGTACAGTTTCTACTCTTTGTACTAACATAATCTTTTCTAGTCTGAGTTTGAGCCCTTAGGGAGTACACATACGTATCCTTTTTATAAGATTGTTGCTATGAAACTAACTGTTCCCTGCATTATTGTTTTGGGGAACATTGTTTCAAATAGATCTATGGTTTATTTCCATTATTTTGGCATATTGCTACCCAGAAAACATCTGCAGTTTCACTTTTTCAAATGATTTATAAAAAATTGTAATTAAGACCCATCCAAGCATTTAGTTTTATATCTAAAGAAATGCCTACTTATCCCTGGGTCCTAGTTTGTATCTCTAAATCAGTTCTCTAACAATAAGAAAATAAAGATACTATAACTTATTCGTTGGTTAAAACAACAACAACAAACCCTACACAAGTATTTTTCAAACCAGATTACAGAACTCCAAACAGCTGTTTGAAAGGGAAATTGTCCTAGTTCAACTTTTAGGACTTTACCTACTACTGCCTTATTTTGAGCCTTTAAAATGAATGAAGACTTGTATGAATTGATGCAAAGTGAAGAAAACAAGGAGAACAATATGTGTGATCATGATAATG
>CM053583.1:64138918-64156919 GCA_028627135.1 Pseudochirops cupreus | reverse complement strand
AGAATTTAAAGTTCTATAATCAAATGTTAAAAAAATATATATGTATATGTATATATATACAATTATTATTATTATTAACTACATCCAACTGGGAATTAAGATACACAGGCACTGTGCTAGGGAGATCCATCCTGCCCTACCGGAAAGTCAGAGGGGCGGGGAGGGGGTGGGGGGGGGACATGGAAGAGAGCAGATTGGGGGAGGGGCTATACAGTGGGATGGGACTGGGTAGGGGAAAGACGGGAGAGCATTTGTAACTCAAAATCTCATGGAAATGAATGATGTAAACAAGAAAATAAATAAATTAATTTTAAAAAATAAAAAAATAAACTTAAAAAAAATAATATCCCTGCAAATCACAAAGTCATCAGGGTTGGAAAATTTTTGAAAGAAAAGTTCAAATATTTCTTTGCAGAAGAAGAAAATTAAATAGCAAATTTTAACTGCTTTCAAAATTACTGAATAAATTTTAATAAATATAATTTGAGACATTCCAACAAAGTAACATACTTCTAAATGCCAGAGTTTAAGGAAACTTGGCAGATAGGTAACCCTAAATGAGACAAAATAAAAACTCACTTTTTACTTTCTACCATGTTTTAGATTTCATGAGAATTTGGACTTGTAGGGAAAAACTTGTATTTGGTAAAGAATTTCTCTTAGCCTTGTTAGATATAATGGATTATAGGACAGATATGCCTAAAATTACAGGATATTGGAGTCCTGAGATTTAAATTCACAGAATTTCTCTACATTTTATATGCCTGTAATTCAAATCTCAGTTATACTATATAGAACATGAATTTATTAGAGCACATAGAAACAGATAAGTGAATTTCAGAGAGATTGCAGAAAGGAAATTTGAAACTGTCAGATGCCAGCCCCATTCCCTTCAGACAGAACATTAACTTTCCATATGATTTACCTTTTCTCATAGTAGTTCTCGTTAGGGGATCATCTGTCTCTCCCACAGTTGTAAATAACAAATAACAGGTTTCAAGATTGTTTTAAATAACTATCAAAGGAAGAAGAAATGTACCATTCATATTTAGTTACCTACTTCTAGTCAGAAAATAGAAATAACATCCACCCAGAAAACTAGTGATTTTTAGGGTATCAATTAGAGAATATCTATTAAACTTTTCCTTACCAAAGGAAAAGAAATGATGATAGATTAACACTAGTTGTGACTTAATATCACCTCCTCCATAATAATCTAATGATTTGTTTCACTTCTTTGTTATGAAACCAATGTTTATAATTCTGAGTTGACAGATTATAATGGAGTGAATTGGGAATTGCATTCCCTTGTAGTTAGAATCCAAGAAGCTTTTTTAAAAAGTCTTTTCCTATCATCCATGTTTTTCTCTTCACTGCTGAGTTTGGACTCAATGGCTTTTAAAGTCCCTTCCAGTCCTTCATGTATGATCCCAGGAAAATAAGATTTGATTTTAAAAGGCCATACATACACACATACAAATACATAATGCATACATTCTTAACATATATCTGTCTTCAACCTCTCTACTTTTTAGTTTGAAGGATACTTGAGGGCATAGCCATTATCTAAATTTATCTGATATTTTCCTGATACACTATATTATGAACCATATCAAAGATTAGGAAGGATATAAGAAAGCAGAGAGATACTTTGATTTGTAATGTATACTAAAAAAATTAATTTTACCCAGAGGTAAACCCCTGTGGTATAGTGGAAAGAGACCTCCTTACCCCCAGTTTGGAGTAGAAGGATCTGGGTTTGACTCCCTGCCCTTCATTAGCTGTGTGCCCTGCAGTAAGGCCCTCACCTCCTCTGAACCCCAGTGTTATCAACTATAAAATGGAATTAATAATACTTTCATTTTCCATTGTATAAAGTTGTTTGTGATGATCAGGTAAGATCATGTATTTTGTAATGCGTAAAGCACTATGTATTTTTGTAATAAAATATTTGCAAATGTGAATACCTGTGAATAGGTTTTTTGATAACAGAAGGGAATATAGGTAGAAACAGTTTTATTTTACATGTAAAAATATTGTAGATTCTCAGGTTAAACATGAAACTGATTTTTGGCATCTGTCAAATGTCTGAAGTTTGTTCAAGCATTTGTTTTATTTTTAAAGTAGAGACAGATAGTGAACTGTTCTGAAGCATTGTGATTGCCATTTCCTGGGAGGCCTTTTGGTTTAGTTACGGTTAATAGTATAAATGGTTTTGATATGTGAATGTGATATTTAGATATGAGAAAAGGTAACACAATATCCTATTTAATCTTGGTTATTTAACTTTACTGCGTTTTATTTTAGGAGAATGACATCTTCCTGGGCTGGGAAAAAGGAGCTTATAAGAAATGGGGAAAGAGTAAGAAGAAGTGCTCAGATCTAACTCTTGAAGAAATGAAAAAACAGGCTGCTGTCCAGTGTCTTCGCTCTGCTTCAGATGAAGTAAGCCTAGAATTTTAGAGTGCTTTTTTAACATTATTTTTATTCATATTTCATAACCACATTTGAATTTGAGAGATATTGTAAGATTATTTTATATTAGTAAGTAGTCAAGACTTCTTACATTTTATTTCAAAAGGAATTTCTAAGCCCTTCAGCATCACAAAACAATGAATCAATTTTTAGAAACCAATTGCCTATTTTGTTAAATACACCTTTGTCTAAGCTAGGGAATCAAATGAGTTTATATCTGTTTTTTAAAAAGCATATGACTAGACAGTAATTCATGTTAACTGAGGTTTTTAGTTGATTGTAAATTCATTATAAACCACAAAATGCAACTAACAAAGCTTATTCTATTTAAGTTACCTTAATATCTGTAGAGCATGTAGAATTATGGAGGTGATACTTCTTTTCCACACTGAGCTGATCAGCTCACATATGGAATGTTTGGCGCTAGAACCTTTCCAAAGAGGGTAACAAAGGTGGTAAGCAGAAGAAGATCATGTCATATGAATATCATCATTATCATCATCAGTAATCTCATTTGGTTTTCACAACCATCCTGGGAGATAGGTGCTATTATTATCCCTGTTTTCCCACTGGGGAAACTGCAGCAAATGCCTTGTCTAGGGTCATACAACTAATAAGTGTCTGATATTGGTTTTGAACTCAGGTGTTCCTCACTCCGGGTCCAGCACTCATCTCCTACACCACCTAGCTAGCTATATCAATTGAAGCAATTATATATGTTTAGCTTGGATAAGAGACTTGGGGACATGATCCAAATATTTAAAGACCTTTTATGTGGAAGAGCAGTTCAGTTTATTCTGCTGGGCTCCGAAAGGGCAAAATTATGAGCAATGAATGGAAATTTCAGGAAGGCAGATTTCCTTTAACTTAGAGGAAGAACATCTAATAATTGGCACTTTCCCATCAGTTGTTACTTTCCCAAGAGTCTTGAATACAATACCTACCTAGCAAGTCCCAAAGCTTTTTACACAGAATCTTGAATTGAAGTTAGACCTATAGAAAAGTTTCCTTAGTTTAAGGCCATGTGAATATTGCAAATATCTTATCTGCTTTTCTTCCTATTAACCAGCCTCTTATAAAAATGAAAAATGCAGAGAATTGTTCCAAAGACACTTAGGATAACCTATATCAAAGAGCATTTTTGAGTTTATTATTTAATTCCATGCTGGCCTGAACCAGGATAATCAAATTATGGGAGGGAAGAGGTGATATAGGGGTTATGGTGGTGGTGAGATGCTAACGTTTAGGTTAGAAAATTACACAGGCTAAGAAGATGTGAATGGTTAGGGTCACATATATTTGGAAGTATTGAATTACTGAAGTAATGTGCTATCAAACCCTGAAAATAAATTAACAAAGAGTCGCAGAGATTATGCAACTACTGTTAACTCTGAAAAAAATACCAAAATGCTCATAGAGGTAATACCCCAACTGTTAACTCTGAAAAATAAAACCAAAGAGCTTACAGTGTCAAGCAAAAAGCATTCTTTATTCCTTTGGAGGAGGAAAACCAGATACACATGCCATGGCCTCCTCTAGGAGGAGACCCAAGACAATGTGGCTACACCTTGATTGATAGACAGACAGA
This sequence comes from Pseudochirops cupreus, assembly GCA_028627135.1. Lineage (NCBI taxonomy): Eukaryota > Metazoa > Chordata > Mammalia > Diprotodontia > Pseudocheiridae > Pseudochirops > Pseudochirops cupreus. Next base: position 64,152,856 of record CM053583.1, on the reverse strand, counting down.
TAGACAGACAGATAGTTGTGTCTACACAGTGAGCTATAGCCATGACAATGAGGGTGTAACAGCTATAATGAGGCAAGTTTGATTCATAGCAAGGCTTCATGAGTGGAACGTGATTCCTGTAGGTGTTTGTCTGAGCTCAGGCACCACCTGGTGCTGGTGCAAAGCAATTCTAGTACTTGGCTGCAGCAGAGAGGGTGAACGCAAAGGATTGTTGTTATGCCAAGCTCAGATTATAGCTTGATTGCTGGGCCTTAGCTCTGGAAAATAGGGGGTCTCCATAGTGAAAAGAGAGAAGTAAAAAGAGAAGGGTGGTCTTGACATGGGGATCCTGACAGTGCTAAAACTTTGAAGCTCCTGTCTTGCCATTTCTCTCCACAACATTACCCATAACCTTTTTTCCCCACATTTGAAACCTTGGTGTTAGTATATTGCAGTTCTTACTTATTTACATTTAGTTACTTTCAAACTTTGCTACACATTTTCTTATCTTAGTTTTCTCATCACTAGATTCACTATTTCCACCATAGTATAGACCTTATTATTGATCACCTGGACTACTACATTGGATTTGTAACTAGTCTTCCTAACCCAGGGGTGGGGAACCTGTGACCTCAAGGCCACATGTGACCCTTTAGGTCCTCAAGCATGGCCCTCTGACTGAATCCAAACTTCATAAAATCCCCTTAATAAAAGGATTCGTTCAGTAAAACTTGGACTTAGTCAAAAGGCTACACCCAAGGACCTAGAAGGCCACATGTGGTCTCAAGGCCACAGGTTCCCACCCTGTTATATTTCTTTCACACCATTTCCAGATTATTATTTTATTAGCACATATCTGGTCTTATCATTCCTGGCTCAAAAAACCTTCAGGATCCACCTTTGTCAATCAAAGGAAGACCAGGTTTTTTAGCCTGGCATTCTGAGTCCTGTACCCTACTTTTTCAGCATTATTCATAATACTCCTCTCAACTGAATATACTCAGCCAAACTAGATTATTTTCTCACCATAGCCCTCTGTCTTCTGCATGTCTCTGTTTTTGTGAACCTACCACCAACCTTCTTGGCCCCTTGGATTCCTCTTCAACTTCTCACTCTACTCACCCTACATAACCAATCAGTTGCCAAGTCTTAAAGTTTCTACTGACACATTTATCTCAGGCCACCACCATGTTCCTCTTATGTCTATACTGTTGCATCAGCCTCCTAATTAGTCACCTTACCTCAAGCCCCTTCTTTTTCTAGTCTATTCTCCACAGAAATGCTAAGATAATATTTCTAAAATATAAGCCTTGACCATATTACTTCCCCTATTCACTAAACTCCAGTGACTCCATTTTACCTCTAAGATCCTGTATAAACTCCTCCATTTCATATTTTAAAAACTTAGTTCCAGTCTAACTTATTTTATGTGACTGCCCTTCATGTACTCTATATGGTCCAGCCCAACTGGCATTCTTGCATCTTTACATATGACCTTCCATTTCCCATATCAATTCTGAGTTTTAGAATCCCTAGCTTTCTTCAAGACTCAGTTCAAATGTCCCCTCTTATATTCAACCTTTCCCTGAACCCCTCAGCAGCAAATGCCCCCCAAACACTATTTTTACATATATTTTTATATATTTATGTATACACGTGAACTCTCTATACAGAATGTAAGTGCCTTTATATCCCCAGCACTTAATAAATAATTGGTGCTTGGTAAGTGCTTGATGGTGCATTGATTACTATTCTTTGAAAATCCCTGAGCATGTTCCTCTATTTTCTGTGCCTACAATACCTTCTTTGTCTTTCCTAATCCTACTACCTTCAGTGCTACCTTTTCCATGAAGCCCCAGTTGGTAATGATCAAAGAAAATAATATAGGTAAAGTATTTTTCAAAACTTAATGATTGAAATAAATGTTAATATTTTAATAATTACTCCCAATCCTCTCTCACTTTTCTTAAATACATGCCCTTAGTTACTTGTACTACTTATTTCTTTACATCATTTCTCCATACTAGAATATGAGCTCTTTGAGGCAAAGATCTGCTATGTTTTATCTATCTCTTGTCCTCCCCATTTCCTAGAACAGTGTTTTCTACCTCTTAGGGGAGGGGAGGAACCAGGAAAGGCCTAAAAAGGGCAGGACTTCAACTGAGACTGAAGGAAGCCAAGTAAGGTGGGAACCAGAGCTCATTAGGGAGAGCGTTCCAAGTATGGTGGACAGCCAGTGAAAAGGAGAGGCAAGAGAGAGTCCTATGTGAGGAGCAGCAAGTGGGCTAATGGAGTTAGATCTCACACTGTGAAAAATTGTTTTTAAAGGAGGGAAGACTGTAAAAAGGTACCAAGGGACTTGGTTGTAAAGGACTTGGAATGCCAAGCAGAAGATTTTATATTTGGTGCTAGAGATTATTTATAGAGAGCCTTTTGAGTTTATTCAGTAAGGGAGTGACATGGCTACACTTGTGCTTTAAGAATATCATTTTGGCAGCCTAATAGAGGATGGAATAGAGTGAGAAGAGACTTTTGAGGAAAGGAGACCAATTTAGAAGGCTAATTTAGTATAGGCAGGAGGAGATATGTCCTTGAATTTAAGGTAGTAACTATGTGAGTACAAGAGGGGACATATATAAGAGATGTTGAGAAGGTAAAAAATGACAAGATTTGACAGTAGATTAGATATGTAGGGTGAGCAGGATTATCAGTTGTAATGAGAAATCTTTTTCTGCAACTAGATAGTTAAACTAGATGGCCACTGAGGTCCTTTACAACTTGGAAATTCTATGAATCTGTGAAAAGCCTTTTGCTATAATAGTACAAAGCAATAGCCTTAGAGACTTTTCTTCAATTTGGTATTGCCTATATGTATGTAAATATCCATATGAGAGTTCTTGTTAGATATGACAATAGAGATAACTTTGTTCAGTTATACTTTGATTATCACTGTTAATCAGAGTATAAAACAGATGTGATGAGATATTAGCCATTGTCATAGAGAATGTCCCCTGCAGAGCCCAAACAGAATAGATGGCATATACATCTAGCTGCTTCTTTTTTTATAAGGTATTATGCTAATAGTTTCAAGAACTATTCTATAGAGGCTCTCAACTGAATGCTATAGTAATAATGGCAATATTTACAATTATAACAGCTTGCATTTACATAGTACTTTGAGGTTTTGCAAAATATTTTGCATCATATTATCTCATTTAACGTAACCACTCAAGTGTTTAGCCTAACAATCCACACAAGAACATCCAAGTAGACTAAAAGTGTCTATTGTCTGACTACGATACGCAATTATATGGACAGTCCATTGAGCTGATCCATCTGTAGCATATATCTTGGACAGACACTGTGGATCAACAATGATCAGATATAACTGAATAAGAGAGGCTAGCATGCATTTAAGAAGTTTATGTGACACTTATAACAGTCCAAAACTGCTCTCTGAAACACCACCTCCCCTTTTAAAAAATACCAGTATGATTCCAGTTAAAGTATATGGCTGCAAATCATAGAACATAACAAATTTCAAAGAATCAAATCTTTGGATAACTCAAAGTAAAAACAGGTCAAATGAATTACAGTATAGAGTCCTACGTGTACCCATATAACATTATAAGCCCCAGAGGAAGGTCTCTAGCATATTAGCGGACTCCCTATAAAGAATTTAGTAGAAGATCTTCAAGTTCTCATTTATTATATTGAATGGAAGGCATGGATGTTTTGTTACATATACATACTGATGAAATCAAGATTCTATAGAATTATGGAGTAAAATTGAGATGTAAGTATGTTTCAGAATAGGTTATAGGAGATTTTGTGCTGTATCAATATGTTTATTTATGCCTATAAGAAACCCAACTAACCTAGTCCATGTGACCATAACTACTTGTGGCAGTTTACATCAATTTCCAACATATAATATCTAGAAGCATATAGTTTCTGAAATGGTAGCTTTGAAAACCTTAACCTGCAAAGTAATATAGATGTCACATGAGGTTGAACATGAAACCAAGTTCTATGTTCAGGTTGATCTGTACACCTGTCCGTCCCTCCCCTGGCATGAGAATCTCTAGTGAACCCTTATTGCCTCTAGCATCAAATGCAAGCTCCTTGCCTTATCATTTAAAGCCCTTCATAGTCTGGCAGTCTTATTTTTCACCACTCACCTTCACACAAAGCCAAACTGACCTACTTGCTCTTTCTCTTGGAACCTGGCATTCTGTCTCACGCCTGACCAGTGCTCCTTCTCTTTTGGAGTCCTTTGCTTCCTTCAAGGACTAAGTAAAGTAACACTTTGCATTGGAAGTCTTTCCTGTTTCCCATTCCCCTAGTTATTTGTTTTCTTTTTTCATATTTTTTGTATTCATGTGTAAATATTGTTTTTTATTCCTCTATTGCTCCCCACAACAATCACCAAAAAAAGTTCCTTGAGGACGAGGACCATTTTGGAATTGTTTTTCTAATCCTTGCATCTAGCTTATTGCCTTACCCTAGGTACTTGATAAATGCTTCTTGAATTTAACTGAAATAGGATATTTGCTGTCTATTTCCTAAGGTTAAGGAAATTTTAAGCAGCTAATTATAATAATAATTTAGAATGTTTCAGTTAAAGTTTTTTTTAAAAACATTCTTGATGACACAGGCAAGTTTAGCTTGCAAAATGCCTATGAATAAACAGCATAGTCTAGTAATCCTTTTGACTTTCATAAACTTGAATTATTTTCAAAAACACCTTGGTGATTACCATAGCTCCCAATCTAAATGACATAACCACTTCATAGTGTAAAATAAAATGCAGCTGAAATGTGTTTATGGTAATCTACTGTCATACCCTTGGGCATAACTGATGATAAATGTAGGTGTGTTATTTTCTTCATTCCTTACTAGATATAGCAGAAGAAAGAAATTTACACTTGACCTTGTTGGTTTTAGTATAATTCAGTAAGGTCAAGATTGGGGGTGGGAAAGGGGCATTCTTTGGAATTGAGGACTACGCTTTTCCTTTGAAAGTTCTTTCTTCTCTTGCCCATTTCTTCCCACCTGGTCTAGGTAGTAGTTACTAAGGATAGAGGGTTAGAAAACAACAGTTTTATAAAGGTTTACACTCTAGTGAACAGTTTACTTGTATTTAATATTTAGGCACATGAGATGAAAACAAAGATTATGCTTTATTGTATCCATATAAAAATTGCCTTTTTCATGTGCTTTGACTCATATAAATGTATGTCAGTAAATGGGGATAGTATGCTTTTCTTAATATACTTTTCTTAAAATAAATTTCTTGTTGTTTAATGCTTAAACTACAGATATAGTTTGCAATTTACTTGCTGTGCTGTGAGTCATCACATAGTAGTATATGAGGACCTGGCTTTCATGCCAGGCAAGTCCTACCTATGGCACATGCTGGCTGTGTGACTCTCAACAAGTCCTTTAACCTCTCAGTGCTCTGGCAGCTCTGTAAGACTATAAATCATAGAAAATTTGCCTTGGAAGAAGAAATTTCCTTATTTAGGAATTTCCTAGTCCAATGAAATCACAGGTCAGTGCCTAACCCTTTTCCTTGGTGAGAGAATTAACAGTAATATATGAAAATTATTCTGTGTTTAAAAAAATTTCCTTTCACTTTAATTTGATAGCCCATTTATTTTGTAGTGACTGTAAATGTAAGAGTTAAGTGTCTGCTTGAAATGAAGAACAGTTTGCAGTTTAATTAGTTCACAAGGCTAAGCATTTGATTCACAAAGAACAGCTGTCTGATCCCTTCAGTTAGTAACAGGCCACATTCCAAGAAAGGCAATCTGGTGCACTGCAGTTGAAATGTCTTCCTTGGCTAGATTGTCCAGTGCATTAACACAATTATTTAAAATATTTTTTACCTGAACATAATTTCAGACTTTTTATTCATTGAATGTATTTATTAAATAGTTGAATGCAACAAAACTGAAAATCGACATTTTCCAAGAAAATGGTGTGTATCTACTTAAATTATGTGCAAATACAGGGATATGTGCACAAATAAATATACATAAAACCCCAGCTAATCCAGATTAATTACAATAAGGTTACTCTGAACTTAAAACATTTTCAAATAAATTACATATTAAACAAATGAAGTTTTATTCTGTTGAATAAAATTAGATGCTAGTGAAAGATTATAATTGACAGTAGGTATTTTTAAACTTTTATTACACAGAGAAAATAATACTGTCTTCTTTATATAGTACTTTTAACTTAGAGAATTTTAGAACTAGAAAAGGACCTTAGAAATCTAGTCCAAACCCTTCATCTCAGAGATGAGGAAACTGAAGCTAGAAACTTACACAAGGTCACATGGTAAGTTAGTGGTGGAAACAGGACTTTGTTCTGTGATTTCACACACTTTTTCATTTCATTGGATCCTTACAAGTAACCCTCTGAGATAAGCAAGACAGGTGAGTTTTATTTCCATTTAATACATGGATCATTTGAAATAATCTCTTCCATATCTTAATTTCTTCTCTTCCAAGACCCACTTTACCCTTTTCTTTTTTTCTTTTTGCACCTTTCCCTCTTACAGTCAGCTACCAACAATCATTTATTAAGCACCTCCACAAAACCAAGAAATATGTTATGGACTGGAGATAAACAAAAAAATCTAGACTCTGCTTACAGGGACCATGGATAGAGGGAGATAGATGTGTATATAGAGATTTCTATATCTATCTCTCTGTCTATCTATCTGGAATGCGTGTGTATGTACTCAGTATAAATTTAAAAAAAATTCAAGATAGTATGGTAGGGTGCCACTAGTAGATGGTGATCAGGAGAGGCTTTGTGTAGAAGGTGGTACTCAAGCTAAATCTTATAGGAAAGATGAGATTCACTGAGGCAGAGGTGAAGAAAGGAGGAATGCTGCTCCAAGGCCATTTTCATGCCATGTTATTGCTCTCCAGCCTCCATCTATCTCCAGCCTGTCATTCTGCTTCTACCCTTGGGTTTAAACTCCTGATTGGTGAGCTTTCACTACCTGACCTAAACCCACCATATTGCTGCTTCCTGGGTATCTTCATGCCATCCTACCTTGTGAATAGCCTCTGACCCCTCCTAGAAGGGAAAATTTGGAGAGAAAGAGAAGTTCTGTCTAGACATGCTGAGTTGGAGATGTCTGTGAGACATTCACTTTGAATTTTCCAGTAGACAATTGGTGTTGTGGGACTAGAGCTCAGGAAAGAGACTGGAGCTGACAATAGAGATTTGGAAGTAATCTGTATATAAAGACAATAATTGAAGTCATTGTGTTCTTTGAAACTCTTAATGTTACAAGGAAGCAAAGAAAAGATAGCTCTCACAACACATAGTATTTATTATATAGACTTTCTTGAGATGGAAATTGATTGCCATATATTTTGAATCCTCTTTTGTTCTTTTGTGCATGACATGCTTTTTTTTCTTATTTTATATCTAAGTTTCAATATTTAAGTTTACAATATATATCTTTTTCTTATTGTATATTTAAGTTTTAGTAATAAAACAAGACACTCTTAATGTGTTTTAGGCAGACTCCTCTCTGTCCTCAAACTAATCCTGCATTATTTCTTCCATCATTTCTCATTTCCTGAAATCTTCCGTGCCCCACCCCCCCAACCCTGAAAATATTACAGCAGAACTCTTCAGGGCAACTCAGCAAACATTTGTTAAATGCCTGTGCACTGTGCCAGGGGTACAAAGATGAAAAATAGTCCCCACCTTTGAGGAATCTTTCATTTACTGTAGGAACGGGGAATTCTCACAAACATCTATGTTTTTAATTGCTAGGAGAAGGAAACTTAAGAAAGGTTTTGTGAAGGAGGTGACCTTGAGCTGGGAAGGTGAAGAGAATAGAGTGCTCAGTGAATACAAGGGGATAGTGCTGGTTGTTGATTTGGGGGGAGCCTGTTCCAACCATTGGAGGTAGTTTGGGCACATGCATAGCCGAGAGAGAGCAGAGTAGAATTATACATACATAGACTATGGTAGATAGTCAAGTTTGGCTAGAATGTCAGATATACTAAGGGGAATAGTATTAAGTAAGGTTGAAAAAATTAAGTTGGAGTTAGATTGTAGGTGGGAGAAAGGAGCACTTAAATGTCTTGTTAAGAAATTTTTAATTTTATTTAGTGTGCAGTGGGGAGCCATTAAAAGGTTTCTGTGTAGCATAGTGAATGATGTGATCAGACTTGTGCCTTAGGAACATAACTCTGATGGTGGTATGAAGGATGGATCAGAGAAGAGAGAGACTAGAGGTACAGATAACAGCTAAAAATCATTTTGTTACTCCAAAGCAGACCTGATGAAGAAATGGAATGTTCATAGTAAGGTAGCTACAATCCCCTCTCTATTTTCTTCTTCATTTGTAAACATGCAGAAGTTAGTTTATAACAGATACTTCTAATTCCCCCTCCACTCATATAGTCTTTCTTTGTCCTTTTTGGTCCTAATATTCTGTTATTCTGGGTTTTAGCCATCACTGGTTTATTGAAATCTCTTTCAGAGGCCTAATAATTGCCAAATCCATTGGCCTTTTTACAGTGTTTTTTCTCATTAATCTCTCTGATTGACTAGTCTCTTCTTCTGGATACTCTGTCCTCTGTTTTCAGCAGACTATCCTGATTTTCCCCCTGTCTAACCATTCCTGTGTCTTCATTGACTCTTCATCCTCTTCTAGACCCAGTATGGGTAGATATTTTTCAAGGGTCTATCCTTAGTGTGTGTGTGTGTGTCTCTCTCTCTCTCTCTCTCTCTCTCTCTCTCTTACACACACACACACACACACACACACACACACACACACACACACACACACACACACACACACATACATATGAGCTAAGAATATATATCTCCAGGAGTCTTCAGAACCTCTCTACCTAAAAGTCCACCAACAAGTCTACCTAAAATATCAACATGTCCAAAAATTAACTCTCCTCTTAAGCTCTTCCCCTTGTGAGTTCACCATGTTTGCTGCCACTGTTTACCCTGTCTTCAGTGTTAGAAATCTTGGTGTTATCTTTGTCTCTTCACTCCTACTCTTTTCTCGTATTCAGTTACCATCTGTTTATTCCACCTACATAACATCTTTCACTCATTCCCTTCTCTCTGTTTCCACTTTATCACTTCAGAACAGACCTTCCTTATCACCTATCTGTACTCTTGACAGGTCTTCTCATTTCTACTCCATCCTCTATACCATCCTTCATACTATTACCATGATACATATTATAGTTAGATTATTTCCGTTAAATTCCTACTCTAGTTCTTTGTAGCATGGAAGTGAACCCTAGATTCCTATAGATGATACTGTTAGTTTACAAACCGATAGCTTCTACATTTCCTCAGACTAGAAGGGATTTATGTATGGACCTTAGGAAAGACTTCATGTCTGCCATTCAATAGGCCAGACTTGATAAGTTTGGAAAGCCTTCTCCACAGGTTGGCCACAATGTGACAGCTTCTTCAACCACAGTAACTCTCCAGGACAGCTATAGAAAGGTTGTGATCTGGATCTCTCTGAGAGTGCTAACTCTCACAAAATCAGAGATTCCTGAAGTAACAAAGTATCCCCAGATCTAACCATATCACTTATCTGCTCCTTACCAAATAAAGTTTAGGTTCCTTTGCTTGGTATTCAAAACCTTCTACAAACTGGCACCTCCATATTTTTCCAGCCTTCCTTCATGTTACATGCCTTTCTGTGCTCCAAGCTCCAGAGAAAATGGACTATGTTTTGCATCGTCCTCTCCCTGCCTTCCTATCCTCAACATGACCTACACTTTGTTGCTTCTGTGATTTTTTCTCTTGCTGTTCACAGAAGTGTTCATAGGATCATGGACTTAAATTTAGAAGAGATTCAAGAAGTCACCTAGTCTAGCTCTTCATTTTACAGATGAAAAAGAAATTATATCTGGCCCTCTTTACTCTTCTAAAGCCTTCAAAATCACCTTTGCAATTCCTTTTCCTTCTTCAGCTCAAGCTCTTTACCTGTTCCTTTCTCCCTAACCTTATATTTTATTTTATAGGCAGTGGGAAGGTATTTTAGAACAAATTTGTGAATGAAATGGCCATAGTTGTATTCTAGGAAGGTGACTGTCAACTCTGTGAAGGACAGGTTGTCCAGAAAAGAGATTAAAGGAAAGAAAACCATGTAAGCGAGTAATGGGTGTAGTTAAGAGAAAGGTAATAGGGGTCAGAATGAGGGTGGTAGCACTGTGAGTGAAGAAGGGTGATATTTTATAATATTATTGATTTAGAATCAACAAGATTTGATTTCTGATTGGATGTGTGTGGTAAAGGTGAGGGAAGAGTTAAGTGGGGCTGAGGTTTTAAGTTTAGGTGACTGGGAGGATAAGGGCATTTTTTAAAATAATGAAGTTGTGAAAGAAGCAGAAAGTTTTAGGAGGGAGAGGGGGGGGGAGTGTGAAATTCCACTTTGGGACACCTTAAATTCCAGGGAGCAGTAAGAGAGACTATTTTTCTCCCTTTTTTGAAAATCATAAGGTTTGTCCTTTCAGGTTCTGTGGTGCTTCTCTTATTCTCTGCTATTTTTCAGATATCACTAAGAGTGGCTTAACAATTACATTCTCTAGGTCTTTCAGTGATAGAATGATAAAATTGCTTTTAAAAGGTAGCTCATTTGGGCCAGATGCCCAGAATTCATCAAAGACAAACTAGGTGTTTGTGTACTAGCTTATTTGTATTAACCATTTTGTCCTGTTCTTTGCAGTTAAAAAATTCTTTCTTTGGGGGGGGGGGGGGCAAAATTAGAATTAAGCATCTCTACCTTTTCTTTATTGTCAGTTATCCAACCCACCCCATCCTTCCCATCCCTTTGATCTTCTTCTTTCCCTCAATATAACTTTTTGAAAAACTACTCTTCTTGTTGTTCCTGACTTTTCTCACACACCGAAGTTCATTTTGAGCTTGACTCTATTCTTACAAGACCATGCTATGCTCTTCTATTTTTCTTCCTTATTGGAATTTTTTCCCTCTTTGTCTAAAGAATTTCACTCTTGAGAGTTTCCCCTCCTAAACTGATTTCCCCTGTATAATTTAGTCCATGGGATCCTATTTATTCTTCCTCTAAGGGCTTAGAAATCTCTGCTCCCCAAAATAAGGTGAATGTCAAATTTTGCTTAAATTTCCTCTCCTTGTCAATCTGAATTCTAGGAAACAACAGTCAGGTCCTCTCTACCAATGATTATCAGATATAAAATAGAAGTCCCCAAATTTATTCTTCTACCTTTTGAAGGATAAAATTATCATGGACAAATCAAGCAGTTATTAGGTGCTCTGCTTTTGGTACACAGAGATAATTCCAGCAGCTTGTCTGGACAGTTGGATTCCCCCATCACTATTATGCCTTATCTCTTTGCCAAGCTTCTGATAGTCTGTTTCTCCTTTTTGTCTTAAGTAGTCTGTAGTATACTCCCATAATAAAATCAGTTTTGATTCTTCCTCCACTGACCTTTGCTCAAATGTGCTTCTTCATTCTTTCCTTCTCTGCCTCAAAATAAAACCATAAGAGTATTTATGTCAAGGGAAGCAATGTGTAAGAAGACTGGAAAATAGAAAAGGTCCAAGTTATGAAGATACTTAAATGCCAAACACAGGTAAGTATGTTTGATTGTCAGGGTAACAGGGAGATACAAATTTATTGAGTAGGTGCGGCTCATAGTGAGACCTATGCAGACCTAGGAAAATTAACAGCTGTGTGGAGAATGGGTTGGAGTGAAAAGGGATATCAGGCAAGGAGTTCAATTAGAATACTATTGTAATAGTTCAAGCCAGAGGTAATAATGAACTAGGCTAGTGACTGTGAGTGGAGAGAAGGAAGACATATTCTAAAGATACTATAGAGAATGAAATTATAAGACTTGGCAACTGATTATATGTAGAGGATGAGGAAAAACAAAAGAGAGAGAGAAGTTAAGGGTGAAACTAAGGTTGGGAACCTGAATGACTGAAAAAGTAGTGATGGTCCTCAACAGTAATAGGGAAGTTCAGAAGAGGGGAAGGTATTGAGGAAAATTTTTAAAAAAATGCATCTTAAGATTGAGGTACTTAGAGGACATCAAGTTCAAATGGCCCAGAGGCAGTTATTGATACAGGATTGGAGCTTAGAAGAGAGGTTAGGGCTGGGGTAAATAGATCTGAGAATTGTCTGAATCCATGGGATCTGATGAGATCAGCAAGTGAAAGATTATAGAAAGAGAAGACTAAAGAGGACCACAAAAAACAATCCACAGTTAGTAGGCATGACATAGATAAAGGTTTAGCAAAGAAGACAGAGCATCAGACAGATAAGGAGAAAACTAGGAGAAAGCTATCACAAACTATGTTGAACCCAGATAATTGACTATGGCAAAATTACAAATATTGCATACTCAGTACAAACCATTGCAAAATTTTCATTATCTCTATACTGACTGAGATCTTCAGCCTTGTTTTTCAAACTGTTTGTGGAGGTTTACAACTTAACCCTTGGGGTGGCTAGGTGGCCAGTGAATAGAGCACCTGCCGTGGAGTCAGGAGGACCTGAGTTCAAATGCGACCTCAGACACTTAATACTTACTAGCCATGTCACCTTGGGCAAGTCACTTAACCCCAATTGCCCTGCCCTCCCCCCTCCAAAAAACAACAAAAAAAACCTTAACCCTCTCCTCACTTTTATAATTTCTTAATTTTACAACTATACTCAGAGGTTCCCAAACTTATTTGGCTTACCACCCCCGTTTCAGAAAAAAAGTACTTAGCACCCCCCTGGAAATCTACTTTCTTTAACATTTTTTATTTGAGTCATTTTTTAAAATATCAAATTTTTTAAAATGATGCATCTTAAATTTGATAATTTATTGTAAATTTGTGGATTTTTTTCCCTGCATTGAAATTTTTATGATGCAGTATTGCATCATGTAACTGTATAGTGTCATACTGTAAAAAAGTCATCATATGCATATATTCCTGCTGATGCATGCTAGACTTCCAGACAATTTCCAGCATGCTTGCCTGCCAACACTTGCTTATTAAGACCTGTCATGGTACTTGAGCGCTGATCAGTTATAATTTTCATTTTGTGTGTTTATTTGGAAAGTAATGTAATCACTATGACTTTAATTCTGTTACACAACAGATGAAACATGTGAGAATGGTTTTTCAGAATTTTCTTCTTTTCTGTCCTTGTGCTTCTACCGCCTCCTTATTTTTATTTAACACCTCCCAGTTGCACCTGAGGCTACTACTGCCCCCCTCCCAGCATCCCCCAGGGAGTAGTATCACCCACTTGGGAACCTATGGATATACCCAAAGTCCTTTCCCTTCTCTAATTAACCTCTTGTTTTAATTGTCAATTTATTTAACTTAACTTGCCTTATCTTTTCCTACTCATACTCTTTCTTGCATCCTCTGCAGATCTCTTCTATTCAATCTTTTGCCCTCTTTAGATTGTGCTCTTCTACTTTAGGACAAGTTGTTCTTCACCTTCTCAGATTCTCCTACATATTTCCTCCACAAATTCAATCTTGGACCATTCTTTCACATTCAAACCCCACCCCCCAAGTCACCTTCACAGTTTCCTTATTCAACTCAACTCCTGCCTTATTTTCTGAGACTGGAAGGAAAGAGAAACAGATGAGTAAAAAGTTTTAAAGTATGATGGAAGGGAGATGAGGGAGATTGCAGCACATAGTCTTAATCTTCTTTAAAAAAAAAGCTGGAGGTGAGATCAAGTGGGTCAAATTGGAGCTTAGAACAGCCTTTAGAGAAAGTGTAGTAGAGATGAATTTTGCTGTGCGTTGGTGAAGGTCTAGGTGAAGTTAGAAGCCATAATTTTATAGTGGATTCAGTCATTGTGTTTTTGTGGTTTCTAACAACTCAGGAATACGAATAAAGGAGGTACAATGAAGGTTATGGCCAGAAAAAGTTCTATGAGTA
>CM053583.1:64128109-64138818 GCA_028627135.1 Pseudochirops cupreus | reverse complement strand
AAAAAAAATTTAAAAAAAAAGCTTACAGTCTAGTTGGGGAAACAAGACATATAAAATTAAAAATTGAGTATAAGGCAATAAGTACAAAGTCTAAACTAAAATATATATATTAGTGTATAGTCACCAAATGAAAAATTAAAGAAACTCAGTACTAAAAGGAAATATAAGTTGTCATTTACTTGTGTCCAACTCTTTGTGACCCCATGGACCATAGTATGCCAGGCCCTTCTATCCTCCACTCTCTCGAAGTCTGTCTAGGCTCATGTTCATTGGTTTATGATACTGTCTATCCATCTCATTCTCTGCCATCTCCGTTTCCTTTTGCCTTCACTCTTTCCCACCATCAGTCTTTTCCAATGAATCCTGTCTTCTCATTATGTGGCCAAAGTAGTTAAGTTTCACCTTCAGTATTTGACCTTCCAGTAAATAGCCTGGATTAATTTCTTTAAGTATTGACTGATTTGGTCTTGCTGTCCACCGGACTCTGAAAAGCTTTCTCTATCACCACAATTTGAAAGCATCGATTCTATAGCACTCAACTTTCCTTATATGAAAGTCCTACTCTCGCAGCCATACATTGCTACTGGAAAACCATAGCTTTGAGTATACGGACCTTTGTCAGCAGGTTGATGTCTTTGCTATTTAGTATGCTGTTCAGATTTGTCATAGCTTTCCTTCCAAGGAGCAAGTGTCTCTTAATTTCCTGGTTGCAATCACCATCTGCAATGATCTTTGAGCACAAGAATATAAAATCTGACACTGCTTCCATTTCTTCTCCCTCTATTTGCCAGGAAGTGATTGAGCCAGTTGCCAAGAGCTTAGTTTTTTTGATGTTAAGCTTCAAGCCAAGTTTTACACACTCCTCTTTCACCTTCATCAAGAGATTTCTTAATTCCTCTTCACTTCGTGCCATCAAAGTGACATATAATCTGCATATCTGAAATTGTAAATATTTCTCCCAACAACCTTATTCTGGCTTTGGATTCATCCATTCTGACATTTTGCATGTTATACTCTGCAGATAAGTTAAATAAATAAGGTGACAATATACAGCCTTGTCATACACCTTTTCCAGTCTTAAACTAGTCAGTTCCATGTTTGGTTCTAATTGTTGCTTCTTGGCTCATACACAGGTTCCTCAGGAGACAAGTAAGATGATTTGGTATTCCCATCTCTTTGAGGAGTTGTCACATTTTGTTGTAATTCACACAAAGGCCTTACTATAGTCAATAAAGCAGAAGTAGATGCTTTTTTGAAACTCCCTTGTTTTATCCATGTTCCAGTAAATGTTGGAAATTTGGTCTCTAGTTCCCATGACTTTTCAAAAACCAGCTTGCTCTTCTGATAATTCTCAGTTCACATATTATTAAAACCTAGCTTATAGAATCTTAAGTATAACCTTGCTGGTGTGTGAAATGAGCACAATTGTTGAGTAATTTGAACATTTCTTGGCATTGCCCTTCTTTAGGATGGAGATATAAACTGATCTTTTCCAACAGAGTGACTACTATTGAGTTTTCCAAAAACATAAAGAAATCTGTAAAATTAGGGGATGGACTTGATAGCCTGTAAGGTACCATCCAGCTCTAGATCTATGATCCTGTGATCTAATCCAGTGTCTTCATTTTATAAATGAAGAAACTAAGGCCCAATAAGGTTAAGTAATTTGCCTAGGGCTACAAAGCCAATATGTATATAATTAGGATATTATATATCCCTTTTAGAGGGAAAGTATCTGGTGTTTATCCTTTCAGCCTCAGCTTTTCCCCTAGAGCTATTTCAGTTTTAAGGAACTTTGCAAAGGTGCTTAACTTTTCTTTATCAACCATAGTGCTGGGTCTTGACCACTTTAAAAGAATAATGAAAGAGAAAGTTAGTTTCATAGTTCTATAGCAAAATCAAGCATTCTAGGGGTTTGGTTTGGTTTGTTTCCTTGTTTTTAATGCAATAGTATAAGAAAGAAAAGCACTTTGCTAAACTAAGTTCAAATTTCAAGATAATCTAAGAATCAAGATCCATAGCTGCCACTGATTTTAATGTGTCACTGCTCACTGGGTAGAGGCCCTCTTTATATTCAGAAATAATTAAACAAAAGATATTTTTAAGGAAGGAAAAAAGGTGTGTGTGTGTGTGTGTGTGTGTGTGTGTGTGTGTGTGTTTAAAATTCACTTGCCCCCCGCCCCAGCCACTGACCTGCCATACAAAAAAGTAAAAGTCCAAGAGTTATTGTCATATAAAGAGATATTAAGTCTTCAACAAAAATCAAGTGGCATAACTTAGCTATCTAGAATCTAGCTCTATGCCCAGTGGAACTTAATCATAAATCATCTCCAGATATATTGGTTAGGAGGGCCACATTGTATTTGTAGTAGTCTTATGAACTTGCACAAATTGCAGGACCCACTGCAAATACCTGTTGGTTGAATTCAGTCACATAGTATGTGTCTTTGATATAGCTGTTTTATGGTGTGCTGCGAGGCTTGGTTCATAGACTTATCTTGTTCAGTATTTTTATCATTAACTTAAATGAAGATGTTGAAATTTACAGGTTATACAAAGCTGATAGTGATAACTTAAAAGACAGAACCAGGATCAGGAAAGATCTCAGTGGGTTGTCACGGTGATATCAGAATGGAATTTAATAGGATGAATGGATAGGCCTACATTTTAGGTTTTAAAATAAATGAAACACAACTACTTCAAGTTCAGGATGTGAAGGATCTGACTAAATAGCTCATGGGTTTAAAGAAAACTAAGGCTTTTTGTGGAGTGCAAGCTTAACTATGTGATATGGCAACTAAAATAATGCAGTTCTAGGTTACATTAATAGAAGAGGGAGCAGCCTTCTGTAATGGAAAGGGTACTAGTTTGTAGGCAGGGGGTGTATATTCCCATCACTAGTCTCTCTGGCTCTTAATTCCCTCATATGTTTAAGTACTGATAGAAGACCTATTCTAGCCTGTAGTGGTTAGACTACAACTAAGGTATCGTTTTATTTGGGCATCTCATTGTAAGAGAAAATTAGTAAAATAGAGCTTTTCTAGAGGAGTGTCTGGGAACCAGAAGAGCTGAAGAATCTAAGGCTGTTTAGCTTAAGGAAGAGAACTCAGAAACGTACATAATCATTGTCTTCATATGTTTGAAGGGCTGATATTTGGGGGAAAAATCTAATTGTGACTCCAAAGGACAACATTACATTTGGAGTCAGGAGAGCTGAGTTTAAATCTCTGCTCTGATGCACACTACCTGGAAAGGGAATGTGGTTGTGGTTAGAGTGTTGAACTTTGAGTCATGCAGATCTGGGTTTGAATTCTACTTCAGAAGCATATTAGTTGTGACCATGGTCAATTTACTTAATCTCTATGATGTCAATTTCTTTTGTAAAATATGGATTATGATGCCTATTAGTCTGTTATATCACAGGTTTATTGTGGTGCTCAGTTGAGATTCTGAACATTATGTAAAGAGATTACCAGATCTTAAAAATCTATATAAATCTATATATTTACATTTATAAATAGATATATATATATGTCTGTATAAATCAACTATTCTTATTCTTACTGTTCATATTATTACCTGTGTGTAATCTTGGGGAAGTTTCTTCCCCTTTCTGGGCCTCAGTTTCCTACTCTGTAAAATTAGAGGAGTAAATTAAATGAAGCCTAAATCCTTTAGGCCTGCTTGTTATAAGAAATGTGATTTTGGACTGATACCAAGAAGAATTTATGCAGACCTAGTCATAATTGTATTGAGCTATCTCACGGAAAGTTACCTTCCCATGCTGTTTAGTTAGGAATTATGTGATCACTTACTAGGAACATTGTTGAAATTATTATAGAATATTAGAGTATAGAATATTAGAGTAAATGACCTCACAGGTCCCTGTTAGCTCCAAAATTCTCTGCAGCTATTTTATTCGATGAGTTTACATAAAACTGCTTGTAAATCTTAAAGCACTAGTAGGTAAAGGTCAGCTGTTATCATTATCTTATGTCATGGGGGCCTTTAGCTCAACTTCATCTGGCCAAGCTAGGCTTTCTGAAATTGTCTTTTAGTACTGCTACTCCATTAGAATCAACAAATGTATTTGCTTAAATATCTGATAGAGTTTTATTGATAAGATAAGGATTTTCACATCCTCCTTGGGAAGCTTCCCTATTAGTACTTTATTCTAAGACAGCAGTCTTACTAAAGGGGGTAACAGATACTAGGACTGTTGTTCCTAATATGATTTGTTAATAGGGTAACTCTGAAAAGTACGAGTGGCAAGTGACACTTCTGATCATAGGAGGACTGGGCTTTAGTAGATGATGGGTTCTAGTGATGGATAAGGGCAGCTTGGTGGTGTAGTGGATAGAGTGCCAGGCGTGAAGTCAGGAAGACTCGTCTTCCTGACTTCAAATCTGGCCTCACTTACTAGATGGGTGAACCTGGGCAAGTTACTTAATCCTTCTGCCTCAGTTTCCTCTTTAGTTAGACATTAAGTCTAACTAAAAGCTGGAGAAGGAAATGACAAACCACTCCATTATCTTCACCAAGAAAACCCCAAATGAGGTCACGAAAAGTCAAACCTGACTGAAAAACTACGGAGCACACATAATGTTAAAGGGATCCTTGCTCAGGTATAGATTGAATGAGATGATCTCTGAAGTTCCTTCCAATTCTGACATTCTTTGCTATGGATGAGAGATTTTGACCAAGTATGGAATCATAGGGACACATAGGATTTTGGTTCCTTGGTGCTAGATGGAGCCTGTAAGGGCAAAAGCTTTAGAGAAACAGGTGGGTGGAACTTACTTCTTCCCTACTTCTTTTTTTTTGGCCCCGTATGTCTTCTCTGGTCTGTTACTGTAATTGCTGTTTCCCCTGCCTCTCCTTTTCTAATTCTTTCTATGTGTCTCCTTTTCCTTCAGTTGAACCATAATATTATATTTAGCTTTTTGTAAATTAAATAAAGATTGTTATTGATTATAAAAGCAGGGTAGTTTTTGTTTTGTTTTGTTTTTTACTTGTGTGTTTGGATTTTTTTCCTCTGTTACATAATTTGTTTTCAACAAGTGTGTATGTGTGTGTGTGTGTGTAGTTGTTGATGTTGAAAGCAAATTATATATATACATTCCATCAGTCTTTCTTATACATAGCTTAGTGAATGACTTGAACTAAACCCAGATATATGCAAATACTATGAAAATTACTAACCTACAGGTTACCTGCATTATATGTAAACTACAAGTGAATTAAAAGCCACCTTCCCTCAACTTTTTTTTATTAGTTAATTTATTTATTTTTAGTTTTCAACATTCACTTCCGTAAGTTTTAAATTTTCTCCCTCTCCCTCCCCTCTCCCAAAGACAGCATGCAATCTGATATAGGCTCTACACATATATTCCTGTTAAACACATTTTTTCACATCAGTCATGTTGCATAGAAGAATTATAATGAATGGGAGAAACCCATGTGAAAGAAAAAAAAAAACCAAAAAACTAATCTGCTTCGCTCTGCATTCAGATTCCATAGCTCTTTCTCTGGATGTGGATGGCATTTTTCATCATGAGTTGTTTGGAATTGTTTTAGGTCCTTGCATTGCTGAGAAGGGCTAAGTCTATCAAAATCTGTCATCACACACTGTGGCTATTACTGTGTACGTTTCCCTCAACTTTCTTAATACTGTACAGCAGGGGTGACAAACTATTAGCAGGTTGGTGGCCTGGGTTATTTGACCTTGGGAGCTAAGACTGATTTTTACATTTTAAAATACAGTTTCCTAATCTCTGCCCTTCAGAATCAGAAGTATGTATGTAGACACATGTAGAAGCATGCACTAGCATTCGCCTCTAGCATAAAGTGCTTCATACTTTATTATCTAGGTGAACTAATGGACTCCAGATAAATAGATTCTGGTACCCCAGATGGCAAGTTTATAAGCATCCTGACATTTCTATAAACAGGTCCTTTTAAGTTTGTGGGAATACCTCTTTTAATGAAGATATGTTCCAATAGCACACCTAGTGGTCAGACTTGGTTACACAACGTAGAAGTAATATAGGAGACCCAAGAATGGGTTCTAAAATATAAAAAGGGTTGTGGAGGGTAACACATTAAGTAATAACGTTGTCTAACTAAAACAGCATCACATAGACCAGAAAATATTAAGTAAAATAAATTTTCAAAATTCATATATTCTCTATTATTCTTTGAGTAATATATTTTTAAAAACAGCTTAAAACTACACTAAGACTTTTGGCACAGCCTGTATAAAATAGTCGAGACATAGTCTGTGTTCATTTTACTGAAAGTCTTCTTCCTTTCATTAGCTGGTATGTTGGGTGAGGGACCAGGAAACAGATGGCTGTGACTCTTTTAGTTATAGGCTTCTTAGCAGTCCCATAAGATCTCCACATCTGGGAATTTAGCCAGGCCATGAAGGTCTGTCAGCACTTGCTAGATAATCCTCTGGCCTCCTGCCTCAGGACTGAAGTTAAACTGAGCTATGCTGTTGAGACAAGCTGTGACTCCCTAGCCCTACCAACTATAGGCACTGTTACCTTCCTCTTTATGTTACTAGCCCTGTCTGGGACCACAGGTCATAGATGTGTTCAAGAAAGAGACAATGAAAAGACAAAGACAGGAAAGGGAGTGGGAATAAAGAGATTCAGCAAAGCTGCAGATGAGGAGTCTGAAGATGCATGCTAGTCCTGGCTTTTACACTTTGTCCATGAGGAAACTCAAAAGTCATTTAACTTCTGAGCCTCAGTTTCCTTATCTATCAGATGGAGATAATATTCTCAACTAACACAAAAGGAGACTAAGAGAATGTGACTCAATGACTTGCTCAAGATGATAAATCCGACTAGAACTTCTTTCTCCCGACCTTTTGTCCAGGCTTCTTTCTAGTGCCTTATCTGTCACCAGCTACACGCTGTACTGACTTGAATGTATTCTCTAGAGGATGCCATTTGGGTGTGTTTGCAAGCATGTTGATATCAGAGTTTCACATATTTAGTAACAACCTGGCTTGCTAAACTACTTAATGGAGGATTTGTTTGTGACAAAATCAACTACTAATCCTGCCTTCCTCAGCTCTTTTGTGCCCCATTGTATTAGGTAAAGCTAGATCGTTAGTACCATAGATTTAGAGCAGAAAGATATGTTAAAGCTCGTCTTTTCCAGCTTCCTTATTTTACAGGTGAGAAAACTGAGACCTGGGGAAGTTAAGTCATTTGTCTAAGCTTTAAAGTTAATGATTCTTTCCCTGGGATCTTTCTCCTAGGCTTCTTTACCGAGCTCTCCACCTTGCTCCCCACTCCCCCAAAAGGAGAAATATTGGTCGGTTTTGCATCCTACCATTTGTTACCTCAGGAAGTTTATGGCAGAGTAATTACTTCAGTATTTTCACTTTGGTCCTTGCAGTGATGTCGATCTAACTCTGCCTTTAGTTGGATTTGACAGTTGTATTTCTGTTAGAAATAATTTTTCCTTCTTGAAATAATCATATTAAATGTGTAATTCTATAAAATAATCTCTCTTAAAATAGCCGAATCTAGTTATGTATTTTGATAAACTATGGTAAAACATGAGCTTTGAGGAAGAATGGGGTAAATATCATTAAGGGTAGGGAAATAGTTTTCTTTTCCAGGGCCACATTCATAAAAAGGAAATTTAATATGTCTCAGTAAAAAAATATGAAACATTTAATTAATTTTTAAAGAATCATTAAAATATATTGTTCATTTTCATATTATAAGCTGTTAAGGAAGATATTTTTGGTAAGAGAAAAGAGAAGCAGAAGGAAGAAAGGGGGAAAAGATTTGGGGAGGGACAAAGAAAACAAGTAGTGGGAATGGGAAATATAGAGAAGGTTGGGACAGATACAGCTACATCCAGGTTTGGCGGTGGGCGACAGAAGCACAAATGTACATTCAAGGAAAGAAGATGGGTGGTAAGAGACCAGAGACAGGAAAGAAATTTAGTAAGTTCCAAGATGAGTTTTAGAGAGTAATTGTTTACGTTAACTGAAAAAAATAGCATGACCAAGCCAGTTTGCCTTTAACTTTTTTTTTTGGCTTTTTGGAGGGGGGAAGGTAGGGCAGTTGGGATGAAGTGACTTGCCCAAGGTCACATGGCTAGTTAAGTGTGAAGTGTCTGAGGCTGGATTTGAACTGAGATCCTCCTGACTCTGTGCTGTGTTCAAGGCGCCACCTAGCTGCCCCTATCTTTAACTTTTCAACGTAAGTTATCTCAGTACCCAGTAGCACAGGGGAGTAGAAACATGTCAGATTTGGAGCCAGAAGGCCTAGACTTGAGTCCTAGCACTGCCACTTAGTCCCCATCTGAGCCTGGGCCATTTGCTTGTTCTTAGTTCCCTCGTCTGTAAAATGAAGGGCCTGGAGTGGATCAAAGACAGGGGGTATTCAGGGCATGCCTGCAGTGGCCTGAACAAGATTAAAATGTGTTTGGAAAGTATTTAACAAAATAAAAATAAAATAAAACACAGGTAACATTACATTTTAAAACTAAATCTCTGTGTGACCGGTAGGGTTCCTTGTGTACAGATGAATGGTACCCATTTCTGGTTTGGAGTTTGACGCCGCTGGACTAGACAGTGTCTCTGAGGTCCCTTCCAGCTCTAAATCAATAGTCACGTGATCCTCTCTTTGATCTCTTTCAGAAAGCATAGTAGTTACTGGATCAGATATGAATAGGAGTGAAAGGAAATAAGCATGTTTCATAAGTATGTTAAAAGCCAGGGCCTAATTTGCTTATTATTACCATGAACTAATGAGAGAATTGTTATTAAATTATTATTAAATTGAGAACTAGTTCTGACTAATCTAAATCTGTCTTCTCCTACCAACCTAACAATATAGAGAGCTGATGTTATCTTCCTTTTCTGCTCCACACTCTCATCCAGGGGGGTCTGTGTAAACAGAGGATGGGACAGAGGATATCAACAATGCCAGCACATCTTTATTATAAAGCAGAATTGCACACATCCTCAGACCCTTTCCAGTTTGTATTCACGTTGTTCAAATTCCTCTTCTTTTAAAAATTTTTATTTAAATCCTGTGTATTTCTCAGTTGAAAATTATTTTGTACATTATTTGTACAGTTATAAGAACTATCCTTCAAATTTTTATCTTCATCCAACAGTAAGTATTGTCTTCATTTTAATCTACCTCTGCTTGGTTCACTTAGCTTATCTGTAACTCATTTTACATATCTGGAAACGAGCCTAAGTTTCATAGAATTTGGGGGGAGGAAACCCTTAAAAGACTATAGGTTGTAAACTACTGTTATTTTTATGGAACCTAGAGGGTGTTGGAGGCCTTACCCTGTAAAACGGAAGGATAGCTCTAATGTTAGGTAAGGTCCCTTTTAGTCCTTAAGTTCTGTTATCTCTGGAGCTGTAGTTCTCAACCTTCCTAATGCCATGACCCTTTAATACTTGTATGTGGGTGTGTCTGCATGTGGGTGGGCCCCCCTGGAGACAGAGGAGCGGTGTCTCGGTTCCTAAGACCATTGGAAATATGTGTTTTCCGATGGTCTCAGGGACCCCTGTGAAAGGGTCATTCGACCCCCAAAGGGGTCACAACCCACAGGTTGAGAACCGCTGCTCTGGAGCCATCCATTTGGATTGAAGTGAGGTTTTTAAATTCTGACTCCATGGGAAGAGCCTTAGACTTAGAATGTCTAACAATTGGCATGGTATCTACATAGTATCCCTAGAAGGCCATGTGTTCATTTGGCTAGTATTTGTGATGCTTGATGGGAGTAATAGGGAGGAATGTAGCTTGAGGAATGCGGATGGGTGAGGTGGCTGTAGAGAAGAAAGGGAGTTGCTCTATGGCAGTGAGTAGGTGTTCCTTAGCAAGAACTTATTAAGCATCTACTATATACTAGGTGCTAAGGATGCAGATACAAAAGTGAGACAGTCCCAGCCCTCAGGGAGCTTACATTTTGCTATGGTGATACTGCCTTGTCACGGATAAATACAAGATAATTGGTAACATTGGATAAGGTAACTGGTAACAAATAATCAGACTACCAAGAATAAACATTCCAGAAGCCCTGGTAACTGGGCTAATTTGGGAGAGAACTCCTAGAGGAAGTGAATACTTAATCCCTATAAAAGGATCTAAGGGTTCCAAAAGGCAAAGGCCATAGCGTTCCAGCAGGGGGTATTGGGCAGTGTATGCAGGCATAAAGAAGTCAGAAATGTCAGATATATGAAGGGAGTGATAGGCGGTCAGACTGGATAGGTAGATATGAAGGGAGTGATAGGCAGTCAGACTGGATAGGCAGTCAGACTGGATAGGTAGAGAGACTAGCACAAGATTATGTAGAGTTTTAAATGCCAAAAAGTGTGGTTTGTATTTTCTGTTAGAGGAAATGGGGTGCTACTGGAGTTTCTTAAGCAGGGCAGTGACATGGTCAGTCCCGTGCATTAGAAGAATTAATGTCGTAGTGGTGTAGAGGATGGACTAGAGATGAAAGAGTGGAAGCAAAAAAACCAACCAAGAGGCTGTTGGAAGGTAAGGCAGGAGACTGGCTGTTGGGGATTACCGGCTATTGTATGAATCTGTTCACTAAGTGAACTAAGGTCAGAAGGCAGTTAAAGGAAGAAGCAAGGGCTTAGTTTAATTTTTGTATCATAATGCATAAACACATTTATTTATTGATGTGTATACTGTGAGTGAATACTATGT
>CM053583.1:64086717-64128009 GCA_028627135.1 Pseudochirops cupreus | reverse complement strand
AAGGGATTGTGGAACTGAATCTTGTAAACTAAAAGTAAATAAACAAGTCATTCAAAAAAAAAAAAGAAAAGTGGGTACAGGGCCACCCTTGGAGTAAGGATCACCTCAGTCTGATTTCTGCTTTTGACACATACTAGCTGTGTGACTATGAGCAAATCACTTAGTGTCTCTGTGCTCCAGTGACTGACTAAAAGAAAGATACTGCAGCAGATCTACACTAGAAGAGGGAGTTTGCACATACCAATCAAAGAGCATCAGTAAAGCATTTTCAAAGGTACACAGAAGGAAAGGAGCTTCATTATTCAACTGACACCTCTCTCCACAGTTACCAGTGATCTCTTAATTGCTCACTCTCTTGGCTTGTTTTCAGTCCTCATCCTCCTGGACCTCTCTGTCACATTTGACAATTAATCACCTTCTTCTGGATCCTTTTCCCTCTGGCTTTCTCCTGGTTCTCCTTGTCTTACTACTCCTCATTCTTCTTTAATGATTCTTCATCTGTGTCTCTCCCACTAATAGCCAGTGGCCCTCTTTCCCCCCTCCCCCCAGACTATGTCATGGCCTTTTCTCTTTTCACTCCATGTTCTCTTAAATGGTGATCTCCTCAGCTCTCCTGAGTTAAGTTATTGTCTCTGTGCAGTTGGTTCCAACATTTATGTACCCAACCCTTTGACTGAGCACCTTCTCTTTTCTGAACTCCAATCCTGGATCACCAATTAACATTTAGACATCCATGCATGGGGTGGTCATCTGATAAACATTAGTTATAATATTTTTAAAGCTATGCTCTCTAGTGGTTTATCTCCTAGATAAACAAGAGATTAAATAAAATATGAATATTTGCTTTATTAACTTGGTACTCAGTCACCATTTATTATTATTTATTCCCTCTGAGAATTTTTGCATTGTTATGGATCACCAACCATTCAGTTGAAATCATATGTTTACTCTAGAATCCTGGCTTTATGAATTCAGTATATTGACAGCAATTGCTACCACTTCCCTTCCCCTTCCCCATTATATTAACATTTCCATTAGGGAGCATTGAATTGTAATTTTTTTATATACTCTGCCTCTTCTAGTTACTTGTTCATGTTTCTAGCTATGTCAGTATAGTAACATGATATTTTAAAGATAAAGATAAATTATTTAAAATTCAGAAACAGTCAAGGAAAGAAACCAAGAATATACATATAAAGCTTGTTTTTAACCTATGCTATTCGCATAAAGTCATGCTTAGAGTTAGTGTATTAAAGCAAATCAACATCTTAAAACCACACAATCTTGACTGACAGAATAGTTATATTACTGTTTGGAATGAAGAGAAAGCCTGTGATGAGT
Source organism: Pseudochirops cupreus (assembly GCA_028627135.1). Taxonomy (NCBI): domain Eukaryota; kingdom Metazoa; phylum Chordata; class Mammalia; order Diprotodontia; family Pseudocheiridae; genus Pseudochirops; species Pseudochirops cupreus. Next base: position 64,126,668 of record CM053583.1, on the reverse strand, counting down.
CGTCAACAATTATATCAACATTCGATCAATTTTGTAATAAAAATCATTTGAATACATTTAGCCTCTCTGAGATGATGTGACACTGAGCTGCAGGCTGAGAATGCCAAAGCAGAGGAATAAGCGATCTCTGGAGGCTGGCATTCTGCCCCGAGACTGTTTTTTAGCCCAGGCTTGCTCTACAGAACAGAATGCAGCATGTCAGCTGACACAAGTATTAGTTTCAGGATCAGGAGGAAATGGAGTGTAATTCCAAAACTTGTCACTCCTTGAAAAGTATGGTAAGCCAATTTTTTCATATGGAATTATTAAGTTGGAGTGATGGCGACATTTGGTGCTAATGTCAGCCACAGGTTCTTCTTTTAGGTTTTTCATGGTCTTTAGTGGACAGCAGAGTAAAAATGAGAGGAAGATTTGGGGATCTTTCCCCTTTCTCCGTCTGTCTGTTTTTCTTTATAAAATCTATTACATCTCACACTTGAAATGTAACTATTGATTTTTAATGTTCATCTTTTCATTCTAATGGCATTTCTAGCTTCTTAATCTGTGTAACTGTATGATTGCTTATTTAGGTTATTTTTAATACCAGTGCTAAGTCATTTTAAGTTAAGCAAATGGTGTAAAGTTTTATTTTTAGCCCCTCAAGGTCCCAGTGATGGTGTTGAGTTAGAGAAGTGCTTTGTCATGTATGCTTGTTCTAATTGTTTTAAAACTAGGAAGACCTGTTTAAACCTCTAGTTTAAATACGACGTATCCTTTAGATGTAAGCCTGATGACTCAAGTTTCTTAGAAATCTCTCTGCCTGTGTTTATTGATTTTCTGGATTCTATTTCTCTCTGTTTTTTAAGAAATGCAGACACATATTAAACATTCTTTGATGAACAGTTGTCAAGCTTCTTGATTTTTTAAAAATTGACTTTCCCTCCCCATATCATTGAGATTTTAGTTATTGATTGCTCTTTGCTTTCTCTAGTCGGGACTCTACCCTCAGCCTTCCCTGTTATTCCTAATTATTCCCCCCCTAAAATACAATTAATTCAATAATAGGTTTATAATTATATATTTTAATTTAATGTAAATAAAACTAGTTTACTGTCCATTCAGATATTTAAAGTTTTTGTTTTGCTTGTCTATGTTTTCCTGTTTGTTTGGTTTGGTTTTTGGGGTTTTTTTACTGAAGGTTAATTATACGCCTCTAGAGGTCAGGGACTGAGTCTTTTAAAAAATTTTTGTATCATGCGTATTACATGACAACAGATAGGTACAATGTATACTTTTTAATGAACATAAAATTTTATCCATACTTTATTTAATGCCTTACTTTGCCCAGTGAATGAGATCATTTTCTTTAATAATAACTGACATTTATACATTGCTTAAGCTTTTCAGAATACTTTATATACATGATGTCATTTAATCTTTAGAGCTCCTTTAGGTAGATGAGATTTTCCTAATTTACAGACAATGGAACTGGATCTTAGGGGGTAAGTGATTTTCTCCATGGTTACATGATTGGGTCACAGAGGGATTTAAAGCAGAGTCCTCTTAATTCACTTGTACTTTCCATTATCAGGCCACCTCTAGGAGGTTTGGGTTTTTTTTGATTCTCATAACTTTGTGAGGCAGGTAGTGCCAGTATTATATCACCTTCATTTTACAGATTGGAAGACTGAGGCTCAGAGAGTTCCTGAGGTCATGTTGTTAGAAAAGGAGGCAGCATCTGAACACAATCTTCTGAACGCCATTGTTATACTCTTTCTACTCCTGTTTAGCATCATAGAATAAGGTTATAATGAAGAGAATGTATAAAATCTATCATGAAAACATTGTATTTTCTCTTTTTGATTGTTGTCATTGACCTTAAACAGTGGTTGCTCTGTTGGGGCCACACTTTTCTAGTTCATTCTGTTCCATTTGAATGTATCGTCTGACATGATAGAATATTCTCTGAATACCAAGCACAATTCTCTTGTGCTTTCCCAGTTTATCATTTGTTTTTTCTCTAGCAAGTAATTTTTACCAGGCCCTTCGGGATGCCGCCTTTCACAGATGCTTGTACGCCTGCCAAGCCCCTCCTCAGACCTCCGCGTGCCGTTGTCAAGCTCAGCGTCTGACCAGATCACCCCCTCACTGCTTTTGAAAAGGGGTCCCCAGCAAGGGGAATGTCACGCTTCTTGGGTTGACAGGTGTCACCAACAAGAGGCAAAACAAATTTAAATGGTCTAGACGTACTAGGAGGATAACATGTTACGAACTGTGTATTTATTTGTTTGTAAAAACTTGTGAGAGTTATGTATCAACATCAAAACAAAGATTACGATTTTCCAAGCTTTATAATTGGTCTTTTGTTGGTCTAACTTGTCTATTTCTGTTCTTGTGTAGAGCTCTGGGATTGAAACTTTAGTGGAGGAGCTCTGCTCCAGACTGAAAGACCTTCAGAGTAAGCAAGGTGAGGGGTTTGTGTTTGCAACGGATGGTTCTGACACACAGTAGGATCGCAGATCTGGGAACTTAAATCTGTTGTTACCTTGTTATTGCTGATGAAGGCAAGCACAGGCACATTATTTTTGATAGGTAGCTGTCGGTGAATCAGCAGTGCGACACCGTGCTGTCTGTTTTCAAAAACGGTGTTAATGCAGACACATCGTACGTGTGATGACCAGCCTTGATAAGCTGGACCGTCCTCAGCAACGCACAGCTAGAGACAGCTCTGCAAGCCTCGGGATGGAAGGAGATACCTAAACTCAGAGAAAGATACAGAAAGACTAGAGTTTAAATGGAGACTGAAGCAAAACACGCTATCGTTCTTTTCCATGTCTGGTTTTGCTTGTTTTTCCCAGTGTTCACTCATTGGTTATAACCCTTCCATACAACCAGACTGTTGTACAATGTGAAAGTATCTGCAGATCCTTTACGTGATTGCACGCCACCTTGGAGGGGGGGGGGAAGGAAGGGGAGAAAATCTGAAACTCAAGGGATTGTGGAACAGAATCTTGTAAACTAAAAGTAAATAAATCATTCAACAAAAAATGGTGTTAATGAAATTAGATCTTTTAAATTCTTCATGCTCATATAGGAAAGCCCCAGACCCCAGATTGTTCTCATTGTTGGCAGCCATTTAATTTTGTTCACACGGTGACCTGGAGCTGTGAGAGGTTTCAAGTACCCTCCTTTTCTTAACCAAGATAAATTAACTGCTAATTTAGTTTTGAAGCTAACTTAGTTGTTTCCATTTTGCAAGTAATTTGGAATCTGACAAACTAAATTATCAGAAAATGGAAGATATATGTGATTATATCTTGTGTCCCCCCAGTCCAGGGGACACATATACATATATATGTGTGCATGCATTTGCACACTCCCCATATGACACCTGGTCATGATTCCTCTTGAGAAACAGGTTCCTCACAAAGCTAAAGAGTCTTTGTCCTATTGCTCTTCTTATTATTACTGACTTCCCATACTTGCTACTTGCATGAGTATATTCTTAAATATTTTTTTTGGCTTTTTTGAGGGGGGCGGGTAGGGCAATTGGGGTTAAGTGACTTGCCCAAGGTCTCATAGCTAGTTTTTATGTTAAGTATGGGAGGCTGGATTTGAACTCAGGTCCTCCTGACTCCAGGGCCGGTGCTGTCTTCACTGCGCCGCCTACCTGCCCCTGCCTGAGTATATTCTTGCCTTATGCCTAAAACAATAGTAATATTTGGCATTTTGTCAGAGGAAACAACTGGAATCATGCTGAGAAGTCCCTTTTGCTACTTAATTTGATTAAATGTCTGTATTGTCCTAGACACTAAGTAACTGTTAACCTGTCATACTAAGACATTTCCTTAAATATTTTAATTCATTAATTTTAGCCAATATCTGGCAATGTAAAGTCCATGCATCTTCAGGATTTCAAAATGGTGAATTAATATTTCTAGAATTTGAAACAGATGTTTATGTCTTAAAGCCTCTAAATCAATTTTATATCAGGAAAACTCAAAGGACTTCATATTATCTAACTATATAGTTACATACATAATTAAATAGACACTGAAAATCTCTAGCCTTTAATTAGTGACAACTTTGGTGCAAGAAGATGGCTCTTGACAAATATGACAAGTGTTTTTTTTTAATTGTTGCTTTTTAAATAGAGAAAATATTATAGCCATGTTCTAGATAAATAATAATTTATATAACTTCTAATTGAGTTTTTGAAATATAAGCAAATGAATATTTAAAAAGCAAAATAAAAACATTTTTGAATTTTTGTTTTGTAACAGAAGAGAAGATTAATAAGAAATTAGAGGGATCTCCTTCTCCAGAGGCAGAAATATCTCCTACAGCAAAGGATCAAGTGGAAATGTATGTGGAATTTTATTTTGTTTTTAAAATATGAATTTAACTTTGTTAAAACCAAATTAATAGAGAAGAAAAAGTTTGGTTTTTAGTTTTCCCATTCCCTGGAGGTCCTGTTTACATACACATTTCTTATCATTTTTTCTTTTATGTGTTAAGTATTAAGGTCAGGTTTCTGATAGGAAGGCTCCACTTTTCAACCTGTTGTTGTAGTAAGTCATTTTTAATTGTGTGGAAACAAGCTTTCATATTTTTTAAAAAGCAGAACAAAATATTTTATATATATTTTAATACTGAATTTCCTTTTCATCCAAAGGAATTAAAATAATTCAAAAAGTTACTTTATCCTGAATAGAGATAAAAGCTAGATAAAAGGGAAATATTATTCCATATTTTCAAGTAGGGAATTTAAGGGTTAGACCGGATTGCCCGAGGTGATATGATGAGTCTTTAGTAGAATTAGACATAAAGCCAGATCACCTGATCATCACTGTGGTTGTGTACATTAGATTATGTCATCAGACTCAGCGGCTGTGTAGCACATGATTAAAGTAAGCATGATGTTGAGTGAGTTTTCTAATAAAACCACAGCCTTTAGGAGTCCATTCACATCAGCCTCCTTTCGTGTATTTGCTGGCCAGATGATTTCATCCTACTGTGAAAGTGAAAAACTTGCATACAAAGTACATGTTTGAAGAGCTGGAAACGTTTAGATCTTCATTAAAGATCTTGCAAAAACTCATATTTGTAATTGTGAAAAGAGAAAAATCACTCATTTTGATAATTCTGTTCATTTTTCAATTCAAGACTTAGTCTCTATAAAATATCGACTGTTTCCTCAACTTGACAATGAGTCAGTGACAAATTCCTTTTGAGTACAGCCTTATAGCCAGCTACTCCATCACCAAATATTAGTATTTTCAAGATTTTACTTGATGAAAATCAAAAACCTTTCTAAAAATTACTCGACTTGTTATTATGTGCAATTGTTTTGTTTTATTCAAAATACAGTATACTGTTGTCCAACCTTCCATCCCTACAATAAAATTAATTTGCTCATTCAACCAATGTTCAGGTATCTCCTGCGTACAAAATACTGTGTTAGGTGCTGTGGGGAAGCCAGAGATAAATGAAATATAATTGCTGAGTGGTGACCCCAAGGCACCTTCAGAAAAATAGTCAAAAAGATTAATATAGTGGAAAGAACACCAAACTTGAAATAAAAAACACTTGGGCTCAAATCCCAGAGTTGGGTCTTATGATTATGAATAAGACTTTATGAATGTCTTTATTAACTATTAACTTTATTAACTATAACTATTATGAATAAGTCATTTCTCCTTCTGAGCCTCAGTTTCCCCATCTACAAGATGGGGATAATTGTCAAGGTTGTTATAACAGTAATGTTTTGTAAACTTTAAAGCATTGTGTTAAAAATGATTTTGAATTGTCAGTAATGTTTTAGTGTACTATCTTATATCTCATCGTCTCATGGTTGAATTAGTAAAGTGGCCTCCCGCACTTTGGATTTGTCCCTTCCTATCTGTCCTGTATACTCCTGCCAGATGAATATTATTCAGACATTGCTTTTTTTACTTTGTTGTCCTAATCAGAAACCTTCTTTGGTTTCCAATTTCTTACTATTGAAAAAGAAAATTTTTCTGCTTTGCTTTCAAGTCTCTCAGTAAGGGAATTCTGCTTTATTTTGTTTCCTACTGTACCACCCTCCCCATAAGAATTGTATTATAGCCAGACGGGTTCCCTAAAAGCTTCATGAATGACATGCTTTTTGTAAGATCATAAGATTTAGAGCTAGAAAGCTATTTGGTTCAGCCTCCTCATTTTTACAGATGAGGAAACTTGAGGCCAGAAGAGTTTGCGACATAGCTAAGTCCACAAGGACCTTGTAGCAGAACTGGTATTCAAAGCCAGGTCCGCTGAATCCAGTCCAGGGTTCTTTCCACTACAAAATAGCTGTCTCAGTAACACTGTTTGTTTTTCTCTTTTCTGGCATGTCCTACCCCTTTATTACTACAAATTCTACCTATTTGTTAAGACCTAGCTCAAGTCCCACCTCCTTGACAAGAACTTTCCCTGCTTAGTCTAGCCTTCGGTGATCTCTCACTCTCCTCTAGAATATTTGATGATAGTCTGTATTGTATTATTCACCACTACTTCATGGGTATTAGTCTTATCACTTCAGTCTAACTTTAAACAGCACCTTGAGGATGGAGACTGTATCTTATCTTTTCTTTTGTACTCTTTGCCTAGGGAAAGACAAAAAACAGAAGGACTTATGTGATTTAGCTTTAGCTATATTTCTTTGTGTTCTAATTCATTAAATTGGTTATTTGTAAGTGGTAATATAGGTCATCCCTTTTACTGGAATACCCAGTTTTCTGATGTCATTCCAGGTAAGAGAGAATTAATCAAGTTTATCTTTTTTTAAATGCTAATTTTTGGAAGTTTCTTTACTTTTAGGTACTACGAAGCATTTCCACCACTTTCTGAGAAACCAGTTTGCCTGCAAGAAATCATGACCGTATGGAATAAATCTAAAGTTTGCTCTTACTCTAGCTCATCCTCATCATCCACAGCTCCACCAGCTACCACAGACACGTCCTCTCCCAAGGATTGCAATAGTGAAAGTGAAGTCATTAAAGAGAGAAGTAATGAAGTGTCCAGCACTGTACATGAGCGAATCCAACTGAAAAAAAGTAAAAATGAGAAAGAGAACAAGTTTAATAATGGCACAATTGAAGAGAAGCCTGCTTTCTATAAAAAGCAAACCCGACACAAACCTGAAGGAAAAATTCGCCCTCGATCCTGGTCTTCAGGTTCTAGTGAAGCAGGCTCAAGTTCAAGTGGTAATCAGGGAGAATTAAAAGCATCAATGAAATGTGTGAAAGTGAGGCATAGAACACGAGAGATTCGAAACAGAAAAGGGCGAAATGGTCAAAGCAGGATTTCAGTGAAGACCAGTGAAAGGGCTGAAAGAAAGTTTCATGCTGGAAGTAGCAGCAGCAGTAGCAGTGGGTCCATCAAACAGCTGTGCAAAAGAGGCAAAAGACATTTGAAAGAAATTGGAAGAAACGATCCTGGCAACCCAGAAGGAAAAGATCTGTACTTGGAGAGCAGAAATGAAAAAGAATATAAAGAGGAGCCACTATGGTATACGGAACCAATTGCAGAATATTTTGTTCCTGTGAGCAGAAAAAGTAAACTTGAGACTACATACCGAAACAGGCAAGATACATGTGATCTAACATCAGAAGCAGTAGAAGCATTGTCAGAATCAGTGCATGGTCTTTGTATTAGCAACAATAATATTCATAAAACATACCTCGCAGCAGGTACTTTCATTGATGGCCACTTTGTAGAAATGCCTGCAGTTATAAATGAGGATATTGACCTCACTGGGACCTCATTATGTTCTCAACAAGAGGACAATAAATATTTGGATGATGTTCATCTGTCAGAACTAACACACTTCTATGAAGTGGATATTGATCAATCCATGTTGGATCCTGGTGCCTCAGATACGATGCAAGGAGAAAGTCGGATTTTGAATATGATTCGACAAAAGAGTAAAGAGAAAACTGATTTTGAGGCAGAATGTTGCATAGTGTTAGATGGAATGGAGTTGCAAGGGGAAAGTGCAATATGGACAGATTCTACCAGCTCTGTTGGTGCTGAGGGGTTAATCTTGCAAGACCTTAGTAATTTAGCTCAATTTTTGGAGTGCTGTTCATCTTCAAGCTCTGGTGATGCAGATGGGGAAAGTTTTGGAGGTGATTCTCCTATTAGACTCTCACCTATCTTAGACAGCACAATGCTTAGTTCACACATGCTTGCTGGCAATCAAGAGCTCTTTTCAGATATTAATGAAGGGTCTGGTATAAACTCTTGTTTTTCAGTGTTTGAAGTGCAATGCAGTAATTCTGTTTTACCATTTTCTTTTGAAACACTCAACTTGGGAAATGAAAATACAGATTCTAGTAGTAGTGCTAACATGCTTGGAAAAACACAGTCTAGGTTGCTAATATGGACCAAAAATAGTGCCTTTGATGAAAATGAACACTGTTCCAATCTTTCAACAAGAACTTGTAGTCCATGGTCACACTCAGAAGAAACACGTTCAGACAATGAGACTTTAAATATTCAGTTTGAAGAATCCACGCAGTTTAATGCAGAAGATATTAATTATGTAGTTCCTAGAGTCTCCTCAAATTATGTAGATGAAGAACTTCTAGATTTTTTGCAAGAAGAAACTTGCCAGCAAAATGATAGAACTTTAGGAGAGATGCCTAATTTGGTTTTCAAAAAAAAGTCTAAACTAGAATCTGTCTGTGGTATTCAGCTAGAACAAAAAACAGAAAGTAAAGACTATGAAGCTACACAGGTTTGTAGTGATAGCAGTCCACCAGGAGATGGCTACAGCTCAGGGGTTATTAAAGACATTTGGACAAATATGACAGACAGAAATTCTGTAGCAATGGTAGAAATAGAAAGAATAGATGATGAGTTGTTTTCAACAGATGTAAATAACTACTGCTGCTGTTTGGATACTGAAGCTAAAATGGAAACCCTCCATGAGCCTAATAAGGCAGTACAGAGATCAGAGTACCATCTATGGGAGGGACAGAAAGAAAACTTGGAGAAAAGAGCATTTGTTCCAAGTGAGCTATCTAAGGTAGATGGTGGTGATTATACTACACCTTCCAAACCTTGGGATGTAAACGAGGATAAAGAAAATGCGTTTATTCTTGGTGGAGTTTATGGCGAACTCAAAACATTTAATAGTGATGGGGAATGGGCAGTAGTACCACCTAGTCACACAAAAGGAAGCCTACTACAGTGTGCAGCTTCTGATGTAGTGACAATAGCTGGTACAGATGTCTTTATGACCCCAGGAAACAGCTTTGCACCAGGTCACAGGCAGTTATGGAGACCATTTGTATCATTTGAACAGAATGATCAGTCTAAGAGTGGGGAAAGTGGATTAAATAAAGGGTTTTCTTTTATCTTCCATGAAGACTTACTAGGAGCTTGTGGTAACTTTCAAGTCGAAGATCCTGGGCTTGAATATTCATTCTCTTCCTTTGACCTAAACAATCCATTTTCACAAGTTCTTCATGTAGAATGTTCATTTGAACCAGAAGGGATTGCATCTTTCAGCCCTAGTTTTAAACCTAAATCAATCCTCTGCTCTGATTCAGACAGTGAAGTTTTTCATCCCAGGATATGTGGTGTTGACAGAACACAATATAGGGCTATAAGGATTTCTCCAAGGACTCACTTTCGCCCAATTTCTGCATCTGAACTGTCTCCAGGAGGAGGAAGTGAATCAGAATTTGAATCTGAAAAAGATGAGGCGAATCCTCTCCCTTCTCAAGTTGATGTGTTTGAAGATCCACAAGCAGATCTCAAACCCCTGGAAGAAGATGCAGAGAAAGAAGGGCATTATTATGGAAAGTCAGAGCTTGAGTCTGGAAAATTTCTTCCCAGATTGAAAAAATCTGGAATGGAGAAAAGTGCTCAGACATCACTGGATTCCCAGGAGGAATCATCTGGGATTTTGCCAATAGGAAAGCAAGATCAGTGTTTGGAGTGCAGCATGAAAGAATCTTTAGAAACAGAACATATAGAAAACTCAGAAGTGAATTGCAAAATATTGGCACCTTGTGAAGAAGAAATAAATAACTTTTGCAGTTGTAAAGCAGGTTGTCAGTTCCCTGCATATGAAGATAATCCTGTTTCTTCAGGAGAGCTAGAAGAGGTACGTATTTGTGTGTGTGCACACATGAGCACACGTGTGCTTGACCATGCATACATGAATACAAAATTAGCATTTTCATATTGATGATCATAGAGTAAGTGACAAATTTAGTAATAGTGATATCAAGCAGTCGAAAAGGCAACAAACAGTTACTGAAAAACAAGCTTAGAAATATTAAAGCAAAATCATTTGAAAATATTTAATCTTTCTACCTAAGTAAAACTTTTATCCTTGTGGGTTTAGAATTAACCTGATGCTTAATATGGTTTGTGTCACCCACAGACTTCATTTGTGTTTATTTCCCCTCCCCTTGGAAATGTCAGCATTTTAAGCAGGTTGCAGGTTACTTTAACAAAAGTTTTTACCACTTTAAGAATGCTTAATTTGTAAAGTTCTACTCTGTTGCTTCATTTTATGGAAATGATGCTGAGTTCTCAACTGTTATCCCAGTATAACATAAGCTCTAGCAGGTTCTACCAAGCATAAAAGACTTTGAGTAAAGACCTGGTGATGGATTGTGCATCTTCAGTCCAAAGATCAAGGGGTTCACTACTAGGTATTGAATTTTTTTAGCTGTAGCATTATGAAGACCATCTATATTGCAGAAGCACTATAAATCTACATCAGTTGAAAGAAATTATGATAAAAATCATAGATCTTTGAAAGTTTTAAAGTATAACACCTGAAAACTGATTTAGAAAATAGATATATTTGTGGATAGTTATTAGTGTTACAGAAAGTACCTTTGCTTTAAAGAAATCTTTATCACTGGGCTTCTTTAAATAGCAAGTTCCCTTGTGTACATTTAAGACATTCAATTTGTATAGAAATAAAACTCATACATATTCAAGAACATATTCTTTAAGTAAAGCCAAAGTATAGTCAAACTCTAGTTGATGTTCCCTAACACCCCTTTTTTAGTGATACTATAACTACCTTATAATCATACCCTTCATAATAGTGTAAAATTCCAATGTAACTTTTAGCTAGTCACCTGTGACACAGGTAGACTAGTCAGTGACAGTCCAAGCTTGCTGCCACCCTGTAATATTTCACATACCCATTTATTTTGATGGAACCCATTAATAATTTTTGTCAAGATATTCTTATGTACCTGTACAAAGTTTTGTGGAAAGTGTTACTTATATTTTTGTTGCATATTATTTGGGGAAAATTTGCGTAAGTTTTAAGAAATTACTGTTAATATATTTTATTATATTTCATTCATGGTAGTTCTCATTTCCTCCTAATATATAACCAAGAAATGATATAAAATCCAATTGATTCTTAGTAGTAATAGTTAATAGGCTTTAATCTGCCTTACAAAAAGATAGATTGTCACATTACTTTTTAAAGCATCCATTAGCATGGTGATTCCTATGCCCTTCATAATGGCAGCTTTTTGGGAAATGATTGAGTGTATACTCACAACTGTAATAAGAGAATGGGTGAGTGTTCATTATGTAGCCATTGTTAGGTGTCACACAAAGAAAACTTATATAACTTCTAGTTAAACAATAGTGACATGGCCAAAGAGGGACTTACAGTACTAACAAAGTTAGTATCTAGAGGAAAAGGCAAACATTTTTTGTTTTCAAAATATTCCAGGATATTCATTTAGATTAAATAATACTTTAATACTTGAAATTTTATAACCATTATGCATTAATATTCTCTCTTAATATGGTAATTATTAATATAATCTCTATAAATATTAATCTCTAATGACAACTCTTAACATTAGGAATTTGTCATAGTTTGTGCCTTATTTTTAAAATACTGAAGTAGTTTTTTTTTTAAGTTACATTTTGTATTATTTTCATGATGTGTTTTTTCCATACTGGACACTTAATGATTTATGGATTAGAACTGTCATAGATAAAAGTTGAGGGTTTTAAAATTTAGATCAACATCCTTTAAGGTCTGCTAATAAAATTTTCATCTTTTGTGTTTGAAATATGATCACTTAAATTAGTTCATTAACTCACTGCCACCTGATCTTAAAAATTTTGTTTTTTAAATCACCAATTCTGAATGTTTCTTTAATTACCTTGGGATGGTATGTGAGTATGAGCCAATTTGTATTATTTTTATTTTATGTTTCACTGCTCATTCGCTTAAGCATGTAAGGATCGCTATCCTATCAGAATTTCAATATCTTTGTGTTAAACTGTACTTTTAAGTATTTCATGTTGCATAACAATTCAAATGTCAACATTAAAAATTAGTTCAGAATTGGTCCTTGTTAATCCTCAGTACTACAATATCAAATATAATTTTAGAACTGAAAAGAAGTTCAGAGACCATCTACTTCAACTCCTTTATTTAATAGATGAAAAAACTGAGACTCAGAGAGGTATGGCATTGACTCTGCCACATGGCTAGTTAGTAATAAAGTTGAAGTTAAAATGATGGCTTTCCTAACTACTAATCTAGTGCTTTTTCCACTAGACCATGTTTGTTTCAGAGCATGTCTTTTAGCTTGTATCCTGCATAATTTACCTGCTTTCTGCATTTTAATTTTCTCTTATTGAATTTGTTTTAACTTTTCATTTTATCCTCTGATCATTAGAATTCCTAAAACTGTATTTTAAAGCAAAGTAACTAAATGGCCATGACATTAACTGCATGGGAAAACTGAAATATGAAGTAATATGGGGGGACATAGGGTGATATTAGTTTTCTTTTTATTCATCTTATTCAACCATTTTTTGCATTTCATATTCTCCTCATGGATTTAGTATTTCATTTGGCTTCATGATGGAAAGAAAAGAAAAATGAGACCCCACTTTATACTATTACCATATCCTGATACTTTATACTATGTCATTGTATCTGTGTGTTAAGTTTATCAGAAGTCCTAATTATTCTAGAAAAGGCCTTAGCTACCAATCAAATGTTGAATAGACATTTTGGGATCATCCAGTTATTTATATTTTTACAGGACTTATGAGCTCTTGTTCTGGATCTCTTTGATACTTCTTCTTAGAATCATAGACTCATTGAAACCTTAAAAGATTATCTAGTTAGCTAACCCCTCATTTTACAAATGAGGAAACCAGTGCCCAGGAAAGTTGAGATACCCTGAGGTCTTAGAAACCAGTTAGTGACAGAGCAAAGAGAACAACCCAGGTCTCCTTACTCCCAGGACAATGTCTTTTCTATCTGTCTTTCTACAAAAAAAAAAAAAAAAACCTGGTCAGTTTTAGAGAGCCCAAAAGATAAAATCTTTATTTTTTTTAAATTCTTAATGAAGTGAACTTTTTTTGAAGGTACAAATTTTACTTCAAATGTCAATCACTTTCCCTGCTTCTGTGGTATATGGAAGAAAACGGAGGATTCATCAGATAGTCAAAAAGTATTTATTAAGCACTATGTTCCAAGTGCTGGAGCTACACAGAAAGGCAAAAGATTGTCCTTGTTCTAAAAGAGCTCATAGTCTGATGGGAGAGACAGCTTGCAAACAACTGTGTCCAGACAAGATGTATACAAAATAAATTGGAAGTAATCAGCAGAGGAAAGGCACTGCATTAAGGAAAAGTGGGATTTTAGCCAGTACTTGAAGTCATGAAGGAAGTTATGAAGCAAAGATGAGGAAGAGAATTCCAGACATGGGAAATAACCAGTGAAAGTACATAGAATTGAGAGGTTGAAGATCTTGTTCAAGGAACAGTGTGGAAATCAGTTTCATTGGATTGTAGTGTATTTGTTGGAAAGTAAGGTGTAAGAAGACTGGAAAGGTTAAGAAGGGTCTAGATTATGAAAGACTTTAAAAGCCATATGAGATTTTATATTTGATTGTGGAGGTGAGAGGGAGCCACTGGAGTTTATAGAATTTAAGGGTATCATGGTCAGATTGTGCTGTAGGAAGATCAGTTTGGCAGATAGACTGAAGTGGGAAGCTATTTGAGTCAGGGAACCATCTCTTACTCTCAAGGTTAGGTATGTGTGTACTTTAGTTATATTTGTTTTATAACTGTATTACAGGAGACTGTTTTAAAAGGACTTTTTGAAATTTTAAGAATTAAGTGTGTTCAGTTATTTGGAAAATGTATGCCTCTTCTTAATTTAACTCAGTTTTGCTAAAAATCTGGAGAATATTCTTCAAGAATTTATTAAGCATCTACTGTATGCTAGGTACCGCATGTACTATGTGTAGCCTAATTGCTCTCCTCAGGAGGCTTACATCCCGTAGGGGTAGGAGGAAGGGTGGTATGATTTGCACACAGATTGATTGTAATGGAGAATAGGAGAAAGGGAAAAGAACAGGTGGCACCTGAACTGAGACTTTAATAAAGTGAAGGGTTCTGAAAGGTAGAGATGAAGAAGGAGTGAGTTGCAAGGTCAAGGTGCAGCATGCGCAGATGCATATAGAAGCTGGAAAAGGGATGTCAGATCAGGCAAAGGAACTATTACAGTAATCCAAGTGAGAGGTCATGACAGTGCCATATGACTATAGGGAAGAGGACAAATTTGAGAAATGTTGTGAAGGTAAAAATCACAGACTTTGGCAGTGATTATATGTGCATGCTGAGGAAGAGAGGTCATAGATGACTAAGTTTCTCATGTGTGGAATGGGGTGGTCTGATCAACAGAAGGGAAGCTGGGTAGAACAGTGAGCTCAGGGGGAAGATAGTTCACTTTTTTGGACACGCAAGTGGGATGTTCTCCTGCCATCAAAAGGTTTAGATGTCTAAAAAACATTTGGAGAAGGAAAGTATTAGAGTTGGAAATATAAATCTGTGAATCCTTTGTATGGAGGTGAGTATTGAAAAGTAGGAGCAGAAAAGATAACCAAGAGAGAAAGCACAGCAACGGGTCCAGGACAGAGCCTTGGGGAACACTTAGGGAGCAAGAGGAGAATGTAAAGAAGAACAAGAAGGTACTCTCAGAGATAAGAGAACTAGGTGAGAGCAGCGGAACTGAATCCGAGGGGGGAAAAAGTATCTCAGAAGGAGAGGACGGTCAGTGATGTTGAAATCTGCAAACAGGTCAAGGACAATGAGAGCTGAGGAAAGGACGCTGGATTGAGCAATCGAAAGATCTTTGGCAGTCTTTGAAAGAGCTGCTGCAATCAAGTGTTAGGCTCAAAAAGAAATCAGACTCTAAGGCAGCGGTTCTCAACCTGGGGGTCGCTTCCCCTTCGGGGGTCGAACGACCCTTTCACAGGGGTCGCCTAAGACTGTTGGAAAACACATATTTCCGATGGTCTTAGGAACCAAGACACCGCTCCTCTATCCGTCTCCAGGCGGGTCTGCCCACGTGCAGATACTCCCACATACGAGTGTTAAAGGGTCACGGCATTAGGAAGGTTGAGAACTAGTGTTCCAAGGGATTAAGGAATGAAGAAGTGAGGAATCCAAAGACAAAATCTTGGGTATCAGCAAAGATATTAGAAATTAAGCATACAATTTCCTGCTTATTTACAGAATTGTGTTCACCTGCTCCTGGAATACTTCTTTCAGTCTAGTTGCTACACCTGAATGAAGACATGAAATGAAGCTAGAGAGGGTCCAAAAAAGGACAATTATAATGAATGAATAATCAAGGAAATGAAAGGGTACCCATTTGGGAACTGACCTAAGATTTTTAAAAGCAGGGGAGGGGCAGCAAAGACTGAGCTTGTATATCCTCTTTTCTGTACAATTCTTAAATACATGGCTGGGATGAAAACAGACTTGTTCACCAGATCGGAAACCTAGAACTAAACCTTTTTCCTTCTCAATCCTTCCCAAAGCTTTGAACTTAAAAGCAGAAGATCTGGGCTCCAGTTCGTCTCTTTGGATACTCACTTTCTTACCTTCACAGTGGAGATAATATTTGCACTACTTACTTCACAGTGATGTTATGAAGAAAGCATTATGTAAACTAAAAGGCATTATATATTCATACCATTATTAACAGGCAAAAATGGAGTAAAAAATGACACAGTAACAAACTTAGGGTACTTATTGCATAGAGTAGATGGTATAGTTTCAATAAGGGTTTCCAGTAAATCAGTAATTGATCTCTAGCAGATAATATATATTAATTAATCAAGTCATAATAACTGAAGAAGGAAATGGCAACCCACTCCAGTATCTTTGCCAAGAAAACCCCAAATGGGGTTATGAAGAGTCAGACTACTGAAACGACTGAACAACGAAAAGCAGGTAATAGCCAAGTCAGATTTGTTCTGGGATTATATTTTTTCCTCCTCATATCCGGTTTGGAACATTCGTTTTTATTTAAATATTTTATTAAAAATTGGAACATCAGAACCACCAAGGAAACTGGTTTAGTAACTTGTAAAGTTGTTCAGTCATGTCTGACTTACCATGACCCTCTGGACCATAGTATACCAGTACTATCCTTGGAGTTTTCTTGGCAAAGATACTGGAGTGGTTTGCCATTTCCTTCTAATTTATTTTACAGATGAGGAAACTGAGACTTGCCCAGGGTCACACAGCTAATAAGTATCTGAAGCTGGCCTGACTCCAGACCCAGTACTCTATCCATAGCTTAGTAACTGCTTATATTTTAATTTATATATCACGTATAATAGTATCACGTATAATAGTAGTTTTTCAGTTACCCTAAGTTTCCATCAGGATTCTTTGTTCACTTATTTTCATTCACTTTTATAGTGTGTGTGTGCCATGCTTCTGGTTTTGCTTTTTTTCTCCAAATTATTTCATTAAAAGTCTTTACAGATGTCTTTGTATTTTTCAAACTTAGCCAGCTTAATTTCTGTTTAGTATTCCATTGTGTGTAGTAGGCTTCATTTTATTGAACTATTTCTCTCTTTTAAAAAAATTTAGATTGTTCCAGTTTTTATGGTTTTTATCTATAATACAGCTATGACAGAGTTGAGTAGAGAGTTCTCTTTTGATGACACTTTCAGAGCCTCTTTGCAGCACTGTAACTGTTGGCTCAGAAAGCATGATTTTTTTTGTAACTTTTACTGTATACTGCCAGTTGCTTCCAAAAAGATTTTACACATGTACAATTCTACCAGGAATGAGGGAATGTACTTATTTTTCCACAACCCCACTTTTAGTTTTATTGCTTCTTTCTTTTTTGCCACTTTGATGAATGTGAACTTTTGCTTAAGAATTGTTTTAAATTTTATATTTTGGGTTATTAGTAACAACTGAGCATTTTTTCAAGTGATAATTTATATTTCTTCTTTTGAAAATTTATCTATTCATATCCTTTGATCATTTATCTGTTGTGGACCAGGAAATCACCATTCTTATTTGGAGTATATTCCCAATCTTTTGGGGTAACATCACAAAAGATACAAACCATTCCTTAAGGCTACTATCAGATACTAATGAATTTACCATTAGTCTCACCTCTAGTGACATCTCTTATGTAAGTTTCTTATGATATTTCACTTTAACAAAATGTTCTTCTGAAAACATAAAAGGGGCAGGACAAGTCATAGCATATTCACTGTAGTTTCCTTGTTAGAGAGAATATCCAGATTTACCCTTAAAATTTTGATAACATATAGTGTATATACTTTGCTTTAGTAGGAAAGCACTGGAATGGGAGCCAGAATGCCTGTACTCCCTCTTCAGCTCTACCCCTTAGAACTAGTTTTCTTCAGAGCTCATCTCAAACATATGTTCTGCATGGTTCTCGAGCCTCCACTCCCAGTTACTAGTCCTTTTCCCCCCAAAGATACCTTGTATGTATTTTGTAAGTATTTGTATAGATATATGTTGTGTCCTCTGGTAGAATACCAGCTCCTTGAGGGCAGGAATAATTTCATTTTTCTCCTTGTATCCCCAGTACTTACAGTGTTGTGAACCTAATGAGTGCTTAATATGTTCTTATTAATCAATCAATTGAATGAATGGAATATTTATTAAAAGCTTACTAATGGACTGTGCTAAGCACTAGGGATTCAAATAGAAAAGTAAAATAGTCTCTGCCCTCCAAGAGCTCACATTCTAAAGGGGTGGAAACAATACAAACGGAAGAATTCACCTACAAATCGAATGGGAAAGTCCTATCATCCAGAGGGTGCTGCAGCAAAGCAGATGTTAGTGCCCCTCCTTTAATATCATTTCCACTGATAAAATCCTATAAATTTTTGATGTTACACCATTGGACAATGTTAAGGACTTTGGCAGCAACAACTTTCTTTGCTAGGTTATCAGTGGCCAAAGACCATAAACCCCAGCAGGAGCAGTGGCCAGGCTATATCACAGACGCTGGCTCCCAGTATGCTGGCTGAGGGCATTGGACTGGAAGCATTTCTACTCCCTGGATTAATGAGTTCAGGGTCCAGGCTTGTCTCCATCAGAGTTTGAGGAAAGCCGGTAGTTCAGGTAGTGGTGGTGGTGGTGATCTGACTTGCCTGGCATATGGTGCCTTGCTGCTTCAGTTAGGCTGGCTTGCTGACCCATTTTCTACATTAGTCACTTCCTATATGATAGCTGTGAGGACTGGGCTAAAAGTAAGACTAGTGGTCTGGGAAGTACTGCCATCCCCAGGGCTCCTGTGTCTACCTGACTAGTAGCAACTGATCAGCATTGTGACTGATGGTAATGAGGGAGGTGGACTCCCTCTCCATTAATGATTTTTCCCCTCTATGACAACTGGGCTTCAGTGGAAGCAGAAGTGGCATCTGAGAAGTGCTTTTATGTAAATCAGTGGTGGTTCTGGAGAAGGGAGAAACTGCTGTCTCCAAGATTCTTGGGCTCAGAATCCTGGACTGTTTCCATCATGGTCATAGTGGACTTCAATCTCAGTAGTAGTCAAAAGTGAGATAATGGCAGCCTAGAAAGCTAAGGTGATCTGCGGCATGCTCTGTGGAGGGGCACGCACGTGTGTACAACTGGCACTAGAATATTAGCGAGGTATTTATTATACCAAGACTGTTTGCCTCTTTGTAAATTCTATACTTTGTTCCTTCTTCTGTACTCTGAGGCCAAAAAGAGAACAAGTTTAATCCTTTTCCCCTGTGACAGCCCTTCAAATACTTGAAGACAACTGTCATGTCTCTATTAAGTCCTCTAGCAACTTTTCTTTCTTTCCTGTCTTCCTTTCTTTCTCTCTTCCCTCCCTCCCTTCCTTCCTTCTCCCTTCCTTTCTTTTTTCTATCTTTCTTTTTCTTTCTTCTTTCCACACATACACTATATATAAAATTATATACATATGATACATACTATATATATATATATATATATATATATATATATATACATATATATATAGTAAAATGTGTAGTATATAGAATTTTGCTGAGGTTATATAGTATAAGATACAGTGGAAAAGTAGGTTTGAATGAAAATGTGTTTTGTATGATTACACATATATAACCTATGTAAAATTTCTTGCCTTCTCGGTGGGGGCAGGGGGGAAGGGAGGGAAAAAATTTGGAATTAAAAATTAGAAAAATGTTAAAATTATTTTTATATGTAATTTGGAAAAAAAATTAAAAACATAAAAATAATTAAATGCCCCCCCCAAAAAAAGAAAAGTAGGTTTGAGTTAGATTTGAAAGGTCTTTACTGTAACTATATGTATGGATTTACATATATTACACTATGTATTATTATACTATATAGTATATATAGTGTATAGTACGTGTATATGTATGTGTATGTGTGTTTGTGTGTGTACATATATTAGTCATAGACGAGAAAGAGAGTGTGTCTAAGATGAAAGAAGTGATGGTTCTACTGTATTGTGCCCAGTTCAAGACGCTGATAAGGTGGTGTCCTCAAAGGAGGGCAATTGGTTTGGAGAAGGGCCTTGAATACATACTTAATGGTGTTTGGTTTAAGAAATTGGTAATATTCATCCTAGAGAAGAGACTTAATGAAGACATGCTAGTTATCTTCAAGTATTTGAAGGGCTGTCACATGGAAAAAGGATTAAACTTTTTCTTTTTTACTTCAGAGTGCAGAACAAGGAACAGAATATGGAATTTACAAAGTGGCAAACATAGACTTGATATAAGGAAAATTTTCCTAATAATCTGGGGATAGTGGCTTCTCTCTCACTGGAGTTCTTCCAGCCAAGGCTAGATAATCACTTGTTAGATACGTTGTAGGAAGAAGATTTTTGTTTAAGTATGGATTGGATTAGATGACCTTTTCCTTCCTATTCTAAGTGACTTTGATTCTGTGCTAAGTTGGACATAAGCAAAGATGTGAGGGAAGGCATTTTAGTTATAGAGAGCAGTATAATAAAGCATGGTGGAGGGCAAGTTTGATATTTAAAGGTCTGCCTGTTTTGCAAGATCTTGGAATTTGAAATATAGTGGACAAATAGGTTTGAGCTAAATTTTGAAGAGCCTTTAATGCCAAGTTATGGACTTTTAGCTTTATTTAGCAGGCAAAGGAGGGATACTAAAAGTTTTTGAATAGCAGAGTGAGTTGAACATAGTTGTGCCTTATTAAGAAAATTGATCTGGGGTGGTTAGGTAGTGCAGTGAATAGAGCGCTGACCCTGGAGTCAGGAGGACCTGACTACAAATTTGGCCTCAGACATTTGACATTTGCTAACTGTGTGACTTTGGGCAAGTCATTTAACCCCAATTGCCCTGTCTTTTCCCCTCCAAAAAAAGACAAAAAGAAAGAAAAAAGAAAATTCATCTGGCAGTAATATGTATGATGGATTGGAGGGGGAAAAACTAAGAGTCAGGGAGACCCATTAACTAGAGCAGTGGTAGTAAGAATGATAAAAGATTATTTTTTTCTTAAAATTTGATGTTTTATTTTTCCCCAATTACATGTAAAAACAATTTTAACATTTTTTTCCCAAATTGTGAGTTCGAAATTCTTTTCCTCCCCTCTTCTCCTCCCCCCCTTAATTGAGAAAGGAGTTTTACATAGGTTATACATGTATAGTCATGCAAAGCACATTTCCATGTAAGTCATACTGTGAAAGAAAACATAGCACACACAAAAAAATAAAAAGTATCTTTGCTCTACTTTCTGGCTCCACAAGTTCTTTTTCTGGAGATAGGCAGTACCTTTCATCATAAGTCAAGAAGGGTTATAAATTCTATAGAAGGAATAAGATGTAACGATTGGATTTGTTAGATGTGGGGAGGAGAAATTAGAGTTGACTCAGATTATAAGCATGGAAGAATAGCAATATTGTTGGTCAAAATAAGGAAGCTTGAGAGAAGAAACAAGTTTTGAGGGGAAAGTCATGAGTTCAGTTTCACATATTGAATTTCAAATGCCAGTGGGATATCTAGTTGGCATGTATAGCAAGGAACTTTGAAATGGCAGTCTTAGGCCCAAGAGAAAGATCAGAACTGGAGACGTAAGTTTCGAAGTCACCTACATAAAGGTAATAGTTGAAAATTCAAGTTGGTGAAATGTGTAAGGGAGAGTGGAGAGAGGAAGGAATAGGACCAAGGACAGAACCTTGAGGGAAGTGAGAGCACCTGTGTTCAGAGAGGTAAAAGAAGAAGAAAACTTAAGAAAGGAGATAAAAGTGGAACAGGAAAGAGACACAAGAAAAGAATCAGAAAATATAACATTACAGAAGCCAAGAAAATAGAGACTATCAAGAAGGGCATGGCAAATCATTTCAGATGATGCAGAGAGGTAAATAAGGCCAAAGACTGAGAAAATACCAGAGCACTTTCCAGTCAAATGGTAACATTAAAATCCATATTGCAAGAGATGGAGGCATAAATGGATGGTGAGGAAATGGAGGTATTTTATGTAGACCACCCTTTGAACAAGTTTGGCAGAGAAAGGAAGAAGGAGCAATGTGAGTTGAGCTTGAGAGAAGGTTTTATTTTTGTTTTTTGGAAAAGAGAATATTGAGGATGCCACAAGAAAGAAGCCAATAGAAAGGAATATTGAAAATACAGTTAGGACTCAGAGAAAGATATAGAAAGACTATAGTTTAAATGGAGACTGAAGCAAAACTCGTTATCGTTCTCTTTCATGTCTGGTTTTGCTTTTTTTTTTCTTCTTTTCCCAGTGATCACTCATTGGTTACAACCCTTCTATACGACCAAACTATTGTACAAAGTGAAAGTATTTGCAGATCCTATACATGATTGCACGCCACCATGGGGGGGGAGGGAAGGGAGGGGAGAAAATCTGAAACTCAAGTGATTCTGGAACTGAATCTTGTAAATTAAAAGTAAATGAGTAAATAAAAAAAATTTAAAATAAAATAAAATAAAATAAATAAATAAATAAAAAAAGAAAATACAGTTAGGGAACTTATAATTGAGTAACATCTCAAAGGAGATGGGAGGCAATAGGATCAAGTACAGATAGAAGAGACAGTTTTGGCCAGGAAGGCCACTTCTTACTCAGAGACAAGAGGGAAAGAGAAGAGGGTTGGAGACAGAAATTTTTTAATATAAGCACATAAGAATAAAAAGATGAGGGTTAAAGGACTTGCTGACATTGATGACTTATATTTTTGTAGTATTTTAAGATTTACAGAGCATTCAGCATCTTCAGTGAGGAAGCAGGAGAAAGGTTAGGCCTTATAAGAATAGGATAGGGAGTTCATGAGACAATGCAATGAGCTGTAGTAGAAAAAGCCTGAGATTCAGAATCTGAAGATGTGGTTTTGAATCGCAGCTCTGCTACTTACTAGTATTAGTGGGAACAAATCACTTCACCTCTCTTTATCTCAATTTACAGATCTGTATAAGTCAGTTGAATCAGATGATTTCTTCTCCACCCCCCTCCCCCAGTGATCTCTTAAATTCCCTTCAATCTCTAGATCTAATGATCTTATAAATGGCATATAAAAGGATTATCAAGCAAGTAGTAAGAGTCTAAAACCATGCAGTATAGCTTATAGTGATCCTGATTCCTCTGCTTCATTTTCTCAGCATGCTTAGCAAACCCAGGCATGTGCATATCGTGAGTGTTATATAGGATTAGGAATTAGCAGGGCTAGAATGATGGAAAGTCAGCAGAGCAAAAAAGATCCTCTAATAGTGAAAAGCTTGCTGTTGAAATGACTATCTATGGGGGTTAGACTGGGTAGGGAAGTAAGAGAAGCTAAAACAGAAGTAGTGCATTTTCTTTTTTTTTTTTTTTGAGAGGGGAAGGTAGGGCAATTGGGGTTAAGTGACTTACCCAAGGTCACATGGCTAGCTGAGGAAGTGCATTTTCACTAAGCAAAAAGTCAAGAGTATGAAGAATGTGTACAACACCAAAAAGAGAATGGGAGATAAAACACAGAAGAATTTCAGAATAGATAGTATGGAATGTGATTTAAAAGGAGAGACATCTGTCTTCTAATAGACTATTCTAGGACATTACATACAGGACCTCCTAGTGGAAATCTCCATGCAGCCAAATTATTTTATAACTAGAGCTCAAATATTTAGGCATTCTATGGTTTTTCTCTTATTTTCATCATAGTTTTTTATTGCATTTTTTAAATATTTGCATCCAGTTTCCAGTGTAAGAACTTTCAAAGAAATATTTACTTTATATAGTATCATTTCTTTTTCTCAGTTTTCTGACGCCAAGGATCATGGGACCACAGGTCACATAGTTTTAGAACTAGAGGGGATCCAGTGGCCAAATGAAATCCCTTCATTTTACAGAAGAAACTGAATCCAAGGGAGGATAAAGTGACCACCCATGGTCCTATAGCTAGCATAAACATCAGAAGTGGGGTTTTGCTCCAAAGCCAAGTTTCTTTCCACTATACTATAAATTTCGTAAGTATAGTTGTACATCTGTGAAGTAGTTTGCAAAATCAAGACTTTATATGTATCCTAGTACTATACTAAATTCACCTCTTAAATAGCTTCCCAATGTCCTATACCAGTGGTTCTCCCAATCTTTTCTCAGGAGGACCTCTTTTTAAGATAAAAATTTCTGACATGATAATAAATTGTATTAGTATCCAGTAATTGAGAAAGTCTATATGACGAGGAATTCAATTTTATGTAGTCAGTAATGCTTTTAAATGAATTTATATTTTAATCATATCTTCACATATTTGAAAATAATACATATTTTTTTATGGCATATTATTCAGTCTACAAAAGGAATATTAACTTATTTATGGATCCTGTAGAGTAATTTTGCAGCTCATGGGTTAGGAACCATTACTCATATTGCCTTATTTGGTAGGCAATTTATTTAAAGACTTGTGAAATAGCTCATCAATTTAAAACATCAGCCCATGAGTATGTATTAGTTTAAATACCTTCTTTGTCCTTTGAACAAACTAAACAATTATCTGTTATATTTATTTTTATTAATCTATTTAGTGATTAATTTCTCTCTTTTGTCAGCTTCCTGCTACAAATAAATTTGACAAATTAGTGAAACCCAAATGCCTTATCATTTCTTATTCCTTCTTCCTTATTTTTTTTCACTTACAACTAAAATTTGAAACAGAATCTCAACATAAAATGTTGTTAGCTTAGGTATGCTCAGTAGCACAATAAATTTATCATGTTTTTAAAATATTTGTGATCCTTTTGTCAAGCCACATAGAAAATCCCAGAAATTTTCTGAAAGGAGTAGTGATTTTAAAAGAGTGTACATTTATTGAACACTAATGTATACCCTTTTGTAGGCACTGTAAGAAGGCACAAATGCAGAAATTGACTTATGATTGTCAACTTCCTAATAGAGCTATCTGAACACGGAATGGATTGCCTTGGGGCAAAGTAAGGGGTGGGTGCTGAACATAATCTTCCAGTGAGGTTGAATGACTATTTCTTGGTGTTATATAGCTAGAGGAGATTCACGTTTGAAGTAGGGGTTAAACTGGATGACATCTAAAGTCCCTTCCAACTATAGGATTCTGTGGTTAAAATTATTTCATTATATTTTTGAGGTTTTCTTTATTTTAATTTTTTCATAACTTAGTTGAATATGGCACTCTTATTATCTTCTTCAACCACAGCCAAAGAATGGAAGGTTGAATCATCTCTTTTCCTTAAATTTTCTTAGAATACTTTGTCTTGTTCTCTCTTTTATTCTGTTACAATCTACCTTATGGTATTTATTTTAGTACGTATCATGCCCCACTATTAGAATGTAATTTCTTTATCCTTAAGGAGTTTCTCATCTTTGTAACTCCATTGATTACTATAATACCTTGCAAATAGTAAGTTTTTAATAAATGTTTGTAGAATTAAAATTATAGATGCTCCAGGGGTAAGTTTTCTCTCTATATTTCATATGTACCTTATACTCTCATACCAGAATTGGAAGAATTTCTATCTTAGCCTTTTAGTGCACCGTGTAAAGACAAGATTTCTGACCTAGGCAGATTTTCAAATCTCAGCTTTATATCTGTGTAAATCTGAAGGGACTTATGTGACTAGAACATATCTGTTTCTTCCTATAGTGACCATTTTTTGCTTGTATTCAAAGTGTTCTTCTTACCTTGTCATTAGTTCTTAGTAGGTACCTAAATTATTGAAAGTAGCAGGTGGTTCCTCAAGTTCTTTTTCCCTAATTATTTCTCCCCAAGAAGTCCCCAGTTATCCTTTAATTAGGCAATGCCTAGCAGCTAACATTTACTAAAGCTTTAGGATTAACAAAGTGCTTTATTAACACAAACCTGCATGTGGTATTAGCCCATTTTATAGTTGAGAACATTTAAACTAGGTTCAGAGAGGAAAAAAAGACTCACGATTATTCACACTACGAATAAACAGCACCTCATGCTGCCTCTCCTTAATCCATTATCATCTGGTACATCTTTTTCATACAGTAGGTAGCAATCATGACTATTCTTATTATTTTGTGATTATAAACCAAAATATTTTCTCAGAGAAATTTCCAGGATTTTCCTTTGTTTTCAATATTAGACTCCTGCCCCATTTGTGGGATGCTGATTCATTACTATATTTGCTTTTATCTAAACAGTTTCCTATATTGAATACTGATCTGCAAGGAATGAGTGGCAATCAAGAGAAGCAGTGCTGGTGGGGAAAAGCGCTGTACTCTCCCCTTTTTCCTGGATCAGAGTGTGAAGGTAAACAGTCTTACAGCGAGCACATGAGTAAATCTGACGCTGAAATGTACTCCTAGTATTAACTAGATAGAGTGTACACAGAGCATACGTTGACACTAGATGTAGTGTGTGCATCACTCTCCAAGTTCATTTTCACCATAGGGTGAAAAGATCAGCACCCAACTTAGCCTTTTCTGTAGCTATATTATTTAACTCACATGGGTATTGTAAAGAAATTGCATAAAATGCTCACCCATTTTACAGATGGAGAAACTGACATTCAGAAAGTTTAAATGGTTTGTCCAAGGTCACACAATAAGTAGGGAAACTAAGATTTGAGTCTAGATCTTATACTTCAAAGACTAGTATTCCCTCCACTGTACAACATTGTCTTTTGTCTGTACTTATATTCTCCTTGAGCACCGCAGCTATTTTCTGCAAGCTGACTCATAATAAAGCAACTTTTTCAAAAGTATCACCTTATCTCTTTGTTCCCAATAGTTAATGGCTGTGCTTTAGTGCTTTAAGTTTTTCTTAGCACATTGTAATGGGGTTTCTTCTGTCACTCTGCCAGTGACCTATCCATTTTTGCTCTATAATGATTGGTTTGACAGTTTGGTTCTGTATATCCCTTGCATATGTCTGTAGCCTATCAATAAAGGACATTACAAGTTTAGTTTGTGTTCAAAAGTAATCATCAGAATAAAGCTCAGGGTCTTAATTTGTTAATCTTATGTTTCTACTTCTCAAAATCTGGCACATTGGCAACATAGTTGACATAGCTCAAATTGGATATATGATCTCCATTTGACAAGTAATCGTGTCCTGCTTTGTGACATGTCTTCTATTTTGTCTGTTATTTATAATTTTTGTTGTTATTTGACTTTGTACATATTTAATATATTGTGTCTTCACCTATACTGTAGGTTCCTCGAGGACAATATCCATATCTTAACATTGTTGGTATTTCCTGTAGCACGAACTGCTAATGCCTATCACATAATAGATGCTCGGCAAAAATCTCATGCTTTTCTTTCATGTGGTATAATAGAATTAATTTTATTGAAAATTCTGTATGCTTTAGCTGGAGGTTTGTACTATGGCTGATTAGTTGATGAGAGCAACAGCTTAATAAGGCAGGTTTAATCCTTGTGTAGCACAATGAATTTTTTTCTCTATTACATCCTTAATCCTAGCCAGGCATTTTGAAATATGTGCTTTTGACCATAAAGGCCACTAAGTGAAATATTATAGCTCGAGCAACACTTTCAAAATACATACCTCCCTTTATCATTGGCAAGTCATTAGCACCATCTTTATCTGCATAGTATATCTGTAGAATATCAGATCTAAGAAAGATTTTGGAGATGGTGTATTCAACTCCTTCATTTTACAAATAAGGGAAACTCATGCTGAGAGAATGGGATATCATTTGCCCAGAGTCACACAATTTATGGCAAAAATAGGACTGGAATCCAACTCTCCTGTCTCCTATTGATTTTCCATTAACCTATACCACAGGCCACATTAATGTATAAAGATTCTGTTTGTATTCTTACAGTATTCTGGTTTTTGACCAGTTGATACATTGTGAATTTGATTATTAACCTATTAACCTCCATCTCTGGTTGTATGTACAGTTTCTCTAGTATATCCTTGTAGTAATTAAATCCTTAAAGCTGTGTTAACTGCAAAGTAGCATACCCCTTATATACAAGTTTAACTTGTGCTGAATGAGTAATAGTATATAGTCTTGAATTAGTTATGCATAATTTGTTATAATGATTTCAGTCACTGTGATGTTTGATGGGGGGGTTAAGAAGGGAAAAGCATTCTTGGAACCCTGACCTTGTGAAGCACTCCTATAGAAATAGGCATTCCTAATAGAGACTGGATTAGAGTAGTCATGAAATAGCAGGCACCCATACACCCAACCTTATCAATCTCCCCTTAACTGTGGCAAATGTTTAGGTTCCTAAAACCGCCTTACTTTTATTGGACATTTACTTTTACCATCTCCAGTTCTGGGAAATTTAAGTTCTGCAGGAATTTATGGAAAATTAAATTAATGAGTGTCTATGAGATGCTTTGGATTTAGAGAGGGAAGTATTTGTAAAAATGTTCAACAATAAAGTCCTTCTCAAGTGCTACTTCTAAACACAAAGGTGCCATGCTGTGCTGTGCCGTGCCAACAGTACATAAGCTCTGGCAAGTCCTGCCATTCTGGGAAGACTTTGAGTTCCGGCCCGGTTTCAAGGTTCGTCCTTTTAGTGGCTTTCTTGAACATCAGCTGAGAAAGTTGACCATCAGAAGATTCTATTTTATTTTTTTCCCACAGCAACCCATGGAAGCATCCATTAAAGTATGAAGAAAATGTTAATTTGAATTAGTGGAAGAAGTGCCACTGTGAGGAATAAAAATGAAAGATATTTTTAATTACTAAAATAGTATTTGCAGTATTTAAATTCACATTATTCCACCTGTACAGTTAATTGGCATTTTATGTGTCTGTGCTGTTACAGTACTCTTACATATA
Organism: Pseudochirops cupreus; assembly: GCA_028627135.1. NCBI lineage: Eukaryota > Metazoa > Chordata > Mammalia > Diprotodontia > Pseudocheiridae > Pseudochirops > Pseudochirops cupreus. The sequence continues at coordinate 64,098,091 of CM053583.1, read as the reverse complement.
TATAGAATTTTTAAAACATACTAAAATAAAAGAGAATCAACTGTTTGTATTCTTTAGCATACACACTACAAGAGTTGTGGAAACATACAATCACCTATCACAGTACAAACAAATAGTACCTAAGTGAGTGAATGAGTACCATGACTAGGCAAACTTGGAGATAGCCTTATGGATAAGAAAGAGTGACTCTAAGGACAGAAAAACATGTTTGCACCCAGTCATCAGGAGGATGTGATGTGATAGGTCCATATGTACCCAAGGAAGCAGCATGAAGCAGCTTGGCCTGACCATGAAAAATAGTTAAGTTCTATTCAAAGCCATGATGAAACATAATTGAATCCTTAGGGGGTCTGCCACCCCTCCCCCAGTAAAAACCCAGAAAATTATAATGGTGCTTTTTGGAGTGTGTGAAAGCTATCAGGAAACCTGGTTGTTATATTTCCAGGACCACAAAAAAAAAATAGCTGAGACTTTTTCTTCATGGGGTCAGGTCTCTGTAATCGTCTTCCATACCTAAAACAGCCTTCCATTAAGGGATTTGGCCATTACTGCATACTACCATTATTCCTTATTGATCTTCATTGAATTCTGTCCCTGTTCTGTAAATCTAGTAAAATAAAGGCTATTTGTTGGGGGATGATTTTTCATAGAGGTTTTGGGTTTTTTTAGGGGAGATAGAGAAGGAAATGGTAAAAAATGGGAGCAAAGGTGAATGAACTTTGAAATTTCATTGATATCTCTAGAATATAGTTATACTGGCAATATAATCTTTAATAATAAAAAAGATTTCAAAAATAGATACAATTCACTTTCTTTATTCACCACATTGTCTAAATTATTACCTTATTAGAATTTGGTACAGTGGATAGAGCCCTTGCTCTAGAGTCTGAGGGCTTGGGTTCAAATCCTGCCTTTGACACTAGAAGTTATTTAAACCCCTTGGGCCTCAGTCAGTTTCATCATCTGGAAAATGAAGGGTTTGGACTAGAAATCCTCTGAGACTTCTTCATCTCTAAATCTATGATCTATATGATCCTATATAATGAATATAATAAACCATGGTCCCAAAGGCAGTATAGTATTTTGAATAGTGAGCAGGTACTGGTGTAAGGAAAACCAGGATTCATATCCTCCTTTTGATACCTACTAGTTACATAACCATGAACAAATCAATTAACCACTCAAGTTTTCAGGCAGAACTCTCCCAAGACTGAGTTGCCAATGTAACTAAATGAGTGTTATAATGAAAATAGTATGTAAAATTGTTTAATAACTTTGTCTTTCCCTCTCACCCTCCCTCCTTTTTTCATTCACTTGCATTCAAAATTCATAAGAATGTTATACAAATACCAAGGGAGAGAATGGCTTGGAAGAATATCCAGATGTTAAAGAAATACCCAACGATGGAGAGCATCTGTTAGATTTTAATAGAGTAAGTATTACTTTTAGAATTGTACTGCTGCTAAACATCCAACCCCCTTGTCCCTTCATACACTTTTTGTACTCCTCTTAAGATGCCAATTCAAATCATTTTCTCTACAAAGCCACTTCTCTGTCATTTATTTTTTATCCTACCCATCAGCTTTGACCAAAGGTCTAAACATTCTGTGTGGAAACAAAGATGCTTTATGCTCTTTACAGATTTCTCTCCCTACATGAAGTAATGGGGAGTGGGAAAATTGTTGTGTCTCTGTTTAAGAGGAATCTGTCACAACTGTTTATTTATTCTTAGGTGTCTTCTGTTTATGAAGCAAGGTGTACAGAAGAAAGAAATCCTGGAACAAAATCAAATGGCTTCTGGAAAAAATTATATTCCAGTGATAGTTCCAACTCTGAAGACACAGCCTCAGAAGGTGGTAGTGAATGGGTTGATCCTTGTGAAGAGGAGCTTTTTTCTCGAACTCATCTATGAAACTGCAGAGTAGTACCAATTTGTCTAAAAAAGTAATATATGATGGAAAACTCCTTTTTGTGAGACCTGTTACTCTAAAACAACAACTTGGGTTTCCTCTTCAAGTAACTGATTCAGATGCGTATTTATCTTTCTCTTCTTGCTTATTTTATGGTTGAGGATGACTCTCCTCTTGGAACATTTTTCCCCCCAACCTGTCCAATTCTTGGCTATTTGAAATAGACTAGGTTGTGTTGTCGCTTCCAGAATGGGTGTGCATGTGCTTACCTTCGATGCATCGCTGCTCTGGCCTCTTCCCTGCAGTTATTTTCATTTGTAATTGCAGCCTCACCACTATTATCTTATTAGCATTGCAGTGTCTATAACTCCTTCTGCTATTCAGAGACTTTAGCTTTTGGCACATTTTAGCTTTGTTCTCTAAGAACTGGGAGATAAATACTGAACACTGTAATTTATCAGTGCCTTTCTGAATGCAGGAGAAGAGCATGAATGACTTGTCTAGTCTTCATTTGGTAAAATCTCATGTAAATTTGAAGTAGGAACAACAAGGTTGTGCTTTAGAGACTTACAGAATACTGTGTTTTCTATCTTAGGATATTTTCCCCCCTAAATAAACCCACAGAGGATTCTATGGTTTGTGATTTTCTTGCTAACTGGAGAAGCCAAGGATTTTTTTTTTAAATTTTTGGTATGTGTGGAGGCAATATGAGGGGGTTGCAGTCTTTCTTCTGTTTCTTTTCCCCTCTCTTCTCTTCTCTCCCCCTCTTTTGTACTCATCTTTTCCTTTTCAGTCTAGTCTCTTTCTTCTCCTATCTTCTCCCTCTTTTTTCTCCCCCTCTTTCTGTCTTCTCTCCCTTCTCTCCCCCTTAACTTCTCCATCTTTTCTTCTCATCTTTCCTTCCACCTTTCCTCTCAGTCTCTCTCCCTTTAGCTCTCTATCTCTCTGTCTTTTTCCTTCCATTTTAAAGCTGATGAACATTGAAAATAACACCAAAAAATGTCTTGGGGTGGGGGGAGGAACAGGGATTTGTGATGGTAAATCTTTTAACAAGAAATAAGGACTATGTCTCCTTGCAAATGATTACCTTAGTGTAACCTGCAATGCATCCTGTATTGAATTTGAGCCTATTGAACTCATCTAAAATGCTCATATTTTAAAGTGTTTTATATGCAAAAAAAAAAAAAGGTCACACTTCACTTGAAAGAAATCTTTGGCTGCTGCAGTTAGCCGCTGTTGTGGCTGTAATTTAGTAGATCTTGTAGTTCATTTTGTGTTTTCTGAGAGAATGTTAGGGGCAGGTTATGTGTGTGGTGGGTGGGTGGGTGGGGTGCAGAGTAATGATTTTCAACATACACGTGTGATTGCAGTAGTGATGGTTGCTTTCTGTGACTTGCTTTTAAATTTTCTTTTGTTAACCTAGACAGTCAGTACATCGTCAAGTTATATCTGTACAAGACTATCAACTCCTAGTGCTTTTAACACATTATGCAAAATGTTGAAGCCAGGAGGAGCAATATTTGCAAAACCTAAACATTCTAAGTTTTTACCAACTCATCATTTTAAGAACTAATCTATACAATAGCAGCATGTCTAGAACATCAGGAAGTGTAGAGAGTCCAATGTTGACTTGAAAGCTTAACTATTCATTTTGACAGGCAATAAGAACTCATACAAATTTTGTTTGAAATGTGAGCTGAACTGGCTTTGAAAATATGTTATTTGATTTTGATTAAGTAACTGGGTTTTGTTGCCTTTTATTGATAACATGGAAAACGCTGTCTAAGGTTGTAAAGTCATTTGAGGAGGTTATATATGTCCTTGCTGTTGGAAACCCTGATTAAATTGGCTAGGTTTGATCTTGTCAAATAAACAGAATTATGTGAGGGTTTATATTTCTGCAGCAAATCATTTAACACTTTCAAGGGGTTTTTTGTTGTTGTTGTTATTTATTTACAAACTTTGGATAAATTTTCTGTAACTTACTTTATTTTGGAGCTTCCTAAAAAAAAAAAAGGTTGTTAAACACCTACACTGAAAAAAATTGTGAACAGTGAAGGCAAAAAAAAATTGACTTTGTAAATTCCTCAAATTAGGACAGTGGATATTGTAATAGAAATTGTGGGTAGGGTAGCAAAGATCAAATAGACACATTTCAAATACAACCTTCAGCTCAGTTTCTTTTCAGCTGAGCTACTTTTCTAGCAAGAAAGGGCTCCGAATGGCAGAGGTGCTGACTTGACTCACATGATAGAGAAAGGCAGCCCTTGTAAAGGGGAGGGGGTGGGACAGGGAGGGTCTGGGCAATAACAAATTATGTCTTTACTTGTTTCCATACTTAAGTGGCTCAGAAGCTTTCAGCAAGAGAGTTGAAGTGTGATTTTTAGTTATTTGTATGGACAGATACAAAACAACATTAAAAGTTGGCAAAACGCTGAAATGCACTGTGGGATGAAGCGCGTGGCAGATCCATAGCACTGAAGTATCAGTTTTCCATTCCTGGGCTGAGATTTGTTTCTACTTTTTTGCTTCAAGTGGTTGTATTGTTCTGATTTCACGTACACCAGAGTAACTGATTTTGTTTTCTTGTGGAGTTACTTAACACCAAATAAAAATTTAAAAGGACAGTGTCATGTTTTCATTTGGGAGGGTACACCATTCTTTTAGAAACACATCAGAGTCATGGCCTCCTGCTGGTAGTATGGGAAGGGTCCTGGACTAAGAGCCACAACACTTGAATTCCCCAAATTAATAGTGGTGTCACCAGAACTAGATCTCTAAAGTCCCTTCCAGAGCTAATAATGTAATGTGGATATGATTCCCTGTGTTAATGGAATACAGAAAGAGCTCTGGGATCATAATACTTGAAACTAAGGTCTGACAGCTCTTCTTCAGTAAATTTCTCCTTAAAAGGAAGTTGCCTCTACTAAAATAATTCTTAGATCCTTCATCCTGCCTTAGAATTGATCCTGGGTTCTCAAAATCTGTTTCAGCAGAGCATGATGTCTAGCAGATTGAAGCAATGGAAAGGTTTCAAGTAAGGCTTTGGTGACCAACTGTGTGTCTCTTTAACCTTCACTAGCCCAACTAAGATTGGGGGAGAAAGCTGCCACCTAGTGATGAAGACTTCTGCCTGAATCATAGAGCTGCAGTAATCTGTATCAGTAAAGTGAAAATCCATAACAATAAAACCAGATATCTTTTTAAATATTAAGAATAAGGTATCTGACCAATTTCCCCGTGATGACTTCAAATATAAAACTGTTAAACTGTCAGTATTATGGTTCTGAAATTAAAATGTACTCAAAGCCCTGCTTTCATATGTTACTAACATTTGAATATCCTATTAAGGTATAACCATGCTTATACTAACCCACGAACCTGAAAAAATGATTCCCTCTATGTATTTTAATATCAAAGCACCATGTCTAAGATCCTGACTCTAAAATTCTGTTTTTTAACCAGTCTCCTATCGTCCCACCTCTCTTATACTTCCTTTCACGCCCCCTATATTTTCCTTACCCACCTGCTCTCCTCCCAACACCCATCATAACATTCAGTTCCTAAATTCCTCCCTTTTCTTCCTGTCTACCAAGCTTTTTCTGGCCTCGCTTTCCTCCTTCTGTAGTCTTAACCCTCTGGTGAAACCACCCAATCCTCAGTTTCTTGTCCCTTGACCTACCCCTATTTCCACCTTGCTAAACTTCGGTTCTTTCTATCTGCCTCATTTATTCCTATTGCTGAGCTCCTGATTTCTCCCAGAAGAAATTACAAAATCTTGCTGATTGGGGCTACAATAAACTTAACTGGGCCCTCTCTGCTGCATAGCTATTATTTTACTAATCTTTTATTGACTCTTAATCATACTCCCCATAACAGGTGGTCCATACTTTCTCTTTCCTTGAGCCTCTAACATCATCCTATTCCTCATTTTTCAGCATACGATTTATGTGACTTTGGATTTGGGTAGAAATTATGGGAACCTTAAGGAGAAGTGAACATTCCATTTTAGGATTAGTGATAGAGAAGTAACAGAAAGTTGAGAATTATCTTTCATCCCAACTTTAGAGAGAGGAAATTTCAAAGAGTTCAGGAAAGGATAAATAAGATGCCATGAACTGAGATTATAAAAGGGAAATCTGCCCAGAAGGGAAGAGAAGCTCTTGATGGAATTCTGAAGATACAATTTCAGTTTAGAGAATGAAGGGGAACACGTCTAAAGGGAAGAATGGATGCACAGGGAACTTGCCAATGCAAAACAATGGACAGCAATGATGTCAATAGAAATGGGAGCCACTAATCCAATGTATAAGTTTTCCTGTGGGCTGCATGTTGACTTAGTTTTTAAATGTAAAGTTATATATTGTGTTTTTATTGTATTTTCATTTATTTCGTTAAGTATTTCCCATTTGATTTTAATCTGGTTCAGATGGCATTTGGGACTTGGGACTTAACATCTCTGCCATAGAGTATTAATTCCTGCCTCTGTTCTACAAGAATAGTGTCAGGAATGTCAGATTAAAATGAACTGAGACTAGAGACGAAGGCTGATGATCACAAAAAGATTTTGTTTTAGTATGCTGTTGTGTTTGTCCTTCATTCTAGAAGAGGACCATGACAGGGAGATGATGACATGATTTAAACAGTTGACTTTGATTTGAGTGAGGGAAGGCTGTGCAAGGTCAACAGCCTCACTTTCTCCTACAGAGCCATCTGGTTTTAGTGGCCAATATCTGGCCTACTATCATCAGGACTACTACTGCAGATGGCCCTGGATGCAGTGGGAAACCATGGCCTTTTAAAAAGCTAATGTCTTTCCCGGGACTCAGTTTGACTAATGCTCGGAACAGAGCAGAGAAAGTAATGGCTTCTGTTCTCTTTGCTAAGAATGATCTTTGGGCTGGAAAAGACAGAGCACTTAATAGTATAGAGAATAGTGTAGGGAATTGACATCCCAAATAAGGAATACTGTAAAAGTACCTCAGTATCTGTAATAAGTTCATATTATCAAGTCCAGACAAACTCTATAACAATATATATGAGAGAACTTAAGGATATTATTGAGATATAACAGCATTGGAGAGAGTAATGTCCTAGTTTTTAGAGCAAGGAAGAGACTGGAATTTACAAACTAGACCAGTGAGTGTAGTGAAAATCCAGAAAAGGGAATGGCTGCCTCAGGGCAGAGATTTAAGAACATGTCCAACCAAAATGCTCTTCTGTTTTTCTAACAATTACTATACTGGAAAATCAGGGAAATGCTATAGATAGTTTGTCAAATGCTTTACCAAAATTTAAGTAGGTCATGCTATTCTTAAAGAAAAGGAGGAGGGTGGTTAGGTGGTGCAGTGAATAGAGCACTGGCCCTGGAGTCAGGAAGACCTGAGTTCAAATGCGACCTCAGACACTTAACTCTCACTAGCTGTGTGACCTTAGGCGAGTCACCTAACCCCAACTGTCCTGCCTGCCCCCCTCCAAAAGAAAAGAAAAGAAGGAACAAGAGTCTAATTTAGGTGGATCAGGAACTGATTGGCCTGAACCATAGAGTAATCATTGCTCATTTTATGACTCCTTGGAAGGTCTGTGTTTTCTAGGATCAAAGCATGGCCCTTTATTATGGCCTCTAATACTAAAATCTCCTTAAGTTCTCCTACATCTCTTCCCTTTCATAGCCAAACTCCCTGTTTAACATTTTTATAAATGTCTTAGAAGAAGGGATAAATGATATGCTTATCAAAGAGCATCTCTAGGAGGAGCTAAGCCACTCAACCTTAGGACCATGCTTCTTTACCCCCAGCTGCCCTACCCTAGCTGCTACAGCTCCTTCACTCTTAAACCAGTCCTCCAGGGATCTTGCTTAGGAGAAACTAAAGCTGAGTTAAGCCTAAGACTCTTGGCTCCTGTTCTGGGACCACTGCTTCTTCACTGAGCCACCTTTAGACCTGCTGCTGCTTCACTCTCCAAATCTTAACTTCCAGAGACCATAGGCCCACAAGAACTAAACCACTCAACTCTAAACTTCCCTCCCTGATCACCATTCCTTTGTATTTCTTGCTTCCACCTATTGGAATGTAAACCCCTTAAGGGCAGGAACTTTTTCACTTTTATATTTCTTTAGTGTTTAGCACAGTGCCTGGTACATTTATAAATCCTTTTTCTTATATTCATTTGTCAGATTTGCACAAAGTTGAGAGGAATAACTAGCAGAAAGAACCTTTTATCATACCTTATTGAGAAAATAGATTATTCACAGTGAGCTCCCTCTTTTCCCCTACTTAGACCTTAAAATCTCTTGACATCATCCATTTTACTTCACTCCAGTCCCCAGTGAAAAAGTGGCTCTTCCCCTTCATCTTTCCCACAGATTGCCCTCACAACCAGCCCTTTGCTCTAAGCTCCACTCTGCTTTCTAATTGACTTATTCCCTGCTGCCTACAAACATGCCCATGTCTCCCTCATCCTTAAAAACCCTAATTTAATCATACCATTCAAGTTAAATTCCTTTACTTCTAACTTAGTAGTCAAACTCTTAGGAAAGGGCAGTCTACGCTTGCCTTTATTTCCTCTCTAATCATTTCCCCAACCCCTTGCAATCTGTGTTGAACCTCATCAGTCAACTGAAACTGAATTCTCCAATGTTACTAATGCTCTCTTAATTGCTATAGTCAGTGATCTTTTATCAGGTTTTATTCTTCTTGGCCTCTCTACAGCATGCTATTCTTTCTTCCTGAGCAAAAGATGAGGAATGAAGGTATCCCAGGCATGAAGGATAGCTTATACAAGGTTATCAGGATTCTGTCTCCCTTGATTCTCTTCCTAACTATCTGGGCATGGTCTCTAGAAGTCTGTTTTAAGAAGGTAAAGCGTCAGCAAAGGATCTCAAAATCACTATCGATGTCCTGCCTCCTAATGGTGAATATAGCCTATGGTTCTCTTCTAGACCTTTTCTTTCCTCATGCTCTTCTTTCCTTTGCTGATTTTATCAGTTCCCAAGAGATCAGATATCATTTTTATGTAGATGACTCTTAAATCTATACATCTTGCCCTAATCTATCTTCTGAGCTCCTGCTCTATATCACCAACCACTGATTGGACATTTTTAACTGGATATCCCATGGGTATCAACATGTCCAAAATAAAATTCATTATATTTCTCTACTTTATATTGGAAGGACCACCACCCTTTTAGGCATCCAGGTTTTAAACTATTTGGTCATCCTCAACTTCCTCATCCTCTTTCACCAATCAGTTGTCAAATTGTATAGATTATGTTGCTACAATATCTCATATCCATCCCCTTCTCTCTAGTCACATGGTCCAACCACTTTAGTTCCAGCCTGGACCATTCCTCTCTCTTCTCACCTGGATCATTGTAAAAGCCTTCACATTGGACTCAAGCATCCAGTCTCTGCTCTGACTCCCAGCTGAGACTTTGTTTTTAATAATTCTTTATTTCTGTCTTCTGTTTCTTATATCATCGTGGTTATTCCAAATATCCTTTCCTTTCTCCCTCCAAGAAATTAATCCAATATCACAAACTATTTTTTGAGAGGAGAAAGAAAAAGGATAGTAACACTGATGGATATATTGAAAAAGTCCAAAAACGGGTGCAATGTATAACACCTGTGGACCTCCACAAAGTGGTGAGTTGGAGATGTCTTCTAATATCTCTTCATTTGAGTCCTAAATGATCTTAATATTTTTGTTACATTTGCTTTTGATTTTTTGGTGTGGTGTGTCCATTTATATTGTTGTAGTTACTGTGTATGTTGTTTTATTTGTTCTGCTTACTTCCTCTGCATCAGTTCATATAGGTCTTTTCATGGTTCTCTGTATTCCATCACACACATCATTTCTTACAGCACAGTAACATTCCCTTACATTCAAATACCACAATTTGTGTAGCCATTCCCCAGTTGATGGGCATCTACATTGTTTCCAATTCTTAGCTATCACAAAAAGTGCTACTACAAATATTTTTGAGTATATGGGAACTTTTTTCTTATCAATGGCTTCCTTGGAGTATAAATCTCAGTAATGAGGTCATTAGTTCAAAGGGTATGGACATTTTAGTCACTTTATTTTCCTAATTCCAAATTGCTTTCAAACATGGTTGCACCATTTCACAGCTCCATCAACAATGTATTCGTGTGCCTATCTTTCCACAATTCTTCCAATATTGATTTGGTATTTTTTGTGTCATTTTTGTCCATTTGCAAAGTGTGAGACAAAACCTCAAGAGTTGCTTTGATTGGCATTTCTCTTATTTTTAGTGATTTAGAGCATTCTTTTATATGGTTGTAAACACATTACAATTCTTCTTTTGAGAACTGTTTATATCCTTTGACCACTTGTCTGTTGGAGAATGGCTATTAGTCATATGTAAATATATATAAATTATTTATGTATTTTAGATACCAAACCATTGTCAGAGAAACTTTATGTAAATATCCCTTCCTATTTAATCACTTCCTTTCTTATCCAAGGTACATTAATTTTGTCTTTACAGAAGCTTTTTAGTGTAAAGTAATCAAAATTATCTATTTTATCTTGTGTAATTATCTCTTTTGTTTGATTAAGAATACATTTCCTATTCATAACTGTGAGAGGTATATGATCTGTTTCTCTTCTAATTTTTTAAAGTTGATTTGTTTATTTACTTTTAGTTTACAAGATTCAGTTCCACAATCCCTTGAGTTTCTCATTTTCTCCCCTCCCTCCCCCTCTCCCCATGGTGGCTTGCAATCAAGTATAGGATCTGCAAATACTTTCACATTGGACATTGGTCTGTTGTATAGAAAGGTTGTAACCAATGGAATGTACAGTGGGAAAGAGGAAATAAAACCAAACACGGAAAAGAAAGAGAGCATGTACTTTGCTTTAGTCTCCATTTAAACTCTATTCTTTCTGGATCCTTCTCTGAATGTAGACATCTTCTATCCTGAGACTTTTAGAGTTATCTTGTAACCTTGTGTTGCTGAGAAGAGTCCAGTTTATCAGAGTTGGTTGTCACACATATGTTGTATCTGTCATTGTGTGCAAATTTCTCCTGGTTCTGCTCTTCTCACTTAGCATCAGATAGTATAAGCCTCTCCAGGTAAATATGAAATCCATCTGCTCCTCATTTCTTATAGCACAATAGTATTCCATTACATTCATATACCACATCTTGTTTAGCCATTCCCCAATTGATGGGCATCCCTTGATTTCCAGTTTTTTGCCACCACAAAGAGAACTGCAATAAATATATTTTTTTTTTTTTTTTTCTGGGCCAGCCAAAATTTAATGGGGATAATGCCAACTGTGGTTAGGTAACTCACAGGGCAGTCATGAGACTATTTCTAATGAGATCGTGGACACGGTATGAAAGGCAGCCTTCAGGCTCAAGGGCTAGGGACTCTGAGGGAGAAAAGGGTGGGGGGCATGAGACTTGACCTGGACTCGCGATTCTGGTAGGTTGATTT
>CM053583.1:64069967-64086217 GCA_028627135.1 Pseudochirops cupreus | reverse complement strand
GGGACTCTGAGGGAGAAAAGGGTGGGGGGCATGAGACTTGACCTGGACTCGCGATTCTGGTAGGTTGATTTTGCCTGCTACATCCTCTCTCATGAATATATCAGGGTATCGGGTCTTGGCAAAAAGGCCTTCCAGGATATCAAGCTGAGCCCGAGTAAATGTGGTCCGCTCTCGGCGTTGCTTCCTCGGCGTGCCTGAGTAACCAGCAGTGCTGCTGCCATGTAGAATCTCCAAGGCAGGTGCCGCCAAGGCCAGTGCATTGACTGAGTAATGGGGTGGGGGTGACTTGAGGTAGGAGGACATCATGCTCCCAGGACCAGGGACCCAGGGGTCCAGTTGCAATAAATATTTTTGTACATACGGGTCTTCCTCCCACTTTTATGATCTCTTTGGGATACAACCCCAGAAGTGGTATTACTGGCTCAAAGGGTATGCAATTATTTATAGCCCTTTGGGCATAGTTTCAGATTGCTCTGAAGAATGGTTGAATCAGTTCACAGCTGCACCAACAATGCATTAGTGTTCCAATTTTTCCACATCCTCTCCAGCATTTGTCATTTTCCTGTTTTGTAATCTTAGCCAATCTGACTGATGAGATGTGGTACCTCAAAGTTGTTTTGATTTTCATTTCTCGAATCAATAATGATTTAGAGCAATGGTTCTCAACCTTCCTAATGTTGTGACTCTTTAATACTCATATGTGGGCGTATCTGCATGTGGGCAGACCTGCCTAGAGACAAATAAAGGAGCAGTGTCTCAGTTCCTAAGACCATCAGAAATATGTGTTTTCCGATGGTCTTAGGCAACCCTGTTCAACCCCCAAAGGGGTCATGACCCACAGGTTGAGAACTGCTGATTTAGAGCATTTTTTTTTCATATGGTTATAGATATCTTTAATTTCTACCTCTGAAAATTGCCTGTTCATATCCTTTGACCATTTATCAATTGGGGAATGACTTGTATTCTTATAGATTTGACTCAGTTCCCTGTATATTTTAGAAATGAGGCCTTTATCAGAGACACTGGTTGTAAAAATTCTTTCCCAATTTCCCACTGCCCTCTTAATCTTGGTTACATTGGCTTTGTTTGTACAGAAACTTTTCAATTTGATGTAATCAAGATTATCCATTTTGCATTTTATAATGCTCACTAACTCTTCTTTGGTCATGAAGTCTTCCCTACTCCATAAATCTGACAGGTAAATTATTCCTTGTTTCCCCAGATTACTTACAGTATCAGCCTTTATACCTAGATTGTGCACCCATTTAGGCTTGATTTTGGTGTACGACATTAGATGATGGTCGATGCCCAATTTCTGTTATACTATATTCCAGTTTTTCCCAGCAGGTTTTATCAAATAGTGAGCTCTTATCCCCAAAACTGGGGTCTTTGGATTTATCAAACAGTATATTACTATAATTGTTGACTACTGAGTCTTTTGTACCCAATCTTTTCCATTGATCCACTACTCTATTCCTCAGCCAGTACCAAGTAGTTTTGATGACTGCTGCTTTATAATACAGATTGAAATCTGGTACGGCTAAGGTCACATGTCCCTTTAGAATGTTTTGTAGAATGTGGAGTAAGGTGTTAGTCTAAGCTTAATTTCTGCTGGATTGTTTTCCATTTTTTCCATTTTTCCCAGAAGTTTTTTTTTTATTAAATGAGGACTTTTTTCCTGGATAATTTATATTTTCCACTTTATCGAAGACTAGGTTATTGAGTTCTCTTGATTCTGATTCTACCTTGTCTAGTCTATTCTATTGATCCAATTTGATTTTTTTTTACCCAATACCAGATAGTTTTGATGACTGTTTGAATTTGTTTGAATTCTGGAAGTGTTATTCCTTCTTTGTCACTATTTATTTTCATCCTTTCCCTTGATGTTCTAGATCTTTGGTTTTTCAAAGTGAATTCTGTTATTTCACCAAGTTCTGTAAAATACCCCCTTTGATTTTGTTGCTCAGTTATTTTTCAGCCATGTATGACTTTTCATGACCCTATTTAGGGTTTTCTTGACAAAGATACTGGAATTGAGTTGCCATTTCCTTCTCTAGCTCATTTTACAGATGAGGAAACTGGGGGAAACAGTTAAGTGATTTGTCCAGGGTTACACAGCTAGTTAGTGTCTAGGTATTTAAGTTCAGGAAGATTCTTTCTAACTCCAGGCCTAGTGCTTTATCTACTACTGGCCGGTTTTGGTAAGAGTCACATTTATTATTTTGGCACACCCTAGCCATGAGCTCTGAATATTCCTCTGGCTACTTAAACTACTCTTTATTTTTTTAAGGAGTACTTTGTAAATGAATCTGTACAAAGTTTATGTGTGTTCTGGTAGATTGATCCCCAGGTATTTTATGCATTTTATAGTTATTTGGAATGGGATTTCCCTTTCTATTATTGTGTTTTGTGTTTTGTTATTATTATATAGGAATACTTTTTATTTTTAAGAATTTACTTTGTAACCTGCATCTTTGCTGAAGCTTTTAATTATTTCATTTTGTATCTAGGCTGATTCCTCAGGATTTTACCATGATATCAGAAAATACAGATAGTTTATCTCCTCTTTACCTCTCTCCTTTAACTTCTTTCTCTTGTCTCGTGGCTGTTTTTAGCATTTCTAGAACTATATAAAATAATAGTAGGAATCGGGCATCCTTTCACTCCTTTATTTATTAGAGAAGGTTGTAGTATCTTCATAGTATTAGATAAGTGCTTCTTGTGATATTAAGAAAAGAAAAAAGGTCCCTTTTTGTTTATACTCTGTAGGATTTTTAGCACAAAAAAGTGTTATTTTTGTCAGACTTTATCTGCATCTTTTGATATGAACTGGTAGCTAGGTAGTACAGTGGATAGAGTGCCTGGTTTGGAAGTCAGAAGACCTGAGTTCCAATATGGACTCAGATACTTATTAGCTTTGTGACTTTGGGCAAGTTACTTAGTCCTATTTGCCTCAGTTTCCTTATCTGTAAAATGAGCTGGAAAAGGATATGGCAAACCGCTCTAGTATCTTTGCCAAGAAAACCCCCAATGGGGTCATGAGTCAGACATGACTGAAGGGATTGGACAACAAAAATTGAGATGATCGTGTGGTTTCATATGTTTTAATTTTTAATATAATTAACTATATTGATTGTTTTCCTAAAGGTAAACTATTTTTGTATCCATGGAATAAATACTGCTTGATCATAACAAATGATTTCTTTCCTAAATAATCATAATCAGTTTGATGGGATTTTGCTTAAAATTTTTGATTCAATGTTCACTAATGATAGCAGCCTGTAATTTTCTTTCTGTGTTTTACCTTTCCCTGATTTAAGTATTAGGACTATATTGATATCATAAAAGGATACTGGTAACCTGTTTTCTTTCTCAATTTTTGAAAATAATTTGTGAAAGATAGGTATTAGCTGTTCTTTAAAAGTTTGATAGAATTCTCTGAATCCATCAGAACCAGGATTTTTATTTCCTTTGGTAGTCCTTTTACAGTTTTTTGACTTTGAGTTATTTAAGATTTCTATCTGGTCTTCTGATAATTTGAGTATTTTATAACAAATATTTTTTGAAGATCTTTTATTTCTTTTGTATTCTCAGTTTTGTTAGCATATAACTGTATAATATAACCTGCTTATTTTTATTTCTTCATTTTTTGCTATCATTTCACATTGCTCATTTGCTATTTTATTGATCTGATTTTCTGCTGTCTTCTTTTTAATCAAATTAGCTGAGGGTTTACTGATTTTATTAATATTTTCAAAGAACCAGCTTTTAGTTTTGTCACTTCTGTGGTTTTTTTGTTTCCATCTGTTTTTCTTCTGATTTTTAATATCCCTTCTTTTGTGCTTATTTTAGGTTTGTTTATTTTTTGGCTAATTTTTTTTTAAATTCAGTTCATTAATCTTTTCTTTTTCTATTTTTTAATGTGTGTTTGTAAGGATATGATTTCCCTCCTTATGGACTATCTTAGCCCCATCCCCAAAATTTTGCTATGTTGTTTCATCATTACCATTTTCTTTTATATGGTTATTCATTGTTTTTATTCTTTGTTTTTTGACCCACTTATTATTTAGGATTTGAATGTTAAATCTCTATTAGGGTCTGATCTTTTGTTTGTGATCCTTGAACCAGTTACTATTGTGTTATGGTCTTAAAGGATATATTACTTATTTGTGATTTTTTATAATTCTTTGCAATATCTTTACACCCTACTACATGGGCCTTTCTTTTGTAAAAGTTCCATGTGGTACAGTTAAATATGTATATTCTTTTTCTGTTCCATTTAGAAGACATAAGTCTTTTAAGCTCTAGTTCCTTTAGCACTTTGTTCAGTTCCACATTTTCTCTCTTGTTTATCTTTCTGTTAGATTTATCCAAAATTGATGGAGGGATATTGAAGTCTCCTTTCACTATTGATATACCATTTACATCTTCTTGTAAGATGAGTTAATAATTTCTTTATGAATTTGGATGGTAAGTAATTTGGAGCATATAAGTTTTTTTACTGATAAAGGTTTGTTGTCTATAGTTCCTTTAGGCATAATATAGTTTTCTTAGTTATTCCTTTTTAATTTTTCAATTTTTTGTTGTTTTTGCTTTGTCAGCTAACATAATTTCAGCACTTGGGTTTTTTTATTCATTTGATACATAGTAAATTTGTTTTCATCTCCTCAATTTCATTTTGTGTATATCTTTGGTTTTTTAATATATTTCTTGTAAGTAGCAGATTCTAGGGTTTTGTTTTCTTATCCAATGTGTTACTTTTGTCTTATTCTATTGTTTAATCCATTCACATTTAAAATCGTGAGTTAGGTTTATGTTTTTCTCCATCTGTCTCTATTATTATTTTGTTTGTCAAGTTATTGTTTTTCCCTCTATTTTGCTGTAAATACTGTAGTATGTTCCTTCAATTACTTTACATTAATCTTTTTTAAGGTAGCCCTATTCCCACTGGCCTTCTTCCCCTCACCTCTGATACCCTCCTCTGCTTTGTTATCCTTTTTCTTTTGGGGCTTTGCTTATTAGTTCTTTTTTCTTTCCTTCTTTTATCTAGTTATATGTCTTCCTTCTTTTTTTTTCTCTAAGTCAAGTAGATTCCTCCTTTCTCTCCCCTTAAACTCATTAGCTTTTTTCAAATTTCATTTTTGTATAACCTTTTCAAAAAGAATTTTTCTCACTCTCTTCATTAGCCATCATCTCTTTCTGTCTACTCTAGATCCTCATTCCCTGATTCATGACTTCTACAATTATTTGGTCTCTCTCTTTTTTCTCTCATCAACTCAAAGCTTCCAAGATACTCATTCTAGTTTCTCCCCTACGCCACTGGTTTTTGCCACTGCCTTCTACAGTTTGCCCCCATGAATTTCCCTTTTCCATTGTGCTTCACTCTAAGAACAATTCCAATTATTGTAGGTATAAGAAGAAACTGCCCTGTGGTAGTGTCCCTCCCTTGCCTCTGATCTATGCCTTCTTGTTGACCTATTTTTTTCCTACATTTGCCTGGAAATCTCTTGTCCATGCTTTCTCATTGCTCTAGGTGCCAGTTGCCCCCAGGGGTTCCAACTATCCTCTTTCTAAGGCAGGTAGATTTTTCAAGTACCAAATCCCCCTCCTCACTACACCCCCACCTTGCCCTTACCATCCTACCCCAACCTCATTCAGAGTTAAGGTCTTCATTTCCCTTCATTGACCATCTCTCTTCACTCATAGGAGCAGTCATCAGTGGAACTCCCTCCCACCACTGAAGCAAGACCTCCTTATTTCTCTTTTTTAATCCTTATTCTTCCTTCTTCCCTTACTCTCCCATGAACTCTTTTCTTTCTGAGACCGTGGGAGTTACCTTCCTCATTTCTAGTCCTTGATTTGGCTCTGGCACATCACACATTCCTCTCTCCTCTCTTGCTTTCCTTCCCCATTTCATGTATTCCCCCATGTTAAAATGTAGTCCTACATAAAAACCTTAATTCATCTGTAGGCAGGGTATCACCAGATTCTGTCCATAATGCCCCAGACCCCTCTCTTCACTGTTACCTCAACCAAATTTCCACCCCAACCCTGTCTCCTTATGTATATTTAGAAAGCAGTTTCTTACTGGTACCTCTGTTGTCACTCTGCTACTGTCTTTTGGCTGCTGCATTTATTTAATTCCCCCAGCATTTCTGTTGTTCAGAGCAAATAATCTCTTCAGTTCTGGTTTTCTTCCTAAAAATGTTTCAAACACCTTTTCATTATTGAATATCCATCTTTTTTTCATGCATGGTT
This sequence comes from Pseudochirops cupreus, assembly GCA_028627135.1. NCBI lineage: Eukaryota > Metazoa > Chordata > Mammalia > Diprotodontia > Pseudocheiridae > Pseudochirops > Pseudochirops cupreus. Next base: position 64,079,959 of record CM053583.1, on the reverse strand, counting down.
AAGCTCAGATCTGCAGGGTCAGTCACCAGGGGCTATATCCTGAGTGCTGTTGCTCTTTGGAATACTTTATTCTACTCTCATGTTTTATGGTAGGTGCAGAATAGTCTTCTGCAATTTGAATTTCCTTTCCTATTAATTTGAAGGTCTTTCACACAATCACTTGTAGAACTTACTGTTTTTGAACTGAAGTGTTAAATTTAACAACTGTTGTCTTGGTGTCTGCAGCCTTGGGTTTCTTTCTGGAGGTGATCTGTGAATTCTTTCCATTGGTATTTCATTTTCTGTGTTTAAAAAATCTGGGCAGTTTTCTTCTGTTACTTCCTTTGATATGTTGTTAAGATTTTTTGACCTATCATGTTCTTTTGGGAGACTTCTGATTCTTAGGTTGTCTTTGTGCATCCTCAAGATCGATATGTTTTGCTTGCATGGTAAGCATACATTTTTTTAATGTTATTGGGTTTGGGGGCTTCTCTTCTTCCAGATTGTCTGTTATTTTTGTATATTTGCATTCCCAATGTATTTTTTCTCTCCTTTGTTTCTTTGGTGAGACTTGTCATTGCAGATTTCATTGCAGATTTCACTTATTCTATTCTGCACATTATTTTGCTGTGCAAGACATAAATTCTCATAATCTCATTATTCTTTTGAACCACTAAGGAACAGCCTGTTGTGGTCCCATGTTCTCAAATCCCACAGGGTACTTTCTTTCATCAAGTATTTCATTTTCTTTCCTTCCTTCCTCCCTCCCTCTCTTTCTCTCTTTCTTTCTTTCTTTCTTTCTTTCTTTTCTTTCTTTCACAATATTCATAGATATCTGAACTCATCATTTACTAGATCTGGAAGCCATATTTCCTTTGGTTGTTAATGTTTTTCCTATTGATTTATCTGCTTCTGTTTAAGTTCTCTGACTTTTCTTCTTTTGAAATCTTTGGTAATTTTAAGCCTTCCCCCCTCCCCCTATTTTTCCCATATTCACTTTCTGACTGTCCCGTATGATGGTGGTTTCTGTGGCAGCTGGATCTTAACACATATCAGCCTCCTTGAATACTGGGCAATTCATGATTCACCAACTTAGGCCTCTGTTCCAAGTGACCTTAGGGAGGTCAGAACTGGCCCCAGCTAGATGTTGTACTCTTTCCCTTGGGTTTAATGAAGTACCACACAGCCCCTCCTCCCAAATGGACCTACACACACATGTTGTCTGGTCCTGGTAACCTATCCCATTCCCTCTGTTCCTCAGTTCTCTGGCCTGGCGCTAAAAGTGCAGAACTTTTCAGCATTGTTCACCCCAGCACTGGCAGTTCAAAGGTTGGCAGTGCTGGTGCCACAGGCTTTTGCTCCTAAAGGGCTGTGGTTGACATGGCTGATCTGTAGCCTGGAGCTGGGGTCTCCATGGCTCTGAAAAGAGGGAGGTGGAGGGATCAGGTTGGTGGGGAGGGACTTTGTGTAAGCCTGAGTCAAGTCCTTGGTTCTGCTAGTACAGCCTCACTACCTGTATCGTGGGAGGTGGAAGAGGGGTACTGAGTGAGCTTCAGGTCAGTGAGTATCAATTCATGGGGTTTTTGTTTTCTTTAACCCTCTTTTGGATTCCTAGACCATGGAGACAGCTGAAGTTACTTTATCCTTGGCACATAATTTCTGTTTTGGAGAGGTTTGAGAGGTCATGGGGGCTCAGAGAAAATGTCTAGTCTACCATCTTCTTCCTCACATGACCCAGAAGTCTGAAATTTCTTCTATATGATATTTCTCCCATTACAATGTGAGCTCCTTGAGAGAAGGGGCTGTCTCCATGCTTCTATTTTTATTCCTAGCTCTTTCCACAAAGTAAACACTTAGTAAATACTTTTATATTCATTCTTTCATTTAATCTATCCCTTACAAAACTACCAAATCCACATTCCCAAAACCCAGGTGTGACATATTATTGCTGTCCCACAAAGCCCCAGTGGCTCCTAAACTCCTCTGTTTGGTATTAACAACCTTTCATGATCTGACTTTAGTTAGCCTCCTCAGACTTATTATAGATTACTCCCTCCATTGAATTTTACCCTTCCTTACACACAATATTCAACCTCCCATCTCCTGCAATCTTTCCTCACTTCCCCCTCTTAGACAACTTAGTTTCATTCAAAGTTCAGTTCCAATGCCATCTCCTACATGAAACTTTTCCCAATTCCCTCAGCTGCAGTCATATCCTTACAGTTGTTTGGTTGCCTTTTGTTCCAGACTTGTGACTTCATTGGCTTAGGAAATGTCCTGTGAGGAGTTTCTAGTCTGAACGAATTATGTCAGGCACTGAGGCTAAGTGACTTGCCCATCATCACACATCAAATTTGTGACAGACAGGATGAACTCAGACCTTCCTAACTATGAGACCATCTCTACCTTATATTCACTTTGAATAAGTCTTGTATTTATAAGCTTCTTGAGGGCAAGGCTTGTTTTGTTTCTGTCTTTAAATCCCTTGACCCACAGAAGATAATTAGGAACCATAGTCAACCTTAGGAGCCAATAGTTTCCAGGTTCATTCTCTTCCTCTTTTTGAAAATTGGGAGTGGCCTTTCCAGTAACTGTCAAAACTACTATTTGGTATGGTGCCAGAAAGGCTAGCTGCAGCAATAGGATGAGAAAAGAAAAATTGAGGAAATAAGCATAGGCAAAGAAGAAACAAAATTATCACTTTTCGCATGTGTGTACATATAGATACATGTACTATGTGTACATATAGATAGTGTACATATAGAACCCTACAGTCAACTAAAAATTAATTTAATCCATAATTAGCAAAGTTGCAGGATATAAAACAAGCCCATGTGAATCATCAGCATTTCTGTATGTTACCAACAAAATTCAACACAAAAATATGGAAAGGGAAATTCCATTGAAGTTAACTACAGAATGTATGAAATACTTGAAAGTCTATCCCCACCAAGACACATACAAGAACTATATGACTGTAACTATAAAACATTCATTGTAGAAATAAAGACAAATCTAAATAATTGGGAGAATAATAATTGCTTATGGGTAGGCTGAGCCAATATAATAAAAATTACAATATTGCCTAAAATAATTTACTCATTTAATGCCATAAAAACTACCAAAGGATTACTTTGATAATATAGAGCCAGAAAAAAATAATAAAACTCACCAAGAAGAGCAGAGAGTCAAGGATATCAAGGAGAATGATGGGAGGGAAAGAAGGGGACCAAGCAATCGTCCAGTCATTTCAGTCCTGTCTGGCTTTTTGTGACCCCCATTTGAGGTTTTCTTGGCAAAGACATTGGAGCAGTTTGCCATTTCCTTCTCCAGCTCATTTTCCAGATGAGGAAACTGAGGCAAACAGGGTTAAGTGACTTGCCCAGGGTCATACAACTAGTAAGTATCTGAGGCCAGATTTGAACTCATGAAGATGAGTCTCCCTGACTCTAAGCCAGGCCCTCTGTCCACTGTACCACTTATCTGGACATAGCAGTACCAGGTATCCAACTATATCAACAAGGCGATAATCATCAAGACAACTTGGTACTGGGTAAGAAATAAAGAGGTCACTCAGCAGAACACATAACACACATGACATACGAAAGCAAATGAACCCAATGGTCTTGTACTGTATAAACCCAAAGATCCCAGTTACTGGGCTAACAACTCATTATTTGACAAAAGCAGCTGGAGTAGGGAAAGATTTCATAGGGAGAATAGTTAGGAGTTTAATACAATAACTGAATAGATTGGAAAAGAGGACCTGAAATCAGGTTCCCCTAAATGCAAGAAATGCCTCCCTGCTGGAACTTTCTGAGAAGGAAGGGGAACAAGATGTTCCCAACAAAGAAGGCTCTGGAAAAGAGAGCAATTTTATAAGCGGTAGTTGGATATTCAGAGAAATGCCCAGCTCGATATTAATTTTCTTTTTCATTAACTCCTAAGAAGAATAAGGCACAGTGAATTTACAGATGAGAGTGGAGGAGCATTCTGGTTAAAAAGTTCACCAAATGTACAGGAGCAGGGGATTCTGCAGTACAGAGCCTGAAAAAAAAAATGTATATAAACATCATAGTGATCGTAGCACCAAAGCAGAAGTGGTATCTGGGAAGGAAGGAAGTGAACTCTGAGGGGTGTGTAACATGATATGGCAGCAAGGGCTATTTTGAGCTGTTGTACCCAAAGGCCTCTTATTTACAGAGCCATCCGTCCTGTGAGGTCTGCCTCCTCTCTCCCTCTAATGAAGGACCAAAAGAGCTCTTTCCTTTTACACTCCATGAGGTTTTGGTGACAAAAAAACACTATAAACCTTAGAGCACTGCAGAAATGTAAACTCTAATTAGTTTTTGACTTCTCACTATATTCTTCCCTGCAAGATTTTTTTTAAAAAATCCACAAGGGGCGTGTCTGCCAATGTGAAAAGTAGACTCCCTTAAAAATTATCTCCCCTACCTCCATCAAACTGCTCCCTCCCTAGATCTTCCTGACCATGGGAGACAGTTTCCAGAAGCACTTTGAATTGAGTACTAGTAGGGAAGTAACCAAAACCAAATAAAGTGAGCATTTCCATACACAAAGTAGAACAGAAAAGTGAAATTGTACATGAAACTACTTATCTCTATTATGGGCAGCTTACTTTTTGTTTTAAGCATGTAATAAATTTATCATGGAACTCAAAGTTGTCCTGTTTGTTTCAACTTTTTTCTGGCCTTCCTTCTGTGTCATTTTTTTCCTCACTAAAAAATGCTTCAGGGGCAGTTAGGTGGCACAGCGAATACAGCATCAACCTTGAAGTCAGGGGGACCTAAGTTCAAATCCAACCTCAGACACTTGACATTTAACTAGCTGTGTGACCTTAGACAAGTCACAACCCCAATCGCCTTGCCTTCACCCTTCAAAAAAACAGGAAAAAGAAAAAGAAAAATGCTTCAGTGACCCTCTTTTCTTTCTTTTTTGGATTATTTTTTGTTTGTTTGTTTTTTGGACAATTCTCTTATCTACTGGCTCTCCCTCTTCCTCCATCCCCCATGGGGAAGGTAGGAATAAAACCTTGTATAATACATGCATAGTCAACCAAAACCCATTCCCACATTTGACATGTCAAAAAACATAAGTTTCATTCTACACCTCTGTCAGGAGGTGGGTGGCATGCTTCATCATGGTGCTTCTGGAATTGTCGTTGGTCACAATACTGATCAGAGATCTTAAATCTTTCAAAGTTGCTTTTCTTTACAATGTTGTTAATGTCTAAGTTATTTTCCTGGTTTGGCTCCCTTCATTCTACATCAATTTATACAGGTCTTACCAGGATTCTCTGAAACCATCCCTTTCATCATTCCTTATGGCCTGCTCATACTCTGCCATAATTTGTTCAGCCATTATTACCCATAACAAAAAGAGTTACTATAAATTTGTTTTGTATATATTGGTTCTTTTCATTTTCCTAAAGATGGTTTAATAAAATTGGTCTAATGTTTTTGAGGAAAAAGTACTGGACTTTGAGGACTTAATTTCAAATCCCAGCTCTTCCACTTACCAGTCGTATAACTTTGGCAAGTCATTTCCTCTCTCTAAACCTGTTTCCTCATCTGTAAAATGAGAATAACACTTTTACTGCTTATGTCACAGAGTTATTGTAAGGGAAGTATTTTTTAAGTCTTGAAGTGTAATTTAAATGATCGTTACTATATTAGATCCTATCTATGATACTGTGGTCCAATTTTTAAAAATATAGCAGTGTTCTTATGGTTAATAATAACTTATTGAATCCTTCAGATAAAAGAAAAAAGTTTTTCTGATGTCACTTTTTTAAATTAAATTTTATTTTTTTCAACCAATAAAAATTCACTTTCTATCCCTCCCATCTCTCCTCCCTCCAAGTGAGAAAAACAACAACAACAAAATTCCTATTAAAAATATGCATAATGAAGTAAGACAAATTTCCACAGGGGTTCTGTCTAAAAAAAAGTTTCAATTTATATTCTGAGTTAATCATCTTTCTTTCTCAGAGGGTGAATAGTATGTTTCATCATGAATCCTCTGGAATTGTGGTTGATCATTGCATTGGTCAGAGTCCCTAAGTTTTTCACAGTTTTTTGTCTTTATACTATTGTTGCCATGTATAAATTGTTCTGATCCTGCTGACTTTGCTCTGCATAATAAGTCTTCCCAGATTTCTTAGAAGGCATATCCTTAATAATTTCTTACAGCACAATAATATCCTGTCCTTTTGCCCTCATATACCATAACCTGTTCAGCTGTTCCCCAGTTCCTGAGCACTACCTCCCTTTCCAATTTTTTGCCACCACAAAAAGAGCTGCTGTGAATATTCTGCATATGTAGGTCCTTATTATTGTCTTTCTCTGATTTTTATGGGGTATAGGCTGGTGCCATATTAGTCATGAGCCACAAAGCACATTGAAGAAAAGTGAAGCCTCCTTTCTGTCACTTGAGATTCTGAAGTGTATAAGTTCTCCAATGTCTGATATTTGTAGAACTATCTCATGGAAAAGGGATTAGACTTGTCCTACTTAGCATCAGAGAGCAGTGCTGGAAGCTATGGGGAATCAAATTTTAACTTAACATACAGAAAATCTTTTGAACAAATTTGTTTAACAATGGAATGGGCTGCTCATGAAGGTAGCCAGTGCTGGAGGGCCTCACACAGAAGCAAGAGTACCTTCTTGAGAAGGATGCTATGGAGGAGGTTCCTGTTCCATTCTGGATTGATTTGACCTTTGAGGTGCCTTCTAATTCTGAGATTCTATGATCCTGTCAGATGCATTTCCAGCTGAGAGATCAGGAAAGGTCTGATAATTGAGAGAGGTGAGGGAGTAAGGGGGTGGTACAGAGCCAAGATGGTAGAGGCAATTACCCAGCCAAACTCTCCCAATATTCCCCTCTAAACGACTTTAAAATAATACATCAGATAAAATTCTGGAGAAGCATAGCCAATAAAAGGTTGAGGTGAGACATTTTTCTAGCCCAAGACAACTTCGGATGTCAACAGAAGAGATCTGCAACATCAGGCTAGAGGCTGACTCAGAGTGCAAAATGGCAGTCGCCCTTGGAGGCTGAGACAGCAGCAGCAGCAGCTTTGGGCTCTCAGCCCAGAGAAGGTAAGGGCTCAAGAGGGGATCCTTTGCTGGTACTGGGTACAGAACCTGGTATGGTTTGGTAGCTCCATTGGCCTTCTGAGTCACAAGTTCCAGGGTGGAAAGCGGTATTTGTGGTCTGTCACAAGGCAGCAGGAGAACAGGTCACAGTTCTGAGGCCTAGTGGAGCACTAGCACTTGTGGCTGCAGGAGGGCGAGAGCCCTTCATGGATAAAGACCAGAGAGCAGACCAGGTGTTATTTTCTTCAGTCAAGTTGTTGAATCTCTTTTCATGATTTTCTTGCATCATCCTCATTTCTCTTCCCAATTTTTCCTCCACTTCTCTTACTTAATTTTCAAATCCTTCTTGAGCTCCTCCATGGCCTGCCAATTCATATTTTTCTTGGAAGCTGTTGGTGCAGGAGTTCTGACTTTGTTGTTGTTTTCCTCCTGTTTCATGCTTTGATCCTTTTTGTCCCCCAAAAAGGAATCTAATGTTTGATTGCTGTGCTTGCTTTGCTTCCTTTGCTTGCTCTTGTTGCCACTCAGTTGCTTGACTTTTGAGCTGTTTGCCACAGTAGAACTCTTCTTCCAGAGGAGAGAGCTTTGTCCCAAATTGCTGGGGTTTTTGCAGCTGCCAGAGCTATTAGTTGGGTGCCCTCTCTGAAGCCTCCACAAGCAATGGCACCTGGTCACACACCCCAAGACCTCTACCCAAGACAGCAATCCAACTCCAAGCAGGTTAAAGAAAGAGTGATTACCCCCTCTGAATGGTTGCTTGGTCCCCCTATGATCTGCAAGCAAGGAGCTCTGAAGTAGCCACATGGAGGCAGCCACAGGCCAAGGAGCCTCCGTTGCTTCTCATTCTGCCCAGTCCCCCTTGGTTCCAACAGAGTGCCACTGACCTTTTACTTTGTCTTTGGCATTTATGGGTTGATATTTCTGGGAACCGCCACAGTTGCTGGTGATCCACTCTCTAGAAGTCCACTCTAGCTGCTGATGTTCAGGGCACCCTGGAACTAAAACCACAGGCTCACATGGGTCTGGGCTTGGCTCCCAGCACGTTGTGATAGATGCTTCCTGGCCACCTGCCAGGCTGCCTTCAGCGGGAGATTTGTTTCTCTCTGTTACTTTGTGGGTTCTGGAGCTCTAAAATTTGTTTAGAGTCATATTTTATAGGTATTTGAGGTGGTTATAGGGGGAGCTCATGGAGTTCTGCTTCTATGCAACCATCTACACACACACATATTCTTGAAACCATTAAAATATCATGGAGCTACAGTCAGGATCAGACAAGATTTTGCAGCTTCTACGTTAAAGGATCCAAAGGCTTGGAATATGATATTCCAGAGGGCAAAAGAGCTAGGATTACAAACAAGAATAGACTACCCAGAAAAACTGAGTATTATCCTTCAGGATCAAAAGTAGATATTTAATGAAAGAGTGTACTTGCAAGCATTCCTGATGAAAAGACCATAGCTGAATAGAAATTGTGACATTCACACACAAGACTCAAGATAACTATAAAAACGTAAACATAAAAGAGAAAACATAAGGTAATCAATAAGGTTTAAACTGTTTACATTCCTATATGGGAAGATGAAACATGTGACTCCTAAGAACTTTATCATTATTAGGGTATTTAGAAGGAGTCTAGGCAAAAGGCATGAGTGTGAACTGATTATGTTAAAATGCTCTAAAAAAAGATGAAGGGGTGAAAAAGAGGTGTGCACCAGGAGAAGTGGAAAGGGAGAATAAGAATGGCAAAAAAAAAATGCTCTTACATAAAAGAGACACACAAGGAAAAGCTTTTACCACAGAAGGGAAGATGAGGGGAATGGCAGGAAAAATTTGAACCTCTCTCATCAAAATTAGTTTGAAGATGGAAAAATACACACACACACACAGACTTGGGTATAGAAATTTATCTTACCCAGCAGAGAAGTAAGAGAAGAAGAGAAGAAGAGGAAGGGTGGAGGAAGGAGGGAAATAAAAAGGAGGACAGATTGAGGGAGGCAGTAGTCAAAGGCAAAACAGATTTTTGAGAAGGGACAGAGTAAAAAGAGAGAAGGATAAATAAAAGAAAATGGGATAGAGGGAAATATGCAGTAATCATAACTGTGACTGTGAATGGAATGAAATCACCCATAAAATGGAAGCAGGTAGCAGAATATATTAGAAGCCAGAATCCAACAATATATTGTTTACAGAAAGACACAGAGTTAAAATAAGAGGTGGGAGCAGAATCTATTATGCTGTAGCTGAGGTTTAAAAAAAAAAGGCAGAGGTAGGATCATGATCTCAGATAAAGCAAAAACAAAAACAGACCTAATTAAAAGACAAAGTCAGGGAAACTACATTTTGCTAAAAGACAATGAAATAATATAAATACTAAACATATATGCAATAAATGGCATAGCATCCAAATTCTTTTTTTTTAAATTGATTTGTTTATTTACTTTTAGTTTACAAGATTCAGTTCCACAATCCCTTGAGGTTCCAATTTTCTCTACTCTCTCTCCCTCCCCCGCCCCCCTCATAGCCCATGGCAGCATGCAATCAAGTATAGGACCTCCAAATACTTTCACATTGGACATTAGTCTGGTTGTATAGAAGCTTTGTAACCAATGGAGTGAACAATGGGAAAGGAAAAATGAAACCAAACATGGAAAAGAACAATAGCATGTAGATTGCTTCAGTCTCCATTTAAACTCTGTTCTTGAAAAGTTTCTGTACAAACAAAGCCAATGTAACCAAGATTAAGAGAGAAGTGGGAAATTGGGAAAGAATTTTTACAACCAATGTCTCTGATAAAAGCCTCATTTCTAAAATATACAGAGAATTAAGTAAAATCTATAAGAATACAAGTTGTTCCCCAATTGATAAATGGTCAAAGGATATGAACAGGCAATTTTC
>CM053583.1:64039335-64069467 GCA_028627135.1 Pseudochirops cupreus | reverse complement strand
GAAATCAAGGGGATGCCCATCAATTGGGGAATGGCTAAACAAGATGTGGTATATGAATGTAATGGAGTACTATTGTGCTATAAGAAATGAAGAGGAGATGGACTTCATATTTACCTGGAGAGGCTTACACAAACTGATGCTAATGAGCAGAGCAGAACCAGGAAAAATTTGTATACAATCACAGACACATCGTATGCGTGACAACCAACTTTGATAAACTGGACTCTTCTCAGCACCACACAGTTATAAGACAATTCTACAACTCTCAGGATGGAAAGAGATATCTACATTCAGAGAAAGATCTAGAAAGAACAGAGTTTAAATGGAGACATCCAAATTGTTAAGGGAAAATTTAAATGAGTTAGAAGAGGAAATAGTAAAACTATATTAGAGGACCTCAACATTCCCCTCTCAGTAACAGATAAATCTTACTACAAATAAGAAAAATTTAAGGAAATGAATAGAATGTTAGAAAAGTTAGATATGAGAGACTTCTGGAATAGAAAGGAATATGCCTGTTTCTTAGTAGTACCTTCACAAAAACTGAACATGTATTAGAGTATAAAAACTTCACAACTGCAGAAAAGCAGAAATATTAAATGCACCCATTTCAGACCATAATGCAATAAAAATTACATTCAATAAAGGGCCTTTGAAGAATATGCTAAAAATTCATTGGAAACTAAATAATCTGATCCTAAAGAATGAGCAGGTCGAAGGATAAATCATGGAAACAATCAATTTCATTAAGGATAATAATGAGACAGTATACCCAAACTTGTAGGATGGAGACAAAACAGTACTTAGGGGAAAATGTATATCTCTAAAATACATCGAGGAGAGAGAGAAAGTGCAGATCAACAAATTGAATGTGCAATTAAAAACTAGGAAAAAAAAAATTTCCAATCAAACACCAAAGTAGCCTATAAATCAAAGGAGAGCTTAATAAACCTGAAAGTTAAAAAAATAAGACACTGAACTAATAAAACTAGGAAATGGATTTATGAAAGAAAAAAAACAATAAAAATTGATACATCTTTGGTTAATTTTATTTAAAAAAGAATGAAGAAAATTAAATTACTAGTATGACAAATGAAAAGGGTGAAGGTACCACCAATATAGATCAAATGAAAGCAATTATTAGGAGCTACTCTGCCCAGATGTATGCTAATAAAACTGATGATCTAAGTGAAATGAATGAATATTTGAAAAAATACAAATTTCATAGATTAACAGAAGAGGAAGAAGAATACTTAAATAACTCTTTGAGAAAAAAATACTGAACAAACCATAAGTGAGCGTTTAAAAAAATCCCCAGCACCAAATATATGCGCAAGTGAATCTACCAAACATTTAAAGGACAATTCCAATACTTTATAAACTATTTGAATAGGTAAAGAAGGCGTGCTGCCAAACGCCTTCTATGAAGCAAATATGGTTTTGATACCTAAACCAGGAAGAACAAAAACAAAGAAAGAAAACTATAGACTAATTTCCCTAGTGAATGTTGATGAAAAAATGTTAAATAAAGGAATTCAGGGCTGGTTCAATATTAGGAAAATTATCAACATAATTGACCGTATCAATAGCAAAAACAACAAAAGTCATATGATTATGTCAATAGATACAGGAGAAATCTTTTGACAAAATACAACACCCATTCCTATTTCAAAAGACTAGAAAGCAAAGGAATAAATGGCACCTTTCTTAAAATGATAAGTAGTATCTATCTAAAACTGAAAACAAGCATTATTTGTAAGAACTCTTTCCAATAAGATGAGGGGTGAAGCAAGGATGTTCCTTATCACTACTATTATTCAGTATTATACTAGGAATGCTAACTATAACAAGACAAAAAAAGAAACTGAAGGAATAAGAATAGGCAACAAAAAATAAAACTATTACTCTTTGGGGATGATATGATCATATACTTAGAGAAGAAGGCCAGATTTGAACTCAGAAAGGTGAGTCTTCTTGATTTTAGGCCTAACAATACAAGATATTCCCCAATTGATAAATGGTTGAAGGATATGAAAAGGCAGTTTTCAGATGAAGAAATTAAAGCAATCTAAAGTCACATGAAAAAAATGTTCTAAATCACTACTGATTAGAGAAATGATTTATGAAACAACTCTCCAAAGAGGCCCAAGTCATCTTCAGCCATCTCTTCACCTCATTGTCTTCAGCTGTACTCTAGTGGTACGAAGATGTCCTGGGAGACGTCATGCTGTTCTAGAAAAGGCCATGGTGCCTCCTTGGCTTTTTATTTACTCTTTTGTATCCTAAATTTAGGGAGTGGAGATTGAGCATGAGAGCAAACCGCAAGAATATTATAATCAGATTTCAGACTGGGAGTTGCAGCCAGCCCAGCATCAATACCCTTAGGAGCAAGCAGCCCTTCTCTCCCCCACACCCCCAGCAAAGGCCTTATCTGGTATGATGCTGCCTTTGACCTTGAGCTCGGTGGGACCAAGGCTATATAGGTAATGAGCCTATTTCCCTACAGACTAAGATGGTATAAGGAAAAGTGTGCCTTCAAGGTATTAGGGCAAATACTTACATGTTTGCTTTTGCTATGTATTTGAAGTAAATGTCCCTTTCCTAAAAAGCTAATTGATGTTAAATGGAATAGAGATTCTAATCATTTGACCCCTAGCAAATATAGGGAATATGGCCAGTGGGACTCAAGCTGAATGCAGAAAGAAGAGATACCCATGAATACCTTAAGGAAGCCTAGAACCCTGAGGAGAGATACAGACTAGTTGGTTCTAAGATAGTGGGATCAAAGCATTTTGTTCAGTTCTAGTTGTGTCCAAGTCTTCATGACCCCATTTGGAATTTTCCTGGCAAAGACACTGCAGAAGTTTGCCATTTCCTTCTCCAGCTTGTTTTGCAGATGAAGAAACTGAGGCAAACAGGGTTAAGTCACTTGCCCAGGGTCACATAGTAAGTATCAGAGGCCAGATTTGAACACAGCAAGCTGAGTCTTCCTGACTTTAGGCCTGAGACTCTATCAATTGCACCACCTACCTACCCCAAATAAAGGTGATATACAACAAAAAACAATCAATTTAAAAACAGGCAACTCTATCAAAACCTGGATTTGAAACTAGTTACCCGTGAGACCTTGGTCAAACAGCTCCCCCATTGCTCTAAGCCTCAGTTCTTTGAGGTCCCTTCTATCTCCATAATTCAGTGTCGTATCTTCTATGTTCTAATTCAATTCGACAACCACAATGTCCACTGCATGCAAAGTACTATAGCACACCTTTGGGAACAAAACCAAAAAACAGTCTTTGCTCTCAAGATGAACTGAGGAAGGGGTGGCTAGGTGGTACAGTGAATAGAGCACTGGCCCTGGAGTCAGGAGGACCTGAGCTCAAATCCAGCCTCAGACACTTAACATAAAAACCTAGCCGTGTGACCTTGGGCAAGTCACTTAACCCCAATTGCCCTTCCCTTCCCTCTCCAAAAAGCAAAAAAAAAAAAAAAAGATGAACAGGGGAACACAACATATTGTAAGTAAGTAAGTAAGCCAGTAAGTAAGTATAAACCAATTTGAAGAGGGAGAACACTCCCAACAGGACTAGTAGGGAAAAATCCTTAGAGTAGGTGGATCAAAAAAAAGTAGCATAGTTTGTGAAAGCATAGGAATAGAAGATAGGGTTAAACAAATGAAAAGCATTTATTAAATATTTACTATGTGGACTGGCTAAATGTGGAGTAAAACAAAGATCCATGTTACATTTTAATAGCAAAAACAACCCAAATGTGGGAATGGTAGTCAGGGCAGGGATGTTTTGGTCTAGTGATCAGGGATGGTAAGTGGAATTAGTTCGTTCATTCATTCATACCTCCTAGGAATGGTAGTGTTATTTACTTACTGTTTTTAGAGCTAGAGATGTTGCTGAGTCCTGATTAGCCTACATATTGAGAACCCTCATCAATAAGTAGACCAGGGTCTTGGAACTAGAACTATGGGTTCCTGATCAAGGCAGAGGGTGGATCAAAGTGGCATGGAATGAAGAAGCCCAGAGAGCAGAGGGTCTGGCTCTGGCTATGCACCACAAACCTTCAACAACAGGAACCAAGGTCAGGGCAAAGCTAATAATAGTACAGTCTGGGTGAAACATGGAATGCGTGTAGGGAAGTAGTGTGCAGCAAGACTGAAAGGGTCTCATATTGCAGAGATTTTTAAGTGCCAAACTGAGGAGTTTATATTTCTAAGGTCCCTTCTATCTATAACACTCTGTGTTCTAAGATCTCCAATTCTTAATTCTATCTGTGATCTAGGTTCTAAGGTCCTTTTTACTGCCAACATTCTGTTCTAGAACATATGATATTCTATAGAATTTTATAGTTCTATGTTCTATAAAATGTCTCTTCTAACCCTGAAATTTTGTGGTCTACATTCTAAGGTCTTTTTTAGATGAGAAGTTCTATTTTCTAATGTCCTTTTCAGTTCTAACATTCTGTTATAAAGTTGCTTTCAGCTCTGACACTCTGTAATATAAAGATTCCTTATGGCTCTGACATTCTATATTCTAAGACACCTTCCAGTCCTAAGAATTTACATTCTAAGGTCCCTTCCAGCTCTGACATTCTAATTTTGAATATTCTAAGATTCTTCTAGTCTGAACATGCTATGGTTCTGATTCCATCTTAAAGTGCCATTCTGAATGGTGCTACAGCAGCTCAGAAAGTTCCCCTGAAATCAAAATATGTTGAATGACCTCCTCCTCCTCCTCCCACATATGGAGCCCAAAGTATAATACTGGGTGTGGGGTGGGGAGAGTAGTTCTTTCTCTTCATAAAAAAGTTAACCTAAAGGTATTGATTCATTTTTATAGTTTTTGTTTAAAGATTGCCTAAATTTTCCCTTGTCTCCTTTCCTTTCCCTGTTCCAGAGAGCCATCTTAGATACAAAGAATATTTGATATTGCTTCTTAAAGGTACAGAAGGTTACAGTATCAGAGTCTGCCATGCTTCTTTCGGAACAGCCTGGATGGCAATAGCCATGCTTGGCTTGAAGAGTATGAGATACTTCTCTTTGGAAGAACATCATCTCTAGGAAATGCATAAAAGCCTATTAAAGGTTTTCAGTGACTTTGCAGAAATACAGTTTAGTAGTAGGGGAAACCTCTGGTGAGTGAGGTTTCCTTTCTGGTAGCCTCTGGCTTTCTGGATAGCCTAGGATCCAAGAAAGGAGAGATAAGAAGTATTTGGAGAGGAGGGCAGATTAGCAAGGGGTTACTTTTTAGAGCTGGACAAAATAACATCAAAATTTATTTGTAAAAAAATGTCTAGAATCTGAAGGGAAGTCATGAGGGAAAAAAGTAGAAAGGAAGAGAGAATAGCACTTCCAGATTTACAACAGTATTATAAATCAATAGTGATGATAATAATTTGGTACTAGTTTAAAGAAATGGAAAACCACATCAATGTAGCAGTCTAAGTAAATAAGGAATAGAAGAAATAAAAATCTGTAAACAGTATTTGACAAATTCAGGACCATAAAATTAACAAGGGAAAGACATTTTTTAAAAAGGACAAGAGATAAGAGGAAAACTGGAAAAGAGTTTGGCAGAAATTAGCTTTAGATCAATATCTTACTTCATGTATCACAAATTTAAAATAGATTTACAACCTGAAAATAAAAGGTCATATCTTAAAACTTAAAAACATTAAAAAATAATGAAATTAGATTATGAGTTGGGGTGAGGGAGGATGGTGGAGAAGGCAACAGGCAAGTAAGTGTCTACTTTGTGCCAAGCACTGTGCTAAGAGCTGTACAAATGTTTTTTTTTTTCACTGAATCCTTATAACAACCTTTAGATAGAGCTTGAGGTGATCATTTAAGCCAGGGAAGGAAGGAATTTTGAGCCTGGGAGTACCCAAAGAAATCTGAGCCTGAAGGTTATAATAGGGAGCCATAGTATTGGATTGACTAAGGCATTGACATATTCAGACTTGCACTTCAGGAAACTCAATTTGATATGGAGGATGGACTGGAAGTGGAGAGACATGGAGTAAGGAGATCAGCCTGCAGGGGCTTGCATGAGTCTAGGAGTCAGGTGATGAAGGCCTATACCAGGGTGGTGGCAGAGTCAGAGGAGAGAAGTGGGCATATTGGAGAGATGTTACAAAGGTAAAAACAACAGAACTTGGCAACTGACTAGATGTGAGGGGTGAAAGAGTGACAAGTCAGGATGGGACCTAGGTATGAATCTGAGTGACTGGGAGGATTGATGGTACCCTGAACAAATAACAGGGAGGTTAGGAAGAGGGTAAGATTTGGGATGAAAGAGAGTTAATACAGCTTTGGACATGTCATGTTTAAGATATCTACAGGACAACCAGTCCAAAATGTCCAACAGGTAGTTGGAAATGAGAGTGTATGTCAGGAGAGAGATCAGACAAATTCTAGAAGTATCAGCTGCTATTTAGATTAAGTGTTCTTAACTGTTTTACCATCTTGATAACTCTATTGTAGTATAATTTATTTCCTTTGTAATGAATGCTGTGTGTTTTATTTTATGCACTTAAAAACATTATTCTGGTCCATAGGTTTCACCAGGCTGACACATGGGTCCATGGGACATATAAAAATGGTTAATTTCTGGCTTTTCTCCACAAACATCAAGGAGAAGGAGGAGGGAGGGATTCTGATTTATAATAGAGGGGAAACAAAGTTGGAATCAGACTACTTGTGTCATTTTAGGCAAGTCACTTCTCACCCTGGGCCTCAGTTTCCTCATCTGTAAAAGGAGGAGCCTGAACAAGATGATCACTAAGGTCCCTTCCACTTTTAAATACTGATTGCATTTGGTCTTCACAGAGGGCAAATCCTGCAAATCCTGCAGGTTACTTGTGATCACAGCTGAGTGTCCTCCTCTTCCTGTCAACATCTTAGTGGCGTTGGGGTGACTAAAATTATTTAGCTACTAGGGCTCAAGTATATCCTCTTTATGGCCAAGACCAACCTACCTTTAGCTATCTGTACCCTGTAGAAAAAAGAAAACTGGGACAAAAAAGTGGGAAGTCTGTGCATCTGTCCTCTGTGCGTAAGCTCCACACATATACACCCACATGCCATATTCTGTAGCCTGGGAAGGACTGTGGGATTCTCTCTCCCCTGCCCCCTTCCTTTGCAATGGCTCTTAAATCCCCATTTAAGAAGATAGGGCCCCTCTCTTTTCTTCCACATCCTACAGTCATATAGACCTGTGACTTTCATTGCTTCTGGTTTTGGGGGAGGCGGGAAAGAGGAAGAGGGAAAGAAGGAGAGAGAGGGAGGGGTAGGTAGGAAGGGCTCAGGGGGGCATGGTTGCTCTGGGTGTGTTTGGTAGCAGAGAAAGAAACATGGGCACCTGCAGTAGCACTGACTCTAGAGACAGGAGTTGGCACAGACCTTGGTCACATTTAGAGCATTAAAAGGCTCTCACAGAAAAGAGGCTTAGACTTGTCCTACTGGGCCCTAGAAAGCCGAGCTAGAAACAAAGGATAACAGCCACAGACAGACTTGGGCTTGGCATCAGGAGAAACAGTCTAACCTTTGGGAGGATGAACTCTCCCCACATGGAATGTGGCTGTAGGCAGCTTTCAGGCCAGGTCTTTAAGCAGTGGTTGATCTCATGTACAGGAAATTCTTATGAGGGCAAAGCGTAGAGAGTAAGCGGCACTCGAGGACCTCTCTGGGAGGGCACAACACTTGTAGGCTCCCTTGCCATTCAGGTATCGTTTTGCCTTTGAAGCAAGCCTTGGCTTTGAAGCAAGCCTTGGCTGATGGTTTCTGTAAGACCTAAGTGCAGCGCAGGAACAGAGGACTCTCTGAAGATGAAGCCACCCATTGAAAGTCTAGATGAAGGGGATTTTGAGCAGATAACAAGGAGGCGATGGAGGTGACTGTACCCTAAATGTGCCTGTGGCAGAACTGGGGCAGCCTGGCACTTAGCTGGAGCACTCATGCCACTCCTCTGAACTGAGCTGGGCCCATCATACTTGGCTGAGGCTAAAGAAATGTCTGGGTGCTTCAGACTAGAGTGTAATTGGTGCTTGTCAATATAGAAGCTCTGGCACCAGGGGTGCTCAGTCTTTCTCCTCATGGCTGAGCCTCCTTCAGTTGTAGACCACCTTCATGGGCTCCAGCTAGAGATCCATCTCTCTAGGAATCCTTCCTGGACCCTGAGGCTCATGTTGGTTTCTTCTTACCTACTCCTCTCTCTCAGAAGGTGGCCCCTTGAGCCAAATCTTGAAGAAATACAGGGATTCCAAAAGGTGGAAGTGTGGAAGGAGAGCACTCCATGCAGGGGGCACAGCCAGGGCAAAGGCATGGAGATGGGATACAGAGCATTCTGTGTCAAGAACAGCAAGAAAGCCTGGACCTCAGAGTGCCAGGAGATGAGTAATTTGGGTGATAATAATTTTCTGTCTTTGATTTCATTTTATTAGTTTTTATTATTTAGGGGGGAGGTCAGGGTTATTTCTCCTAGTTAGGAGGTTGTTGAGTTGGCTGAAATCTATCCAATGGGATGTGAAAATTTACTTAAGGCCTCAAACATGCCCCAGATAAGAAGCCAAAAAAAGAGTCAAGGTTTTCCAAGTAATTTGACTTGTGGAGGATTTATGTGGGCATGTAAATCTCCTCCCTCAATCAGCCCATCACAAATCCTCTAAATGTAGTTTAATCACTAACCTGACAGATCTCAGGGACTTTTACTTCTATACCTCCCTCAGCTTTAATATTTGTTAAGAGGCCAGTCCCTTCCCCCTTAGCCTTCTGTAGCCCATGGAGTTTAGAAATAAAGATTGTACAGCATTTAAAATTGTTGTCAGATAGTACCAGCTCAATAGAAAAGAGTCCTAAATTTGGAGTCAGAGGCCCTGGGTTCAAATTCTGTCATTGCTACTTACTACCTATGTCACCTTGGACAAATCACTTCTCTCTGGGTTTCATTTTTCTCATCTGTAAAATTAGGTTGGTTGGATTAAATGCCCTCTGAGGTCTGTTGGTAATGGTATTTCTTCTTTTTCCCCTCACCACATGTGGACTTAGGCTGGTAACTGTGATACTGTATTCTTAAATCAAAACAATTCCAGAGACTACCATTTCAATTATATCCATGCATTCCACTGGCTGCTTCTCTCTCTCTCTCTCTCTCTCTCTCTCTCTCTCTCTCTCTCTCAGTAGCTTTGCTGATCCTTACGCCGTTTTTCTATGACAGATGACCTCTAAACTCCTTCCAGCCTGAAATCTATGATTTACTACGACCAGGGGAAAGAGTAGACTTTTGGCTCAGATCAGCCTTTGGGGGCCTCACTCCTACAATAGGTTTTCTTTCTTTTTAAAGATACATTTTATTGATATTTCTTGTTGTTACATTGCCTAAATTTCTCCCTGCATTACTCTCTCTCCTCTTCCAGGGAGCCATCCTATAAAACAAGAATTCTTAAAAGAAAAAAGAGAAAGAAGATAGAAAAACAAGCAAAACTAATCTGAATACATATAAAACGTTCCACACTCATAGAGCTGCCACCTCTGCAAAGGAATAGCTAGAGATGTCTTCTCATGTCCCTTCTTTGGGGATATATAAACACATATATGCATATACATGTATACACACATATATGTTCTTTGTAATTTTCAAATATATTTTTAAAATTATTTGTTGGATTTTGGTTTTTTTTTTCTATTTACCCTGTTGTAGTCCCCTTGCCTTTTCTGATTTACAGTACTTATCTTGTATAAATGTTGTAAAGGCTCCACCCCTTAACAGAGTATAAGCTCCTTGGGTCAGATAATATTGTGAACCTGGCAGTGCAGTCTACATAGAGTAGGTGCTTAACAAATATGTTTATTGAATTGAATTACAAGACATGCCTAGGAAAAGTCATTTTCGAAGCCTCCCACTGGCATAGAATGAGTCAATTTCATAAGGTTTGCTTGACGCTATTCACTTCTGAAACAACAGGTTTCTAGGCTCACTTTCTTTTTCGTGCCTTAAAGAGGGCTGCTTAGCTGTTCAGTCCCACTGGGCTTTTCTAGAAAGGACCCTGGACATACGTAGCAAGAAACTAGTTTTTCCAGTGAGTTATACAACTATTGCTGTAACAGCCTAGGGGGCTTCTTCTCTGAGGTTACGATTTAACCACATCTTTTATTTTTCAGCTTCTTGCCTGCCCCTTAGAATGCCCTTCAAAATCCTCCCCATATTCCCAGGCTCACTTCAAATGCTTCTTCCTTCTTAAAGCTGATTCCCCTGAGCTGGAACTGGTCTTGGCTACAGGTGGATTCTGAAATCCATTACTTGTACTTGTACTCAATTTTGAATTAACCCAGATTCCCAACCTCAGTATTACTCTTTACTCCTCCCCCTCACTCAAATCATGTCATTTCTGCCTCCACAATGTCTCTTAGATGGTTCCTCTCCATTCACAGAGCACCCACTTACTTCATGACCTCATCAGATTTCACCTGGGCTATTGCAAGAGCCTTCTAATTGGGCTTCCTATCTCCAGTCTTTCCCACTCAATTCATCTCGTTGTTGTTGTCTGTCCTTTGTTCTTTTTTTTAATTTTTAAAATTATTTTATTTTTATTTTTTTTGCTTTTTTGGAGGGGTTAAGGTAGGGCAATTGGGGTTAAGTGATTTGCCCTAGGTCACACGGCTAGTTTTGTGTTAAGTGTCTGAGGTCAGATTTGACCTGAGGTCAGGTCCTCCTGACTGCAGGGCCAGTGCTCTATTCACTGCCCCACATAGACGCCCGGTGTCCTTCCTGCTTGAAGAGGATCATGACATCAGGGAGGTGCTGCCATGACATACAAGTGAATTGGATTTAAGTGAGGAAGTGCTGTACAAAGTCAGGGCTGTGAAAATGATGTTCCTAAACATAAATCTGGCTGTCACTTCTTCTCTTCAGTAACCTTCGTCAGTCCTATTATCTGCAGGATCAAATATAAACTTTGGCAACATGGACTTCTCCTGTCTTTCTAGTCTTTCTGCACATGACTCTCCTTACCTAGGTGAGCTAGGTAGAGAGAGGACTGAGCCTGGAGCAAGGAAGACCTGAGTCTACTAGCTGTGTGATGTTGGCAAATCTCTTAACTTCTGTCTGCCTCAGTTTTCTTAATTGTAAAATGGGATAATAATAGCACCATCTCCCTGTGATATTGTGATGATCAAATGACATAATATTTGTAAAGCTCTTAGCACAGTTCCTGGCACATAGTAGGTGCTAGATAAATGCTTGTTTCCTTCCTTCCTCCCTTCTTCCCTCCCTCCCTTCCTTCCTCTCTTTTTTCCTTTCTTTCTTCCTACCTCCTTCCTTCCTCCTTTCCTTCCTTCCTTCCCATTCCCATACTCTATAATCTAGCCATACTGGCCTGCTTCCCTTTCCTCTCACATTCCATCTCCAATGGCCATGCTTTTTCACTGGCTGTTAGCTCTACTTGGAATGCTCTTCCTCTATATATCCACCTCTTGGCATCCCTAGCTTCCTTCATGCCTCAGATCACATGCTGCTTTCAGCAGGAGGCATTTCCCAGGGCCTTCTACCTATCTGCCTTCATATGCCTGCCCCTCTAAAAGTTAGCTTCTGTCTACTCTCTCTATATCTTGTATGTTTCAGTTAATGAACTTATTGTCTCCCCAGGTTGAATATAAGATTCCTGAGGTCATGGACTGTTTCTGCTTTTTCTTTGTATCTTCATTGCCTGGAATACAAAGCCTTGCACAGAGTAGGCACTTAATAAATGCCTGCTAATTGATTCATGTAATTATCTTCCCTAAGAAGGAAGATGCTCTCACTGGCAACACTAGCCTTGGTATCTTGGGGGAGAGAGACAGGTTCTTTCTGCCTAAGGCTTTGTTTTTGTTTTTTCGTGCTAATATCTGTGCTCTTATCTAGGTGCCCTTGAACCTTTCCTTACCTCACCCTTGGTTTCCTGTAGCTTTCTGTAGTAAGAGGCCCTCGTTCCCTAGATTCCCAGGAGTTGCCAGGCCTCAATTTTCTCCAGTTAGGCCAGAGGGTACCTTATACAAATGATTTTTAAATCAACAACCATAAGTTAAATGCAGTGAGTATGTATTACTAAAGTACCTTTGTTTGAAGTGTATACGAGGCTTGGTATGAGCCATAACTACAAAGGAAAGAAATCTAGGCCCTGGTGGTCTCCCTGTGGTAAAATGGGATTTTAAAATGCTAGAAGCCACAGGGAATTTAGTTTATAGATGTATAATAATGTAGAGGTTTATACTTTGGTCTTGGGGACTACATTAAAAAAGAGAAAAGGCTAATACATGGATGAGTTGGGGGAGGATAACTTAGGTAACATGCAACTGTTTACTGCTTTGGGAAAGACGAGTTGTAGACAAGAGATTACTTGGTGGTTGGATAAAATTAGGCCAAGCTACAACAAAAAAGAGGCTCAGTCAGCCTTGGAAAGCAGTGCTATAGCATAGTATCCATTTACCCGAAGTTTTTCCTATGTCTAGCAGATGTCTTAGGGGAATTCTACATGGTCATCCACATATCTAGAACATAAGAAGCAAGCTGTAATGATTTCCTGATGGTTTTCCAGTTAAAGGTCATTCCAAGTGAAAACGGTCGACTACTCTGAATCATAGAATCTTAGAGGTAGCAGGGACCGACTCTCCAAATGCCTGATTCCTCAGAGAACTTCTAGCATTTAGTCCAAGTTCTTATATAGAGCATGTTTAGTTCTATCACTGTAGGCTGAAGTTAAAAATATAGTACAGCTGCTAACCAACATTTTATGTAGAAAAACCTTTAGCTTATGAAGATCAGAACCAGGGTGTGCTAGTAAATGTTTAACAATTAGCTCTAAAAAACTCAACATACTTTTAACTTTAATCTTCATTATCAACATTTACTCAATTACTTTCTGAAGTCTAAACAATCAACACAACAACAACTCTTGCACTGATGTATAGAGTTTTCCTTTTTCCGAGGTGTAAATGCTCACATTGAAAATTTAACAGTTCCTCTCAAGCCATCACAAGCTGGCTCCAGCACACAACTGGCAGAACACATTGTTATTTACTCATAATAGTTAGGTGGTCACATAGGTTGCCTGTTGCAAAGCATCTTCACATTACAGAACCTGCTAAATGAAATAGATAACATGGACGAACGGAAAGAGCACTGGCTTTGGAGTCAAAGGACCTGGATTCCTCCAACACTCTATCTTCATCTTCGTCAAGTCCCTTAGCTTCCCTTAGCCTCAGTTTCCTTATCTATAAAATAAGGGTGTTAAATTAGATGTCTCCTGAGATCCTTTCCAACTCTAGTTCTGTGAACAACCAAAAGAGTTTGGCCTAAGTACCCAAGGAGGAAAAAATCAAGTGGATGAACAAGATCTGTTGTTCAGGCTATGAAATTGAGTAGTGTTGAGGGTATAGAGGAGTTCCACCAAGGTACATGAAATAGAGGGCTGGTCAATGAGAGTCCAACCCTAATACATGCCTGGACATAGGCTCACTAAACACCCATAATAGTGAATTCATCAGACATATCCTACACATTCTCTTAAGGATCATGCTTTTATTGACCAGGTAGGCATTATCTATATATTTTGGCAGATGGAGAACAAACTGAAACAATAATCGAATGACAGGAGGAAACTGTGAGCTAGATTGTCATTGGGAAATGATGCACTATTTTTAGTGACTCCCAGGTTCTTCCTGAAATGTCTTCCACTAATATTTTTTTTTCAGTGATGCTGTATGTCTGTGAAGCATGGCAGGCCACCATCTCTGAAGAATCAAAATCACAGATTAAATGACAAAGAGAAGTCAAATGGGAGGAAAAGGTGGCATAAATGATATTGTTAAAGAAATACACAGTAAGACCAGAAAAAGAAACAAGCTGGTCATACAGTAAGAGTAAATAGCAGCTGATGGATAGTGTTTAATTGTGCTTAATTTCTACCAGCTCAATATAAAGGTATCCAGAGGAATGGTCCTTCCTATGGAGGATTCATGGGAAGACACACAGAATGAGGCTTGATAGATTTCTCATCTGGTGGCTGAATAACATATCAAAGACCTCACTGATCCATCTAAGCATGGAAATAATTATTAGCTATTTCCAAAAGTCTTCCTCTAATGGCTCACCATAGTATGGAAGTGACCCTGGCTTCTCAAAGGCCAGGCAGTAACTTGGGCATAACTAACCAAGCAGAGATAGGTTAGCAATAGACTGTATCATGCCTGTCATCCATGAACCAAAATAGCTTTGTTAGAAGAGTTATCTCACCAGATGGTGGCCATCAAGTGATGAAATGTAGATAATTAAGGTCACAGGAACTCATCAAATCAACTACTACAGAATGCAGAGTTTGCATTCTGTGACAGGGGAGGGAGTACTCACATCCTCATAAATCATTGATTTTTGGAATACTGAAGTAGAGCAATTTGATTTTAAATTATGCAAATCAACAATATTTATGAATTGTTAATGATTAAGTGGTACTTGAGTCCAACCATGACTGGCACCTGGAAACTCTGGAGGGGACTGGAATTGTGGAACAACAAAGCAGAAGTGCCTTCCCACTGAGCTATCCTTAGAGGAATGTAATTTATGGCAAAAATCACACTACAAGGTCTCTCTCTCTTTTCTTTTGGTCCAGTATCCTTAGTGAGCTCAGGATTAAATGCATACTATGATGTAGTGAAAAGAATAATGGATCTGAAGTTAAAAGGACTTTTGAACCCAAGATCTGCCACACACTGTATCACTTTGGATAAGTCATTTCAATCCTCTGTGTTTCTTCATCTGTAAAGGGGAAATAATTATGCTTACATTACTTCCTTATCTTTTATCTATTTGCATACAAGAACTTGGGATCATTCTTTCATTTTTTCTTCCCTCCCCTCCCCCTTCCCAGTTTTCTGTCTATTCCCATTATAGGCTTACTGAGATGGGGCCTCACAATGATATATGCCTCTGGGACTTTCTTTAAGGAAGCTTGGGGTTTCTTTTTCTCACATTGATAGATGCCTCTGGGACTTTCTTTAAGGAAGCTTGGGGTTTCTTTTTCTAGTTCCTCCCCACTGCTTCCTCATCTACAAAATTGGGTTGGAGTGGATGTTTGAGATCCCTTCCAGCTTCTAGACCTAGGATTTGGTCTTTATACTGAATTGGTTGTTATGAGGATCAAATAAAAGTCTACGTAAAGTACTTTGCAAATACTGAAATCTCTCTATAAACGTCTTACTATCTTTTCTTGCTTCAACCCCAAATTACAAAGTCCGTCAAGACTCCTAGGGAACTTTTTCCCTGTGTTTATCCACCAGCTCCTACTGGGCAGGTTTGAAGCTGTGGTTATCTTCCTTAGCAAGGCTTGGACCACACCCTTCTTTTTCCCCACCCACGTTTTTCCCCTCAGGCTTCATTAATTGTCGGAATCAACAACCAGTGTCCTACTGTGAGGAGAAATCAACAATTTAGGCTCACTGCTTTTGATACCAAAGCTTTTGAACTGAACATAATTTAATTTCCCCCCCTTGACTCAGATCATCTATATGAATAAATATTATGTACCCTCTGAGGCGCCTGAGGCATGTAGGTAATTATCTTGATGCTAGATGGCCTCACAATGCTGAACTTTTCTCATTTTTCTTTAACTTTTCTTTTGTACATGACTGGCTTTTAGGAGTCACTTGGTTCTTTAAAAATTGTCAGCTTAATAGCTATACATACAAATACGCAAAGAAAATAAAAATCACACATAAGACAAACTCTGAATTATCCATAATTTGTTTTTAAAATGTTTATGAACTTTCTGAAATCAGAAAGCATTTCTCAAAAAGTCATCTAGTATCAGCTTTTGGTTTTTTTACATAAATGTCGTCATACATATTACTCTGATCCTAGAAGTTTTCATCCATTCATTTCTTTTCATATTTCTTCATGTGTTTCATATTTGGCTTTTTTAAATGGTACAATAATATTCCATGACGTCCATATCTTATTATCTGTATGACTGACTGAGTCTCCTCCTCCTCTGTGAGTCTTCATTTCCTCATCTAAACGGGGGAGCTGGACTGTATCTCACAGAAATTCCTTCCCATACAAACGTCCTGTGACTCTACACATACGAAACTTTGCTTAGTTATTCCCCGTATTTTGGACACATGAGTTCTTCCACATTTTTTTTTTTGTCCTTAAAAATTAAGCTACTATGATAAGCTACTACTAATATACAGCCAGATTGTACGGAGGGCTGCCAGCAGAGGAAGAGTATGCTAGTTTCCCCAGAACCTCACCAACACTGAATTTTATCATCTTAAACCGTCATCTGACTAGGCTAGCTAAACCTGAGGAAGATCGCCCGACACATTGGCCTCGGGGTGGTGGATTCTCTACTTCCTAACTCAGAGAAAATATAACCCATACCACTGAAGGGAATACCCACTGTGAAGAAACCTTTAAGTATAACCACCTCTGTTGCTTTGAATGGCTTTGAACTAGATGATGCCTCAGAGTTGTTCGACTTTGCGTTTCCTTTATTTTTCTGAGGGGCACGGGGGTCTGGTCTTCTAATTTCACCCAAGGTGAAAATTCTCTGTGTGGAAACCCCCACAATGAATGCAGAGTGACAATTTGTCAGCAATGTGTAATCTTAGGAAAGTTGCCTGGGGGTATCAAGAACGAGTAATTTGCGCAGGGTCACAGGGCTAGCTGCACAACTTGGTCTCATAGTTTGACTCTCTGCCTGATTTTCCTCTTATTACCTTGCAGAGTTTCAAGTGCTCGGCAATAAATCATGGTTTTTTGGGTTTTTTTTTGTGATGAATGCCACTTCTTGTTGTCATCAGTGTATCTGCTTTTAGAATTCTTACCCCTCACCCCCAATCCTCTCCTCCTACTTACTCCTCAATAATCGGCTACTTTTCTTTTGCTATGGATTTGGAAAACAATACCTTGCTTGTTAGAATTGTCGATAAATTAAGAGTCAGTAGGTAGTGAGGGAGGGAAGAAAGACTCCTGCTGGAAATAAAGGCACATAGGTTTTATGACAGCAATTTTAGCCACTTTGAGGCTTTTCCTGCTTACTTTTAGATGTGTGCACAGTCTCTCTCTTTATATATATATACATGTATGCACACACACACACACACGCTTTATTAATTTAACTGGAAAAATGAAAATCTTAAGTTTTGTGTTCTAAAAATTAGGAATCTCCACCCCATGATTAATGGGTGACTTGGGGAATACACTAAAGTATTTTTTTAACCATACCTGTGATTTTATTGGTATAGGGAGCTGCCAGTGAAGGATTCCCTTTACCAATGCAGAGTAGCACCTGTTCTACAATTTAAGGGCTTAGAGCAGCGGTTCTCAATCTGTGGGTTATGTTTAATTTGTTACAATGAAAATACATCCTGCATATCAGATAGATTCATAACAGCAGCAAAATTACAGTCATGAAGTAGCAATGAAAATAATTTTATGGTTGGGGGTCACCACAACATGAGGAACTGTATTAAAGGGTTGTGGCATTGGGAAGGTTGAGAACCACTGGCTTAGAGAGTTGTCTGAGCAGTAGGAAATTAAGTGATTTGCCAAGGTCCCAGCGTCAATGTCAGAGGAAGGACTTCAATTTAGGACTATCTGACTCCCAGGCCATCTCTAAGCACTACCCTAAAGTTGAGGCAGAAGAATTTCTCTTGCAGATAGACAGCTTAAGCAATTACTGAGAACTACGTGGCAGGCAGGAACATTGGGTATACAAATACAAGTAAGACAGTCCCCGATATCAGGGAGCTTCTATTATTAATGGAGTGAAGACAACATATAAAGGGAGTTGGCAAGGGGTTGGGGCTTACTCATAACGCCACATGGCATGGAGACAGGGGCTGAGAAGTGAGGTGGATACCTGGTTCCAGGTAAGAAACAGAGAAAACTAAACGTTTAGTTAAAAGTAAACTCAAATTTCTATTGTACTATACAGTTTGCAAATAACTTTTCTACAAGAATCTTGTGAGGTAAGGAATGTTTGTATAGGTCCTTCCCCACCCTTTTACAGATGTGGAAGCTAAGGTTCTGAGTTAGGGAGTGACTTTTTAAAATTCCTTTGGGCTTTAGGTGCAGGAATTTTTAACCTGGAATCCATGAACTTGTTTTTTAAAATTAATTTTTTTTGTAATTACAATTAGTTTATTTTGTAATTCTATGTATTTTATTTTATGCATTTAAAAATATTATTCATACTGACAAACAGGTCAACGACCAAAAAAAAAAAAAAACCAAACCTCTGGTCTCGATGATCTTTAAGGACCTTTTCAGCTCAAAGTCCTATAAAAGAGGTAATGATTATATGGCATTCTTATTCTCTCCAGTAACCCCAGCCCTTTTAAGTTTAGGAAACAATTTCCTACCAAAAGCCATGTGAGTAGTGCAAGAATGAAAAAAAAGAGAAGATTTAGGGGCCAAGGAACAGCTGTCTTTAAATATTTAAAGACTGTCTTGTGGAAGGAACTGGGATTAGATTTATCCTGCTTGGCCCCAGGGGCTGAACTGGGAGCACTTTGTAAGCGTCGGAGAAGCCGAAGGCAGCTTCTGGTAGAGATAAAACCTTAACTTTGTGGTCCTATGCCTGGAACGTGGCAAGCCCTTAATCACTGTTCTTTCTTTTTATCTCCATCTGTCCCTCTCTCGCCAGCACTGGCTTGTATGTATCTTGTTCATGCATAGTTGTTCGCGTGCTTTCTCCCCATTGGAAGCTGATACTCTGTATACACTTAGGATACTACGGACACTTGTTTTGTGGATAACAGCATGAAGTCCCAGAGTGCAGGGACCGATCAGCACATAGTAGGCGCTTAATAAATGCTTCCTGACTGATTGAGAATGGTCTTCTTCTGGAGGAGGTGGGCGCCTTCAGTGGTCGGCTGCATTACCACTGGGGGGGAGGTGTTTGTGAAGATAAAGTAGAAAGGATGCTTTAGGTAAAGTTGGAAGAAGTCCTGTGATTCCTTATCATTCTATTTTACAGAAAAGGACACTGAGGCTCAGGGAGATGAATTACACAGGTAATTATGGGAGCCAGCATTTCAAACCACATCCGCACTCTCTCTTCTTCCTCTTCTCCCTCCCCACCCGCCAGCAAGTCATACCTGGGACTCTGCCCTGGCTCACGCTCCCCTAGTTTAGGTGAGCACGATCGATGCGCTCGGCGCCTCGACTCCCCTCGTCTGGGCTCGAGCTCCACCTCGCGCACCTTCCCCTCCTTTCCCCTCCTTCCCCCTCCTTCCCCCTCCCCCGCCTCGGGCGCTCAAGATGGCTGCGGGTGGAACAGTTCAGGTAAGCAAGTGGGCGGGGAACGCGTCGTCGCCCGCCTCCGGCAGGCCCTGGCCGCGCCGGGGCTCAGGAAGGGGGAGGGGCGGGTAAGCCGCACCGCCTTCTTCCATGTGGATCTTCACGCTTCGCGGTTCTCTGAAGCGCAGTCGGCCTTCCGCGCCCCCGTTGGCGCAGGATTCGAGGGGCGGGACAAGGGAGGGAGAGAGGGTGGGGAAAAGGGAGGGAGAGGAAAAGCCGCAGCCCGCGGCGTGTTGGGGGAGTGGCCAGAGGCAGTCCCCGCCCACAAGCTGACCGACCAGTGGGAAAAGTCCCCACAAAGCAGGGGCGGAGGAGAGGCTTTCTCGGAAGAGCCGCGGAGGGAGGAGTGCTAGGTTGAGGTAGCTGCTGCAGCTGCGGAGCTGCGGGAGGAGGGAGCGGAGGAGCTCGGGTTTGCTCCTGGAGCCCCCGTGGGCTGCCGGGCGGGCGCACCTGTCTAGGCGCTTCCTTCTCCCGCCCCAGGGCAGCCCGTGGGGGGCCGCTGCTCCTACTCCTCCCCCTCTTTCTCCTCCCCCTACCTCCCTTCTCCTGCTCCCTCTCTACCCCTCTCTCTTTTAAAATTCCGTAAGAAGTTGCTCGGGGCTCGCCCCCAGCCCACGGAGGATGGCGGTGGAGCAGCCTCGGGGTCCGGCCGGAGGGTGAGGGACGGGGAGGCAGGCCGGCCGCCCGGAGCGGGCCCGGAGGGGAGAAGAGAATGGACTCACCTCCTGGCTGCTGTTGCTGCTGCGGCCGCCTCCACCACCTGCTGCCTCCGGCGCCGCTTCCCCGGCCCTGGTAGCCACAGCAACAGCCGCTAGAGGAGGGCCCGCGGAGTGCGGATGGCCGAGCTGGAAGGCAGCGCGGGGCCCGGCTTCCCAGGTAAAGAGGTAAAGGGTAAAGAGCCCCCGCGCCCGCTGCTGCTCTGCCAGGGGCTCTTCATCGATTTATTTATCGGAAAAGTTTGCTTTCCCCCAAACGGAGATGGGGAAGCGCGCTGCAGTGGCGGGCACTGGAGTCAGACAAGCAGGACGGCTTGGAAGGTGGCATGTGGAGTAGAGCAGGGTTCCTGTATGCCACGCCAGGAGGAATCCCAGATGAGCAGAATAGCGTGGAAAATGACCTGGTGAACAGGCTTTCCCATCTCCTTCTCCCCTCCATAGAGATAGAAGGAGCACAGATAAACAGGACAGTTTGGGAAGTAATATATGGAGTAGAGCAGGGTTCTTAGATGGAGTGCTGGAAGGAATCCCAGATGAGCAGGATAATTTGGAAAGTGCCATATTTAAGAGACTTCGACTCCTTTCCCCCCCCCCCCCCCATAGAGATAGAAGGCCAGAAGGAATCCCAGACAGGCACATCAGCTTGGAAAGTGACACCTGGAGCAGACCAGGGTTCATAGATGGAACACCAGGAAGAATCCCAGATGAGCATGATAGCTTGGAAAATGACACAGTGAACAGACCTTTCCTTCCTCTCTCCCCACCTAGAGAAGGGAGGCCAGCAGGAATCCTAGGTGGACAGGATAGCTTGGAAAGTGATATGTTAAATAGATTACTGTCCTTCCCTTTAGAGGGGGAAAGCCCAAAGGAATCCTAGACAGGCAGGACAGCATGTGATGTATTGAAGAAACCAAGGTTCATAGAAAGTAAGCCAGAAGAAAACCTAGCCCTAGACAAATAAGATAGTTTGGAAAGTGGTATGTTGAGTAGACAAGGGTTTGTGGATAGAAGGCTAGAAGAAATCTCATATAAGCAGGATAGGTAGGAAAATGACAGGGTGAATAGACAATCCCCCCCACCCTTTACTTCTGCCTCACCTCGCTTGACTGAGGAAGAAGGCCAGAAGCAATCCCAGATAAGCAGGACAGCTCATGGTATGTTGATTAGAGGAGGGTTCATAGAACCTAAGCAAAAAGGACCCCTTGGAAACTGACATATTGAATACAGTTTATCCTTGACCTGACAGAAGAGGAGGGTCAGAAGGAAACCTAGACAGACAGAACAGGGTGGAAACTGACATGATGAATTTATTATAATCTTAACAAGGAAAGCAAAAGCAAATCTAATAGATGCATATTTTCTTGTATAGCCCTCTCCTTCTGATCTACATTATTTATAGAGGTGCTCATTTTTATCTAGTATTTGTGAATCAGATAAAAATATTATTTATTTTCTAAGTGAAAAATACATAAAATTGGAAGAAAAAGACTCACATTCCACCCACTTACAAGCTGGGTGACCCTGGGCAAATGACAACATCCATAGGCCTCAGTTTTCTGTCTGTAAAATGATGATATTAGACATAATGGTCTCTAAGGTCCTTTCCAGGTCTAAATCTCTGATACCAAGAAATGGACAGCTTGTCAGAGCCCTTTTTTATCTCTGAAGCCAGCTTCAATCCCTTGTGTTCCAGTTTTCCAAGTCTACCCAAAGGGAAGGGTTCATTAGCTATGATAAAATGTCATTACTTTGAATTCTTCACTCCTCCAATTTTAAGTTCCCAATAAAGTTGTGTCCTTCATTTGCATTACAGTTTCATTATGCTAACAGGATTTGTTAAGCAAATAGTATAAATATATTTGGAGAATATTTAGCCTTCTTAGGAAAACGTTGTTAAAACTTTAAAAGCTATTTGAGTACTTCCTCATTAACACATAAGAGCTCCAGCAGCAAGGATTCTTATGTCACTCTTAACATAGGTTCCTTAACCTATAGTCCATGAACTTTAAAAAAAAAAAGCTATTTTGACATCTGTATTTCAATATAATTGGTTTGTTTTGATATTCTATGTATTTTATGCATTTCAAACTTTTACTGTGAGAAAGGTCCATATGCATCAGACTGCCAAAGGGCCCCAAGACACATAAAAGATTAAGAACTCTTCCTCCAGAACTTTAGCTTGGTAAATTAGCAAATTGTTTAACTAATAGAAAATAAGTAATCTACAACTTTCATTCTAGAATAGAAATCCGGAGACAACAGCACCAAAACAAATCCACGTAACAAATTACATCTTAAATCTAGAAAGTACACATTTGGATTAGAAAGCAGTTTGGGGGTGAATGGTGGTGGCATTTTCTTGTCTAGACTGGGTAAAAGGAAATTTTAAGTGTTGAGTTTTTCTGTAATCTGAATTATCTGGATAGTTATCTCAGTTTTTCATGTAATTGATTTGCGCTTTGGTGGTAGGATTTGATGAATTTTCTTCATGTTCTGTTTAAGGAAAGAGTATGAAACAAGTTTCCAGGGTTTTTAAGGCTTACAAAAATGTATGTGTGTTTTCAATATAATGTTAAAATCACAGAATTTGACAGTTGGGAAGGAACTCGGTGGTCATTCTGCTCAACAGCATACCCAAAAGGAATCCCCACTATAAAAACCAGTTGAAATCTTCCAGCCTGTACTTAAAAACCTTTCAGGAAGAAGAACCTCCTTTTTGAACCTTTGGCCCTTGAAACCCCATTGAGTGATTGCTCCTTCCCTTCCCCCACCAAGTGATATCAGAACTTGGCTTTGGTTTCAGAACTTTCATTTTGCATATTTACAATAACAAAAAAAATCTAGTCCAAAGCATTTTATAGAGTTGGAAACTAAGATGTTACCTTTAGGTTAAATTATTTGTTTGGCACGGGGAACACACAGGTCCAGGGTAGACCTGGGATTAATCCTATGACTTTAAAATCAGTATTAGAATCTTAGAATTGGCAAGGATCTCAGAGGCTATTTAGTTCACTTCCTGCTTGAACAAGAATTCCCTCTATAACATATTTGACAAGTATCCAGCCTTTATTTGGAGCTCTTCAGTAATAGGAAAACCACTCCTCTGAGGCAACCTGTCCCACTTTGACACATTTCTAATTGTTAGGGGGTTTTGCTGTCTTGTATCAAACCAGATTTGCTTCTTTGTAGCTTAAGCCTAGTACTCCTGGTTTATCTAGGGCAGAAATTCTTAACCTTCTTTGTATTGTGGTCCACTCTGACATTCTAGTGAATTTTATGGTCTCTTTTTTAGAATAATTTTTAAAAAAGAGGTTAGTAAAAATAAAGCAGTAGTTTTTACCATCCAAGTTTACTAACCTCGTGAAATATGCATTAGAGCCAAGCAGAAGAAATGAAATTCTTCTCCATATAAAAGCCCTTCCTTCAGGTACTTGAAAACAGCTATCAATCAGTCAGTTATCACTTATTATGTGCCTCCTACCTAGGTGCTTGAGAGTCAAAAATAGGCAGTGCCTGTTCTCTAGGTTACAGTTTTATGGGGAGAAAACACGTTAACAACTATGTACAAACAAGCTACAGACAGGGTAATTTGGAAATAATCAAAGAAGGAAAAGCGCTAGAATTACAGATTTGAAGGAAGTCCAGAAATCAGAATGCAGAAGGGAGGAAAGAGAACATTACAGTCATGGTAGGCAGCCAGGGAAAATGCCTGGAATATTTGAGGAACAGCAAGGAGACCAGTGTGACTGGGTGGCAGAGTTCATGGGAGCAGGGGAAGGAGGTGTGTGTATGAAAGTGTGGAAAGGTAGGGGGAGGGCATGTGATGAAGGGCTCTGAACATCAAGCAGAGGATTTTATATTTGATCTTGGAGGTCCTAGGAAGCTTGCTGGGATTTACTGAGTAGAGAGTATATATCTTGGTTAGACCTGCACTTTAGGAAGATCATTTTGACAGTGCAGTACAAGTTGGACTGGAGTGGGAAGAGACTTCTGGCAGGGAGACCAACCAGAAGGCTGTTGCAATGGTCCAGTTTTGAGGGGGTCGAGAGCCTGGACTAGGATGTTGGCAGCGCCAGGGGAGAGAAGGGGACATATGTGAGAGATGTTACCAAGGTGAAATTGACAGGCCTTGGCAACAGATTGGATATGGAGAGAAAGAGAGAGTGAGGGGTCAAGAATGACACCTAGATTGGGAGCCTGGGAGGGTGGTAGTACAGTAATAGGTAAATTAGGAAGAGGGTAGGGGCTTGGGGAACAGTCATGAGTTAATTTTGAACATAATGAGTTTAAGATGTTTACAGACATCCAGTTTGAGATGTCTAATAAGTAGTTGGAGATTTGAAATTGAAGGTTGGCAGAGAGGTTAGGGCTGGATGAAGAGAGTTCAGCATCATCAACATAGAGGTGATGATTTAATTAATGGGAGCTGATGAGATCTAGAAGAGTAGGAGAAGAGAAGAGGGTCCAGGACAGAGCCCTGTGGGTATCTACTATCAATGGGCATGACCTGAATGAAGATCCGGCGAAAGATGGTAAAAAGGAGTGGTCAAAGACTTGAGAGAAGGAATAGGAGAGAGGGGTGTCACAAAAATAAAGAGAGTATCAAGAAAAAGAAGATACTGACAGCGTTAAAGGCTGCAGAGAGGACAAGAAGAATGAGGATTGAGGAAAGCCGTTAGCAGTTATAAGAGATCATTAGTAACTTTGGACAAAGTAGATTTGTTTGGACAATGAGGTTGGAGGTCAGGTTGTTGTAGTTAAGAAGAGAGTAAGAGGAGAGGCAATGGAGGTAACTGTTGTACACCACCTTTTCAGGGAGATTTGTCACAAAAGGAAGAAGACATGTAGGCCAACAGGATGGATGCATGGACGGACGAGGGTTCTCTGCAGTCTTCTTGTCTGCAGACTAAGAATTTCCAGTATCTTCAACTGATCTCGTTATGACCTAGATCATAGGTTTAGGCTTAGGAAGACCTTAGAGGCTGTGTAGTAGATCCTCTTCAAGCAACAGACATTTATTAAGCCACTATGTGCCAAGTACTATACTAGGAGATGGTGATAGAGTAATAGAAAAATAAACATTCCTGTTCTCAAGGAGCTTATATTCTACCATCAAGATACATTTTCACAGAAAAGTAAGTGCAGTATACATACAAAATAAGTTTTCAGTGATTTTGAGGTAGTGCTGAGGACTGGGGAAACTTAAGAAAAGTCTCTTGAAGGAGGTGGCCCTTGAAATGAAATTTGCAGGGATCTGGGAGCTCCAAAAAGGAGAGGTGAGGAAGGAGAAAATTCTAAGAATGGAGGACAGCTATGGGGCAGCTATGTGATGCAGTGAATAGAGCAACTGGCCCTGGAGTTTAGGGGGACTTGCATTCAAATCCAGCCTCAGACACTCACTACTGACTTTGGGCAAGTCACGTACACTGATTGCCTCTTGGGGGAAAAAAACAGAAGAAAGGAAGGGGAAATAAAAGCACAGTAATAAGAGATGGAATGTTGTATGCCAGCAACACCAAGAAGTGTAGAATGAGAGGGAATAAAAGGCTGGAAGCAGATTGTGAAGAGCTCTAAATGCCAGCTGAGGAGTTTGCATTTTATCCTAGAGGAAATGGTAAGCCGTGTAAGTTTTTTTTCCTCTGAAAGCAAAGACATAACGTCATCAGATGGACATATGAAAAAAAATCAATTTGGCTGCCCTGAGAAGGATGATTTGGAAAAGGGTGAGACTGGGGGTCTGGCAACCAATTAGGAGGCTATTGTAGTAGTACTGGTGACAGGTGATGAGGGCTTGGATTGGTGTAGTTGTGGTGTCAGTAGAAAGAAGAGGACAAATGTAAAAGAATTGATATATTATCCCCAATATTTACTTTGTTTACAGCATTGCTAATTGCTGGGTAGACAAAAAGGTGATACCCAGTCATTAATTTTGAGGAGCAAAACAGTAAATAATAATTTTGAACTAGAGAATTTTTCATCATCATCTTGAGAGTAAAAATTGTCAGGAGACAACTGCTTTAGGTACAGTAGACTGTCTACTTGTGTACAGTATGTCTTAAGCCAGTTTAGCTATAACTTCCTTGGAGCAGTTGTGGGATCTTCTTTATATTCCTTAAAGTATTTCTTATAGTAAATAGATCAGCATTTTGTTTGTAGTAGGTGCTCAGTGAATATTTCTTGAATGACCAGGCACTTTCAAAGGATTTTCTATACTGCTGTTATCCATAATATTGGAAGTGGATTTTGTTCTGAGAAGCAGGGTTATAGGGTGAAAAGAACATTGAATCTCAAATCTGAAGACAAGGTTGTGAGTCCAGTCTTTTTTTTTTGTTCTTATTGTTGATTAGTCTTGTCCAACTCTTTGTGACCCTTTTTGGGGTTTTCTTGGCAAAAATATTGGAGTGGTTTGTCATTTCCTTTTCCAGCTCATTTTACAGATGAGGAAAGTGAGACAAACAGGGTTATGTGACTTGCCTAGGATCACACAACTATTAAGGGTCTGAAGTTGAATTTGAACTCAGCTCCTTCTCACTCCAGGCCAGGTACTCTATACATTGTACCACCTAGCTGCAAATTTCTGACTTTGCCATTTATTAACTGTGTGACTGGGCCAGTGTCTCCTCTTCCATAGATCAGGGATAAAAATGCTTATATTAGCTGATTTCAAATTAAGTCAATATATATTTATTAAATGCTTATTGTATACAAAGTACAAGACAAAGTCATATATGACATGAACCCTGTTAATGAGAAGCTTCCATTGTAACAGTGAAGACAGATAACAGATAACTACACAGGTATGTCAATTTCCCTCTTGAGATAATATTTGTAAAGTACTTAGCATATTGCCTGGCACATAGTAGGCACTTAAAAAGTCTTCATTTTCCTTCCTTCCATCTTTAAATCAAAGGTGAGATGGGGGAAAGTGCCCTGAGAAATCTTGGGAGGGAGAGGTCTCTTTCATTGAGGAGTAAGGGAAATAGAGAAAGGTCAGAGAAGGCTTTATAGAAGAATTGGCATCTGAGTTGGGGCTTAAAGGAAAAGAAGGACTTTAATATTCTGAGATATGAGGAAGAGCCTTGCAAACCTAGGCAAAGGAACATTTGGATTGGTTGCATTAGAAAACAGGGAGTCGTGAGTTCTTAGAAAAATCAATACAGGTGTAACATTCGAGGCATTTAGGGTAGGGAAAGACCAAGTGTAAGGACTGTAGGCAGAAAAGACTCTATAAGCTAAGATTGAGGTAATGAAGGGCTGAGGAAAAGTTGGTGGAAATGGAGAAGAGGGAATTAGAGAGGTATTTGAAGGTAAGAAATGACTAGAATCAGTGACAATCAAAGAGAACTCCAAAATTTCAAATCTGGGAGTGCCTTCATTTGAGCTCTTAGTACTTTGTACGCATCTCACGTACTTTTATGTGCTTGGATATTTTTTACACTCTACTTACATACCTGCTTTTTACTTCTCTAATCTCCCTGTTCTGCTCTCATACCTCCACCCCCTATTCTCATACATACCTGCTATTTACTTCTCTAATCTCCCTGTTCTGCTCTCATACCTCCACCCCCTATTCTCATATCACTGTGACCTACTCTAAGACAGATAACACTATAGCACACAGGAGGGCTGCTAGCACAGGTTCATTGTTGATCTGGACAGACAAAGGCACTAAGACAGCTTTGAAGAGGTTAATAATCTTACTTTATTCTAGACTCGTTTTCTCACAAGAGGATTGCTGATAATGGGAGGACAAATTCCTACAGCACTCCCTAATCACCCTTCTTGAAGGGGGGGATGGGGAGGGCAACTACTCCTATGTCTCTATGGGGTCAGTTGAGACAGGCACTTTCCCCTAAATCCTCAATGGCGGCCAATTGAGGCAAACACAGATTCCCCTCAAGCCTTGGTGGGGGCTGATCAAGACACGTACAGCATTTCAACTTGTGCATTCAACCCTAAGGTTCTCTATTCGCTGACCAATGTCCCCTTGCTTTATAGGGCAACAGACAAAGAAGGCATATTGCCAGCAATAGCCTTACAAGTTTATATCACCTCATCCCTGTCTCTCACTGTGCAGTTGCGTGGAGGTTTATAT
This sequence comes from Pseudochirops cupreus, assembly GCA_028627135.1. Lineage (NCBI taxonomy): Eukaryota > Metazoa > Chordata > Mammalia > Diprotodontia > Pseudocheiridae > Pseudochirops > Pseudochirops cupreus. The sequence continues at coordinate 64,041,313 of CM053583.1, read as the reverse complement.
TATTTATCATGATATAATGTTGTATAAGCATGGTGGGGATATTTTGAACCATAATTGTGGGAACTCATATCTAATACATGGGAACAAGAGACTGTTATAACCATGGATCCTGGGAAACTGAATTCTAAGAAATAATAACAAAAATCCATTCTACACACACTAAAATCCACCTTTCACTAAAATCTACCTTACTTACACCTGCCTAGTGTACTTAGTAGGATACTAGTTCAAATTATAGTTATTTGTGTGCATATCTTCTACTGCAGTGCTTCTCAAAGTATGGTGCAGGAGACCCTTTAGGACTGTTTTCATAATAATTCTAAGACATTTTAATTTCTAATACAATACATATTGACAGTTGTAATGTACATAAAGAAAAGCTCTTTTGAAGATCTTCACTATCTCCCACAGTTTGAGAACTGCTGGAGTCTGATCCTCTCCTTGAAGGTGCTACCATACTTCAATGCCCTCCAGACTTTCCTCAGTACTTCCTCTGTAGTAGATGCTCACTGTGTATTTGAATGTTATATTGTTACTGTTTGTCTTTATATCACATTTTCCTCCAGATGAAACTCTCCCTTGTTACAAAGAAGAAACAATTAAACAAAAGTATCTGACACAGAAACTGTATCTGATGGTGCCTAGGGTATTTTTGTCTTCCTAGTTCCCCACCTATTTCATTATCTGAAACCCTCACTGGTTTTTGTTACTTGGAATCCAGCTTCTACTTAAGTGGTCTTTTCATTTAGAGTATGGACATATACATTTTTCTCTTGGTTTGTTTCACTTTACACTATTCCATACAGTTCTTTCTGTGTTTCTACACATTCTTCATTCATCATTTCTTACTGCATGATAATATTCTATGACATTCATATACCATAGTTTTTCCTCAGTCATTCCTTAATCAATGGACACTCATTTTGTTTCCAGTTCTCTGTTATTGAATAGAGTGCTGCTATGATTATTTTGGCATTTATTAGACTCTTGTTTCTGTTTCTTATTTCCTTGCTGTACATGTCTAGTAAAAGGGTGTGGATAACTTAGTCACTTTTCTCGAATAACTCAATAAATGTTTGTTGAATTGTGAGAGATTCTAAGAATGATGAAACAATTAATAGAAATAGGATAGTTGGAAAATTAAATTAGCTTGGCAGAGGAAGATCAGTAATTTGGTTTTAGACATGTTTAGTTTCATACAAAAGCATGGTTTGATTACGCTTTTTTAAATTTCATCTTAGCAAGCATTTTAAAAGCACCTCTATTATGTGCAAAACTAGCTAGTTGAGAAGATGTGAAAAGATATCTAAGAGGTAGTGCCTTTCCTCATGGAATCTGTAATTTAGGAGGGGAAAAAATCACCACAAACCAAAATGCTGTGACACAAATATTCTTATACCTTAATACTTAAGAAATCTGTGATCTCATCACTCTATGTTCTTTCATTTTGCAACCTCTCTGTGGCTTAGTGGATGGTCTTCATGAGTTGCCATGGTGACAAAATTCATCACCCATGGGGGGGTGGAGCCAAGATGGTGGCATAGCAGCAGCAACATATCGCAGCTCTCACATAGCCACCCCAGAATACCCATAAAACAGGACTCTAAACCAATCCTAGAACTCCAAAACGCACACAAAGATACTTCACACTAAAGTCAGCTCAGCTACGAGGAACCATATCAGCACTGTGAACCGAAACCAGCCTGGCCTGAAGCCCTGGCTGAGCCCCGGGGTTGGCCAGACGAGAGGACCAGTGAGCGGATTAGCAGCAGCTGCGAGCAGCATACAGAACTAGGTCAGTGGGAATTGCGAAATCAGGGGAGAAAAGCAGTCCGGCCAAAAGGCAGAGGTTTTGCACCCACCTCCACGTTGCAGCTTCCTGCCCGCGGCCTGCAGACAGCAGGGAGACTAAGCGATTGTTCTGAGGCCAGTGCTCTTGCGTTGAGCGGCCTGGATCCGGATCGCCGTCTTGGGCCTC
>CM053583.1:64023284-64038835 GCA_028627135.1 Pseudochirops cupreus | reverse complement strand
CAGGGACAGGGTGGAGAGTGGATGGGGGGGCAGGATAGGAAGAAGGGACATGTAATCAGATTCCTATGGTGTGCTCACTATGGAGAGGTTCTGCGTAATTTCACATGTTCAGCCTGTATTTGATTGCTTATCCTTCCAGTGGGGGTGGGTGACAAGGGAGGAAGAGAAAGAATCTAGAATCTAAAGTTCCATAATCAAATGTTATAAATATATATCTATATATTTATGTATATGCAATTATTTTTATTATTATTATTGACTACATCCAACTGGAACTTGAGATACACAGGCACTGTGGTTGGAAGATCCATCCTGCTCTACCAAAAAGTGACATAGGAGAGTATAGACTGGGGGTGGGGGGACACACTGGGATGGCTGTTTTGGGGCGGTGGGTAGGGGAAAGAAGGGGAGAAAATATGTAACTCAAAATCTTGTGGAAATGAATGATGCAAACTAAAATAAAATTTAAAAAAAAACAAAAACAAAACAAAAAAAATTCATCACCCACCCGCCCAACTTATGTTGATTATTTGCCTCTCTCAGTTGTGCCCAACTGGCTATTGGAGGATAGACATAGGTCACTACAAGTAAATTGGAAGCCTTTGTACATTGGTAGAACTTACACTCCATTGACCCAGTCTTTGAGCTCTTATGTCCATACCATAATGAAAGACTGGAGTAGGACTACAATCCTTTCTATAGAGACATAGTAGTTCTCTATTTCCTACCATGGAAGTACTCGAATCTCAGGCTTTTGAGGACCTCTTGTATTGGACTCCTGGACTGGGAGTCAAGCAGATGTGAGTTCCACTTCTGCTTCTAACCCTTTCTACTAAGTGACCTTGGACAAATCATTTAATCTCTCTTAGCTTTAGTTTCCTTATCTATAAAGTAGTGACAGTAAGAGTACTTTTTCTCACATGATTGTTGTGAGGACCAAATGAGATAACATTATTCATTTTTAAACATGCTCTGTCCCATACCCAGTCTATAATTTCCCACTTCTACCAAGTATACACTGATCAGACTGGTTTTCTTACTATTCCATGAATACAAGGACTGTTGGACTGGATAATCTCTAAGATCCACTCCTGCACTGAGTTGGTGATTTATGATTGCATATTTGGATAATGATATTTTGTCCTTATCAACTTTGAGTATTCTCTCTTGGGCTAAGCAGTGCTTATTACCATGACTCATTTCTATAAGCTCTAATTTCATTCAGTCGCTTTTTCTTTCACTTTCCTTACCCCATATTTTTTATTTATTCCTTATTCAATAATTTTTCTCATATGAATCTCTCAAGTTTTCCTTCATATACCATTATTTAAAGAAAATTATTTTCAGTTTCAAGTTTTCTCTCTCTCTATCTCCCTCTCCCTTAACTCTTGAGAAGGCAAGAAATCGGATGGCCATTCAAGTCATGTAAAACACATATTTTCATTAGCCATGTTTAAAAAAAAAGAAAACTAAGGGAAAATGCTTCAAACTGCACTTTGAGACCATCAGTTTTTTATCTGGAGTTGGATAGCATTTTACATTATAAGTCATTTAGAGTTATGGTGGATCATTGTATTGATCAGAATTACTAGTATTTCACAGTTGATTGTCTTTACAATATTACTGTTATTGTGTAAGATTGTTTTTCTAGTTTTGCTCACTTCATTTTGTATTAGTTCATATAAGTCCTTCCAGGTTTTTCTGAAACTATCCACCTCATTAATTCTTATAGCACAGCCATGTCATTCATATACTACAACTTGTTAAGCCATTCCCCAGTTTGGCATCCTTTCAACTCTTTGTCATCACTAAATTAGCCTGCACATAACTTTAAAATATGGCCTCCTGTGTTGGAAGTAGCTTTTCAGAAATTATGCCAATAAATGATTGAAAAAAGCATTTTATTAATTGCTTACCGTGTTCCCAGGACTGTGGCAAATGCTGGGGCTACAAGTACAAAAGCAGAGACAGTTCTTGCTTTCAACCTGCTATTAATTCAATAGGAGGAAGCATGTATAGGAGAATGGTGGCATGGGAGGGGATTTTAGTTTGAAAAGGTACAGAGATGTCAAATGTAGCTGTAGGTAGTAGGTTGATGTACCCTTTCCATTAGCAATGACAGTATTAAATTGATTATGGTTCTAGAACTGGGGAGGGCATGGGAGGTAGAGCATCTTAAAGGCAACTAGAGAAAGTCTGGGAGTCAAGTCCAGTATGGCTGGAGCTGACCAGGAGACCTCTCATCAGTCAGGACAATGGGGGCTGTTGAATAGGAATTCCAAAACTAAACAAATTGAAATCATCCAGGATGTGTCTGGTCCAGCTGGCAAAGTGATTGCTAAGGAAATAGCAAAGGAGTAAAAATGTCTAATTTGACTAGTCTCAAATGTATTAGTAATGTGGTATTCTGTTGGTAATGCATTTCAGTCTTGGCATATGTTTGAGCTGGGAGAGGATACATGTTGGTGATTTATCTTGTAGTCCAAATCAAGTGGTCGGGTATGCAGGGTTTTGTGTGGAATGGGAATGATTAGGAGTGGAAGAAATGGGGGTTTGTATTAGAGGTTAAAGTACTGCATATGTTCTCATCTTATTTCTTTAACCTTTCTTTTTAATCTAGTTATTTCTTGGACCAAGATGACCGATGGGAATCTTTCCGCTTCAACAAATGGCTTCAGCTCAATGAAAGTTCTGGATGAGAGGTCAGGCAATCATATTCAGAATCTTCAGTGTTTGAACGTAAAGACCCCTAGATCCCTTTCCTTGCCTGATTATAAACCTAAGTTGAGACTCAGTGATTCAGATAGACATAGCCTTAAATCTGTGGATTCAGGTATTCCAACCCTGGAAATAGGGGACCCAGAACCTGTCCACTGCAGTGTGTTGAACGTTAAAAGAAAACCATCTGAGCCAGAAATTGTCCCTGATCGAACTTTTCAGAGTGCAGGCACACTCCCATCTTATGTATCTCCTCTTTCCACAAATACTGAGCGGGAACATCGTGTACGGAAGTCTTCTACTTTCCCAAGAACTGGATATGACACAGTGAAGCTCTACAGTCCAACCTCTAAAATTCTGACTCGAAGTGATGATATCTCTCTATGCAGTGTATCAAGTCTCAGCACGGAACTGTCTACAACCTTATCTGTTAGTAATGAAGATATCTTAGACTTGGGGGTCACCAGTCATTCAAGTGCGATTGTGACTCTTGAGAATGATGAAGCTCATTTTTCAGATATTACATTAAACTCCTCAAAAGAAATCAGTGATCAGAACCTCCATGCCTGTGGTGAAGAAACAGAAGTGGATAGAAAATTGAAAATATTGGAACCATTGACTAACTTCTTTACAAGGTACTGCAGCTTTGTGATACTTCCTAGGTTTTTAAAAAACAGAGATAGGCTTAGTAGTGAGCTTAAACTGGTTAAATATCACTCCTGAAAAGAGATGAGTTTGTCATTTTATGTCAGAAGAGGTAAACATCCCTTTTACATCTCTGAGTTTTGCTTTGTTTGTACATAGCAATGCCTCAGTTATCCAGCATTGGTAAAGAAGCTAATTAATGAAGTCTCTTCTTAGCCAGAGGCAACAAAACAATTTTTAAGGAAATCTTCCTGAAATACATTATATACTTCCTCACTTCGTTAAGCAGAATAAATTGAACATAGATTAACCTTCTTTATAGTCCAGGGTATTGGGGGTAAGTGGGCCTCTTTGTTCATGCACTAAGAGACCCATGGCTGTTACTGATACTGTGGATTTCTCTATTGCTGTCCACTGATACCCATATCATACCTCATCTTCTCACAGTCTTCCCCCAGTGGTCCTTCACTGGCATTGCTTTCATCTTTTTTTTTCTGATAGATTTAGTACAAATTTGAAGGCTATCTCACATAACCAAGCTAGTTTAATCAGTAATCTTAATTTATGCCAACCAGCACCATGACTGACCTACTATTGGAGTGTAAAGTGGTTAAATTCTTTGGCTATTTTTCCTCAATGCTCAGAAGGTTTTTTTCTTCTTTCGGATAGAATTATTGAATTTTATAGCTCAAAAGGACTTCAGAGATGTAATACAACTCTCTTGTTTTATTGATGAGGGAAATTAGCCCCAAAGATATCAAGTGATTCTGGGCTATATTCCATGAGATTCAGTTCAGTTAAAGCTTCATGATGGGTTAAGTGGGATTTGCTCTATTTTCATACTCCTTTATTCTTATTTATAGAAGCGAGCTATCTCTGTGTGATTTTGGATATAAGAATGTCTCTTGTCTTAATTTTATTATTAGCTGTTGCTATAAAATATAATTCAGCAAAGGAGAAATAGGTTTTGAAGTATGTGATTATATAATTATCTTATTAAGATAATAACAATCACTTTGAATGTAAATTCTTCAGTTAATATTTATACTGTTCTTACTTGTCATAGAATTAAAAATTCACATAATAGTTTTACTGCTGATTTTAGTCTGCATATTGCAAGGTTGAGATACTGACATTAGAGCAATTCTTCCCTTTACAAGGAAATGGCAAACCTGGAGTCAGGAGGACCTGAGTTCAAATCTGGCCTCAGACACTTAACATTTACTAGCCGTGTGACTTTGGCCAAGTCACTTAACCCCAACTGCCCTGCCCTCCCCCCTCTAAAAAGCAAAAAAAAAAAAAAGGAAATGGCAGCGATATGATCATATTGCAGTAACAAAACAAAACAACAACCCAGTCGTTTTAAAATTTAATTATTTATTTTTAATTTTCAAAATTCACTTCCATAGGATTTTGAGTTGGAAATTTCCTCCCCTTCTCTTCCACCCTCGCCAAGGTGGTGTGCAATCTGATATGGGCTCTACTTATAAATAATATTAAACATATTTTCCCATTAGCATGATGTAAAAAAGAATTAGAACTAATGGGAGGAACCATGAGAAAGAAGAAACAAAACAACAAAGAAAAGGAGCGTGAATAGTGTGCCTCTCTCTGCATTCAGACTCCATGGTTCTTTTCTCTGGATGTGGAGGGCATTTTTCATCATGAGTCTTTTGAAATTGTCTGAGATCCTGGCGTTGCTGAGAAGAGCTAAGTCTGTCAAAGTCAGTCATCGCGCAGTGCGGCTGTAACCATGTACAGTGTTCTCCTGGTTCTGCTTCTCTCACTCAGCATCAGTTTGTATAAGTCTCTTCAGGTTATGATGATGTCTGTCTGCTCCTGCTTTCTTTTAGCACAATAATATTCCATTATATTCATATACTACAACTTGTTCAGCCATTCCCCAATTGATGGACATCCCCCAGTTTCCAAATCTTTGCCACCACAAAGAGAGCTGCTATAAATATTTTTTGTACATGTGGGTCCTTTTCCCATTTTTATGATCTCTTTTGGATACAGCCCTAGAAATAGTATTGCTGGGTCAAAGGGTATGCCCAATTTTGTAGCCCTTTTGGGCACAATTCCAAATGCTCTCCAGATTGTTTGGATCAGCTCACAATTCCACCAGCAATGCATTAGTGTTCTGATTTTTCCACCACTTTCCTGTTTTGTTGTGTTAGCCAATCTGATAGGTGTGATGTGGTACCTCAAAGTTGTTTTGATTTGCATCTCTCTAATTGATAGTGGTTTAGAGCATTTTTTCATATGACTATAGATAGTTCTAATTTCTTCCTCTGAAAACTGTCAGCTTTTTTTTTTTTTAAGGTTACTTCTTTTATTATCTGTCTTGGAATCCTAGAGTATTGAGATAGAAGGAACTTCAAGAACATCTGTTCCAAATGTTTACAGATTTAAAACTGGAAGGGGCCATCTGATCTTACCCCTCTTTTTTACAGATGTGGAATCTGAAACCTGGGGGGAGTGAAGTGACTTGTCTAAGGTCACACAAGTTATAAGTATCCAAGCTGGGACTTGAACCCACCTTCTAATTTTACAGAGGCTAGGACAGTGACTTGCCCAAAGGGTCACAGTTGATGGCAGGGCTGGAATTGTATTAGAATTTGAGTCCTAGATGTGAATATTTTTTCTATTAAACTTATAAAGCCTTTCTCTACTTAAAAGAGTCTTTTTCTAAACTCTTAATCTTCTGACTTGTTTACCCTGCCCTTGTAGTAATGTTCCATGTTCTTAGTGTACCTTTTGATTAGATTTCATGTTAAGGGGAAATCTACTAGTAAGTTAAAAAAATAACAACAAACCAGACTTAGACTAGCTCAGGAGAAGAGAAGCTTAAAATGTTAAAAAAAAAAAAAAGAAGAAGAAGTAAAGAATTCAGGGACTAGAAATTATACTTTTCTGTAGAGTTAGGACTTGAATAGTAGTGACTGACAAAGAGAGAGAGTGGATAACATGCATTATCTAGGATAAGAGTGGTGGGATAAAAGTGAGAAGTGAGCATTGTTACAGCCCTGAATTACTTTTACTGAACTATGTTGGAACTCCTATGGTGTTCAGTGTTTAAGCCTTAAAACAGTGTTTCCCAAACTGTGTCCTTTGGAACCTGAGTATGATATGTATGGGGATCTGTCAGAATTTCAGTGCTTCTGATCGTTTTTCCTTCTACGATATTGAAGGTGGCATTATTGATTGTCCTTAGTGCTCAGAGAGGACTAAAATAACATCATAATGTCTGGGTCCGTGTACAGTGTGTCTGACTCTGGCTGGTCAGACCAGTACATGTGTGGAAGGTTCTACCAGAGGTTGGGCATAGATAGTCCCTATGAACATTTGGAGTGGAGATGTCTCTTAATTGAAGTATCTCATGTTTCTTTTGACCTACTGCAGTTCTGCTTTGCTCATAGAGCACAGTGCTGGGAGGTTTTGTGACAATGTCTCCTAGGGTCTCACAATCGATTCCAAAGTTCTTCACAGAGACCTTGACAGTGTCTTTGTGTCATTTCTTCTGACTACCATGTGAGCACCTGCCTTGTGTGAGTCCCCCATAAAGTGACCTTTTAGCCAGTTTTTGGCATTTGAACAAAGTGGCCAACCCAGTGGAATTGAGCTCTTTGCAGTAGAGTTTGAATGCTTGGCAGTTCAGCTTGAGAAAGAACCTTAGCATCTGGCTCAATTCTCTGGCATGGTGCTGGTGGACAATCTAGGTTTCACAGGCATACAACAATGAGGTTGGCAAAACAGCTCTGTGGACCTTCAGTTTGTTAGTCAGCCTAATACCTCTTCTCTCACACACATTCTTTTGGCGCCTCCCAAATGCTGAGCAAGCCCAGCTTTGGCAATGTGTGTGTCAACCTCATCATCTATATGTACACATTTGGAAAGTATACTGCCAAGATAAGTGAATTTATCTGCAGCATTCAGAATTTATCCTTTTGCCATAACTCTTGGTTCCATGAATGGATGGTATAGTATTAGTTGATGGAAAACCTCTGTTTTCTTGATGTTAATTTTCAGGCCAAAATCACCACAGGCGGCAGAGAATTGATCCATTCCTTGTTACATCTCAGACTTAGAGGCTGCATTGAATGCACAGTCATCTGTGAGCAAAATGCTCTGTACCGACTCTGCTTTCACTTTAGTCTTGGCTGTAGCCTTTTCAAATTAAAAAATTTACTGTAGGTGCAAGAGTTGACCTTCATACAGTTTTTGTCCTCGTTGAAGGCATCTGACAGTATCAGGGAAAGCATCATGCTAAAAAGCATGGAAACAAGCACAATCCTGCTTTTCACTAAGTTTTTCCCAGTCACAGGACTGGGAAAGCACGAGAGCATTGTCCTTTATTAAGAACCCCTGTCAGCATGCCATCACGAAACTGGTGAACAATGCTTAAGAACTTCTCTAAGCAACCAACTTTTGCCATTATCTTCTACAGGTCCTCATGACTGACAGTATCAAAAGCCTTGGTCAAATCGACAGATGTTGTATACAGACCTCTGTTCTGTTCCTTTTCTCCTGGCATTTCTCCTGGAGCTGACAGGAACACTATATTGACTGTTCCTTGGCCCTTTCTGAAGCCATATTGACTGGCTCTCAGGTAGATGACCGTCTTCCAGGTGAAGGATGAGCCTATTAAGGTTCTGTAGCAATAATCTTGCCAACAGTGACTAAGAGAGAGACTCCGCTATTGTTGTCACTGAACAACTTATTTCCTTTTCCTTGATATAAATGGACAGTAGAGGCATCCTTGATTCCCCTCTTCCTAGGGAATAGCCTCCTCTTGCCATATAACCGAGAAATTTTCAATCAGTTTTTGTATGAGCCCTTGCCTTGTAGATCTCTGCTGGAATGGAATCAGCACCAGGTGCTCTGCTGCATGAGAGGAGCCCACTGGCATTCAAAACCTCCTCTTCAGTTGGAAGTCCAGCTACAGAGCAATTGACTTCAACCTGACGTGAATAGTCCTTGGCTTCAGCATTGATTAATGATAGTCTATTGAGAACAGTATGGAAGTATTCTTCTTTCCAGGATCATGTCCTTATCACTAATTGAGGTGGCTCCATCAGTGCTGAGTAGTTGAGAAAGGTCTTTGGCCGATGAATAGCTGTAAGGATATCAGTGTAAAAACTGAATTTCGTCTGCCTCTTACTGAGCCAAGAATCCTGCACTTCTCTAATCTTTGCTTGCACTTTACTTTTGATGGAGTTAAATGCTGCTTTTTAGAGATGGATTTATCCTGCTGGTAGACTCTGTAGAGTTCTCCTTTTTCATTTAGTTGCTTCTGAATTTAGCTGTAATTTTCGTTAAACCAATATAGATGTTTGCAAGTGTTCTGGCCCAGATGAGTAAATGTGGTCCTGTACACCAGATTTCTGAAAGCTGCCCACTCCTTTTCTGCTCCACTGTTAACAACAGTGCATTGACTCAGCTTTCCTTCTAAATTAGTAACAAATTGTTCACACCCAGGAGAGGTACACTAATCCGTTGAAGTTGGGTCTTCTGATAGTTGTCATGCCTTGGGGCTGCCACTTTTGTTGAATGTGCATGTTTAGCTTGGAGAGGGTAAGTCTATGATTGGTCCTGAATTCTGTATCACACATTGCCTTTGTCACTCCATAAGTTTGTGCACATTCCATGCACCACTGGTGAGTGGATCCATCTTCACAAAAGTTTTTGTACATGTTTTTGTATTTCAGCTGCAGGGTGGAATCCCTGCTTCCTGTAGTAAGCAGTCCAGGGGTAGGTGAAGCAGACATTTAAAAACATTTTAATTAATTTATTACTTTTAGTTTATAACGTTCAGTTCCACAAGATTTTGAATTCCAAATTTTCTCCCCCTCCCTCTCCTCTCCCCTCCCCCCTACATTGTAGCATGTAACTCAATGTAGGTTCTACAAATACCTTCACATTAAACATTAGTCAAGTTGTAAAGAAGGATTATAACCAGTGAAATGAGTGAGAAAGAAAGAACAAAATAAAACAAAAAAGAGAGAATGAGTAGTTTGCTTCAATCTGCTTTCAGACTCCATAAATCTTTCCCTGGATGTGGATAGCCTTTTCCATCATGAGTCTTTTGGAGTTGTCTTATAATCTTGCAGTGCTGAGGGGAGCCCAGTCTATCAAAGTCAGTCATCACAGATATCATGTGTCTGTAATTGTGTGCAATGTTCTCCTGGTTCTGCTCCTCTCACTCAGCATCAGTTAATATAAATCTCTCCAGGTTATTATGAAGTCCGTCTGCTTCTCCTTTCTTGTAGCACAACAGTATTCCATTACATTCATGTACCACAACTTGTTCAGCCATTCCCTAACTGATGGATACTCCCTTGATTTCCAGTTCTTTGCCACCACAAACAGAGCTGCTATAAATATTTTTTGTACATACGGGTCCTTTTCCCACTCCTATGATCTCTTTTAGGATACAGCCCTAGAAGTGGTATTGCTGAGTCAAAGAATATGCACATTTTTATGACCCTTTGGGCATAGTTCCAAATTGCTCTCCAGGGGGCAGCTAGGTGGCGCAGTGAATAGAGCACTGGCCCTGATGTCAGGAGGACCAGAGTTCAAATCTGGCCTCAGAAACTTAACACAAAACTAGCCATGTGACCTTGGGCAAGTCACTTAATCCCAATTGCTCTACCTTCCCCCTCCAAAAAGCAACAAATAAAAAAATAAAAAAATACTCTATAACCATGGGTAAATTATTTTTAAAAAAATTATCAAATTGCTCTCCAGAATGGTTGGATCACTGCAAGATTATAAATGGTTGGACTCCACCAACAGTGCCTTAGTGTTCACTTTTCCCACAACTTCTTCGGCATTTATCACTTTCCTGTTTTGTCATGTTAGCCAATCTGACCAGGGAGATGTGGTACCTCAGAGTTGTTTTGATTTGCATTTCTCAAATCAATAGTGATTTAGAGCATTTTTTCCACATGATCATAGATATCCTTAATTTCTTCCTCTGAAAACTGCCTGTTCGTATCCTTTGATCATTTATCAATTGGGAAATGGCTTGTATTCTTGTAAATTTGACTAAGTTCTCTGTATATTTTAGAAATGAGGCCTTTATCAGAGACACTGGTTGTAAAAATTCTTTCCCAATTTTCCAAAGCAGACAATTTTTAGGGTACCTTTTCTGGCTCCTTCACGCCAGGAGATAAGCAATGTGGTCCTTAAAAAGTTTACTCAGATACCCAGGGGACTGCCGAATTCATTGCTGCTTCAGTCCAGTGAGAAGTCCCTATGATCCAGACCACCTGTGTACAGGATTGTAACTATAGTTCCTGGTATATCTGCACCTGCTGCTTCCTCAGTAGCTCTTTGCAACAGGACTTTGAGGCAGGTAAAATAATAAGATAGCAAAATAATAAAATAATTAAATAGTAAAATGATGTAGTAAAGTAGTAAATGGTGTGGGTAATGCCTTTTGACTCATTCAAATTGGATTTAAATGAGGCAGCATTGCTTGAAGTCATCAGTCTCACTCTCTCCTAGAGTCATCAGAGCCCAGTACTAAGACAAAAGTCAAGACAGTTGACAATGACTGGATACGGACTTGGTTTCTTTGGTGTTTGACCAAACTCTAAGCACTTCACAGCTTTCTCTGCCTTCATGGCCTATTGAAACACAATGTTCACATCTGCCTGTTCCACTAGGGAAGTCTTCAACTGCTTGGGGTAGACACCCCTCTAACTCACTGATAGGTGTGAGGTTCATTGGTTACTGTCAACCTGGTTTGGCCCATCTGCTGAGATGGTTTACCAGGGTGTGGCTGCTGTGTGGCCACTGCCCATACTACAGCTTCTTGGAGCCACGTATGAGAGCTGGGTGGCAGGTAGACACCGGAGGTAGATGAACAGCCCTTGAAAAGGGCTCAGCAGCCCCCAAACCAGAGGGACTAGGCCTCTGCTGAACACCCCATACACCCCGGAGATGGAATTATATAATAAAAAAGATGTATAATGATTTTTGGGCATAAGAATAGGTGTAATTGCCTCTATTTTGCTTCAAAATATCACAGCTATCCTTTTTGTGTTCTGGGGATCATATGCCGCATGCCCCTAGGGCTTTTACAGTTATGGGTTCAGTCTTTTTCAAGTTCCAAAGTATTTCTTAGCTAGTTACTCTTGGAAAAGCTGATAAAGAGTGGGTGATGTAAATGCTGGTTTCATTGACTATAAATTTGTAGTATACAACTTTATCTGGGCCCTCACTGAGCTTGGCAGTCCTTTGTTCCTATTGATTCCCTTTCTCAGTTCTCACAATGACTGTTCTAACCCTTTTCCTTTCTTCAAACACCCAAGAACAACTGAGTTAACATCTTTGTTTCATTGAAAAGATCGAGCACATTCAAAGGAATGACCTCACTGACCTTTGTACTCGGAGCTTCTTGGCATCATCATTTCTAAATTCCCTCACCTCTGCCCTTGATTCCATTTTCTTCTGCTTCCTTCGAGACCTTGCCCTAGCAATCACCCCTGCTTTCTCGTGTGCTTTTAGTGTCTCTGCTGACCCTTTCTCTTTTGCCTCCAAATGTGCTTAGTTATCTCCAACCCTACACAGTCCTTCCTTTGACTCCTTTATTCTATCTCTTTATCATCTTCCCCAGTCCTTCCAACTATTAGACTGTCCCCTGGGAGCTTTCCTCTCTTCCCTCTCCTGACCCAACCAGATGGAAAAATTTCTAGGTACAACTGTTCTCCAACTACTGAATTCCTGCTCTACTTGAATGCCATTTTTAGGAAGATTTCCCATATAATTAACCACGATAACGACCTTTTCTACCTTGGATGTTGTCCTGTAACATTTTGTTGTGTACCTGCCTTCTGCAGTTACGTTTTGTGGGAATCTGAGTGTATTATTTCCCTCCTCTACACTGCAAGTTCTGTGAGTCGGGGACGTTTCATCTGAAATTCGTGTTTCCCTTGACATTTTGTATAATGGTTAGAACATAGTAGACTTTGCATACTCCAAATTGCTTTTCAGAATAATCAGGCCGCTTCATAGCTCTTCTAACAGTGCATCAGTTTGCCTCTGTTGTTCACAACCCCTCCAACACTGACTATGTCCATTTTTTGCTATCTTTGCCAACTTGCTGGATGTGAAGGTAAAACTTCAGAGTAGTTTTGATTTGTATTTTTCTCATTTGGACCATTCTTTAATATAGTTGTTAATATTTGCATTTCTTATGAGAACTTGTCCTCTGTTTTAGTTTGTATTTCTCTAATTCAGTGGTTCTCAACCTTCCTAATGCCGTGACCCTTTAATACAGTTCCTCATGTTGTGGTGACCCCCAACCATAAAATTATTTTCGTTGCTACTTCATAACTGTAATTTTGCTACTGTTAGGAATCTATCTGATATGTAGGATGTATTTTCATTGTTACAAATTGAACATAACCCACAGGTTGAGAACCAGTGCTCTAATCAGTAGTGATTTAGAACATTTTTTCATATTACTATAGATAACTTTGACCTCTTTGTCTGAAAACTGCCTGTTTATATCCTTTGACCATTCATCAATTGGGGAATGACTTGTATTCTTATAAATTTGGCTGAGTTCTGTATATATTTGAGAAATTAGACCTTTATCAAAGACACTTAATGTAAAAATTGTTTTCCAGCTTTCTACTTTCCTTCTAATCTTGGCTGCATTGGTTTTGTTTGTACAAAGACCCTTTATTTTAATATAATCAAATTTATCAGCTTTACATCTCATTATTTCATGTCTTGTTTGGTCATAAATTCTTCTATTATCCATAGATCTGACAGGTAAACTATTCCTTGCTCTCTTGATTTACTTATGGTATCACTTTTTTTTTTCAAATCATGTACTCAGTTTGACCATGTCTTGATATATGGTGTGAGATGTTGGTCTATACCTAGATTCTTTTTTTAAATTCAATTTTATTTTCAGTTCTACATTCTCTCCCTCTCTCCATTCCTTTACCCACTACTAAGGTAAGAAAAACAAAATTATATAGTTATGCAAAACAGATTCCCACATTACCCATGTCCAAAAAAGAAAGGGAAGAAAGTATCTTTCACTCTGCACTCTGAGTCCATCAGCTTTCTCTCTCTGGAGGTAGATAGCATATTTTTTTTTAAGTAATATTCTGTTATTTTCCCCAACTTCATGTAAAAGCCATTTTTAACATTTGTTTTTTAAAATTTTGAGTTCTCAGCTCTCTCTCCCTCTTTTCCATCTTTCCCCTCCCTAAGATAATAAGCAATTTAGATATAGGTTATATGTGTTAAAGTCATGTAAACATGTATTTCCATATTAGCCATGTTGTGAAAGAAAACACAATAAACAAAAAACCTACCACAAAAAAAGTGAAAAATAGTATGCTTTGATCTGCATTCAGACTCCATCAGTTCTCTCTCTGGATGTGAATAGAATTTTTCATCATTAATACTTTGGAATTGTCTTGGATTGTTGTATTGCTGAGAAGAGCTGTCATTCACAGTTGATCATCATACTGTGTTTTCCTGGTTCTGATAATTTCATTTTCTATCAGTTCATTTAAGTCTCTCCAGATTTTTCTCTTTTTTAAAAATAATTTTAGCTTTTAGTTGGTATTTTATTTTTCCCCAGTTGTACATAAAAACAATTTTTAACATTTGTTTTTAAAACTTTGAGTTCCAAATTCTCTCACTTCCTCTTTCCCCACACCCCCTCATTAAGAAGGCAAACAATTCAATATAGGTTCTTAAAAACATTTCTGCAAAACATTTCCAGTTTTTCTAGTCAGGTAGTGAATTCTTGTCTCAAAAGCTTGGATCTTTGGGTTTATCAAACACTACATTACTATGGTCATTTACTGTTGTGTCTTGTGTACTTAATCTATTCCACCGATCCACCACTGTTTCTTAGCTAGTACCAGAAGGTTTTGATGATTACTCCTTTTTAAATACAGCTTGATGTGGCTGTGTGACCTAGTATGGCTAGGTCACGTTCCTTCACATTTTTTCTTTTCATTAATTCACTTGGTAGTCATGGGTTTTTGTTCTTCCAGGTGAATTTTGCTATTATTTTTTTCTAGCTTTATCAGATAATTTTTTGATAGTTTGATTGGCATGGCAGAGCCATCAGTCTTAAAAGCACCACCTCTCATACACATTGCGATATACATGTAATCTTTTTTTGTTTAAAGGTTTTTATTTTCTAAGCTAAAAAGTATACCAAGTTTGATATCTTTGAATATAACATTTGCTTTTAGAGTAAAAAGGGGAAATTGTACAAAGAAAAAAGTTACATACATAATTTTATATAATTATATATTAATATATTAATCTAAATGCCTTATGATGATTTTTGAAAATAGTAAGCTTTTAATTTTTGTGCCTCATCTTGTGTTTAATAGATAATAGAAATTACATTGCTATTGATTAAATCATTTTACAAAGATGTTTAAGTAATTTAAATTGTTAGAAAAAGCGCAGAAAGCACCTTAGCAAACATCTAACTTGCTAAATGAACAGATGGCTGCCAAAGACAGCTGTGGATAGAATACCTCATTCATAGAATCTTCTGAAGAGGAACAACAGATAGCCATAAGCAATATGATCTCATAAGGAAAAAAAAAAGCAGTAGAAAATAAAACCAGTTTAAACAGCACTTGGCAAGAAATCCAACTAAGCAACATCAGCCCAAGGGCATTTAAGAATGAAAATGGAGACAACAAAAAAGAATTTTAAAAATAGTAAAAAATTATTATAGCACTGTTTATGCTGCCTAGGACAGTGAAATCATTACCTGTGAACCCTAACATTGTCTGTATTTGTTTAGGGGGAGGAAAAGACTATATAGAGAGAACAGAGGAAAGTGGCCAGATTCACCAAAGTGCATATTGAGTTGATCCATGTGGGAGGTGACATAGTTGTATAGGCATTGAAGGATAGAGATACAAGGTACCAAGTGGGGCTTGCGAAATGGGGGAGAAAAGCAGTCCGGCCAAAAGGCCTTCAGGGTGGGAAAGCAAAAGGCAGAGGTTTTGCACCCGCCTTCACATTGCAGCTTCTGCGCCCGTGGCCTGCAGACAGCAGGGGGACTAAGCGATTGTTCAGAGGCCGAATGCTCTTGCGTTGAGCGGCCTGGATCTGGATCGCGGTCTTGGGCCTCGGTCCTGGAGTCTTCATTATCCAGTGAGCCAAAAGTAAGTAGGAAA
>CM053583.1:63927706-64022784 GCA_028627135.1 Pseudochirops cupreus | reverse complement strand
TGACTTTAGTGGGAAGTATCTTTGTGTGCGTTTTGGAGTTCTAGGATTGGTTTAGAGTCCTGTTTTATGGGTATTTTGGGGTGGCTATGTGAGAGCTGCGATATGTTGCTGCTGCTATGCCGCCATCTTGGCTCCGCCCCCCAGCCCATTTTATTTTGCTAGTCTTCCTAGTTTCTTTTATGTTGAACCAGAATCTGCCTCTACATCTTCCACCCAATCTTCCTGGTTGTGCCTTCTGAGGCCAAACAGAACAAATTGGTAGCATTTCAGATTCTTGAAGTCAGAGATAAATTCTCCACACTACACTGAGTCTTCTCTTGTATAGGATGAGCATTTCTCTTTCTTTCACATGACCTACCTATGATGTGATCTCTGTCTTCATCAACATCCTGCTGACTCTCCTCTGCATTGTGCCTGTCATTGTATCTAAAACATGCCTAGACTTGGAGAGAGACAAGGTAATAATAGTGGTCGCTATTTATTTAGAGTTTGTAAGACTTAGAACATGATTTGATATGAGTTTGTAAAATGATTTCCATAACAATCTTGTGATTTTAGTGCTGCTGTCATCCACATTGTATAGTTGAAGAAAGTTAAGCTTAGGAGGTTCATTGATTTTCCTGGGTTGCGTGGTTAGTGTTTAAAGCTGGCTTCAAACCTAGGATTTTATGATTGTGGATTCCATTCTGCCTACTGTGTGTGTTGTCTCAGACATGGTATTCTTTCAGTGTAACCAAAGCTTCTAGTTAATTTTCTTAGCACAAGTAATTGATCTAGTCATGTTTGGGATCAGCCACAGGAGAAAGGCACAAGTTAAAGATACTTTTCTGGATCTCTTGACTGTCATTTATTAATTATCACAGTTATTTGACTTTAACACAAAGTGACTCCTATAACTAAATTTGTGAGTAAAATAAGATCTTGAAGTGCTGTTCAATAATTTCAAATTCTTCATGGTGTCTAATCTACCTGGTTACTTTCTGGTGGAGTTCTTCAGTTTTCTCCTGTACTTCTATCAGTATAGTGTCTGTGTTCTTTACAAAAAGTAATTTATGAGAGGGATGATGAAAGAGCATTGGCTTTATACTAGGTGGGGCCCCTGTGTTGTCCTGGCTGCTAAATTCAAGTATACCCCAGTCTGTGGTCATAGAAGAGAATTGGTGCAAAATATTGACTGTCCTTGACGTATTTTTTTAAAAAAAAATTAGGCTTTAAGCTTTGTGATAACAGGAAGTATATTAACTTTGTATCTCCTTTAGCACACTGTATGGCAATTAATGCTGAATATCATCACCCTGGCTCTTTTCAGGTATCGAGTCACTTTTTAAAAACATCACCACCTCCTCTTTCCATTTGATTAGTTCTCAGATTTTCCATTTATTTACTGGTACCTTAATTTGGTCTAGCCATTATTACTGTTGTTGGAACCCAGTAGCCTTACAAGTTTTCTGTTTTCAGATGTTCTTTATTTCCTTAGTCTCAGTGGTGACTTCTCTGTTCTCCAGCAAAATTTAGGGTTGACTATAGTGAGTTAGCTGCTGTAGCTTTTGTTTCTGGGTAGAAAACAGGCAAGAAAGGGACTTTCACTTAGGATCATAACCTGTTGACTCTCTGGCACTGATCCTGAACTGCATTTAAAAATCATTTCAGAAAAATAAGTTATCTTCTCTTTTCTTACAGGATCCTCAGAGATTTCTCAACCTTCCCTTGATAAAACCTTTCATTCTTTTACCTCCTAAAATTTTATACAATTCACTTGTGTCATCTGGATGCTTTTATTACCTTGCTTTGTTACATGATATTTTCACAGATGTGTACAGCCTTCTAAATTAAAATGTAAACTTATGAATGGCTGAGACTATTAGCTTAAATTTCTTCTGTATCTCATTAAATAATCCAGTACATTTTATGCAGATAATCGGGCCTCAAGAAATACATGTTAAATGTGTGAGTTTTTTTTGTTGTTGTTCTTTGACCTTTCCCTAAGACGTCAGGAATCACTTTTAGGTAGTGCCTTGCACGTTTTTCTGATGATTTGATCAGTGAGTAAACTGGGAATAAAGCATAGTTTGGAAAGACTGTTCTTTTATTTTGTATGTTAGGGTAGATTTTTTTCCTCAAGACTGTTAGCTGTTGAAATACTATTTGTTTTTTTGGGTGATTGTAATCTGAATTGTAGAGCACAGAATTTTTCCTGGCTTTCCTAGGATGAAATCCTCAGGAGGAGACATCAACTTTGATATTTTAA
The DNA here is from genome assembly GCA_028627135.1 of Pseudochirops cupreus. NCBI lineage: Eukaryota > Metazoa > Chordata > Mammalia > Diprotodontia > Pseudocheiridae > Pseudochirops > Pseudochirops cupreus. The sequence continues at coordinate 64,020,536 of CM053583.1, read as the reverse complement.
ATTGTTCTTGATGCAGAACGCTTTTTCTATAGTAACTGGTATCATTTATTTATTTTTATTTTTTGGAGGGGGGAAGGCAAGGCAATTGGGGTTAAATGACTTGCCCAAGGTGACACAGCTAGTAAGTGTCAAGTGTCTGAGACTGGATTTGAACTCAGGTCTTCCTGACTCCAGGGCCAATGCTCTATTTACTACACCACCTAGTTGCCTCTTCATGTATTTTATTTTATTTTATTTTATTGCTTTTTTTGGGAGGGGAAGGCAAGGCAATTGGGGTTAAGTGACTTGCACAGGGTGACATGGCTAGTAGGTGTTGAGTGTCTGAGGTCGGATTTGAACTCAGGTCCTCCTGATTCCAGGGCATGTGCTCTATTCACTGTGCTGCCTAGCCATCCCTCTTCATTTATTGAAAAAAAAAACTTAAATGATCTGGCATTTTAAATGTCCATTCATTAAGATGGAAATATATTTAAAATACTTTTCAGATCCATTTATTTTTTTATTTTTTTATATGATATACTTTATATAAAGAAGTAAAATTTTAGTTTTGCTTCTTTCAGTATGAAAGCATTGTTTATATAAGAAGTTATTTTAGGTATGCATATACATGCATACATATATATACACATTTATGTGTATAAATATTTATAGTGACACTCTGTTGTGGCTCGGAATTGGAAACTAAGGGAGTGCTCATCAGTTGGGGAATTCTTGAGTATATGAATGATAGAATACTTTTGTGTAAAAAATGACAAAGGATGAATTTGGGGAAACCCGGGAAGACTTGTATGAATTTTTTCAGTGTGAACAGAAAAAAAAAGAGCAATTTATTTCCTTAAAACATTGTAAAGAAAAACAGCTTTGAAAAATTAGAGTATTCTGACCAATGCAGTGACCCATCATGACTGCGGGAATCACATATGTTATCCGTTGTCTGTGGGTGACTTTGGCAGACAGGGTTAAATGACTTGCCCAGGGTCACATCTTCCTGACTCCAGGCCTAGTATTCTGTCTGCGGCACCACCCCCAGATACACAGACGAGAGGAGGAAGAAAGAGACAAGTGGGACACCCTTGAAGCTAATAGATTGAGTTTATCGTTCTTTTAGAAGCGTAAGCAGTGTGTAACAGAGATTCACCATGTGTACGGAGTCCAGTCTCTGTGCGGCCTTGCAGGCGCTTTCTGACCGGCTCCCGCCTGCTTTTCTGGGTTTCCACGCGACTCTCCCGCACGCTCTGACCCAGGCCTTCTTCCCGTTCCTCGCGCTTGTCGCGGCGTTTCTCGTCTCTGGGCCGTCGCACTGGCTGGCCCTCATGCTCAGAGTGCGCGTCCTCACCTTGTGGAACCCCTGGCAGGAGCCGTGATAACACCAGCCAGAACTCGCGCGGCGCTTTGTGGTTTGCAAAGCGCATTCCGCGGTGTCGTCTCGTCTCGTCTCATCCCTTTTTCCCTCTGGTGATATTATAATTATCTCCGTGTCACCGGCAAGGGAACTGAGGCAGAAGGCGGTCCTTTTCTCAGGCCTTCGCGCCCCCTGGCCAGCGTCACTGTGCGTCGGAGGCCCTTTCCGACCCCCTCTAGCGCCCTCCTCAAACCGCGGGTGCCTGTCTTGTCTGTGTTTTTGTTTGCCTCTGTGCTTATGTGTTTGATCTCCATGGAATGGAAGCTGCTTGAGGGCAAGGATTGTTTTATTTTTGTCTTTGCTTCCCCAACATCTAGTACAGTAACCGGCACTCAGTGGGCACTTAATAAACGTTTATTGATGTATGTTTGCTATTCCCAGACCTTCCATTTAACCGGTATTTATTGGGCATGTGTGATGCATTGCACTAGGTAATGAGTGGTAGATAAAGTTGAATAAAACTCAGTTGGCATTCAACCGATCGAGTCTCTTCTCTGTGCCAGTCACTCTTCTAGGGGCTGGGGACATATATACCAAGAATGAAAGAATCTCTTCTTTTGAGGAACTTCTGTCTTAATGGGGAATACAGTAAGTGCATAATAAGGTATGCAGAATGAATATAATGAGGATACAAAGTAGTAAGTAGAATACAGTATTATTTGGGAAGGGGGGTCATCAGGGAGAGGTTTAAAAGAATCTTGAAGAGTGTCAGGGTTCTGTGAGTCACTCAGGTTGGGAGCAGGTTCATTCTCAGCACGGGGGACAGCCAATTCTTGAGGGCCTGCAGATGGAAAAATGCTGAGGTATAGCATGCCAACAAAACATTCATTAAGTGCCTGCTCTGTGCTAGGGCCTGTGCCAACTGATGGGAATGCAAAGGAGGGGGGAATAAATAGGCCCTGATCTCAAGGTGCTCAGTCTCATGGGGGAGAGCATGCACAAACAAGATGAATGGGGCCCCTCAAAAGTCTTAATGGGACTTAAGCTAATTACAGTTCTTAAGTCTCTGGAGTTGCTTGTCCTTGGTGCTTAATTATTGTATAAATTATACTCCTGGTTCTACTCACTTCAGTCTGCATCAGGTTGTAAAACGTTGTCTAGGTTTCTCTGAAACCGTTGCTCTCATAATTTCTTGTAGCACAATGATGTTATACCTTTAATCATCTGCCACAGTTTGTTCAGCCATTCTCAATTGATGGGTAATCCCTTAGATTCTGATTCTTGCCTAGTAGAAAAAAAAGCTGCTATAAATATTTTTGGTATATATGATAGTTTCGCTTTCTTTGGTCTAGCAGTGGTATCTCTGCATCAAAGGGTATATACAGTTTAGTAACTTTTTTGAGCATGGCTCCAAATTGCTTTTGTTTATAGCTCCATCAAAAGTGCATTAATGTGCCTGTCTTTCTGTAGCCTCTCTAACTTTTGTTATGTTCCTTTCTTGTCATCTTTCCTAATCTGATGGGCATAGGCAAGGATATCAGAATTGCTTTAATATGAATTTCTCTAATTATTAGTGATTTGAAGCATTTTTTTCTTATGGCTGTTCATAGCTTGGCTGTCTTCATCAGAGAACTGCCTGTTCACATCCTTTGTCCATTTCTCAGTTAGAGAATGGTCTAAGAGTAGATTTTAACTTATCCTTCTCTTTAAGCAACCCCTTTCTCCAATGGTTGTTAAGATTCAGCAATTTCCTAAATATGTTTTTAATGATTTGCAGTCTTTGTTGCAGTTGTCATCAATTTTCTTTTTCCCTTTGCTACCTCAGTAGAGTAGTTCAGGCTCTCATTACCTGTTGTCTGGACAATTAGAGTAGCTTTCTAACCCATCTCCCCAATTCAGTATTTTCCCTCTCTTTCTTTTCTTACTGCCAGATTTAATCTTCTTAAATCTTGTTTTGATTCTGTCTCGACTGTTTAGCTTTCCTTGGGGAAGAGAATTAACATTGCTGCATATGAAGTCCTAATTTCTTGACCATTCTGTGGAATTGGCTTGTGATATAGAGAATAGTATGGAAGATGAAACTTTCTCCCTGAATTTTTTTTTTGTAAGAGTTGGAAGATAATTTAGAGGGCTTTTATGTCCATCTCTTCATTTTATGGGTAAGGGCTCTGAGACCCAGACTACCACAGGTAGGAAGGGGAAAAACTGGGATTTACAGGTAGGAAGGGGAAAAATTGGGATTTGAACCCAACTCCTCTAACTCTAAACACTTTTTCTACTGTGCCACTTTGACTTTGAAAGGAATGGCTGTGTCTAGTGGGGCATATAAGATTTACATGCTCATAGCCCAATCGAGGTTGGCAAATTGATGGTATTTTTTGTCAGGTTTGCTGTTCTGACCCTGAATTTTTTTTTTTAAATTTATGGTAGTTGGACAATTATAGCCTTATTCCTGGCTGCTAGATGGCATAGTGGATAGAGTGTTGGGCCTTGAGTTAGGAAGAGCTGGCCTCAGATACTAGCTGTGTGACTCTGGGCAAGTCATTTAACGCTGCATCAATTTCTTCATCTGTAAAATAAACTGGAGAAAGAAATGGCAAACCGTTCCAGTATTTCTGCCAAGAAAACCCCAAATGGGGTCATGAAAAATTAGACATGACTGAAACAACTGAATAATAACAAATCTTATTTCTTGGGACCCCTTAACTGATTACTGAGTTGATCTTGTTTTCACTTTCAGACATTGCCTTCTAACTCTATAGTCATTAGCTCTCTGCTTTTGCTTGGATCTTGATATTACATTATGCCCACTTGATTCTCTCTCTTTTTTTTGCTTGATAGTTTTTCTTTTGTCATAAGGAAGAGTTCAGTCTGGATAGGAAGGGGTAGGTGGATAATGACTGATATAAAGAAATATCATCAATAAAATATATTTAAAGAAATATAAATGAGTAAAATATGCTAAAATAAGCCTTCAGTTTCAAATATTTTCATGACTGTGGGAGGGAGGGAAATTAATTATATAGCACACTTTTGTGTTATGTTTACAAATAAGTTTTGGATAGGATCCGATGAACACTTAAAAAACTGCTTACTGGGATGTTTCTCCTATAGGATTGAAGGGAAAGAGTTGAACCAGAGCATGGAAAAAAGGAGCTGGGACTTTTATCTTCAGTAATTTTGAAAGTCTTCCCCAAGGCTCTTCCTCTTGTTTTCAACCTAGCCAACCTCAAACTTATTCTAAGAATCATCTGAAGTTTTAAACTGATCTCCAGCATCTTTACACTCTCAGAAGTCAAACAAGTTGGATTACTGGGGGAAAAAAAAACCCAACAAAACAAAACCTCAGTTCATTTTTTGTAAATTTAAATAGAAATTGCCTGCAGCAAACTGTTCCAGTAAATTATTTCTGGAATAGATTCAAGGAGGTTGGGAAGGTAAAGTGGAAGCATTTGTTTTATTTTTCCATAGAAATTGTCAAAATAGGGCAATGTATTATGGTAATTTTGTATTGAGAGTAGAGATAATTTGCTTGTTTATTTAGGTATTCTGGTTATTTATTATTTCCACTGAAGAAGATCTCATTTAGAAATCCCCTTAGCAGTACCTCTCTCTTGTGCTTGAAAAATTGCCAAGAAATATTCATTAATCTTGTTAGAAGTGTTACTTATGCTAAATTCCAGAGACAGAATTAACTAAGTATAACAGATTTTCCTAGGATAAATGGTAGATTGGTATAATTAATGCTCTAGAATTAACATAATGCTTATTTTTGTTTGAATATTACTTTTCTATGCATACAACTACATTTAATTATATATTTTTATTGTAAACGTAACTATCTGTCATAAAGATCAATTTTACAAAGTAAGTGTGAAAATCTTTATGACAGAGTATGTAGTCTCATGAATTAACAAAAAAAGAAAAAACAAACCTTTTTTCTTTGTCATCTTCCCGATGCATTTGCAGTTATGCTTTTAGTTTTGTTTTCTATTTTTATTTTTGGGACTTTTTTTTGCATTTAACTTCAAATTGATTTTGCTATATAGTAGCAGTTGTGTCATTTATTCTATGTAGTATGCTATCTCTATGATGGAGAGAAGAGAGCTGTCATTTCAGTGTTCATAGTTAGTGCCTAATAATTTCCTACTTTTTATATTTTCTTTTGTAGGAATTTGTTTGCTAGAAAGCAGAATGCAAGACTTGACCCACATGGTGATTTGGGGTGGAAGCTATTTGGGAAAGTACCACTTCGAGAGAATTCTCAGAAAGATTCCAAGAAGACACAAAAGGTATGTCCACTAGACTAAAACACAGAACTGCCTGTTTTGTACGCAGTATGTTTATAAAGCCTGAACAAGTAATACAGCATTGCATAAAAAATTGCATGCTAAGGTCTTTAAAAAGTTAAATATATATTTAGGGTGTGGGTGGTCTTATTTTAACTTCTTTTCCATTTCTCATTATGGAGACTTCAATGAACTTCCTCTAGATACAAGCTCCTCTGTTTGTCTTTTAAAAATGCTTACAATCTATCTTGCTGGACCAGTTTCATGTTATTTCCCCAGAGGTCCTCTGTTCAGTCAGAATGGTATATTTGTTATACTCAGGCCATGGCATTCTGTCTCCTGCCTTTGTGTCAGGAATACTCTCCTCTCTCTCCTGTGCTTCATGGAGTCTTTATCTCTAGTGAAAGCTCATCTCAGATTTCACTTACTACATGAAGCTGTTCTTGATTTCCCTCAGTTTATGCTAAATTACTTTGAAATGCTTTTGAAGTACTATTGACTTACTTCAAGGCATGTTGTACTCTCCTGCATCCCACCTATAAGGTAAGCTCTTTGAGGGCAGGGACTTCTTTGTGTTTGTACCTGCAGTGCCTAGCCCAGTGTCTTTCACATAGAAGGTGTTAAACACTAGACCGACTGGAGCTTCTCAGTACCTCAATGTAGTGGTGTCAATTGACGCTGCATTTTTTTTTTAATCCATTAAGCCAAGAAAAGAGAGTAGGATTAAAATTTTGTTTCAGAGTAAAATTATAATATTTTTGCATCATTTGACAAGCTTGGCCCTTCTAGTGTTAATGAGTTAAATTGTGTCGAATTCCATTACATTGTTGAATATAACTTATTAGGCCTATTGGATGTTTAGGTTATTTCTAGGTCTTTGTATTTGCAAAATATGTTGGCAATATCTACCTCTGTATGTTATACACATACATGTAACATACACATATATGTATATATATATATATATCTGTGTATATATTTCTATATATATCACTGTCTTTCTCTAGCTTTTTGTCTCTCTTGGCTGCCTGGTACAGGCATTGTATTGGGAGTCAGAGGACCTGGGTCCGAGTCCTCGTTCAGCTTATTCCTTGTATGAATTTTGATAAATCTCTTTATATAACTAGGCCTCAGTTTCCACTGTGGTTAAAAATGAGAGGAAGGGGTTGGACTAGACAGCTTCTAAGCTCCAAATGTGTGATTCAGTAACCTTTTTTTCTAACACCCAGGGTTTATTGAAAATAATGGGACTCTTGGGTCAAAAGCATAATTTTCTTCAGGCTTCTTAATATTGCTTGAATGATTTTGTCTTTCCCATTTATCCTTTTTCTTCAAGACGCAAAAATGAATTATGATCTTTAACTTAAAAGTAGCATGACTGATGAGAACAGCTAATTACATAGTAATACAGTGTTGCAGTGAAAGAAGACCATCTGGTTTGAAGTGTTAGTAAGAAAAGAATGTAATTATACCTGCATTAGTCATACAACCCTGTTCATGACCTAGTTTGTCTTGCTTTGTTCTTCTGTCTTCTGTATCCTGAGTTAGTAGGGACAGAGGAAGAGGGTTAGAGTTAGTTTGGTGATTTAAAATGTTAGGTAGCAGTACAGATGCAATTTCTTCTATTATGAAGCATAACTTAAAAGCTTAGAAAACACATATGCTTTTTTCCCTTCCACTGTTCATGTTCATTATTCACAAAACTTTAGAGTCTTTTGTACTTCTGTGAAGCAGATAGAAACTATAAGAATAACAGTTTGAGTTGATTTGGTGACATTAGTTGGTGTGAGTGCCATTTGTAGACAGTGTAGGAGTAGCAGACATCTGGTTGTTAGCATGGGACCTTTGAGCCATAGCTCATCCTCTCTTTGCACTATTTCCTCCTCTGTAAAACAAGGTACTTACCTCAGATGGGCACAGAGGTATTTTCTGTTGCTCCCATTACACAGTAAGGGGGAAGAGAAGGAGAACTAGAGGAGTAGGGCCAGTGAATAGTAAAGCCTCTTTCCTTTCAGCATACTCAGCTAAGGATGAATGTAGTTAGCAGTTTTGTTTAATAATATGGTTGCAACCTATTATCAATATTTTAAGAAATAATCTCTTAGTCATTGTAACTTTAGTTATTATAGAAATTGCAAAGTCACCCAGGACATTGGAAGTTCAAGTTGAGGTTAGATCAACCCTAATCCCTCATAGTTACTCTCAAACCTTGCGCAAGTCTCTTCCCAACCCCTTTGGGCCTCAGTTTGCTCAATTGAAAAAAGAGGGGGTTGAATTAATGGTCCGTGAGGTCCCTTCCAGCTCTAGAGCCAAGATCCTATGGTGGTGACAGAGATCATAAGATAACATTTAGTAAAGTAAATTTTTATCATCTACACCAAGCAAATGTCATTCATGCTACTCACTTTGAATCATGAAAAATTCTCCTTTTCACTAATTTAGTAGTCAGTCACTCATTTGTAAGACCATGGTTATAGCTAAAAAACAAGCAAACCTTGTTTTGAGTCATATTTTGTCTCTAGTTTTATAAAATTAATGTAATGGATTTTTTCAGGGTAAGTAATCTTTCTGTTTTTTGGAATAATAGTTTCAAGAATATGAAGCCCACATACTAATTCTGTTGTGTTAATTATGCTCTTAGCATGTGTAAATAGAAGGGAACCAAATACTTTATCGTGTATATATCAGTGTAGTTTTCTTAGAAAAGTGAGAGAATTTTTTTAGTACATAATTAACCATTTGGGGAAATACTTAATATTTAAGAGAAATGAGTAGAATGGATTTTTGTGGGATCTTCTTAGAAGATTCAATTTATCATTCTTGTTATGTAATAATGGATGTATTTAAGATAATTAAGCTGTAAATTGGGCAATGCCTTGATGTCTGAAGAATTTCTTTTGGAGGGGTCTGAAGAATTTTTTAGAGGGTATATAGTGTTTAATTGGCTTAATAACTCCTCTTAAGGTTTGTACAATTCTTTCCTTCCAACAATATCAAATAGAAATTATGAATATGTTTTATCACCATAACAAGGATCAGTGCCCACCATTTTCCTACATAAAATAAAGGTTGAGAAAAGAGGTATTTTCTCTGAATTGATTGAGAATGGGAAGGGGGGGGGTAATATATGATACAGTGTAAAGAGTACTAGCTTTGGAATTATAAGCCTTGAGTTCATGTCCTGGTTGTGGTGCTTATTTTATTTTATTTTTTTAAATTTAATTTAATTTTAAATTAAATTTTATGTTTCTTTTTAGTTTACATAATCCATTTCAACAAGATTTTGAGTTATAAATTTTCTCCCGGTCTTTCCCCTACCCACCACCCCCAAAACAGCATCCCACTGTATCCCCCCCTCCCCCAATCTGCTCTTGTGGTGCTTATTTTAAAAAAAAGGTGTGACATTAGACAAAGGCATTTAACCCCTTCAAGTCTGTTACTTCGACTGTAAAAGAAGGGTTTAAATTAGATGATCTTGATGGTATGCTCTGTCCTTGAATGTGTCATCTGTGGAGGCTTTTCAGCTAGGGAAGGCAAATATTATACTTCTCATGTATATGGGAGGCACAGAAGCTCACAGAATGGCCCAGGGCATGTAGCCAAGAAGTGGCAGAGCCAGGATTTGAAACTGGGCTTTCTGACTCTGAGTCCAGTGTTTGCTCCATTATTCCTCCTTACCTCTCAGTGTTAGAATGGAATTAAAGAATTTTTGAACTGAAGGATCCCTAAAGATCATGTAGCCCAACCCTTCAGCTCCAGAAAGCTTGAATGACAATATTCAGGGTCATAAAGTTAAATAAAAATGGAGTTAGGGCTGAACTTTAGGTCTCCTGACTCCTAATTTGATAGATTTGAGGAGATGCCCTCTTCTGCTATATCTAAGGATAGGGTGAAGGTTCAGGGTCTTCCTCATAAGTGTCCAGTATCACCTGAATATGTGCTGTTAATGAAGTATGACTTTTATATACATGCTGGATCTGTGATCCACAACCAGGAAGTGGGTGACAAAACTGCAACTCGGCCCTTGTCCCTCATCACAGTGCCCCAGGGTGGGTTTGTGTCAGGACCTCCTCCTGTCCTGGAGTCCATCTTCTCCCTGAAGTGCTTTGCTGGCCACAGCCTATCATCCCTTGTGTCCAGAGACCTGGTTTCAGAATTGTTTCAAAGCTTCCATTTAACTCTTTTTATGTCTTTAAAACCTCTACTGAGTAGCAGATTGTCTTCTAATATTTCAGAATTTTTAATATTTTGGAAGGTCTATGGGAGAGAGATTCTAAATCATTCTTGTGATTTCATTGGTGTGGGTACAGTGCAATTATGATCATCTGTTGGGAGAGGCTTGATGCAGCCCCACATACACAGTTCAGTGTTGGGTATGAACTCAAAGCTTTTCCAGTTGGGTGTTGGACTTAGGAGAGTTCTCTGTTAATATAACATAACCTTGGAGAGCCCAGAGCTACCTTTGTGCCATGATGAAAGAACAGAGTGAGATAAATATGAGTTGATTTCTTATTCAAGTATTCTAAATTACTCTTCTGCCCTAGTGGAAGGGGGTGGGGTTCTTTTAAATTGCAAGTGTTTAGTACTTGGGCTAAAGTATAGGTTAAGCTTTTGTGTGCTAGCATTGGAATATAATTGCCATTTATAATAATGTTTCTGTGGGAAAAGACTTTTATGAGTTCCAGCCAAAACTTTAAATATGACTTTTTTTCAAGTTAGAGACTTCTAATATTTTCTTTGCAGTTTCTAACTGATCATGGCCTTAGATGACAGGTCCTGTTGTTGAGACTCTAAAATGAAATGTGTAGTCTGAAACTGAACCCTGTGGTTTTAAATGGTAATTGTATTAATACGTCTTTCTAAGAAACAAAAAGGAAGTTTTCCTTCTTTTTGTTTCCTTTTGGCAATTTACTATATTCATTAAAAAATAACAACTCAAGCCCCTTCCCTCCCCAAAAGACAAAAAAACCCTTTCGCTTCTTTATTAAATGCCAGGGAATCTTTTAGTATCTGCATGATCTGAGCTAACTAAATCATTCATGACTAATGATGCGCGGACATCCTCTGGCATTTTGTTTTGTACTTCTCTGGTCCATTTTGGTGATGTTAAGTATTTAATCTGAGGTTTTAAAACTCAATGAGAGCTGGCAGATTCTTTCATCTAAATTTTGTATCCGTTTTAGTGATTGAATTGAATGGAGTTTAACCCTTCTTAGGGTCTCTTGTAATATTGGAGCCCCACTGGCAGGCTACTGTTCATAGGATTAACAGAGTGACAGAAGTTCAGAATAGGAAGGGAACATTCAAGTCTTCCTGTACAGCCTGTCCTTGAAGCAGGAACCCTCTCCTCCAATGTGTGGTGAATCTTATTCCACTTGAAGAACTCCACTGATTTGGAATGCCCTCCTAGATTTTCTCTGATATTTAAAGCTAGGTGGCCATGGGCAAGTCTCTAAGCCTTTGAGCCTCATTTTTTTTTTGCTTTGGTAAGCTAGGCAGATTGTTGTGAATGCAGGAATATGTATTATAAACCTTAACAAATTTAAAGATGTGAGTCATCTTTATGGAGTTTGGTGTAGTGAAAAGAAATCTGTACTTGGAATTTGGAGCCCTGGCTTCATATCCCAGCTTCAGCAGTGAAAAGATTTGTGACCCTGAGCAAGTAATTTCACTTCAGAACCCTGGTTTCATCAACTAGGAAATGAGAATGTACTTATGTATTTACCTCATAGAGTTTATGTGAGAATAGTGCTGTAAAATACCTCTCAAAGCAACCAGTTTTGCTTTTGGGCACTTCTAATTGTTAGAAAGTTTTTTTTTCCTTAACTGGTAGCTTTGTAATTTTAGTTAGTGTGTGCATAATGAACACTCTATGACTAAAAAACAAATTTGAGGTTGAAATTAATTTTTCTATTTTCTTGCTTCCTTTTGTGTGAATATATTGTCTAGTATAAAGTCATACTACTAGTTGGCTATGGAACAATGTTTAGTTTGAGCACGTTTTTAAAAGTAGCTCATATTTATGTTATTTTGCTCTTTACTGAGTTCTCAAAAACCTTGCATTCAAAATAGTGTGATCTACATAGAAGCCAACTACCTAAAATGAAGTCTCCTGGAAAGGGAAGAAAATAGAGATGTGCAGCAAAAAATAATATTGATTACATGCTGTACTCAGGTTTTATACCAACCAGATGTGGGGAAATGGTGTATGTTCATAGCAATATAGCAATATCTTTGTTCTACAGATGAGGAAACTATGGTTCAGAGAGGTTTATCTTGTCCACAACTACAATGCTAAGTGATGAAACCAAGATTCATAATGAAGTATTCTGATTGCTAAGTCTAGTGTTCTTTCTGTTATACCACATTGCTAAAGTTACTCTCAAGTGTGTTCTTCTCTGACCTTAATACTCTGAGGACTGAGAAAAGACTATTCATTTTAGAAGTTAAGGGATCATTTGTAACCTTGGAGCAAATCTTCAGTTTGCTGAATTGCAGTCTGGGAAACCAGATGACAAGTGGTTGAGAAGTGAGTGGAAAGTCAGAAAGCTAACTGACCATTGGAAAATATCCACAGCTGAGTGTGTTTTTAAAATTAAGGAGTGGGTGGCTTTTTCTTGGAGTTTGATGCTGAAAGAGAGAAAATATAGAGGTGGTAGCTTGAGGACCTGATTATGGAGAGATTTTTAAAAGAAAGGGGCTTGTAGGTGGTAGAGAATGAACTAGTGGATAAGGAAGAATGAAGACTAGAAAAGGGGAGGTATATGTGAGATGGGAAGAAGCAGCATCATGGGTACAGGTGTTAGCCTTTGCGAAGGAGAAGGGTTACCTTTTCTTCAGAGACTCTGCCAAGGGAGGAGGGAGTAGGGGATGATGTCAAGGGAGGGTTTGAGGTATGGAGTCAAGGAGAAGATGATGGATAACCTCTTATTTTATCAGCAAAACAGGAGACAATGTCCTCTGCTACCAGGGACGGGGGAAAGGTTTGAAACAGCTGTTGTGCATGGTCCAATAAAGTGTTGGTCCAGGGCAGTGCAGTGGAATGACAATAGTACAGCTATGAGGACCCTGTTGAGATGAGGTAGTGTGAATTAGCAGATCCGAATGATGTGATCTTGTGATTTCTCCCAGGAGTTTTTTGACATACATTAGTAGGACATGAGAAGATACATGATGGTGGTAACCTAGGTTTGGTGTTTGCTAAGACCCAAGCAGGGACAGGACAAAGGAACAAGTAAAAGATCAGTTACAGTTGAATTGGTGTAGCACCAAATCAATATTCACAGTGCCAACAACAGCTTTGAAAATGCTGGATTAATTCTGAATCACAAAATATAACAGACTCTCCATATAGAAGACAGAAGCAAAACATTTTCTGACATCTGAAAGCTGAATCCCAACACCAGAAAGCCAAATCCCAACATCAGAAAACTGAATCTATCATAGCAATAAAGAAGCTAATGCACCTTATCACTGCAGGAAGCAACATTATCCCAAAGCCTTCCCCCTCCTCAGGCCTTCCCACAAACACTCACAAACCTAGGTGTCTCCTTGTCTGTATCCTTTCCTCCCTCCATTCTAATTGTTCTGACTCCCAGCTTCCTCTCAACTCTGTTCAACCCTTCCTGCTCCAGCAATTCAGTAAACTCCTCCCCTCACAGGTCCATGTGATTACATTTGGCCTATTAAGGGACAGGGAAGATCTCCAAATTCCCATTCCCATTACAAACTGGCTCACTATAGGAACACCCTTGGAAGTGAGAGCTGTCCAGGAGCGATGGACTAAGAGAGCAGTGGAGGACTGGAGTGACTGGAGAGCCTTATGAGGAGGAGGAAGACTAGATTTAGGAAGAGTTCCTCAGAGGAACTTTAGTCTTTCCTTCTATAGGTCAGACAGTGGAAGGGAAGGGCAGAGCAGGTGAGGCACCCAAGGGCATGGGCCTGAGGGCTATGGGAATAGTAGTTGCAGGGACAGTTGGTGCCCAGGCTGCTAGGCGTTCTGTGTCACTAGATAGGAAGACGAGCAGAGCATTTGTTAAGCACTTACAGTGTGCCAGGCCCAGGGATGAAGGGAATGGGGAGTTCACTAGTTATAGGTCTTCTTGCCCTTTTCTGTAAGCTATGACACCCTGGTTCAGTGTCACAGAGGGCTGATTTTCTCATTTTCCCTGGTGGCTTGGGCTCTAAGTACGTTCTGGATGGTAAAAAGCCCAATATCAGAACCCCTCAATGGAAGAGATTTTAGAAGTAGCCTTGTTCCAGTCTCTCATAGGGGAGGAGTCTAAGGCTAAGAGAGCCTGAGTGACTCACTGGACTTGTCAGAATGACCTAAGTTCAAACATGGCACCAGACATGTACTAACTTTGTGACCTTGGGTAAGTCACTTAATCTCTGACTGCCCCAATTTCCTCATTGGTAAAATGGGGATAATAACAGCCCTGACCTCAGAGGTTGTTAAGAGGTTCAAATGATACAGTATTTGTAAATGCTTAGCACAGTGCCTGGCACATAGTAAATGCTCTAGAAATGCTTATTCCATCATTCTGCTTATTTGGAATCACAAATGAGTTAGTTCTGGAGTTGGAATTCTAATGTACATCTTTTGATTGCAAATTCATTGTTCTTTCCACTAAACTGTCCCTGCTCTACAGTACTGTTAAAAAGGTAAGAATTAATGACATATAGATCTTGCTTTCAACAAATTCTTATTAAGTGCTGACTCTGTGCTAGCCTCATGCCTGGCAGAGATGTAGTAAGCACTTCATCAGTGCTTGTTGACTGACTGTGAATCAGAAGTTTTGAGTCCCTTTTGAAGAAGGTCTTGATTGCAGTTGGCCTACAAATGATCTGGGGTTTGTATTGGATTCTAATTGCAAAATGGGTCACTAGTTCAATGATTGCCAGATTTAAAAAAAAAAAAAAGCTAATGTGATTCTAGGCAATATTAGGAGAAGGAAAAGTAGCCCTAGGAAGATGACGTACATTTTCAGACAAGGCCATTGTGTGTAATTTGTTTGTTTTGTTACACTCATTTATTATAAGGCAAGGCTTTTTTTGGGGGGGGGGGAAGAAGAGAAAATTATATGAAGGATTGGGAGGGAGGAATACAAAAAAAAGAAAAGAAGAAAATGACAGTGAATTTTTTAAAAATACAGGAGCAGAAGGAGCTCTGAAGGGGTCGCTGTCAAGTAAGGTAGTATTGAGACTACCATGTTAAAATGAATATACCGAGTCAGTGCATATTGATGATGTTTGCAAAGTATTACTGGGGGCTGGGGGAACAGATGGTGTTCGTGGCAGTGTCTCTAGGACTTTTACTAAGTGGGGGACTGAGTTCAACTGAATTTGGAATAGCAGAGCTTGAGGTTTTCACTGGTGTGAAATGACTGAAGACAAACTGATGGTGGTTAGAGCTGGTGGTGTTGGGAAGAATACCTTGATAACTCAGCTCATCTAAAATCACTTTGTAGATGAGCTTGATCCTACAATAGATGACTCTTAGAGAAAGTATGTAGTTATTCATGGTGAAACTTGCTTCTTGGTTGTGCTTGGGTGTACAGCTGGAATGGAGTAGTACCATGAGAGACCGGTATGTGAAGATAGGTGAAGGCTTTCTCTGCAAGTTCTGCAAAGCATTTGCAGAATTGAAATGCAAATCATAACCTCTACAGGGAGCAAATTAGATGAATGAAAGACCTAGATGATGTGCCTATGATGCCAGTTGGAAATAGGTGTGATTTGCCAACAAGGACAAGTTGACACAAAACAGCTCATGAGCTAGTCAAGAGTATGAGATTCCCTTCGTTGAAACCCTAACCGTGATTGTATGGACTTTTGAAGATACTTTTTACATGGAAAATACTGAATGAAAAAACCCAGTTGTGATACTTATGGAACTCAAGGTCGTGTTGATCTTTCACGAGCATTAATGCAACAAGATACAAGTTCATACATCATTGTCAGAAAAGAGCCACTTTTTGACCTGCACTGGAGCTCCACTGATTTTCTTGGAGAAGAAACATTAATATCACCTCCTTCAGGCTCGCCGTGAAGCTCCTGTCACTTTCCCAACTCTCCGTGGTAGATCTTTGTCTTTACTCAGAGTAACCGCCTTCTTATATTACTCTTTGGCCAGAGAAAGCGCTTCCCGTTGCCAGCATTGCTCCGCACTCCTGTGTCACAGTTGGCCGCTGAGAAGTCAGACGCGCGCTCTGGGTCATTTTTCATTTGAACGCACCCTTGTACGTGACGCGTTGAGGCTTCTTTACGATTTTCCCGCCTCTTTCAGTGGACACAGCGCTTTAGTTGATTTCCGTTTGGGCGTTTGCCGGTGTGGAAGAGCTCACTCTTGCGTGCTGCGCCCTCGAGCCACAGTCATCACCTCTGTTCGCTTTTTAATTGCTGGCTCAGGATTAAAAAAAACAGACGCGACTTGTTTTGACATTGCTTAGAATTCCCTCACGACCCTTACCCCCTTCTTCGGGACCAACTTTGTTTTTTATAATTTCATAGCGTTCATCTTTTATTTATTTATGTTCCTGGTGACTGTTCTTTACGTTCACAACAGTGTCATATGTACTGTTTTGCTGCCTCTGACTTTGCATCAGTTCATGTAAGTCCGTGCTTCTCTCTATTGATCATGTTCATTAGTAATTCATTTCAGTAATATTCCATTAAATTCATATGCCACAATTTCATTGTTTCCCAGTGGGCATTTACTTTGTTTCCAGTTATTTACTGCCACTAAAAGTACCACTATAAATATTTTCATGTATATGGAGCCTTTCCTCTTGTCAGTGATGTCCTTGGGTCAAACCTTTGGCCGCTTTATTTACATTATTCCAAATTACTTTCTACTATGGTTATACAAATTCTGTATTTTAACCTGGAGTAATTAAAATGCAGAGAGACAGTATATTGTAGTGGGCAAAATCACTGGAATCTCATTTCTTCTTTGTCACTAGTTATATGACTTCAATTAGGTTGTAGAATGTTAGCTGAAGTGGGCTTTGAATGTCAATTATGTTTTTGGATACTGGACCTGAAAAGAACCTCTGAGGCCTCGTAGTTCACTTGCATCTTCAATGGTATATCCCCAGCAAATGATCATTCTTTGTTTAAGAAGAGATGGTACCTTCTCAGTCTAATTCCCAGATTTGTAGATGAGAAAATCTAGGCCTGGAGAGATTAGACTTTCAATCAAAGAGAGTTAATAAAGATCTTAATCTGGGGTGGCTAGGTGGCACAGTGAGTAGAGCACTGGCCCTGGAGTCAGGAGGACCTGAGTTCAAATGTGGCCTCAGACACTTGACACACTTTCTAGCCATGTGACTTTGGGCAAGTCACTTAACCCCAGTTCCCCTCCAAAAAGCAAAAAAAAAAAAAAAGAACTTAATCTGATGATAGTAAATGAACAGTCACAATAAATGAGTGTACCACAGGGCTGGATACTATTTTTGCTGTGAAAAAACTCAAGATCTCTCTCTTGTCATTTTCCTGTTGGTGCATGAGCTTTCTTGGTATCGAATGTCAGGGTGAGGAGAATTTTCCTAGGTAGCTACATCTGCTTTCCAGAAAATTGTCCAGAGTGGGAGCCCTGAGTTTCTGGGAGTCATGTAGAGTGTTTTAGCACACAGAATGGAAGCCATTCTGACTAAGATGTGGCTCTGTTTCACTAACCGTACTTGCCTCAGTGTAATAACAATGAAGCTTTGTGAACAGCAGGGTCTGAAAACAAACTCCAGAGTGTGCTGCTTTGTCTTAAAGCAGGGCACAGAATTACTGTGTTTTCCAGCATCATTCTTCTGATTTATTACTGAGACTCAGCTCTGACATTTTTAATCATGAAGGAAAATTCCACTAATCACGTGGACGTTTGTATCATGACATTCTAAAGGTGACAACTCATTCTCAGGATGTGTCCTCCTCCTTTGTTCCCGGCTTGTCATGTTAAGGCATAACAGAAGAAAATAGAGAGAACTGATTGGATGTGTTGCCTCTGCAGATGATTAATGTGACTGCTACGGCTTGCCTGCTTTCTCCAGGCTGGAGAGAACATTCAGTTGCATGCAGAGCGCTCTGATTCTGGGAGGAGAGCAGAGATCAGGGGCGGGAGGCCCGATAGCCAGAGCTAAAGGGCTGGGACTCGCGTGAGTGAGTGCAGCTGGCCTGGTGAGGATGGTGTTCGGGTGAGCGCCTGACGTGATGCGGGGGGCCATGGAGGTGCAGCCTGAGGGTCTCTGAGGACCTGCAGCTTTCATGGTGAGCAGAGCCACCCAACATGATGCCTCCAGCGTGGGTGTGCAGCAGGCCCCTGCCCAGAGCCACCTGCATGGGGCATCGTCATCCATGCCCATTTGCTTACCTGGGAGACTGGCTGCAGAGTCCTTTGTGCAGAGCCAGAGGACATTTTCTCTTTGTACCCAGCTGGGCTGTTTGCTGATCTTTCTGCTACAGTGTGGAAGCATTCTGTCTGAGCAGAAAGTGGATGCTGTTTGACCAGAACTTTCTTGTTTTATACATGCTGTATAGAGTCTGGTTTCTGTTGACTTAGACTTACAGTTTCCATCTCCAATATAAAATATAAATTTTTTTAAAGACTTGGTAAATTTTGCTATGCGCCTCCCCATAGCTCTAGTGACATTGTTTAAAACCCCAATTAAAGCTTGCATGTGTAGAGAATTGAGAAAATGTTTTTTTTCCTATGAATTATTTCATTTAAAAAATAAGGGACAGAGACCATTTAATTGGTACAGCGAGTTTCATCTGTAGAAATATTTTTCATGTTACTTTAAAATTTTAAATATTTCTATTCATAATTGGGTTATATGTGTAATTAAAGGAGTGACATAAGGCTTAGATCTCATTTGCATCATACAGACAGAGCTGGCTTTATTAGTTGTATGTTGAATTGTCGAAGCCTTTGTGCTGTTCTTGTATTTTTCCTTTTGGTTTTAGGCATGATAAAGTATTTGGCTGACTTGTCAGGGAAACCCAGGATTTATTTAAAAAATTAAAACGGCATGAAAATATTTGATGCAGTGAGTGACCTGCAATGTTTGAAGTTTAGCATATGCCCGTCTTCTTAGTGTACTCTTTGTTTTGCCCAAGGTTGCTCCCTGAGAGTAGGGATTGTTTCATTCTTTATATTTGGATCCTCAGTGCCTAGCACAATGACTGGCATGTAGTAGGCATTTTTAAATGAATGCTTGTTGGTTTAATTGTATCTTGGATTAAAAAAGGATTTCATCAAAATTACTCCAAAGCTCTCTTTCTTTTCTTCCCCTCCAATTTTTTCCAGCCTAGTGAATACCCTTTTGGAAATATTCATTGGTATATAAACACTGGCTGTTTATAGTCATATGAACATGCTAAAAAAAAATTCTTCCAGCTTGAGCTACTTAACATCGAGCCACTCCCATGTTCTAGTGCTTGCTGCTTATTGTAAAATGAAGCCTCGGTAGTAATTCCAGTTGGCTTTTGAAGTGAAATCATTCATTAGGGTTCTGTGAGCTTTTTTGGCCAATAAAATGGAGAGAGAGAAGAGCGTGGATTCTGAAACCACTTTTACCAGATAAATGTGATTAAAAAAAAAATAAATGACAGTATGTTGAACTAGAAAATGAGTTCTATTGAAATAAAACATTTTGAAAAAATAATTCCTTAATATCAGATGACAAAAAGCTTCTCTCCTTCAGCAGTGTAGTTCCAGGGTCAATGACTTTTTTTCTGACTAAATCATTTAATAGGTACCACGTGTACTTTGCCCATATTTTTATACCTCATTAAGGTATAAAGTACTTTAAAATTCCAGTTTTTATATTATGGATGATTTAGCCAAAAATAATCATCAATGTAACTTTAGTCTAGATGCCATAGGTATTAATGTTTCCTTTCTCTTTCCCTAAAACAGATTCTTCCAAAAACCAGTGGTTTAAAAAGGAAAGCAAAATTAATGTTATTAAAATAATCAGATTTTTGGTGCACTTTTCATGTATCACAGTTGGAACTCTAGTCTATTATTATCAGTATAATTTTCTTTTATATCATATACTTCCTTCCGTTTATCCTGTTTACCTCTGTCTTTTGGACAACATACTTTTTATCTTCTAGTTATACATTTAGCAGTTAATTTAGGAGCATAGGATACTTTTATCTTTATTCTTAACACTGTATGGCTAAATCATAAGATCCTTGCTCTTAAATGCTTACATTCTTTAATGGCATGACACACCCCAAGTAGTTTTGGTATCTTGGCCCTATAACATAGGACCATAGGATTCAGAGATGGAAAGTACCCCAGAAGTAATCAAGGCTGACCACTCTTATTGTGCAGAAAAGGAGCCTGAGCTCCAGAGTTTTCTTATAGGTAATAAGTAGCACATCCTGCCCTGGGAATTCCAGATCGAGTCAGTATTCCCTCTGCCCCCCTGTTCTGCCTCCCAAATCTGAGAAAGTTTTTCTCATAAGTAGCTTTATGAAGTTGGATAAAAGTACTTTCTATTAGTGTCATTTTTACTTTTAAATTTTGTGAAGTATTACAAGTTTTTTTTCCAGATCATTTATCTTTACTCTGAATATTTCCATGCACTCACTCTCCATGTTCTTATCTGAAGCATACTCCTTTCCATTGTCTCTGTTCAAAACTTGTTCATCCTTCTAGTTCTAGCACTAGTTACAGTGACTTTCTCTTTTTTCCTGAACTCTTATAGCACTTAGAGAATGAACCATTTTATTTAACACAGCTTTTATTGTTGTCTTCCTTTGAAAATGTTAGCTTTGTCTTTTTAAATATACCATAAATTCCTCAAGGACAGAAACTTTTTCATTTTTTATTTTTAATGTTATTCTTTATCCTCCATAATACCTAGTATAGTGGTGAACACATAATAAATGTTCAATTTCTTGTTTGTTGACTTATTAAACAAGCTATAGGATATCTTTTGTTAGCACAGAGGCAGAGAGTCATATTTGTTATTTTTAATAAAGATCATTTACAACTGGAAGTCAATTGCTAGTGCTTGATCAGTGACTGATCTTTCATATAGAAGTTGGTAATTAGCAGCAACAATTCCATTTAAGAGGTTAGTTTCAGGCTTACCAAGTTGACTTGGTGATACTCTTAATTATTTATGAGAAGCAAATTTTGAGCAAGGTCAGTAACATCAGCATAAAATAACATATACACAGCAGTAGGAATTAATCTTTGATTTAATTAAAAGTGTATTAGAATCTCAGATACACATTGAGGGACTTTTGTGTAAAAATTTCTTTTGTGATAAGTCTAATGCTGTATTATATAAGCATTTAACTTTTAAGACTTTTCTATGTAAAGAGTTGCCCTGTGTGTTGTTAAATTACTAATAATGAATTCTGTATAGGTTGTGTCACTGAGTTTGAGAAATGAATTATGAATAATTGTTTAAAAAAAACAAACAACCTTCACTTCTTATACCAATCCAGCCACTGTTGCATTCCTTTTTCCTTTTACTACTAGACTTAGAAAAAGTAGTCTTTACCCAGTATTTCTACTTTCTAACTGTCCATTCAGCTCTTAACCACTTATAATATGGCTTCTTCCATGGCCCAGCCAATCTTGATCTTATTTCCTGCTACTTGAGGAAATTGTAGTTGAGGTGGGCTCTGGCAAATGAGTAGGAATTCAAAAAGTGAGGAGAGAGAAGGTCGGTACTCTGGAGCTATGGAATAATATGGATGAAGAAACGTAGGCAGGATAGCCGGCCTGCCCTCAGGACTTCTGTTCTTAAACAAAACAATAACAAACTTTCTTTTGATCATGCTACCCCCTGAAATAAATGATCATCCTGTTGCTTTTTTTTTCAACTTCACTGCTAAATTTCCAGAAAGGGCAAGCGTCTACTTGCTATCTCCACTTACATTTTGGCTTCCATCTTGACCAGTGTATTGAAACTGTTCTCTTTGAGGTCACAAGTGATTTCTGAGCCGTCAGACCCAAGGTCCTCCCCTCAGACCTTTCTACACTATTTGATACAGTTGACTACCCTGTCTTCTTTCACACTGCATCTTCCTCTGGCTTCAGTGACACTACCCCTTCCTGGTTCTTTGGAAAGGAACTCAGAGATGTTCTGGTCTAGCTGTTACTAATCAGTCCTGTTTGCCTCCATTCCTTTTCCCTTTGCTATCCTCTAAATGTGGATGATGCCCAAGAGTGTTGTCCACCTTCTCTTCCCACTCTACTCTTAGTGGCCTTGTCTATTGCTGAAGCTTTAACTAACATCTTTTTGTAGAGGCTACCACTGTTTGGGGCAGCCAGGTGGCACAGTGAATAGAGTCAGGAAGATTCCTCTTCCTGAGTTCAAATCTGGCCTCAAATATTTACTAGCTGTGTGACCCTGGGCAAGTCACTTAATCCTATTGACCTTGGTTCCTCATCTGTAAAAGGAGCTAGAAAAGGAGCTAGAAAAGCCATCCCAATATCTTTGCCAAGAAAACCCCAGATGGGGCCACAGACAATTGGACATGACTAAAAAACAACTGAATCACCACCTCTGAGCTCCAGAGTTTTGTTTTCACTTGATAAGGTCATTTTCACTTGGATTTTACCAGTACCTTAAATATCCCAAACTCAGCTCATTGTCTTTTTTCCTTTTTTTTATGACTAAAATTTGAATATGCAATAAAAAAGAAAAAAAATCCATAAACTTAAATATTGAAACTTAAACACAAAATAAGAAAAGGGGGGAAAGCATGTCACGTGTGCAGCAGAATATGACAGAGGATTCAAAATATATAGCCATAAATTTTCATTTCAAGAAAGTCTGTATAGTAAACACTGTGCATTGAGAGCTGTGCTCATTGTCTCTAGTTCCTTTAAGTTTTTCTTCTCCCAACTTATTTATGTAATTGATGACACCATCCACCCCATGTGAAGGGGTTATCTTTGACTTGTTTTGCCTCAATTTCCCTCATTCAGTCAGTTTTTCCTTTTTCCTTTCCTTGCATACCTGTCCTTAAGTTACCTGTCCCACTACTTTCTCATTGCTCTCTGCAAAGATGATTGCAATATGCAAACTCCGGACAGGTCTTCAGGCTTCCATTCTACCTTCAGTCCATCATTAACAGTGCTGTTGCCAGAGTGAGCTGCCTTATGCAGAGACTGGGACTTGTTACTCTTCCGCTCAGAATCCTTCACTTGCTTCCTATTGTTTATTTAATAAATTTGAATTTTTGAGTCTGATATTCAAGCTCCTCTACTAGCTTAGATATCTTGCATTCCTATATTTCTAGTCTTATTTTATGTTGCTTTCCATCTATTTATTTTATGCAGTAGTCACATTAGAGTGTTTATGGTCCTTTGTATAAGTTCTGTGCTTTCCTATATCCCAGCCAGTGTTCTTTTTTGTTTTTCAATGACTTGTTTATTTACTTTTAGTTTACAAGACTCAGTTCCACAATCACTTGAGTTTCAGATTTTCTCCCCTCCCCTCCCCCCCCCCCCCCCATGGTGCCTGCCAGTGTTCTTATGCTTAGAATCTCCTTCCTTCTCCATCCCCTTTCTTTGAGAGAGGTATTTCAAGGTAATATGGCACCGTAGGGATTTCTTTCATTCATTCATTTGTTCAAAAATCAATCAAGAAGCATCTATCAAGCACCTGCTGTGGGTCAGGCACTGTGTTAGACACTGGGGATGCAAAGACATAAGTGAGATTTGAAGTAGTGAATGAATGAAATCGTCCATCTTGAAGGAGCTTCTGTGCTAGGAGTGGCTGCACATACATGTTTAAGTATATGTGAAGTAAGTACAATCTTATGGTGGGGGGGGAGGAAAACTCTAGCAAATGAGGAATCAGGAGAGGCCTCATGGAGGAGTTGGAGAGAATAAAGCACAAGTTCCAGATTCTGTATACTCCACAGAGAAATATATTCATTTCTGACACATCTGAACACTTGAAAACTCTGCCATTCTTCTTGCTAGCGGTTGAATGGATTTATTCCAGAGAAATTTAATAGAGCCCCAAACTATGTCACAGAACCAGCAGAATACAAATTTGAGCAGAGAGGAAAGAAGTAGATTGGGTCATTTTCTCTTAAAGGGAAACCCAGTGATAAAAGAGGTTAAAGATGAGCTTCAAACTGGGTCAGTGTTCCGGTGGGTGAAGGGAATCTTGGGGATTATTTTCTATAATCAGGATCTCTCCTCCCACCAATCAAGCAATCAAGTATGACAGAATTGAAGGTTGTCTCTCTAATCTCTCTGGGGAGTAGAAAAAAAACATAACAGATGGCCTAAGATACTGCACAAATCGACTGACGCTGTTGTTTGAGTGGATAAAGAACTAGAATGAGCCGGGCTGGAAACATAAAAGGGACCACCTAGATGGGGCTAGCCTCAAGGCAGGTTTATATCTGGTAGCTGGCCAGCTTAGATTCCTTCAGGTACCTCAGGACCTGAATGGGTCAGTAGATCTCATTCTCTGAGGACAAAGGCAGGGACCACAGAGCCCCTGAACTGTCCATCATGTATGCTTGGTAACAGTCAAATTCAACTGCTGCTGGCAGAGCCTCTAGGCCTTGATACAAAGTGCTGGGGCTGGACATTGCCGAGGATGGAGATCCTCACTGGCCAACATGGTCCGCTACTTTGGGTAGGTATATATCTGATGTGACCATCCTGAGATTTGCTTACAGTACTACACTTAAACAGAATTTCAGGGATCATGTGACTGGTACCTCCCCCTACTGTCTGTCATTGATAGTCATGGGGTCCCAATGCCATAGATCGCTCTGAGAAGTGCTCCACATGGTGGACCATGTTTGACAGGCTTATCACTGTCGTGCCATACTTAATACCAGTCTTCCCTTTGACTATCTGGCTCCAGGCTGCTAGGCAATGTCTTCAAAGCTTCTATTTCTCCATGTTGTGGTTGTGGTATCCCTAATTGCTTGACCCCGTCCTCCCTACCTAGTGACCTACTTTTTAAATGTGTGCTAGATACTGTGAGATTTTAGTTTATAGAACCTGTGATTCCGTCAGTGTTGGGAGTTCCTGCTGAGTAGCTTCCTGGATCAGTACAAAGACAGAGTTATGTGTGTGGAACTGGGAGTTACGTGAATGAGCTGTATTTGACAGGACCTGAACTCTGAGGCTAGCTCTCTGTCCATTAGGCCACACTGCTTCTCACTGTGAGAGAATTGTGTTAAATTTGGCACAGTCCTTGCTTTTAGGAGCTCAGTCTAAGAGAATGAGAGATAAAACTTGCACATAGGGGAGTATAACAAGTGGTATTGTGTGAAGACCATTGGATTTAGAGTTCTATTATAATAGGCTTTGCCACTCTGTGATTTTAGGGAAGTCACTTCATCTGTCTTGCCCGTTTCCTGTGCTGAAATCCCCTCCAGCTCCAAACCTTGTGACCTGAGAAGAACACAAAGTTCTAAGAAATCAGGTGAGGGATGAATCATTGTTGGCTTGGAGGAGGAGGAGGTGGTATCAGGGAAAGTCGTAGCATTTTAACTGGGTTTTTAAGGATGGACAGGATGTCAGCTCATGGAAATGAGGAAGAGAGAAAGCAGAGACAATCCTGATGTTGGAAGTCTAATGAGCAGAAGCCTCGAGGCAGGAAGACTTCAGTGAGTGAAGCCATATTAATTTGATCACTTTTAACAAAGGAGTAGTGACCCCTTTAACTCCCCCCCATACCTAAATTTAGTCTCATCTGCATTGTATGCTAATTTATTGTTACTGTGAGCAGAAGATGGTGCATTATGCTGATTTTGAACAATTAATGACTCTAATGATTAATATCTTCATTTTGATGGGACAGTCACTTCATTGCACATTACATAATTAAGCCTAAGAGTATAAACTGAAAGGATGTTTCTTATTATTCCATTGACTAGCTGTGTGACTTTGGCATAGGTTACTGTCTTTGAGTGTCTTAAATGAGGAGGTCGACCCAGGTGATATTAAAAGTTTGATTTGCTTTTGATAGGATAAAGGAACTGTAGATCTAAGAATTCTCTGATAATCAAAATTTGGCCCCTGGGAGTTATATTTTAGGACTTAGGTATGTGGAAGATATATGAATAGGAGTCATTTTCATGTTCCTATTGAGTTCATTTCATAAATTATGCCTGTTGCACTGCCCTTCTCAGTATTAATATTGTTTCTGGTGTGGCAGGGGGATGGAAGGTGGTGGTGAAGATGCTTCCCCTGCTTCACTGATACCTTTTGTCTTTGAGAGGCATCATGTAGTGGAAAGAGCGGTGCATTTAGAATCTGAAAGACTGGATTTGGAATCTTAGCTCCAGTATTTACTGCCCATGTCACTGTGGGCAAATCACCTTAAATCTGTGATCGTTTCCCCAAATGTGAAATAGGAGGAAATGAATCTGGGATGTTACTGATGTAGCTCCTTCTGCTATTGGGGTAGTCTGAGCCTCAGTTCCAGTTTACCCTTCTTAACTCTTAGCCAGGGTCTCTGGGGGTGTGGCCTCTCAGGAGACTATGGAATGTGCTCCAGGCCCTCCACTCTGTCTCTTTGAACAGTGCAGCCCTGGGGTACAGCCAGTATACCATGCTTGTTCCATGACTCCATGTCGGATCCATCATAGTTTACAAAGACTATACAGTGGTTTGCAGGTTTACAAATTAGAAAGAATTCTTTCACTTGATGGACTTGATTGGAAAACTAACTCCAGCGTTCCTGTTTGTAAAACATTTTAGTTCTTGCTCAGCAGTATCAAAAGCTTTTTATTATATTGTGACTTGGTTTAAAAAGTTTTAGTAACAAACAAAATGATTTCAATAGAAACTTAATTTACTTCAGTGAGAATAATCATAGCGTACCTGTGTTTACCAATATTCTTTAATTGTCCTTTTCTTTATATAGGAATATGAAGAAGAAGCTGGACGACCTCACAAACCTCTTTCTCCTAAACAGAATGTGAGGAAAAATCTTGATTTTGAACCACTTTCCACCACTGCTCTTATCTTAGAAGACAGACCAGCGTAAGTCTTAGTGAGATTTTGTATTTCTCATTATAAATAAGCTAGATAGCCTGTTTCATGTAGGAAACCATGATACAAGCCATTGACAACTTCCTCCAAACAAAGTTATAAAGTTCACTCTTTCTGAAAAAAGTGTTGTATAACTATGGAAACTATGTAACAGGGATGATTTTGAAAACTACTCTATAGCATTTAAGTTTACTACTTGGAGGCATTTATAGTAATAAAAAGGTGCATGAGACGTTTCTTAGGACCTGGGCTTACTCCTGGCTCCAGCTCTGTGACATTGGGGAACAGAGATGTCACACATTAGTGCTTCTGCTGAGCTTCCTCCTGGAGTGGGCAGCACCCTGCATGTGGATTCTGCAGGCCTAGATTGTCTCTTCTACTTAGACCTGATTGTTATCTTGAGTAAATTGCTGTCATTTTTGAGCTTCAGTTTTCTTACCTACGAGATGAAAGGGTTGCACTAAATGATCCCTAATGACTATTCTGTTTTGAAAATCCTTTGATCCAATGCCCTGTCTGATAAAGTTACTATATAAATGTGAATAGTTGGTGGTGGCCAACAAATTCTATTCAAGCAGTTATGAAATATTTCAGCTTTACTGTATTTTTCCCTATGCATTTTTACTTGATGCTTCATCTTGACATATGCTTCCATTTAAGGCATCCAAATTGTCTTTAAATATAATAAAAATAGAAATGTATTAGTATGTGTGTTTTGCATTAAGAAATTTAATGAATTAATACTTTCATTAGGTTTTGGTAGATGATTTTTTTTAAACCTTAAAAATTTCAAATGATAGCAGTATGAACTATTAGTAGAGGTGAATTGTACTGCTGCACACAATACATGCATGTCTCATTTGCTAGAGAGGATGAGCTGCTCTGTCCTACTCATGTAGCAGATTCTAATTCTTCTAAATAATTTAAACACTTGTAATAGAGAATGCCTTGAAGCAGCCTGAGTGGTAGAATACATAAACTGGGACATACCTGACAAACTGGCCTTTTTTCCAATGAAATGAAATAATTTACACGTCAGACTTTTCTTGACTGTTATTGTGGCATGCATTATATAGTGATAATAAATAAGTTATTTTAAAATTTACATTTTAGATAAAGAGCTGGAAGGGTTTACCCTCAGATGAAAAAGATGTTTGCCTTGCTTTAATTTGTTTAGCTCAGGTATGTGAACCGTATAGTATCAAACTTTACAGATTTAAAAATAGGCAAGGTATTGGGATTAATGACTGATAGTAACTCAAAACATAGAACTTTTGCAGCAAGGCCAAATTAAGGATTCTCTGTAAAACAGAAGTTATCTTTGTTTTATAAATACAGTTAGATGGCAGCTTTTAAAGTTTTTCATCTTTTAAGTATTAATGCTTCTTAGTTCTGTACCTCTTCCTTCTCCTCCTGGCCTTCACAACTTGGAATTTGCTATCTATAATGGTGAAAACTCCTTTCTTTTCTCTCTAGAAACCTCCCCGCAAAACCAGCTGAAGAAGCTCAGAAACATAGACAGCAATACGAAGAAATGGTGGTTCAGGCCAAAAAAAGAGGTAGAGTTATTCAGCATTGTCAGTCTTTTTAAAGTTTTAGGCTTTAGCGACCATTTTAGAACTCTTCTTTTTTAAGTTTTAGAGTCTAGAAAGTTGAGCCATGGTCATGTTGTACATCTTAACAGTTTTATTCTGTAAAGTTTTAGATAGAAAATTTCCTTCTCACATGCCTTCCTTTAAAAAAGTGTTAGGAACCCAACTTCAAAGAATAACATATCCAGTTAAATTTCCATTTACAACTGATTAAAAAGAACTTCAGCTGATCGATGTTTCAAACAATTTGTCATTTATTCCTTCTATGTCCCCTTGCAGTGTTTTTTTTTTTTGTATTTGCCTGTTTTTGTGTATGTAGTTTCTTTTTATGTGATTGAAGTCAACATTCATTCAGCAAACGTTTACTAAGCGTTTACTGTGTGCAGAGCATGGTATGGAACCCTGAAGAAGATTGAACATTTAGAGTAGTTCATCTATATTTTTGTCTTATTCTGTTCTTAACTTCAATTATTTCCATACATCTGTTGAAGATCTAGTACTTAATGTTTGTTGAATATTTATATTCATCACAGTTGTTATTCTGATTGTGTTATGTTAAAGCCTCAGTTTTTTTGGCTTGGATCTCTCTTACCTCTCAGTCAGTCATTTAGCAAATCCTATAGATGCTCTTCGGTGTCTCTTTCTTCCTCCACTGCCATCACAGTGGTACAATCCTTTGCTACTGTATGTGGGAGTTACTGTAATAGCCTCCTAATGGGTCCTACTGTCACTTTCATTTTCTCTTTCCATTCTCTCCTTTTACGCCTAGGGTTGGTCATGTCACTACTATATTAAAAATATTTGATAATTACTTATTGCTTAGTGAATAATATTCAAACTATTTTGTTTGGTTTTTGAGGCCATCCATAATTTGCTGCCACTCTTATCTCTACAGCTTTATTTCAGATGATCATCTTGTATGTAGTCTGTGCTTTGGCCCAAATTGACTTCTTTTCACTTTACTAAATATGCTTCAAGCCCCTCTTACCTCTGTCCCATGGTTCACACGTTGTTCCCTCCGCTTGGAATAGCTGTGCTCTCTTTTTACCTTTGTAAATCCCAATTTAAATGACCCTTCTTTAAAAAAAAAAAATTGCCCCTCATTTTCTCACCAAGGCACTTGTCAGTAGCGACTTTTCCCCAGAGAACTCATGTCACACTCGTATTTGTAACTCCAGTGAATCCAAAATATAATATTATGTATCATAATTATCAGTCTTTGTTTCTTATTCTCTTATTACATTGTAAACTTCTTGAAAGTAGCCTTTGTATATCCCTGCAGTGTTTTGTACAGAGCCCTTTAGGAGTTTAATGTTGGTTGAATTAATCAGTATTACCTGAATTATTTTCTAAATGCCTTTTCTCATTATGTTTGTTAATAAGCATATTTTCTTGAATTGATACAATTCAGGAGACAAAGCGGTGTCATGGGAGGATGTGGGATTGAAAATCGAGACGTACGTTCTAGTTCCAATGCTGTCATCACTCCGTTGTGTGACCTTGAATATCACTTGGCCTCTCTGGACCTTCGGTTTTTTTCCCATTGGATAGTGAGGGATTTCAGTAGGATAACCTCCTGTCCTTCCGAGCACTAATGTCTATGTGGAGAATGCTTTAAAGAAGTGCTCCCAAGAATCCGATGTGAAAAAAGAGTATCTTACTAGACATTTTGTTAATATTGATTACCAGTAACGTTCAAGCATATTCATAGGATATTTGTGGTCAACTCAGGGACTTTCTTGCTCATATTCATTTTATAGCAATATAACTTTTGAAATTATATTATCAATTAGTTGTCAATTAGTATTTATTTTTCTTTTCTTTTTAAATTAGAGCTTAAAGAAGCACAGAGGAGGAAAAAACAACAGGAAGAGAGGTGTCGTTTGGAAGAAAACATTGGAAATGCCGTCTTGGTCTGGAACAACGAAATTTTACCCAACTGGGAGACAATGTAAGAAAAGAAGAGAAAGTGCTTTTAAATTTAAAGCCATTTCTTTGGAGATGAACTCTATGACATCATCATATGTTTAATTGAAATTCATTTAATTGTTACTTATTGAATGTAAGCTATTTACATCCATTAATTTTTAATGGAATGGGTTTTTATTTTTAGATCATATGCTTTACTTAATGTATTGTTAGCTAGCCTGTTGTATCCATTCATGATACAGCAGAAATAACATTGTATTTGGAGTCAGAAAACCTGAATTCAAGCACCAGTTTTGTTACTACTTGGGTTACCTTGGCTTGGGAACTCCCCTGAGATGTAATCATGCCTCTTTCTACCTCGGCACCGTATCCATGGCTGGTAGGGTGTGATAAAGGAGAGAGCAGTGTGCTAGGAATCCAAGTGCCAACACTTTAATTCCAGATTCTGCTGCTTCCTAGTTGTATTATCTTGCACAAGTCACTTAACCTTACTGGTCCCAAGTTTCTTTAACTGTGAAGATGTAATAATTGTAGGATCTTAGACATAGAAGGCTCTCAGAGGCCATCTTGTCTAACCTTTTCATTTTCTAGAGGAAGAAATACCTTTCTGTGTTGTTTTCAAATAAGATCATATGTGTGAAAGTGCTTTGAGATTGTAAAGTATTTGCAAGTGGGACCAAGAGTTTAAGCATTAAATACTTAAGGATTAATGGTGTTTCTCCCCCAAATCTCCCTCCCCCCCCCCCGTCCCTTAGAGTCCAAAAGCATATTAGGCCACGTGATTTCTTATGTGCAGATGGGAGAAGAGATTTTATGTACAACACTGAAGTTATTCTTGGTGGGCCATATTCTTGCATAATACTAGAAGCTACTGCAGAATTGTTCACACGGTAACTTTTGGGTGAACGTATGTGCTGTGTGTTCACAGCCTAGGTAGAAGAAATAATGCTTTGAAGTCTCTGCTAACCACATCACTGGGAGAATGAATATGCAAAGGTTGATGAGTTAAACTGAAAGCTATAGGCCAGATCATTAGTTAATCACAATCAGAATGCAGTTTTATTAATTTCACCCTTATTTAGATGTATTAATTCCATTTCCGTGCCCTATAGCTGATGTGTTTATCTTTAATAATTGGATGTGCATATATAAGGTGCCATAAAAACACTGAAGTTGTGCTGGTTTGCCTAATGCTTTATTTCTATCCAGGTGCTGCTCTCGAAAAGTTCGAGAATTATGGTGGCAAGGTATTCCTCCAAGTGTGCGAGGTAAAGTCTGGAGCTTGGCAATAGGCAATGAGTTAAATATTACCCATGGTGAGTATCTTCTGTTTTCCCTGTATACATGTCACTGATACCGAAAATAGTATTGATTCCCTCACCTCATCTAGGATATTGTTAGGAAGAGTAACTAATAAGTGATGAGCCTGAGAATGCTAAGAGTCCATAGAACAATGAGCTGAGCTCAGAAACTGGGCTTGTAACACTTTCAGTTTTGCATTGCTGTCTTTGTTCTTTGACATTTCAACACAAACCACCTGTTCTCCATCTGTTGTCTGCTGCTTTTCTATATATGTTGGCATAATAAATGTCTACATCTAGAGTTAAGTTACAGTAGATTAAATTACAGTAGTATCAATTATCACAGTCCTATTAAAAGACTCAGAAGTCTTTTAAACATCTTATTATCATCTTGTGAGTGCAGAATGGGGGCAGTGGGATGGAATCAAGTCCAGTCAACCAGCATTTATTAAGAACTTACTATGTGCTGGGGTACTGGGTTAAGCACTGGGGATACAAAGAAAGGTGAAAACAGTCCCTTCTTCAAGGAGCTCACAATCTAGTAGGGAGACAACATGTGAACTATTATATACAAACAAGATAAATACATGGTAACTTGGAGGTGAGCTCAAAGGTAAGGCATTAGTATTTCTTCCACAAGAAAACGCTTCTTGTAGAGGGGCTCATTTTAGCTGAGACTGAAAGGAATCCAGTAGGTAGAGATGAGGAGGGAGGGCATTCTAGGTGTGGCATACAGCCAGTGAAAATGGTGGGAGGTGGGAGACAAAGTGTCTTGGGAACAGAAAAGTAAAGGAGCCAGAGACATTAGTATCATAGAATATGTGGAGCAAGTCAGGTGTAAAGAGACTGGAAAGGTAGGAAGGACCTGGATTATGAAGGGCTTTAAAAGCCAAACAGAGGATCTTCTATCTGATTCTAGAGGAAATTGGGAGCCATTGGAAGTTAATGAGTGATTTGGTCAGAACTCCTGTGATTTAGGAAGATCTCCTTTATGGCAAAGGGGAGGATGGACTGGAGTGTATAAATGAATGAGCAAATAAAACATCCATTAAATACTTAGTATGTACAAAGCATTATTCTGGCACTGGAAATACAATAGAATGGTATGATAGCCCCTGCTCTGAAGGAGCCCACATTCTAATGGGAAGGCTTCAGCTTCCAGTGACATGGGACATCCTCTTGCTCTTTAAAGTGCAAACAGAGCATATGGGAATGCCTCTTCTTTAGTGTCATTTAAAGAAGGAACAGACTTGAGGCAGGCAGACCTACCAGCAGCCATTTCAGTAGTCCAAGTGTGAGGGGAGGAGGGTCTGCACCAGGGGCATGTTAGTGTCAGAAGAGAGAAGAGGGTGTATATGAGACTATATGAAGGTAGAATAAACAGGGCTTGGCAACAGATTGGGGTAGTGGTGGTAGCATGAGAATCTAGAGGACGCCAAAGGTTTGAGCCTGGGTGTCTGGGAGGATGGTGGTGCACTCAGCAGTAATGAGGAAGTTAGGAAGAAAGGAGGATTTTTGGGGGCAAGATAATGAGTTTATTTGGACATGTTGAGTTTAAGGTGTTTACACTGAGTTCAGGGTGTCCAAAAGCCAGTTGGAGATACAAAACTGTAAGTCAGAA
This sequence comes from Pseudochirops cupreus, assembly GCA_028627135.1. Taxonomy (NCBI): domain Eukaryota; kingdom Metazoa; phylum Chordata; class Mammalia; order Diprotodontia; family Pseudocheiridae; genus Pseudochirops; species Pseudochirops cupreus. Next base: position 63,987,461 of record CM053583.1, on the reverse strand, counting down.
GTTAAGGATGTATCAAAAGAACTGAGAATCATAGAGATAATAATTGAATCCATGAGATCTGATGAAATTGCCAAGTGAAATAGTAGAGAGGAACAAGAGAAAAGGACCCAAGACAGAGCCTTAGGGGATAAGACACCTTAGGGGGACAGCAGTGGGTTTCTTCTAGTGGTGATACTGTGTGGCACTCATTTCCCAAATTTTTCCATTCCATAAATGTGTTAGGGACTGTAGGAGATAAGAATATGAATACTATAAAGTCCTTGAGTGTACATAGCTAGTTGCAATATAAGATAGAAGATGATAATGCTGTAAAATGGGTACAAAGTCATATCAGGAATCAGGAAGATAGATCACTTTTGACAGAGGCTGTGGGGTTAAAAAAAGGCATTGTCGTTGCGTCTTGAAGAATCAGTGTAATTTTAGGAGTAGATGGAGATAAGTTAGGAGCTAAAGATGTTGGGGCACATGAAACAGCATGAACCCAGTCACTGAAGTATCAAAATATGGATCATGTTTGTGGAATTCTGAGTAGTCACTTTATTGGAATGTAGAGTGCATGTCCGCATTTAGAGAAGGAGAGGGAAGAGAAGACTAGAGACACGTGCTGGAGCCAGGTGTGAATGATCTTGAGTGGCAGACAAAAAAATCCCCATATGTGAATTGTTGGATACACGATAGTAATGTGATCAGCACAGTGCTTTCAGAAGATGAATCTGGAAATGGAGTCTAGAATATTTTGGAATAGGAAGAAGCTAGAGCTGATAGATAAATGAGAAGTCTTTTGATACAGTACAAGAGAGAACTAATGGGGCCCTGAACTGTGGTGGTGGCATTGGAAAGTGAGGATAGGAGGGATAGGCTTTGGGGGGAGTCTCCCTCTTCAGTACCCTCTTCATGCAAAGATGGTTCTGATATTTTGAGCCTTTGTAACTGGGAAGATGTAATGGGAATGGGAATTTGAAGATCTTCCCTGCCCCTTAATAGACCTAGGGGGGAGTTTGAAGATCTCCCCTCCTTTCAAAGTAAACTCTGCACCTTAATAGGCTGAATGTAATCACATGGAGCCTGTAATGAAGGGAATTTGCTAAAGAGTGGAGCAGAGCCCACAGGAAGCTTCCCTGCTGTGAAGATAAACTCTGCCTCCTAATAGTCTGAATGTAGTCACATGGGAGGAATTTGCTGAAGGGAAGCAGAGCCCACAGGAAGCTGGTCAGAGCTAGCCATACAGTGGGGAAGAGAGAAGATGCTCATTAAGGAGATAGAGAGATTTGTGAGTAAATATTGATCTTATATTGGTTTGTAGGAAGGCTGAAGGATGCTGCGGCTCTCAGTGTTCTTATGGCTTCTGAATATCTTTGGTACTATGATGGAATCGGCTTACTGGTTTTGGGATTGGATTTTCTGGTGTCTAAATAAATGCTTCAGTTCTATCCTCTGGAGAGTTTGGTATATTTGCGATTGAATGTCATGTGATACTTATAATCACGGTCTTTATCATGATTGTGGGCACTGTAAATATTGCGTTGGTGTTACAGAAGATGATAGTGCCATTAACAGAATGGGAGGGTTAGAAGAAAAGCTGATTCTTAGCAATGATGAGTTAGTTCAGTTGTTATACTAGATTTGAGTTGTGTAGTTAGGTTGAGTTTGAGCTTCCTCAATGAAAAATAGTGTGTATACTATTCTTCTGATTCTCGTTGTGTCAGTTCATACACATCATCTGCTACTTCTTTGAATTCCTCCTATTTATCATTTCTTCCTACTTAATAATACTCTGTTATACGACTTCTTTTAAGCTCTTTTGCTTCATAGTTTTGAGGGAATGCACTTTAGCAGGGGTTTCTTCTGTGTGTTTGATTGTGTCAGCTATTTCCCCTCCTGGCTTCATGCCATCTGTAGATTCGATAAGTATGCTCTGTATACTTTCTTCTAAGGTGTTGATAAAAATATTGAACAGCAAAGCACTAAAGACATATCTCTCAGGATGCCCTAGTAATGACCACCTTCCAAGTTGATGTCAGCCCACTTGTGACTGCTGTACTTTCTTGCTTCAGTTATTCAACCAGTTCCAAATCTACCTAACATATTGTCAGGTAGCCCATATATTTTCATCTTATTCACATTTATAACATTGTTGGATACTCTGATGAAATCCATATCCAGATCTACAGCATTCCTCTGATTTGCCAGTATAGTTGTCCTGTCAGAAAAGAAAATAAGATTATACTGGCATAACCTTTGCTTGATGAAGCCATATTGACTTTTTAGTTATCTCTGTTCTCTTTTTGGAAAACTTCTCAACCCTGCTACAAATAAAGTAGACTTTAGGCTCATCATTGGCTTATAGTTTTCAAATTTTACCATCTTTATTTTAAAAATTAACTTTCTTTAGTTCTGCCTCCTATTTTCCACAGTTTTTTGAAGATTGTAGCAGCTTAGCAATCACATATGCTGTTTCTTCAGCACTCTAGAAAATAGTTTTTTTTGCATCTGGTGACTTGAGATTGAAAAGGGCATCCAGATGCTACTTGTACATCTTTTTATTTACCTTAACTCTCTATTTTCTTCTAACAATTTCTGTTCTCTCCCCAGGCCAGGCATTCCCCTCTCCCTCCTTTTTAAAAAGAGGAAATATAAACAAACAAGTTGGGAAGTAGTTTAGTTTTCTCCCTTTAGCGTGCTGTAGTCCTCCAGTGGACTAAACCCTTTGTTATCCTTGTTAGCATTCATTATTAGACTTGTTTGGCCCATTCTTATCTTTAATTCTCCTGACATGATCCTTAGAAGATCAGACTGCTCTTTTGTGTTTATGTTCTTTTAGGATTTGAGTTGAATGTTGAATTCCTTGTGCATGTCCATTAGTGTATTTAAGGCTGTTATAATGGGAAACCAGGTGGTCCGGTGGCTAGAGCATAAAACTTGGAGTTAGGACCTGAATTGGAATTCTGCCTTAGACAATGACGAAGTTACTCAACCTCTCTGTGTGTCTCAGTTTCTTCCTCTGTAAAATGGGCATAACGCCTGTGTCACAGGATTTTTGCAAGAGTTAAAGTATGTAAATTGCTGTGCAAACTTTAAAATGCTATATAAATGCTAGCTTTATAATTCTTGCTCTCTTCCTCATCAGAGCAATTTCTGCTTCTGTCTAAATAGTGTCTTGAGAGCTTTCTATCACATTTATGCTAATTTCTTTTATAAAAATATTAGGTCATTGAATCCTACCTATCCTCTTGCTGAAGCTTTTGAAAATAGCTCTTCCAAAATCTGAGATGCCTGTCAAATTACATGTGACCCTTTACTTCTTAATTGTGAATACTCCTTAACTCTTCTCCCTAAGATTTCTGCTCTTTCTGCTTTAGGAACTAGGTTCTTACCCTTTTGAAGCTTAGTTTCCTTAATTATAAAATCCAATTTCCTTAATTTCTTAAGGAAAACACAATTTTCTTCATTATAAAAAAGGTAACAACAGCTAGAAATACCGCATAGGGCTGGTGTAAAGAATCAAATGAGAGGACTTGTGTAAAGTGCTTTGCAAATCTGAATGCACTCTAAAATGTTAACTCTTATTATTGTTATTTATCCTTGGTCAGAATTAGGTCGAGAATACAATTTCTCCTTCTTGCTTTTATCTTTCAAAGAATGAAATGATCGTTAAACTAAATCACAGATTTATAAGCTGCTGTGCTTTGGACACAAAGAGAAACTCTTATATATGTTTGGATCATTGATGTTCCCATTACTTCATTATTATGCTTATGTGTTCAGTTTTTAATCTGTTTCACAAATTCTTTAATTCCTTCTCTACATCCCCTACCTTCAATTGCTTTTCTCCATCATGGTTCCCCACTCTGAGTTGCTGGAATTTGTCATAGGAGTACATCTTCTCAATGTAGGATGCTGCTCTACCTTTCCCTTTTATACGTTCTGTTCCTTTTTAATAAAGTACTTGCAGAGCTATGATTCAGTTATGAGTCCTATCACACTGGTTTTCAATGATATCTGTGAGTTCATTTGTCTTGGTGTGTTAGAGTCTCCTCTGTTGATTCCTCATGCTTTGTTCATTTATGTATAGATATCTGGAACAACAGATACTTGAGAGTATGGATTTTCTTGCTGGGTCTTTTCTTGGATGTTATCTTACATGTATAATTGATTCTCTTTTCTGCTATTTTTCTCTGTTGTATCTGCTACTGTCTACAACAGCCAGCTGGATTTGTCAGATCTGAGTAAGCAGTTTCCACCTTCCCTTTCCTCTCTTTATTTTAAAGCTTTCTTGTTTAGCATGGTCAGTCTTGTATATCTTTTCATGACAAATGAATTATGAAATATGCGTCAGAAAGTGGGTGTGTGTTAATCTTAGCCAGAACTTGCAACTTATTTGCATTTCTACTCCCAACTTTGGCATTGATTCATTCTTAAATTTACTGAAAAGTAATTCAGAATAAAGAATGAATCCTTACTGTAAGCTGACTTCTTTAGCGTGATCGGGGTCTTTCTTGTTCACTTGTTTTGCTTATTCCATTTGCAATGATCTTTGTCATTTCCAGCCATTTTGCTTCTTTCTTTGACTTCCAGCCTTCACATAGTGGCCAGAATACTCTTGGTTATGCACAAGTCTGACTCCCTTCAGTTCGTTTCTGCTATCTGTGAGATAAAATAAAATTTACTTAGCATTTAAAGCCATTCTGCAGGTCACCTCCAACTTGACCTATTTCATATTACTCCCTTTCATGCAACCTTCCATTCAAACTCACCTACTACCTAGTCCCCGATTTCCTGCTGTCTCCCCTCTTTGTTGATGCTGGCTGACCCTCTGCCCGTATCAGACTGTTGAAATCCTCTTTCTTCAAGGCTCATCAGCTGCCTTCTTCATAAAAACCTTTTTAAATTTTACTAGCTGAAACCATTTTTTGCCTCCTAAAATTTTCTGAGAATGTTTTTGTCTGAATCTTTCCTTTTTTATATATCAACGCTCTGCTCTGCCTTGGGATTTACGCTTCTCTCTGTGCCGTACTTTTGTGTAGTTGGTGTTTAGTACATGCTTTTTGACATGGAATTCCTTTAGAGTAGTAAGATGCAGGGTCTTAAGTCTTCCTTATTTTCCTCTTCCCTTAATTTTATTTTTCTGTTGGCATGGAACTAGGAGAAAGGAAGAAATGTACAGTAGAAGACCTGCAAGTTCCTTTTATTTTCTTTTTAGGGTGAAGAGATTCATCATATGAGTGTAATTTGAAAGCATGGAATACCTTGAGGCTAGTTTTTTTAAAAATAGTATTTTAATAAATAGGCTTTAGTTTACTTTAAAAAGTAAACTTTAACCTACTTACTAAAATATTTTAAACACTGGAAAATATTTGTAAGTATTTTGGCTTTTTTTTCCCTCAAGTTCTAGCAATTGATACACAAAGTGGGTTTTTTAAAATTAAATTTTATTTTATTTTCATTTCCAAAGTCTTTCCCTACTCTTCCTCTTCTCTACCCATTGAGAAAGCAAGAAAAACAAAGCCCATTACAAGATGCATAGTCAAGCAAAACAGATTTTAGCATTAGCCATATTCTAAAAAAGGAAGAAAGAAAGAAAAAACAAATGAAGAGAAGAAAATGTGCTTCCTTCACTCTGCACTCCGAGTCTACTAGTTCTCTAAGCAGAGGTGGATAGCATGTTTCATCATGAGTCCTTTGGAATTGTGGTTGGTAATTGTGTTGATTAGAAATACTAGGTCTTCCAAAGTCGATTATCTCTACTGTATTGTGGTTACTTTTAAAATTTTTCTCTGGTTTTGCTTACTTCATTAAGTGATTTTTAAAATAATTTAATTTCTTTCAGAACTCTATGATATTTGCCTCGCTCGAGCCAAGGAAAAGTGGCGGTCCCTTAGTGCTGGGGCCTCTGAAGCAGAGAATGAAGGTCTGTTTGTATGTGAATTTAGCACACAATGCTGCCATTAAATGTGTGCATTAAAAAAATAAATTAGTGATTTATTTAATTGGATTTTAACATTTTTTCCTTAATTTAAAAGTGAAACTAAAATTTATGAAGACTATTAAGTGTTGGAGAAGAATGCATACTTTACTGTTTAGGAATGAGGATTTTTAAATGGGAGAACAAAACTTTTTAATAGTAACTATAACATAGCCATTCTGGTTCTAAATGAAAATTTCATGTCTAAGTATGCAGACGCTTGTGTACAACCAAGTTTTCTCTTTTAAAATTATTCACATTATTTATGACAGTATCTACAATAGCATCTAGAACTTCAAGGTATAGAATTGATTTCAAGAGAAATGTGTTGTACTTCCCTAAAGGGAAACTACACAGATGCTAAAATATTCTTAGAAATCTTCCAGAGCAATATGGCATTACCATTTTGTTATTTTTAAAGGTAGTTCAGTGTGGTTTTTAAGCCCAGAGAGCAACAAAGGAAACTAGAAATATCCTGCATGACTTGTTTCAAGTAGCTGAAGTATAGTGTCATTTTGTATGGGGACTGCTTTCTAAATAACAGTAGTTTTAGGATTTGAAACTTGAATTATATTATTATAGCATTTTTCATGTGGAGTAATTGGAGTAGTGAGTACATTTTGCTAGCTTAACACTTGAACATTTCTTACTTATAAGATATTACTAGTGGTAAAAATCATAGCAAAGAAAATCTGAGATGAAAGTGAAAAAATTCCTAAAAATTTGAGATCCTAGGCACAAGTAGATTTGGGAAAATAGTTCCAAGTTAGAAAATATTTATTTTTAACTATAACTAGTATAAAGTTTTGATTTTTTAGTCAAAATATTAATTTTTTAACTATAACTAGTATCCAGTTTTGATTTTTAAAATTCTAGTATTCTTATATTCCTGTAACTTTGTAGCTAATGATTTGGCTAATATAGCTAATTTGTCAAATCACTCAGTTTTTAGAGTGCTGGAAAATATCGCACAATGCTCCAGTAATAAGTTGATTTTTAAATTTACTGACTTGGTCAAAAACGAACTGTAAATTCACATGGCCTTTGGTGTAACAATGCTGTGTTAAAATGTTGTGTTCAAAATAAACTCAGTTTTTGCAAATGGTTATGGTACTTAGTTTTAGTTTTATGTGCAGGTAGTGTAGTATATTAGAAAGAACTATATTCTTATTCTGGCCCACTTCCCCTCGCTGTATGTCACTCAAATCTTTGTCCTCTTCTTTCTTTTGAAAGGTGAAAAGAGAATAACTCTGATCTTCTTTAAAAAAAATTAGTCATTACTACTTTTAAAGATAGCTCCTTGATTTAAAATATAATTATGACAGTGTATTCACCAAGAATCCATTAGTGACACACAATTACAAAACCCCTGTTGCTTATCAATATTAACACATCTGTTTCTTATATGCATTGTAATTCTTTGTTTTTGATAGATACAAGTTTTTCTACAGCTGACAGAGAGGCTAGTCTGGAACTAATCAAACTGGACATCTCTAGAACATTTCCTAATCTCTGTATTTTCCAGCAAGTAAGTGGTGTATATTAGATTTTTTTTACACCAGTGATTTCGGCTTAAAATTTGAAGATGATGAACTATACATTTTTATAAATGAAATATCAGAATATATCACTTTCCAGTTTTTGAATATTCTATCCTTAATGACATAGAAACCCTTTACTTATACTATTTTAAACACTTATTTATTGACATGTTTTAACTACTTGCCTTCACATTTTAGGCACATATCTCAGTGTGCACTGAATTAACACTACCATATATGTGCATCAAAGATTTACTGTGTCTGAGAGCAGATGAAATGGATAGCTTTACACATCCTTTTGAGTCTGTAGAATGAACATAGAGTATTTTGAAATGCACACAGTCAGAGCAACCTAATCAATCAAACAACATTTAAGTGCTTACTGTGTGCCAGGCATTACTCTAAGCACCACAGTTACAAAGAGTGTAAAAACAGTCCCTTTCTTCAAGGAGTTCACATAGGAGAGGGGAGTGGGAGTTGCTTAAGTTCTATCCAGACCTCTGTAAGTGGTGCTATGGTTTTGGTACAGTGAAAGCCCAGGATAGTAAGCTCATTTTCTTATACAAATTGAACTTGTGGCTCTGAACCTCACTCATGACCTGTGCTCTGAATTCATCCTTGGCTTAATTTCTTGTAGCACAGTTCCTGGCACATATTGCTTTTTCCTTGTGTATGGGTTCTCCACCCCTATTCTAAATGGTGAATGTGTGCAAGTCACACATTGCAAGTAGTTGAAGGAGAAGGGAGCAAAACTGGTGACTTCATATATTTTGAAATAACAAGGGATTAGCCATAGGATTAATATGTGAGGTTGTGTTTCCTGCACATTCAAATCTAACCTGCTGCTTTTCTAAAGGTGCTAGGCTCTAAATTTTGTTAGTGAGATAACTTCATAGTATTAACTATGGATCGCTGGTAACCCATGTGAAAAGTTACCCCCAGTGCTAACCGTACTTATGCATGTGTTGTTTTTGGTGTGTTGATTGTTATAGGGTGGTCCATATCATGACATGTTGCACAGTATTTTGGGCGCTTATACTTGTTACAGACCGGATGTTGGTTATGTAAGTGAAGTTATTCTTCAGTGTTTTGGGGTGGCATATATAAGCTGAACAGAAATAGAACTTTGTGTGCGTGTGCGTGTGTGTGTGTGTGTGTGTGTGTAGCATACTACAACAGAAAATCTCAAGTTAAATTACATGGCCTCATCATTTTTGATAAAGAGAGAGAATTAGAAGTCTGCTGGTAAATGGCCTATCCCAGATTGCATAGTCAACAATAGATATAGAATTTCTGCTACAGACCCTTCTAACCACGGCATATTGTTTAAAATCTGATTGCTTGACATTTCTGTTTTTGTGCCCACTTGCGCTAGTTAATTTCTTCACCTTCATAAAAGCTTGTTTTCTGAGAAAGGATAAAGTACACACGTTGAGGGAATTTTTTTTTCAAGTGTGCTGTGAAAATGAGTTTTTGTTTACTATTATATGCTTCATCTTTGGGATTAAAAAGACAGGCAGTTTGAGACAAACAGAAAATAATAGGGATTAGAGGGACAGACATGAATGGGGCTAGGGAAAAGAGCAAAGACAGATGAAGATCATGAATACAGTCCCTGGTCCATTTTAATGTTACCTACTGAATTCTAAACATTGAGTTTCAGTAGTGAGATTGCTGGTGGTGGGGGAAGTAGATAGGAAAGGGGCTATTAATTTCCCTTGTAATATGTTGGAATGGAGAATGATAGATATATTTTGAACCATAAGAACACCCAACTTTTAGTTTGCAAAATATAGTAAAAATGTGCACTGTGTATGTATACGTACCTATTTTGGTTGATACGAGTTTAATATTTTTCTTCTTTTAGGTTCAGGGCATGTCATTTATAGCAGCAGTATTGATTCTGAACTTAGATACTGCAGATGCCTTTATTGCATTTTCTAATCTTTTGAATAAACCTTGTCAAATGGCTTTTTTTCGAGTGGACCATGGCCTTGTGAGTATTCTGTAGTTGCTATGATAATTTTTATGAAATGTTCCCTGTTTATCAGTGGTGTGCAAAGAACTAATTTTTGTTGTCAGTTACTCCTTGCTCTATCTACTTTACTTTTGACGCTCTGAGACTTTTAAGTAATTTAGCTCATTGCTGTTTAAAAAAAATAAAAGTCGCTTTTTCCAGCAGCATTTTTCAGAAGTGATACGTAGCCTAAGTAGATCCTAATCATTGGCAAAATCAAACTGAATGATATTATTAGAGGCTGTAGTTGACCACCAAGTTTTGTTAAGGGGCATAATAGTACAGTAGCACGTTTCTTTTATGAGTAACGGTGACCTGGAATGAACTTGATTATAAAATTTTCAACTTATCCAGAGTAATCACTCTATAATTGAATTCTGTCATTCTAGTAATTGTCAATTTCCAAACTTCACTTTAAGAAATGAAATTAACTCAGATTTGAAAATCATAGTGTAGTTGTTGGCTTATATAATTTTTAAAAAGTACTGGGAAAATATCCAATATCCCTAGATATTAGTGATTATTAACTTTGTTGGTAACACAGTGGATGAAGTGCTGGTCATAGAGTCAGGAAACCTTAAGGTCAAAATCCAGCCTCATACATTTATTAGCTGTGTAACGGACCCTGGGCAAGACATTTAACCTTTATCTAGCTAAGTTTCTTCATCAGAAAAATGAATGTTAAAACACCTTTGATGTGAGAATAAAATGTTAACATTTCTAAATATTAACATTTCTAAAGTATTTCACAAACCTTGAAGCACTATTTAAATGTTATTATGAAGTAAATTTAAAAGGTATAAATTAGACTGTCAGTTATTTGTTATTATGTATTAGAAAATCCAGAGGATTTGCAGTCAGAAAACCTGGATTTCGGTATTTGCTTTGTTCCTTATTAGCTTCGTGACTTTACACAATAAGCATACTATTTACTTACACAGTAAACTTACTACTTTCCTTCCTCGTCCATAAAATGAGAGTATGGAAATAACTGACCTCTCTGATTCCTCCCAACTTTAAATCATACTATTAAGGAACTTTGCGTTAAAATTGCTTTTATTTAGTTTTAAAATTTATTTCTTACTTGCATAAATATTTCAAACCTTACAGGTCGTTTGTCACTACTAAGACTCTACCGTAATTAATTAGCTCATTTTGTTTGTTGTCAGTTTTATAACACCTTTTGGAGTGTAGAATACTTTAACGTTTCTGGCCACTTATTAGGGGTCGCAGTGTAGAAGTGACTCCTGTAATGTTCGATAAACTAAATGACCTCTAAATTGCCATTGTACTCTGGTTCTTTTGAGGAGTTTTTCCTTTAGAGAAGAAAGAGAAGGATTTATTTTTCTTAAACTTAAGAATTAATGTCAATAAAGTGGAAGAACACATCTTTGCAGATACACATGTAACTAGATTAGCTTTTGTGTCAAACTGAGCTTGTTGAAGAAAAATATCAATATATACTCTGTGATTTAGGCTCCTCTATCAGAAACTTAATTTAACATTAATCTGTGTATCCAAGCCATTTCTAGCTTGGAGAGAGAGGTGTCCAAGCTGGTGTAGTCTTCCATTCCCTCTGACATGACTTTGTCAAAGGAAGATGTGAGGCACATTTATAGAAATTGTGAACAAGGAAAAGATACATTAAAATGTAATCTTTGTTAATCTTTAAGTATTGTTGAGGAACCAGGTTGCCTGGACCACTCTTCTTCCTCCTGAGCAAGCGAAGGGACCTCTTCCCTTCCACTCTATCTTAATGCTTTCTCTGTGGAGAATAAAGGCAGCCTCCAGCACCAGTTATTTCAAGTGGATAGGGAGGCACAGATGTGAACAAAACCTAGGGTGCTTCTTTTAAAAGGCTGGAAATCCCCCTTGTCCATTTCCTAAGAAAAAGTTTTTTATCATCATCCCGTCACTTGCCTTTCCAAGGGGCTTTCCCCTAAGGATTTTGGAAAGAGTTCTTTAAACTCTTCTTTCTTAATATTCTCTGTTTTACTAAAAAGATCCTTTTTTAAAAAGTATGCTTCTACAAGTTAAAATTAGGTGTAAGCATATTTTTTTCTTGAAAGAGCAATTCAAGTATTTGAGTGCTGGGGCACTATGCTTGATGCTCTCTTGGATGCACAGATAAGAGGATGGTGGGAGTATTGCCTAATAAAGGTTGAATTTGTTTTATATAATGTTGGCTTTCTGACCAAGATATGTAGAATTAATATTTTTGTGGTAATCATTTTCTACAAAATTCTCATTTTGTGGTTATGCAAAATTATATAAGTTGCAACAAAAAAAGTGATCACTCATTTAAAGGACTATTTTACTTTTGTAAAAATACATTTAATTCTCTCATAATGCCTTTTTTAAGAAGTTGATCATAGGGGCAGCTAGGTGGCACAGTGAATAGAGCACTGGCCCTGGAATCAAGAGGACCCGAGTTCAAAGGTGACCTCAGACACTTAATACTAGCTGTGTGACCTTGGGCAAGTCACTTACCCCAATTGCTCTGCCTTCCCCCCTCCAAAAAGCAAAAAAACAAAAACAAAACACACACATACTCACACGCAAGAAGTTGATCATGAGAATGTTTGATCTTCCATAACTATTTGAAACCATGCAGCACCTCCTCTCCCTTCTTTATTGAGGTAGGGGGTGGGGAGGCTGCAGATGTAGAAAATTGCTTGGTTGTGCTGAACTGTGCTCCCCCCCCCCACATTAAAATATCCTTGTTACAAGTAAGGACAATTTGCTGGTCATGAAATGATGTAAAAGCACAAGATATCAATAAAAATGGGATTAACAAAAGAGGCGTGTGAGAGTACAAGTCTCCCAGTGAGAAGACGTGTGTTTTCAGCTCTTCTGCCCGGTAGCTTTGCAGCCTCGGACAGACCGCGTAGCTCTCTGAACTCCTCTCCTCCTCTGTCAGGTGAGGAGAATGTTTGCCTACTTTCTTCCTCAGGCTGTTAAATGTCTATGAAATCTACCCCCTCCACCTCGCACCCAGACACTGAAGCTCTGTGGAAATGTACGCAGGCACTTCTCTCATTAATTCCTGTGAGACGCGTGGTGATGGTGGTGACAGTCAAAGTAGCCCTCGAAGCTGAGCTACCTTTCGGGGTACAGAGTTTTCTCCTCACGCCAGCCAACACAAAACTTAGTCGTCACAGGACTTGCCAAATACTAATATAACTCTTTCCCAGAAAGAGACCTAGGACGTGCCTTTTCCGATAAAGCAGTCTCTGTGTTGGTTTGTTTGTTTGTTTGTTTAACACAAAAAGTATTATTGTTACTCCAGGCTGTTTCCAATGAATCCATGTTCTGACTTTTAAAAAGAATAGATTGGAACAATTCCTAAAGCCTATGCCTTTCATGAACAATGTTGATTTTTTCTGTGAGGATTGAATATGATAAATGAATATATATTAAACAAGGCTGACTTGTATAAATAATTTGTTTAGTAGTAAATTTCACATTGTTTCCACAGATGTTGACATACTTTGCAGCATTTGAAGTATTCTTTGAAGAAAATCTGCCAAAATTATTTGCCCATTTCAAGAAACATAACCTAACTCCAGACATCTATCTAATTGACTGGTAAGACTTAGAGATTTATTCTATGTTCATTTCCATACAAACTCCCCACTTTTTCTAAGTTCTGTCTTCAAGGACCAGCTCTTAATATGTCTTTTTTCCACGAAACCTTCCTCAGCTGTCTCAGTCATAGATGATTCCTTTACAGAGGAAAGCTAATTGTCTTTGTCATTGTAAATCTATACCTTGCTACTTGTTTCTAGCCATGACATCAGTGTTTTTAAAAGCACGATTTCTTGAATGATGAAAGACTTTGCTTGTGGAGGGTGAATTATTAGTGTAACCTTATTAGTAGTAGAGTAGATTCAGCTGTCTTCTTAAGGATCACTTCTATGCCAGTTTGCCTGGATAGATTTGTTGCTATTGTCTGGAGCTCATAGGCTCATTAGGTTCCATGCAGTGTTTGTAAAATGAAACAAAATTTTGACACATGTCAGAAACCATTAATGACCAGTCCCTAAGCTTGGAAGTAGCCACTGTGGCACAATTAATATGTGGTCATAGACCATTGATTGGAAAATGCTTATCTAGATTAGTGGTCTCCAAAGTAGGGAGCCACAGCTCTCATAGAGTGCATAATCAGCCACCCAGAGAGTAGGCATCTGGGTTAAATCTCACTCTCCCGATTTTAGCCAGTCCCTAAGCTTTTCTTCATCACAGCCATGCTACAGAGACTTTATGCCCTTCCCCACCATTGTGACTATTGAGGCTTAACTTCATTCTGGGTCCACTGAGCATCTCCCCCTCACTCCCCCCAGGGCAGTTATAATCTAGCCATGGCCACAGACACTAGCAACAGGCAAAATCCCCCTCCCCACCAGTGTGCCCAGACTTTGCCCCCCAGATTACCAAGAGATTACAGCAGACAGTCTTGACAGTAGGACAAAGTTAGCTGTGTGACATGAGCAGGCATGCATCCAGTTTTTTTTCCCTTTTTTCTTTCCCCTCAAACCCACTTCTCTTCTCAACTTTCCATTTTCTGTTCAGACATTGCCATTCTTCTAGGGACCAGGAATTGTCATTCTTTTTTTCTTTTCTTTTCTTTTTTTTGGAGGGCAATTGGGGTTAAGCGACTTGCCCAAGGTTACACAGCTAGTAAGTGTTAAGTGTCTGAGGCTGGATTTGAACTCAGGTCCTCTGGACTTCAGGGCTGGTGCTGCCCCGAAGCCCCAAAGAATTGCCATTCTTACTCTCACTTCACATACACAATCACTTGTCAGGTCTTGTTCTTATCACTGGCATTTCTCACAGCACAGAGGACTAACACCCTCATTCAGGCCCATTTCTCACCATGAACCATTTCAGTAGCTCCTCTTTGGTCTTCATTCTTCAGGCTTCTCCCCACTCCAGTCCAGCCTCCATTAGGCTGCCAAAGTGATTTTCCTAAAGCCACATCAAAAGTCAGTAAGCATTTATTTGTTAAATTGGCTTACTTTGTGCCAGGCACTATGCTAGGGATCCACAGCACTAGGGATCCAAGGAAGGCAAAACTCCCTTCAGGAGCTCAAAATCTAATGGGGGAGACAATATGCAGACAATTATGTACAAACAATTGACATATGGGACAAATGAGTCATATCTTACAGAAGGCAGGATTTTAGCTGAGATGTGGAAGAAGCCAGCAAAGCCAGGAGGCAGGAGACATAGAGGATGGTGTCAGTGGATGGTAGTCTCTGGAGGGCAGTGGGTACAAGGAAATGAGAAGAGTAGGAAGGGGCCAAACAGTGATGAGGTATAGGTTTTGGGGGATTTCTAATGAGAAATCCTTTCTAGGTTCAGCATCTGAAAAGAATTACAGGCTCAGCTTTCGGCAGATTTATAAAAGTTTATTGTTACACAAGGGCTCGCAAGGTGCAAGGGGAGTGGTGGGGGTCAAGGAAAGCCTGAAAGTGTGACGCTCTATAGTGGGCAGGGGTCTGATAGAAAAAGCCTACCTGCTAGAAAAGCCTACCTGCAAAGAGCAGGAGTCGAGAAACACAGTCTTTAAAGACCTAATACTGTCAATCATAAGTTCATTAGGCTAATTAGGGATACAAAGGTGGAGTTAGGGAGGGGCCAGGGAGTGGCCAATACTTAAAGGGACATGTACCCTTCACATCAACTGCGCATGTGTTTTACCCATAATTCACTAGGAGAAACAGCAGAGCGCCAGGGCTTGGAGGTGTGGTTTTAGCCCCAAAACGTCTCTAGATTTGAGGTCAAATTAAATGAGATGTACCCATCCAGATTTGCAAATGGATGAGTTTTGTTTACTAGAACAAAAGGAGGTAGTGCCTTGAAAGGAGAGTTAATGGTTTCAAAGGAAATACCTCTAGGCTGGGGGCAGGGGAGAAACAGTTAATGCTTTACAGCTGGGGGGAGGGAAGGAAACAGAGTTAAACTGATTTCATAAACTGATCATACATAGACAAGACTGAAGTTATAACTATGCCACAAAAATCACCCCAAAATATATTACATAGGCCATTCAGCACTGTTTCGTTAGGATTTTATACGTGATCCTAGAGGTTATAGGGAATCACTGGAGTTTATTGAATAGGGAGGTGACATGGTAGAATGAGGGTTTTGGACTTAGGTTATGAGCCCAGGAGGCTGGAAAATGGTGGTGCCCTGGGAAGGGTTTGGAGAGGAAGAGGAGATGATGCATTCAGGTTTGAACTTGTAAGATCTTTGAGATATCCGGTAGACAGTTGGAGAGTCAAAACTGGAGGTTTTGGAAGGTCAGGAAGAAGATTAAGGGTGGATAAATAGATCTGAGAATCATTTGTATAGAAATGATCATTGAATCCATGGGAGCCAGTGAGGATAGTGAAGGTCTGATCAAATCTCCCCTATTCAGTAATCTTTGGAGGGTGGCTTCCTATTACCCTAGGGTCGAATGTGAAATCTTCTGATTGGCATTTACAGCTCTTCACAGCCGAGCCCCTTGCTGCCTTGCTCTCTGCACTCCATGGTCCGGTGGCACTGGTCTCCTCTCGGCTCTACTGCCTCCCGTCTCTGTGCCTTTGCCCTGGACGCCACTCATGCCTACAGTGCCCTCCCTTTTCACTTTTGCTTCGAGGAATCCGTGGCTTCTTTCAGGAACTGACTCTGCTGCCCATTCTGTCCATCCTGCCCTCGCCTCCCCCAGCTGCTAGTGCCCCTACCCCCTCCAAGGCTACCTTGTATTCATAGCGTATATATTTAGCATTTATATGTAAGCTGCCTTCTGTTAGATGGTAGGGAACGTCTCACTTCTGTCTTGGTGTCATCTTCCTGGCTTGGCAGAGTGCCTGACATAAGCAAGTGCTACATAAGAACTTGCTGATCATTTGATAAGGCATGGATTTTAATCTGCTTCTCGGCTTGGGCCACTAGCTGGGGCAGTGGGGAGAGCGCCAGGTCTGCGGTCAGGAAGGCCAGACTTCAAGTGTGGATGGATGCTCATTTAACCTCTTTTTGCCTCAGTTTCCTCTTCTGTAAAATGAGCTGGAGGAGGAAAAGGCAAAACCACTCCAGCGTCTTTGCCAAGAAAACCCCTAAAAGGATCACAAATTGTCAGACACAACTTTAAAAGACTGAACAATAGCAACCACAGGCTGGTGCCCCACCCCCTCCCCCCCAGTAAGAAGAGCCAGTCTGTCAGTGTTCTGATGTAAATGGAATCATGCTCAAGAGAAGGTGTCGGGAGGAGGAATCCCCGACATGTTCTGGTATCTTGTTTAGCCACATTCCTGGGCAAGGCACTTCACTCCCATTTGCCTCAGTTGCCTCATCTATAAAATGGGCTAATAGCAGCACTTACCTCCCAGGGTTGTTGTGAGGATCCAATGAGATGATGTTTGTAAAGTGCTTGGCGCAGTGGCCTGCCTAGGACCCAGGAAGAGCTCTGCAAATATTCGCTGTTATCACTGCTGTTGTTGCTCCTTCATCCTCTCCCTGTTTTTGAACCCAGGTGTAGGATTTGACATTTATTCCTCTACATTTTATCTTCCTCTATTTGGCATATCATCGTAGATGGCCAGGATCTTTTTGGCTCTGAATTCTGCCATCTACCTTCATGCCATTCACAAATTCAATTATCTGGGTACCTATGCTTTCATCTAGGTCACTGATAAAAACGTTTAACTGTATTGGGTTTCAAGGACTTATAGAAGGCAGAACTACACACTTCTTACTTGCTTCTGATGGCTTTGCCAAGAGGTGGGCAGCATGGCTTCTTGCAGAAAGCAGTAGTCCAGGGGCCAGGAAGGCCGGATTTTATGTCTGACCTCTGACACATTCTGACTTTGTAATCCTGGGCAAGTCAGGGAAATGCTTAGTGCTTGAGCAGCTTTCTAGGACTATTAAGCTGCATAAAAGGTGCTGACTGGCATTGCTTTTGTAAAGTAAATGTCCTCACTCTTGTCAAATAAAAAAAACAGTTAACATTCAGCTCTACATTTTAGGCTCAGTTCTTCCAGAAACAATTTTTATTAATTTAACATTATTCTAAATTCAAGCCTTGTTTCTGTTTGGGGAAAAAATGTCTAAATTCTCATAGACTCCTCATGATTTCACATAATTTGAAGTAATATTTGTAGGAATCTTGAATAAGGAAAAGATCACAATATGATAAAATATGGTTTGAGGTTAACCATCAGTTTTAGTAGAATAATAGCCATTAATCTTATCTTAAAACCACTCAATTCCTTCTTTGACTCTGCCCTTAGGTTGGCCCTATCTCTAATCTTATCTGGGGGTGGGGGAAAGCTGCTAACTAATCAAGTAAATTATTTTAAACTTGGTTTCCATTCTTAGTCCATTTTCCCTGGGGATTTAGTTTTTGTTTTTGACCTCTGATGTGATTTTGAGAAAGAAAAGCCTAGAAGGATTTTAAACTAGAGAAATATTTGTTTCTTAATATTTTCAGTTGAACAAACAATGAAGTTTTGAATATGGTTCTATACACCAGAGTTCCCTAGATATGATGTCACAAGTCCAGTCCCTATCTTTTCTTTGCAAAGAATGACCTTCAAACTCCAGAAGATGGGACAAAAATGACTAACAGGGAATCTAAGTCCAAAGTAACTGAGAACGTAAAGGATATATTTGCTTTCAGTGGGTTCAGCTCACCAGACCCAGATGAACTTTTTCCAGGGATAGTCAACATACAGATGAAATAACTGATTATCTTTGAAAAATAACGGAAAACAATTTAGGTACATACGACAGGTAGACATGATCCTGATTTTCAAAAGTGAAAAGCAAATTGTTTATCTTTTATCTGGAAACCCTAGATTTTGGTTATAATACTCCTGGGAGTTTTTATTTTGGGTTTTCTTTTAGGAGATGACCACTGGATTCCGTTTTCCTTTGTTGTCTGATTCTAATAAGATGTGGGTGGCATTTTTTTAAAAAAATAATTTCTTGAAATATTACAGATAGGCTCTTTTTTTGGTCATAGTTTTCACATAGTCCAAGGATTCTTAAATTATTTTTCTAGACCAGTTATTTGTGATCTGAGGTACCTTACATTTTTTTTCTATTTTCTTTAGTTTTTTTACTTTGTTTTAATAATTCTTGTTTTTAATTTCAGTCCAGTCCATTCTAGTTTTTAGGGAGGTTGTTGCTTGGGTATGGTTTAGTACCTTTTACGCTAAGCTGTTAATTCTCTTTTTAAAGTTTTTCTCCCATAGCTGTCATTTCTTTTTCATCTTTTTCCTCTACTGTTCTCATTTCTTCTAAGTTCAACAATTGTAGGTGAATTTGCCTCTAAGCTGTGTTTTTCCTTTAGGTTTTGCTCGTTGATGTTCTTGGGACCATTACCTTCTTCTGAGTTTGTCTCAGATGCCTTGTCACCACATGGCTTTGTATGGCCATGCTGTTATTATTATTATTACTCATTCTTCTAATTGTATTTGCTAAATCGAGAGTTTATATTCAGGCTGGATGGACTCTGCATACTTTCGAAGAGAATGTGCGATCCTTGTTTGGGTTCAGATTTGTATTCTCTGGTGTCCAGATGCTGCTTTCTCCGGATATCTAGTGTTTTTAAGGATCTTGGGTGGCTTAGGCCAAGGACCTACAAATTCATTGGGCCCAGAGCAGTCTGGTCTAGGATGAAGTCTGATTAATGACTTCTGGTTTGGGTTTTGCAAGCTCCTGACCTGGGTCTAGACAACACAGCTGTAGGCTTCCCTCAGTTGGAGTTTCAATAAGTTGCTTTTGGGCCAGACCACTGGAAGGCCTTGTAGAGGGATGGAACTCAGGCTCAGTCACCTGGTCTGACCTCCCTGCTTTTGCTCTTCAGCTGCAGGTCTCAGACTAGGCAGAAGCTGAACCTGAGACCTTGCTCCAGGGTCTGAGCTATTTAGCTGCTGTTTGCTTCTGTTCCTGCTCTTTCCCCAGTACACAGCTTGGGGCACATCACTCAAGCCTAGGTGCGGGGCACATCCTCAACGAAAGCTAGATCCATGATCTGATTCAGCTCTCCAAACAGCACAGCTACTTATTGCCTCCTATTCCTGCTCCTTCCACAGTTTTGGGCCCCACTGTTCTCCTAGTTCTACTCCTAACTGTGGGTTTTTCCACCTTGGTTCCATCCATGTGTCCTTCTCCACTTTCCTAGATCCCTTTTATCTGTTGTCTTCCCCCATTAGAACATAAACTTCTTAGGAACTCTGATCAACACAGTAACCCACCACAACTCCCAAGGCCTCATGATGAAACATGCTGTCCTCTGAGCAGAGAAGTGATAGAGTCAGAGTTCAAATCAAAACAAATTTTCCCTTCCTTCCTTCTTTCCTTTTTCTGTCTCTCATCCTTCTTTCTTCTCTTCCCCCCTTTCCCCTGGAATTTGTTTTGCATACCTATATTATTTTTTAGTAGGGCATCTGAGGTGAAGCAGTGGAAAGAGTGCTTGGCCTGGAATTACGAAGGCCTGAATTCTAATCTGGCCTCAGACATTTACTAGCTATGTGACCCCAGGCAGGTCACTTAACCCTGTTTGCTTCAACAACACCACCACCACCACAAATTTTTCTTTCCTTCTCAAGGGGTGAAAAAGAGGAGAGGAAGAGGGAAAGATTTTGGATCTGAAAACAAAATTGAATTAAAAAAAGAGAAGTAAGCTGTGAAAAATAGAAATTTGTAGTTTCATGTACAATCCTACTCTACATTGCACATGGAAATACTTCATATGGTGTTTGTTAAATTTAGAATAACGCTTAGTATGCTGAGTGCCTGGCATATTGCCAGTGTTTAATAAATCTATCTACTGGAACCTTGATAGCTGCCTTCTTAATGGGTAGAAATTGGGTGGGGAAGGTTAAAAGTTTGTTTAAAGAACATTTCCTAATAATTAGTTATAGAGATAAAGGACAATGACTGTACCAGTGATATTATTGAATGAAGAACCTCCTCTCTGTGCAGATTAGCACCTCTCTGCAGCTTAGTCTTAGAGAGTTGCCAGACAGGTTATTAAGAAAAAAAACAACACACAACTTGCTTCACTCGTTTCCTCATGATGCCAAGAGAAATTGAAGAAAGCTTCCATGAAGTTGGGTAGACCTCTTGTTGAAAATGCAAGGGAGGATGTGACTAGGAGTCATGGAAGATTGGGAAGGTCTAGATGGCCTTGAGTGGTGTCATTGGAGGAAGAGAGACTATTTAGCCCCTGGAGTTGTACACTGTCAACACTGATCCAAAACCAGATCAAGATTGAGTTGCTGACACTGTCTTTCTGGCAGGGAATCTTGTTTTGCTTCATCACTTGACACTCCCTTACTTGATGTAGATGTGAGGGTACAGAACATTTCATAACTGTCAGTGCCCTCCTACGCTGATTTCAATGTTCAGACAACAAAGAATACGTATTTTGTGGGAGGTATGAGATAAGGTCATTTAAGTTGTCAAAATATTTCCAGTAATAATCAAATGAAAAATTTATAAGGAGATGTAAGTTGATTTTGGAGGAAAAAAAAGTCTTGAATTAAGGGATTTGATTGCTCATTTCCTGCTTAGATCTTTCACAAAATTTTAGTTTTACCAACATTTTTGACACAATAATCTTACTATTATGATGAATGTTTACTTTTTGAAGAAGACTTTTAGGGTTGAATATACCCTGTTTACTGGTCAGTGCTCCTGCAAGGATAACATCCACAGCTCCTAAAGACCCAGAAAAGAAAGTTCTTGTCACCAAAGTCCCTGGCATCATGACATGATTCAACATCAGAACCAGATAAGATTTTATCAGTGGAAATGACACTAAAGAAGTGATGTCATCTACCTTGCCTCTCTACCGTAAGGGTCCCCTATGAGACCTTTCCATCTGACTTGGAGCCAAAGCCTTCTGCTCTATGGAAAACCAATCCAATAGGGAATCATCATGTTCAAATATTGATTTTGTACTTCTGATAGCAGATTTTTTAATACTCTTTACTTAAAAGACTGCAATTTTCTCAGTGTAGATAGTTCTTCAGTTGACAGGGATTATGAGCTTTTCATAACTTAAATCATTATGGTGAGTTGATATAGTTAGTAACTAGTGTGAATCTCTCCAGTCTTAGCTAAAGTGGATCTTGGACAGCAAATTTGAGTAGACCTGTGATAGAAGTCTTACTGACTTGGCCTAGGACCTGGCAGAATGGCTTAGACTTTCTTAAGCTACAAAGTCACTTGCTTGTTATCATGAAGCATCTGAGGAATGTGGAAGAATCTTGAATTCCCAAAAGTTAGGCCAGTAGAGCACTGGTGCTTGTAGGTTTTTTAATGCTATGAAAAGTCTTCAGGTACTGTCCTGGTGATATCCTGTGGCTGCTCCTTGAGTAGTGACAGATGAATGATAGAATACATTTTGATCTGGAAGGAACTTCAGAGACCCTCTGGTCTGAATCCCTCATTTTCTACCTGAGGAAACTAGATTTAGGCAGATTAAAAAGCTCAACATCAGTAGACTGATCCATAAGTGATGTGTTTTTGGCCTTGGGAACCCATGAAACAAAGAAAAACTTAAAGGGAATCTCAGTTTGCAAGGTTCCCTTTATCTGTAGTGACAGTGATTTGGTTGGTGAGGGCAGTAAGTTAGGGGGCAGGAAAAAGATGCCAAGAGTCACATACAGATAAAAGCTATACAGATTAATGTATTAACTGTTGATATTCCAAATGTGAGATTCTTGTTAATTGAGTTGATATACCTGGAGCAACTGAATCCCATTGTTGCCATGACATATCATATGACAAAAGCAAGTTGCTACTGGATGGAGGCTGACCCAGAGATTCTCTTTGGAGAGGAAGTAGTGGAACTGGCAGAGTTCTTTTTAGCACATGACCAAAAGCAGTAAGGAAGAGAATTGTTTGGCATTTTCGGTCATCTTGCTTTTGCCATATTCATTGGGAACATTTATAGAAAGACCACAGTGAAGATAATTCACTCCCCACATCCAGTCTGTTGCCAAGTCCCGTCATTTCTACCTTCATAACCTCCATTATTTTCCTCTTCCCTCACATTGCTACCTTCCTGGTGCAGGACCTCATTGCCTCATTCCTGGACTACTGCAGTAGGCTGTTGATTGGGCTTTCTTTGCTTCAGATCATCTCTGATTCAGCTATTGAATCTTCTTAAAGTCCAGGTGTAACCATGTCACCACCCTCACCTATTCACCAAACTCCCATAGCTTGCTGTCACTCCCACAACCAAATATAAACCCCCTTTTTAGCTTTTAATGCCTTTTCTACCCTTCTAGTCTTATTGTGCCTACTTCCCTCCACATAATTTATAATTCAGGGGCAGCGGACTTTTTGTTGTTCCTTATACAAGACACTCTATCACCCAACCCTGGATGTCCCTCTGGCCTCCTTCACGTCTCAATCAAAGTCCTGCCTTCTACAGAAAGCCTTTCCTGGTGTTCCTTAGAGTTGATGCCTTCCCTCTGAGATGGTCTCCATCTTATCTTTTTGTATGTGGTCATTCAGCATATTGTCTTTCCCTCTAGACTGTGAGCTTCTCGAGGGTGGGAACTGCTTTTTGTCCTTTCATAGCATCCCTAGTGTTTAGTATGGTGACCATCACAAAGTAAGTACTTCATGAAACTCTGAACCGAGATGGCAGTTGATACAGTTGGTGTTGAAGAGAAAAAAAAGATAGAATTTGGCAGGTCAGCTTACTGGAAAAATTAATTTTACTTCTTTGCTGACCCCTGCTGGGAAAAACTGCATTGCCCTTTCTTGGAAT
The DNA here is from genome assembly GCA_028627135.1 of Pseudochirops cupreus. Lineage (NCBI taxonomy): Eukaryota > Metazoa > Chordata > Mammalia > Diprotodontia > Pseudocheiridae > Pseudochirops > Pseudochirops cupreus. The sequence continues at coordinate 63,964,161 of CM053583.1, read as the reverse complement.
GTTATATATGTAGAATTAGATGCAGTATGTAGCAATATATTTAAGTAACTTGTATCTCTTTAGTAATTCAAATCCCATTTAGTATGGAATAATGCCAATGAAATTTGAAATGTATTTGAAAAACAGAGTGCTTATGTAAGTGCATTTGTGTATAAAATCTGAAAATGTAAGCAAATATATCATTAGCTTTTCCCCCATTTGTTGTTCAGTCACTGACTCATGTCTAACTCTATGTGACCTTTTGGACTTTTATCCATAGAGTTTTCTTGGCAAACATACTGGAATAATTTACTATTTCCTTCTCCAGTATACCCTATTTTACAGATGAGAAACTGAGGTAAATAGGGTTTAAGTGACTTGCCCAGAGTCACACAGCTAATACATGTCAGAGGCCAGATTTGAGCTCAGATCTTTCTGACTCCAAGCCTGGTGCTTTATCCACTGCACCATCCGATTGCCCCATTTTTTTTATTAGCATCATGGAATGAATTGTTTTAGGACAAAGAATAATTTTTCAATGTTAGTGACTTAGAACATGCTTAACTGCTCTTTAAAATTATTGCAGAGCCTAAACAACTCATATCAAAGAAAGAAACTAGGGCTTCTGTTTTAGGTATACTTGTTTTTAAAAGGTTCAGACCATGACTATATTTAAGAGTTTTCTTTTTGCCTGATCTCAGACCTGAAAAACTTGTCTTCTCATTTTCAGGATTTTTACCTTGTACAGTAAATCTTTGCCACTTGATCTGGCATGTCGAATATGGGATGTGTTCTGTCGTGATGGTGAAGAGTTTCTGTTCCGTACTGCCCTGGGAATACTCAAACTGTTTGAAGATATTTTGACCAAAATGGATTTTATTCACATAGCCCAGTTCCTCACTAAGTTACCAGAAGATTTGCCTTCAGAGGAATTCTTTACATCTATTGCTGCAATTCAGATGCAAAGTAGAAACAAAAAGTGGTCTCAGGTAAGGAACTCTCTACTATTTTAAAATTTTCCCTTTAAAGATATCACTTTACCAGGCAAAAAGTAGAATAATAACTCCAGTTTCTATTGCCTCTTAAAATTTCCATCTCTCTCTCCTCACAACAACTTTGTGAGGCAGAGTTAAGCATTGTATGCATTTTGCAAATGGGTGAACTGAAAGGAAGTGATTTTTGCTGTGATCACAGTATGTCAGTAAACATTTATTAAGCCCCTACTGTGTGCCAGATACTAGGCTAAGTACTAAGTGTTAGAACTGAAAATAAATGAGCTCTTTGGACTCTCGAATCTAGACTCTTTGCACTTTAAGATTCTATGTGATAGAACAATGTAATTCAGTTAATAAGTGAGTCTAAAATCTATTTCATTTGAAATCTTGGAAGATAAAATAGTAAAACTTGTAAGCAAATATTCAGTACATGAGGAGTTGGGGAAACTTGGCCTTCCTCCTCTTGGGGCTTTCCTCTGCAGTCTTTGACAAGACACTTAACTCCTGTGGGCTTCCTTTCCCATTCTACCTCTTTTGCTCCTCACAGCCTTTCAAAATAGGTAATTTCTGTATTATCCCCATTTTACACATGACAGAATTAGGCGCATGTATGGCTCAGAGACATAAACTGGCTTTCCCATGGCCAGATGGCTAAAAGTGGCAGTGCTGGGCCTGGACAAGTGTGTGGGGGCTCCAAGTTCATTTTCTGTTCAACAATAATTTCAACATTGTGATCTTGTTATTGTCTTGAACATTTACCTTTTAAAGAAAATGTGCTAAGTAAAACATACCCATTTGGTATTTCAAACCTGTGACTTGCTTCCCTTCTCTAAAAGGGAAAAAAATCTCTGCCCCATCTTTCTTGAAAAGTAGTTGTCAAGGATAACCAAAGGATAATGGTTATGAAAGTATTTTTCAAAGCACAAAACATTAAACGTGTCAGGAAATTATTAACAAATCCAGCTCTTTCTTGCAGTGTAGGGCACATCATAGGCAACTAAATATACATATTTATTTATTGAATGAATCTTGAATTCTTGGGGTTTCGTGCCTCTGAAATGACAATGTGGATAATCCATGTTAATGTTTTAAGATGATCTTCCTGATTGCCTCTGCATAACTGCCTGGTGGCTGAATGAAGAGAATCGGTTGGAGACTGCTATGGACAGCTGGGAATTGAATGCATCATTTTCAGTCAGTCAGTTAGCATTTAAATGCCTACATGTGCCAGGTGCTGTGCTAAGTGCTGGGGACACAAAAAGACAGTCCTTGCTCTCCAGGAGCTTACAATCTACTGTTAGTATTACAGTTTATTGTTAGTGTTAATTCTGTCTGAACACTAATAACAGTGCTAACTCTCAGCCCTCCTTTTCTTTGAGACCCCTTACTCTGGTGTTATATGTGATTTGACATAGTGTAAAACAGTGGTTGGCCTGAGCCAGCTATTTGGTGCTGGACTCCAAGCTCTTTGTCATATTAGTCTGAGGCTCTTGGATACAGCACTGCCGCTGCCACGTCCATTTCTGAAATGATAGAGGAATAGATCTTTTCCCATTCATAAAGTCATGATGTTTGCCACCATCACCAGTAATGGCGACATACCTTCTCTACTTATATGTTTTCTGGTAAATTTTTTGAAAACTAAATTTAAATATACACAAAGTTTAGCTGTTTTATATGTGACTCTTAGCATTTAGACTAAATTATATAAATATTGTGTATATCCTTAATATGCCCTCTTTGGTAGTGGCTCTGTGTGTGTGTGTGTGTGTGTGTGTGTGTGTGTGTGTGTGTGTGTGTGTGTGTGTGTGTGTAGGATTAGGAAGGCTATATGGGATATGAGAAGAAGTATTGGCTGTGGAGGCAGAAGAGGGGGGTTCTCCCAGTTCTATCATTTACTTTGTGACCTTAATCAAGGCACATTACTTCTCTATAGCTCAGTTTTCTCATCTGTAAGATAGGAATGATACTTCCACCACCTATTTCTCAGGGTCATTTTGAAGAAAGCATTTCATAGTTTGTGAAGTACTTTACAAATGTGAGCTATATCTGTTTTTTTATTTTTAAATTTTTTTGCTTTTTGGAGGGCAATTGGGGTTAAGTGACTTGCCCAAGGTCACACGGCTAGTAAGTGTTAAGTGTCTGAGGCCAGGTTTGAACTCAGGTCCTCCTGACTCCAGGGCCAGTGCTCTATTCACTGCGCCACCTAGCCACCCCTATATCTGTTAATATTAGTGAAGTTTGCATAATTTTTGAGTTGTTCCTTTAGTTCAGAGTAGTTTGAATTGGGAAACCCTAAAAGGTGTTAATGCTTATGATAGTGCTAGATTTCCTTTTGATAATATGGTCATAAAAATTAAATGCTGGCAGAATCAGGTGGAGCAAGCATTTTTGCCTAGCTTATCCAGCACATTTTTTTTAATGTGCCAGAGTTCTGATAAAGAAAGCCAAGAAAAAAGCTACAGTAAATCATTTTTCCAGCCCAGGGTAGCTTAGGAGATAGAGATGTCTTCCTAACATTAGAGCTGAGGCTAGTCAGGAGCTTGAAGTGGCAGCTGAAGTGGGAGCATTGCAAAACCCAAGGAGGTTAAAACAGCACCAGCGAAGAAAGTACTGGAGAAGAGATCCCATGGGATCTGAACTAGTGCTGGATGCAGGAATGGTTGCCATCTGTCTCTGTCTCACATGAGCCAATTTTGGGTCACAGGTCCAGAGTGGAGAAAAGTGGTTGTGATCAGGGCCCTAGCTGAGTACTAAACACAGAACAAATTCCAGAAATATGGATGTGTGGCAGTCAGTCTAGGAGCAGAGCAATTCTAGCCTTTTGCATAACACATGAGCCTTAAGTGGAATAACCAGGGCAGGAGGGTCCCAGACCAAAGGTGAGCCAGCACTTCAGTTGTTCTGAACCTGCAGATCCTCCCAGTGGGTGAACAGGGATGGGGTTTAGCAGCAGTTTACTGAAACTCAACCATGCTCAAGCCAAAAAAACCTAACCCTGAGTCAAGAATTTGCAGAGCTCAGATCAGGAGGGCAAGGAACAGACTTGTCTTTTGAATCATGCCACTTTGGAAGCACTGAAAACTTGCAGGGCCCCTTCTGAAGTCATGAAAGTAGCAAAAGGACATAAAAGAATAGAATTTCAGGCTAGATATCTCTCTCCCTGCCTTTGCCCTGCCCTAGAAATGAGTATAGCCTAACCTTAACATAAAATACAAAGTCAAGAAGTAAGCTATAAGAATGAGCAATCAAAAAAGAAAGAAAGCAATCAAGCAAGCTTGAGCTGCTATGGTGATAGGGAAACTCAAGACATGAACACAGAAGATGACAATGACTTGAAAACATCTATAAGTAAAGCCTCACAGAAAAATGCAGATTGGACACAAGCGCAACAAGAATTCCTAGAACAAGAAAGAGATTTTTAAAAGAGAAAAAAAAGTTTTAAAAACCATATAAGAGCAGTAGAGGAAAAATTGAAAGAGAAATGATAGCTATGCAAGAAATATGTGAAATGAAAATTAACAGCTTGGTTTAAAAAAAGGTAGAAAAGCTTATTGAAGAAAATATCTTCTCAAAAATTACAATTAGTCAAGTGGAAGCTAATGATTCCATGAGACATCAAGAAATTATAAGACAGTGTCAGAAGACTGAAAAAAAATAGAAGAAATTGTATAATGTCTCATTTAGGAAAAAGAAAAGTCAAGGAAAATATATTGAGGAGAGTTAAATTTACCTGGAAACCATGAACATAAGAAGATCTTACCTTAAACAGTCATATTTCAAAAAATTATAAGAGAAAACTACCCAGATACTATAGAACCATAAGTCAAAGTAGAAATTAAACAATCCATTGTTTGCCTCTTAAAAGGAAATCCAAAATGAGAACCCCCAGCAACATTATAGCCAAAATCCAGAGCTCCTAGATCATGGACAGTATACTGCAAGCAGACAGAATAAAAGAATTCTAGTGCCTTGGGGTCATAGTCAGGATCATATAAGATTTATCATCTACCACTTCAAAGAAACAGCATGGAATATGATATTCCAGAAGGCAAAAGACCAGGGATTCCAACCAAGAATAACCTATCCAGCTCCTCTCGTCCCCCAAAAAATCCCACAGAGGAAAATGGATATTGAATATAAAAGAGGATTTTCAAGAATTCCTCATGAAAAGACCAGTCAAATAGAAATTTTTATGTTCAGATACTAGACTCAAGAAAGTACAGAAAGATAAACATGGTTGAGGAATAAATAAAGTTAAATTATTTATAGTCTTATGTGGGGAGATGATACATGTAACGCCTCAGAACCTTATCACCAGGGCTCTTAGAGAGAGTCTAATTAACCAGAGGGCCTGGGTGTGATTATGTTTGGATGATCTCAAAAGAATAATGAAAGGGTGGGAAGAGGAATGCATTGGGAGAGGATGAATGTGGAAAATTATCTTATATAAATGGAGTACAACAGGAAGAGTTTATACAGTGAAGGAAGGCAGTGAGCTACATTTGGACCTCTTTTTTCACCTGAAATGGTTCAAAGAGGGAAGAATACACATACTCTCACAATTGGGGATCTAAATTAATTTACCCAACCGGGAATAACAGGGAAAGGGTTTAACAGAAAAGGATTAGGGGAAGAGGGAGGGTAGATTAGGGAAGGCAGTGTTCAGAAGTAAAACTCTTGAAAGAGAGGATGGGGCGAAAAAAGGATAAGTGTAATAGACTAGGATGGAGGCAAGTACACAATTTGCAGTCATAACTGTGAATGTGAATGGAATAAATTCACCTATAAAATGGAAGTGGATAGTAGAATGGATTAGAGACCATAATCCAAAATTTACAAGAAACACTCTTGAAACAGAAAGATACCCATAGAGTTAATATAAGGAATTGGAGCAGAATCTTATTATGATTCTCAGCTGAAGTAAACTGTCAGGCAAAGCAAAATTAAAAATAGACGGAATTAAAAGTGATAAACAGGGAAACTGCATTTTACTAAAAGGTGCCATAGACAATGAAGGAATATCAGTGCTGAACATATATATACCAACCAATTTAGTATCTAAATTCTTAAAGGAAAAGTTAAATAAATTACAGTAGGAGGATATAGTAAAACTAATACTGGAAGAACTCTATTTACCCCTCTAAGACCTAGATCAGTGTAACCATAAAATAAATAAGAAGTTGAGGGGAACGAATGGAAATTTTAGAAAATTTAGATATACTAGACTTTTGGAGAATATTGAATGGGAATAGAAAGGGGTATACCTGTTTCTCGACTGTGCGTGGCACTTTCACAGAAATTGACCGTGTATGATTTAGGGCATAAAAACCTTACAAACAAATGCAGAAGAAGCAGAAATATTAAATGTACTTTTCTGACCATATTGCAATAGATATTACATTCAATAAAGGCATCTGAAGCATACATAAAAAATTAATCGGAATCTAAGTAAAACCAGTGCTGCCAAAATTAGAAGAAAAGCAACAAAGTGGGAAAACATTTGCAACAAGTTTCTCTGATAAAGATCTCATTTCTAAATAATATATAGAATAGAGTCTAATATACAAGCATCAGAGCCATTCCTTAATTGATAAAAGGATATGAATTGACAGTTTTCAGAGGAAGAAATCCAAACTATCAATGTTCAGTCATTTTTCAGTCATATCCCAACTCTTTGTGACCCTATTTGGGGTTTTCTTGGCAGAAATATTAGAGTGGTTTGCCATTTCCTTCTGTAGTTATTTTTATGGATGAGAAAACTGAGGCAAACAGGATTAAGTGACTTGCCCAAGGTCACATAGTCAGTGTCTGAGGCTAGATTTGAATGCAGGAAAATGAATTTTCTTGACTCTAGGTCTAGCACTCTATCTACTGCACCACCTAGCTGCCCAGTATTAAAAAAAATAGTCTAAATCACTAATAGTGAGAGAAATGCAAATTCTGACATATTCCATGACACCCATCAGATTGGCTAATATGACAAAAACAGAAGATAACATTGTGGAGGGCTGTGAGAAAACAAGGGACTTCAGTGTACTGTTGGTGAAGCTGGAATATAGTCTAACCATTCTGGAGAACATTTGGAACCATGCCCATAAAATATTAAAATGCGTGTACCCTTTGACAAAATAATACCACTATACCCCAAAGGGATCAAAGACAAAGGAAAAAGACCCAAATGTAAAATACTTAAAACAGTTCTTTTTGTAGTGGAAAAGAATTGGAAACTGAGGGACTGCCTGAGGGAATAGTTATGCTATATGAACAAGTTATAGCATATTAATATGTTGGAAATACTATTGTCATAAGAAATGATGAAGGGATCATTTCAGTAAAACATGGTTAGACTTGCAGAAACTGAGGCAAAGTGAAGTGAGAACCAGGGGATCAATTTATACAGAACCAGCAATATTATAAAAATAATTTACTTTTAAGGATTTAGGAATTCTGGTCAGTACAACGACTAATCAAGGACTCATGATGAAATATGCTCTTTACCTCTAGATAGGGAGCTGATATGTTAACAATGTAGACTGAAACATATTGTCTTTCTTTCTTTTTGGACGTGGCTAATGTAGAAATTGTTTTTTTATTACTCTACATATTTGTAATGGGTTTTATCCTTGCCTTCTCAGTGGCATTGGGAAAGGGGAGAATTTGGAAATTCCAAATTTAGAATTTGAAAATTAAATAAAATTAAAAAAAAACTGTTATCTGGCTTGTTTACAGATGCCTGTATTAGAAATTTCCTTTGTCAAGTGAACAGTACAGTGCTTTCTCAAAGTAAATGGAAAAAAGTCAATGTCTGACATAATTTATGGTTTACATAATTTGTATTATGTAATTGCTTTGTATTGCTTGTTTTTGTTTCCTCTCATTAATATGAAATCTTGTTACTCTGGGAGAAGTGGTTGAAATTAATTGCTAACATGAATACTAAGATTATTTGTGGATTTCATTGATTAGCATCTTAATTCAGGGACAGATATAATTGTTACCTCAGCTTTTAGTAGCAAATTGTTAAGAGGTGTAGATATCACATATTCTTAAGGGCTTTATGTATTTGCATCAGATGAGGTAATTTGCTTAAAGCCATTTGGCAGTTATGAAGCTCTTTATACCTGTTAGCCATTAGTACTGTTATTTTTCAATGCCTTGCAGGTTAAAACTTGATAATTTTTTTGGGGGGCAAATTTTCTTATTTGAATTGCTTAGATCATCGTGGGTCCTGTAACATGCCCTGTGAAATCCACTGTAAACCTCTTACATCTAACCCCTTTTGTAACTGCCTTTACTGTCATGTCTTTCATGTAACTGTTTGGAGGTGCATGTATGTTCTAGGCAGCCTTTGGTTGATTGTCTCCCATCTGATTTCTAGGTACTGCTTGCACTGCAGAAAGACAACCGGGACATGGAAAGGGGAAGCCCTTCCCTCAGACACTGACACTTCAGATGAATGGGGGCAAGAGATATCCAGGTGGCAAATGTCTTGCTTTCAAATGGATACAGGCATCTGAGAAACATCAAGTCTGTTATTTTCAAGTTTTGTTTATGGAGTTGTAACTGGAGTTGGCCTTAAAAACACACTCCCACACATACCTTTTCAAAAGTAAACTAAGGCTTAGCCTTAAGAAACTCAGTGGCATGATGACCTGGTGTTGATTATACACAGCCCTCACACTCTGCACGATTTTGAGTAAGAGCAATGATGAAGTTTTCCTTTCAGTTTACATACAAGTTCATTAAATATGAAATACACTCTTGTTGTAGCCAAAATGCTTAAGAAATGTGCTTTTGAAGATCTCTTAATCCATGACACCAGTTAACATTTGCAGATTTTTGTTAAGGAAAGTATTAATCTCATTAGCTGTTCCCACCCTCCCCCCCAAAAGCTCTGGGTCATGTTTTTAAAACACATTTACCAAAGATAACATTCAGTGAAAATGGGATTGTATATTGATACAACCAAAAGAGCTACACATTATTGGGCAAGAGACCTGTTGCTTGTTTTAGAGTTTTACCAAGTTGCCTTTATAAAGTTTCTTAGCATATGTTTGTTTGAAGTGACACATTTAATATCCAAAGAGTACAAAGTTCTCCTAGAGACTTCCCCTGCTCTATTGGCAATCATACCAAGAGGAAATAAAAACTTGGTGGGTAGAAGAACATAAACAGCCTTTACTTGTTGAAAAAAATAGAAGAAACACAATTATATGAGATATGACTATACATTATCTGTATGAATGCAAGTTGTAAGACAGACATCCAGAAACAAAAAGAAGACCCCCATAACAGTAGGTCTTGCATGAGGGAAAGGCCACTTCTTTCTCTGACTTCATCAGCTGAATGTCAGAATAAATCTTCAGTGCCCATGATTACCTCTACGTATGGCATCATGTGCTTTAGAGATTGTCATCATCACAGAAGAATGAAGCAATATATACCTAATAGCTCTGAACTATGATATGAGAATCCTTTATGTCTATTGTTACCTACAGACAGCTTTCCTAATAATGTAATTAAGAACTTCAGTTTATTCCACTTGTAGAAAACTGTCAGGGTTTTTTTGGACAAAAATTTTATAAATGGGTGATAATCTCTTTGTGAATCCATGACTCTAGCCCCCACCCCCCTTCCCAGTGCCCAATGATCCACCAACTTCTTGGTTTCTTACAGTGCTTTTTTTGACCAGTTCAGAGTATATTGTGATGTCACTTGACATTCCGTAAGTGCTTGAGGAGTATCATCGCACCATGCAAGAAAAAGGAAGCTTTTTTTTTCTTATTTACACTTCTCATTCCCAATTATATATTTCTCTAAGTAGACTGTTGCTGTTGGTGGGTGATCTCTTTGAGTATATCAGAAGTCTTAGGCTCATCTAAGCCTGACTATGGTCTTATTTCCACAGTTTTTCCAAATCTGCTTCTTCTCTCTTATGATCTGCCTAGATTCAATAGACAGCTAGAAGGTCAATAGATCTTCAGGTTAAGGTATCTACTTCTGAAGTCATCAGTATGCCTAACATCAAATACTTGCACTATGTGTGGTTTGTTACCTTTTTAGGAATGAATTTTTTTTAGATATATGTTCAGCTATAAAACGCTCTCTCCTCCAGTGAGATTTGTAATGTGCTGTTGATGTCACTTTTTGCCTTGGCCTTTAAAAAGATGACTTGCCTATCTTTAATTTTAATTTTTTTGAGAAGGCATTCTTTTTCCACTGGATGCCCTAACTACCTTTCTAGCCCCTAACCCCTTCAGATGCCCATTTCCTAAAATCAAGATGTTGAATGTAACACAGACTGAAAGTGGCATGGTTGTGACCAAGGGCCTGCCGCAGCACTTGTGCACTGTTAACTACCCACAGATGTAATTATTTTTGTTCAATGACTTAAGATTTCTGATCTCTGAGGATGTATATATTTTCTATCTTTTCTTGGTGTACATAAATATTTGTTAAGTAATGAAGAAAAGTGATGCAATAATGAGCTTTGCACAGTTTGTGGAATTTTTCACCTGTCTAAAAATTCAGCTGTTTAACTTTTTTCATTAGACTAAATTGGAAAAAATAATCCTTTGGATAGAATTATTGATGCATGTGAAATTGGCATAGGTCCTTGATACCTTGTGATTGGACAAGTTACCTAGTCTCAAGTTCTGAAGAATAGTTTTCATAACCAACCAATTCAGGAATCACCTAAGATTTTGCCAACTTAATTTTTACTGTTCAAGTGTTGGGAGGTTTAAACTATAAGGCAGAGGGACTTGCCCTTTTTTCAGTTGATGTTCCCATCCAAAAGAACTGGGCTTCTCCTTAAGAATAACTGGAAAACAAATATTAAAATGCTGCACTATTTCAGAAGTCTGCATTTTTCACTTTATGTGCTATTCAGTTACAGAATCTAAGACATCTCATGTTTGGGATTTTGTGCAACCTGCACTTTATAAGTAGAGAACAAACTTGGCATCTTTGATCACTAGGCAGAATGTCTTATTTTGTTTTTTAAAAAAGTTCATTTTAAAGGTACTTTATAACTGCTTATATTTTTCAGTGTCTTAATTAAAATTGCTTATAGATAAAATCTTGATACACTTGCTACATATCATGTTTTGATTGCTTGTACAGTTATCCATTTGTTTTGTTTAGGCAGGTGTATCAAACAAACTTTTTGAACTGTAAATATGTGGTTTTATTAAATAAAAGTCATGTAAAATTGCTTTATATCCATTGTTCATATACTTTAGCTAAAAGATTACATTTTTATCTTCTAGATTAGAAATAATTTACTATATTTTGTTTGAATTTTTAATAGGTTTTATTACAAAGGTAGTTAAGTACTTTGTTTTTGTGGATACAGGCAAATTTTTCCCAGTATTTGGAGAAAACTAAACTGATTTTAAAGGGGTATCTCTATTGTCATATTAGTTAGAGACCCTTCCCCCCTTTAATACGAGCTCTCTCTGAATGGAAGGAAAATATAGATAAATGCTGGAAAAAACCATATGCAATCAAGTTTTACATAAAATATGAGATTTAGAGTTAAAATGGAATATATATTGAGTCCAATATGGACATTTCATAAATATTTATCACCATTCCCAACTCCCAAAAGGAGAGTCCTACTAACCCATCCATCTAAAAGGCTATCGTAACTTGTCTTTTGGACAGTGTGACACAAGAGGAAAATACTAAATTTGGAAATAAAAGGAACGGGGGTCAAAAGCTAGTTCTGCTCTTTTTTTATCTGTGTAGCCATGAGTAAATTGCTGAACTTCTCTGGGGTTATTCTCCAAATGAAGAGATTGAATTGAATGTTAGGGTCTTTTCCAACTGTCATGTTATCATTTATTACTCATTTGTTCTGGGCCAGATTGACTTTCCTTCCTCTGATATTATGGTCCCTATCAGTATGGAATTTCTAGGTGAATTTCTAGGAATCTCTTTCTGCTGATTGGCAAGCTTAGATTTGGTTAACATAAACACTATTCAGAAACCTGATCCTTTGGAAGTTTTCTAAGTGAGAGAGACCCTTCTTTCTCACTTTGGACCATGTTTAGATAGGAAAAGGTAATATTTATACAAGTTGAATTCCCATGACAGTCTGTGGAAAACTGAAGCAAATTGTTCAAACTTAATATTACTTGATGCAAAATTCCCTTTAGAGATGTTATTGTATGTAAAAGGTGCTCCACCCATTTTTTTGTCCCTGAAAATCCTGGAAAACTAAAACTTGACAAAACCTCAGAACATGTACTCCAGACCTCTCCTTTTACACATTTTAAATTATTTTTTCCCTTTTATTTCTAAATATATCCCACCACCCATCTCTACTTAATCAGTCATCCCATGTAGTAAATTAAAAAGAGAAAAAGTAGCTAAAGAGGGCTAACACATCAACCTAGTAATAGCATGTGCAGTGTTTCACACTTGTAGTCTGTCTTCCATCTCTTAACTAAAGTGTTGTTGGATTTTTTTTTTGTTGCCATTTATAGTGTTGCATATTTTCACCAGCTTTGCTTATTTTACTCTGCATCAGTTCCCATATGTCTCTCCATGCTTGCCCTCCTGGCTGTGCTTCTGACCTTCTGGATTTCAATACGATGCCTCACCTGCAGTTCTACCCTGAAACATTCATCATTCTCTCTATAGCCTTCTCAGCCTGGAGCATCCCTCTGCTTAGCCATTCCTCTCTCTTGGTGCATCCTTTCTGGGGCCTCCTCTTTTAGGAGAGGCTCAGGCTAGCTTTCTCTTCATTCTTCTCCCTAACTTTCCAGACTTCAGTACCAAGCCTCTGACATCAGGTACCTTCACCTTCTCTCCTCCCACCCCCTTAGAAATACACCTTTCATCAAACATCTATGTGTCAGTATATTACTGAATGGAATTCAAATGTTAAAATACTCAAACCAGGTTAAGGATAAATGAACTTTTAAAAATCTGAATAGAAAAACCCCACACCAGCAGCACTTGTGACTGTTGAACAAGCTTGGAAAATCAAATGAGTATAGACAGTTGAAATGGTCCTTTTTTGCCTCTTAGTATCTCTAATGCATTAGTGTTTTTTGTTTTATTTTCAACTTAAGTCAGTGTTTTCTTATTTTTCATACCCCTTTTCTGCCTAGGCTCTGGGTTCCCTCATGCCCTTGATCAGTGCTGTCAAAACCCCACTTACAGGCTAATAATAATGTATAGGGTTTTTTTCACTTCTAACTATCATAACAGTACATAAACTGTAGTTTTATCACAGAATTTTATGTAACAATCTTACATCCATTTATAAATCTTAAGTTTCCTTCTTGCATGAACGACATTGATTCTCTACATGGTATCTTGGTCAAGATATCTAATAAACACTTTGAAAATCTGAGCTTTGGCACATTGCCAAGTTCATTAACTACCTCTGTTATCTTGCTTAACTACCAGCTCTTTTACCCTCCAGCAATCTCTAATATGTTAACAAGGGGAGTGGTGGGGTAAAATATGTGAAGGATTAAAAGTTTGTTATTGCTTATCTGTATACAATTCTCTACCATTAAGAGTTTTCATATTCATTACCTTACCTGACAATCACCTCCTGAGAGAATCTTGCCTCTGATATTTTATATCTATGTGACTTTTGACAAGCCACAAACTGCCTGGACCTCCTTTATTAAATGTAGCCATCAGCTATAATCTGTGTGACTTTTTTCCCTGGCTATCTCCCACTCCCAATTTATCCATCTCCTGGGTTCCTTCAAATCCCACCTTCTGCATTAGACACCAACCTTTCACCCCTCCCCTAGCCCTTTCCCCACCCAGTGTTTTCCTTCTGGTCTTACCTCCAATTTATCTGCTATTTATTTTTTCTGCACACACTTGGATGTTCTCTTCCCCATTAGAATGTGAGCTTCTTGAAGCAAAAACTGTTTTTGCTCTTTTTTGTATTTCCAGCATTTAGCACACAGTACTTGGCACACAATAAGAGTTCAATAAATCCTTATTAACTGACTGAGGTCAAAGAGTTTGCTCTCCATTTTGTAGATGTCAATCAGAGGTACTCCAAGAGATGAGGTGACCATCCCAAAATCACACTTTTGTTGAGTTAGGGTTGAAATTTAATCCAAGTTTTCTGACCTGGCCCAAAGCTCTATCTGCTACATTGTTCTTTCTGATAGCTAAATGCAACTGTTAAATTAAAAATCAACTTAAAACACATGTCCTCATGCTTTTGCATTTTCTCCATAGATGGACCCTTATTACCATGTACCAGCTGCTGCAGAGTAGGTCACTCTTGGTATTAATTGTAAGTTTCACTTTCTAGTCTTCAGAACTGTGTAGCAATTCACTTGCCTTTGCCTGGATGTATCTTGATACCTTGAGGCAAAAAGAAAAATGTTTGCAAATGAATGGTTTTCATGAAAGGCTTTCACTTTTCAGGTCTAGATGAACCAGGAAAGAAGAAAGCAAGACTGGGTAGGAAGCAACGGAAAGTAAGCTACGGATGAAATAAACGATTGGCTTTGTATTAGTTAAATGAGGACAGTGCATAAACAGCATAATTACAAAATGTTTTTAAGGTATGGATGGAAAGTCATTAGACATTTCAGTTCATATTTATTAACTCCGAATAGAACGTAAGAAAGTAATACTACCAAGGTGCTTCCGATATTATAAAAAAGGAGTGTTCAAAAATTGCAAGACCAAAAAAGTCTAACTTTGAAGTAGGATTTTCCAAACCTCTATTTTGATATAATCCATGTGACATGATCATGAGTGGGGAGCCCATCCCATGACATCTCCAGTTCCTTCTGAGGAGGTCTAAGACCAAAAGTCAATGCCCCAGCATAATCAGTCTATTAAAATTAAATTCAATTTCATTGATTCTAGATTGCTTAGGGTTTTTAAAAGTAATTAAGATTTTGGTGCAACCTTTGGCTTCTGCTGTCAAGATTTGAGAATCTTTAGTTTAAAAAAGTTTTTTTTTTTTTTGCCCTTTGTACATTTCTGGACAAGGTGCAGAAGGTTTCACTTAATGCAGAATATATTGATCCCTTAAACTTTGCCTCTTCTTGCCCATCTTTTCCTCTGTAAATAACCTCCTTGATCAAGCAGCTTGAGAGACCAATAACTTTTTTTTTTTTTTTTAGAGAATCTGAGACAATCAGGAAAGGGAGCCCTAATTTAATGCTGAGCCTAATGCCAGTATCATTTAGAGAAGTAGTCCTGGCCAAGAAGAAAAAGTACATCTGGGAAAAATAAACTAATTGTTCTGCTATTTATTTCTATTTGTGTGTGTGTGTCTGTAAACTACATTTTGCAGACTAGTTAAATGAATGGTAGATCTAAAATAAATATTTGTGAATAATTTGAGAGGCGTTTTATGTAGTTACTTAAAGGGCTTAGTTGAGTAAATGACTCAAAAATTTTAGAAAAAACTTAATAATTCACTTTATGCATGGGAATATAGTTAGTTTTCTCTATTCTTCTACCACCCTCACCCCCTTTTCACAAGACATGCTTCTGGTCCTCTCTGTTAACTTCCTTAAAGTGAAATGAAAATTCTGTACTGGCTGATGATTTGAAATGGTGGAATGGTTCAGAACTAAAAGGGTGCCTGTCCTTTATTTCTATACTTCTGCCAAGAGATGGTACTTGGCTTCTTTGACCCTGCTTTAAATTCAAAAGATGTTCAACCCATTTAAAATAAGTTGTCTCAGCTTAGTGTCCAGCACTGATCTTAACATTTGTAAGCTCCATATTTCAATAAATATATAATTTTTTTCTAACTACCACAGGCCTTTTAAAAATGGCACCCATTGAAAAATAAGTCCATTAAAGGTTAAGTTCCTTATGAAAACTGAAAAGATTTTGCTGAAGATTCACATCAGTTGTTTCTGATGTTCAGGATGGTAGGAATGCTTTGGATTCTTTTATTTTCTGTTTGAGTCCTTTGCAAGAGAGTGTCAGCCCAGCATGCTGGCGCTTAAGTGTTTCTAGCCGCTGGCTGAGCAACTCGGTTTGATCCACCTTTTGCTCCAGGTCCCGAAGGAGCAACTCTTTGCCAAGCAGTCCACACTTCTGATGCAACTTGACGTTATCCACTCGCAGGCTGTCTCTGGCCTTCTTAGTCTTGGTCAAGATGTCCCTCTTCTGAGCCACCTGAACATCAATATCCATAAGCTCTGACTTGAGGCGCAAATTCCCCACTTCCACAAACTGTAATTTCTCCTTCAAGTGGGTGATTATTTGGACGTTGCTGGTGACTTTGTAGTGTAGTTTGAGGAGCTCCTCGTTGCGTTCCTCCACCTTCTCATTGAAGGTCTGGTTCTCTATCTTGAGCTGCTCGAAGTCGATGAGGTGCAGTCCCTCCGTCATCTCCTCCTGTTCCTTCATCCTGGCCTCCAGGTGCATCAGGCACTGCTTCAGCTGCACGTTCTCCAAGCGCACGGCGCTCATCTCCTTCTCCTTATGGTCCTCGTTGGCCTGGATTTGCTCCACCTCGCGCACGGCCGCCTCCTTGCCACCCGGCACGTGGCAGCTGCCCATGGCCTGCAGCATCACCTGCTTCTTGAGGGCCTGGAAGGACTTCCACTCCTTCTCCACTTGGGTCAGCTTCTCCTGGCAGTGCTGCCGCAGCTGCTCCAGCTCATGCTGGTACCACTCCACGTCTTCGCTGTGCTGCTTCTTCAGCTCCTCCAGTGAGCTCAGGTAGCGCTGGTAGGCCTGTTCCTTCTCGGGGGTGTCCTGCTCCGAGGGTGACTTCTCTGCCACCTCCACGCCGGGCTCGGCACTCTTCTTCTTGTGCAGGGCCTGGGAGATCTTGTGCTGAAGGTGGGTGTTGTACTGGTGGATGCGGTTGCGCTCCGCCAGCAGCCCTCGATACTGCTCCATGAGCTCGCTGCGCAGCTGCTGCTCCTGGAGCTTCAGCTCCTTCTCGTTGAGGGCCTCCTCAGCCTCCTCCTCCTCGTCTTCCTCCTCCTCCTGCTGTTCGTAAAAGTCCTCGTCCCTCTCCTGGGAATCCAGCGACTCGTCGCTCTCTCGGATCTCTCTCAGAGCCCGCCTCTTCTCTTCCGGGATCCAGTCTTCCTGGTGGCCTTCCATTGACTCCGGGACCCCGCCGACGCTGGTCTCCCCGGCGTCGGAGAAGGTCGACGGTATCTCCTCCTCCGCCGCCTCCCCTTCATCCTCCGCCGCCTCTCCCTCGTCCTCCTCCGCCTCTCCCTCATCCTCCTCCGCCTCTCCCTCGGTCTCCTTGGCCTGCCCGGCCTCCCCCGCCTCCTCCATGCTTCCCGGCTCAATCTCCACGGGCTCGCCGCGCTCTGCGCCTTCCGACGGCTCGGTCGTCGAAACCATTTCCTCCGGCCTCACGCCGTCCGAGTTCCCTGCCTCGGAGACATCGGGCACCTCGGCGTTCTTTTGCTCCGCAGTTACTAAAGGAGCCTGGGCCCCTTCAGGGCCCTCCTCGGGCACTTCCATTCCTTCCTCCTTCGTCCGCACCCCACCTTCTCACACACCGAACTCAGGGCAGGGTGGAGAGGAAAGGAATGAGGGGCACCGGCTTCTTCTCTTCCGTTAGGTTTCCCGGGGCAACCAGAGGCGCAGGGGACGATGAGGGCGATTGGCTTTTCTCTTCCTTCGCCCGCCAATGGGAGGCCACGAAGGCATTGGAACGTGAGGGAGGGCCGACCGGGCGGGGGCGGGGACAGTGGGGCGGGGCGGGGCGTGACAAAAGAAGCGTAGTCGGGTCACACTTCACCCCCTCGCTCTGGGATTGGAGCGACCAGGAGAAGGACGCAGGCGCAGGGAAGAAAAAAGTCGGGAAAATGGTCGGGGGTGAGGGGGAGGAGGAGGAGGAGGGAAAAGGGAATGCGCAGACGCAGACCCCAGAACTATCTTTCCTCATGAGAGATCGGGGACGGGAGGAGGTTGTTAAAGGGTTTCACGCTTGCGCCGGACGGTGATTGGTGCTAAGCGCCTGCGCGATGCGGAGGAGGGAAGACGGCGGCTTGACGGGGTCGGATGGCGCCTGCGTACTGAGACGAGACATTCGGCTGGCTGGCTCCGGCAGCTCCTGGGCCTTAGCTGTAGCAGCAGCGGTGGCGGCTCCGGCAGCCGCGGCGGGCGGCGGCGGCGGCGGCGGCTGTTCATCGTACCCGCCCTCGTCCGCTGGGGGAAGTGGCGGCGTCTCGGTCGGCGGCGTCGGCGGGACCGTCGCGGGGGAGCGGGGGAAGATGGCGGAGCTGGGGAAGAAATACTGTGTGTACTGTCTGGCCGAGGTGAGCCCGCTGCGTTTCCGCTGCACCGAGTGCCAGGACATCGAGCTGTGCCCCGAGTGCTTCTCGGCTGGCGCCGAGATCGGCCACCACCGGCGCTGGCATGGCTATCAGCTGGTGGATGGCGGCCGTTTCACTCTGTGGGGGCCCGAGGCCGAGGGCGGCTGGACCAGCCGGGAGGAGCAACTCCTGCTCGATGCAATCGAGCAGTTCGGCTTCGGCAACTGGGTGAGCGCCGCGGCCCAGGGCAGGGACCCAGCCTTCCTCCGCCCCCACCCCCGCGCACCCTGTCACCCCGGGTCCCTCCCCCTCTCCACACCCTGTCAGCCCCGCGTCCCTCCCCCCGCACCCTGTCACCTCCGCGTCCCTCCCCCGTACCCTGTCACCTTCGCATCCCTTCCCCACACCCTGTCACCTTCCCGTCTCCCCCACCTTGTCACCTCTGTGTCCCTTCCCCTCCCCGCACCCTGTCACCTCCAAGTCCCTCCCCCCGCACTCTGTCACCTTCGAATCCCTCCTCCACACCCTTTCACCTTCCCACTCCCCCACCCTGTCACCTGTGTCCCTCCCCCTCCCCCTTCACCTCCCCGTCCCTCCCCGTCCCCGCACCCTGTCACCTCCATTCTCCAGCATCTTGTCTTCCTCCCTTCCCCATCACCATGTCACGCACACCCTCCCCAGCACCTTGTCACCCTCCTCCTTAGCTCCCCCCCAATCTTGTCATCCACCTCTCCCCAACACTTTGTCATCCTCCCTTCCCCAGCACCTTGTCACAACCCTGCATCCCTCTCCCTCCTTGACACTTTGTTATCACGCATCCTTCCCCAGCACCTTCTCATCATCCTTTGCATCCCTTCCCCTCCCCAAGGACCTTTTCACCCTCTCCCCCGCTACAGTCCTCTCTCTCTCCGAACCATCTCATCCCTTCTTCTCCCCAGGACCTTTTCATCTTCCTTCCCCTTCCCAGCACTCTGTCTCCTGCTTCCCGCTCCCCCCCCCAGCATCTTCACACCACCCACCCCTCTGCAACTTGTTATCTCTTTCTCCCACACTTGCACCTTGTTATTCTCTTTTGTATCCTTCCCTCTCCCAAGGACCTTCTCATTCTCATCCTTCTCTCTAGCACCTTGTCACCCTTCTCCCTCACTTCCCCTTCCTAGGACCTTCTCATCCCTATCTCTCTTTTCAGGACCTTCTCATCCCTTCCCAGGACCTTCCCATTCCTCCTCTTCCTCCCCAGGATCTTTTCATCCTCTCCCCACTTCCTAGCACCTCATTCTTCTCCGTCTCCATAGGATCTTCTCCTTCCCCAGGACTTTCTTATCCTTCCCCATTCTCATCCTCTCACCTCCCCAGGACTTACCCATCCCTCTTCCTCCCCAGGACCTTTTCATTTCTTTTTCCTACGACCTTTTACCCTAACTTCTACCCCTTTTTCTTAACCTCCCATGCTCCTAGCATTTGAGTTGGCAGGACCCCAGAGGTCATCTAATCTACTTGTGCCTGAACATGAATCTGTGACAGAATATCCTGGTCCTGAAGCCCTTGTGGGAAGAACCCTGGTGTTGAAAAACTCCCTCCCTCTGATAGCAGCTCACTTTACCCAACAATTTGGTTGTGGAGAAGTGTTTCCATTATATTTAATGAAGATCTTCTATGACTTTCACCCTACTGCTCTTAGTTTTCTCTTTTCCCTCTCTCATGCCACAATCTTTTGTATACTTGAAGATACATATCATCGTATCTTCTCATAGAATTTTTTCCCTTGGAGTTAAAAGAGACCTTAGAAATCATTTTCTTTAAGCAAGTCCACCTCTTCTTCCAGATGTGACCTCTAGAAGAGAAATGAGGTGTTTAAGGCCACACAGGTTTTAAGTGGCAGAGCCCAAGCTCAAGCCCAGATCCCTCTGACTCCAAAATCCAGCGTTTTTTCAGTCCTACCATATTCTTATTTTCTTCTTGAGAGGCAGGAGGGACTGAAAGCTCTCAGAGACCACAGTGGGAACTGAGTTGGCTAGGCAGAATATTCATTTGCTTTGGTAAGTCCCATATTCTGCATTGCCACAAAAGGGAACAACATTCAGCCAGATAATTTAACAGAGTATATTTTTCACCAGTAAATTCATTCTTTCCTGTTTAATGAAGCAAACCATGTTCATAGGAGTAGGAGAATTTTAGAAGAGAAAAAGGAATTTGGAGGTCATCTAGTCTAAACTCACCCCCTGAAGCAGTTGTCTTCTCCACCCTGACAAAATCATTATCTAGCCTCTTGTGTTATTGAACACCTCCAGGGACAGAGAGCCAGTTATTTCATGGGCACTTTGATCTAGTCAACAGAAAATTTGAACTGAGAGAATCTTACTCATAAAATACTCTGCATTTTAGTCCTCTGAGTTTCAGAATACTACTGAAATCTGTTACCTTTATCTTTAGAACATCCTTTCCATGGAGAGTGGCCTGTGATAGAAGCAAGAGTGGGATACGTTTTCAAATTATAGATTGCAGTTGAGAAATGTTTCAATGCAGTTGAGTAAATATTTGTTAACTGCTTAGCTTTGTGCTAAGTAGTAGCAATAAAAAGGTTGACAAATTGTTAGCATCTTATAATTTAGTTGCATATCTCTTGACTTATGAAATTATTAACTCAAGAATGGTCCTTCAGCTCTCAGTGTCAAAAAGTTCCTTTAAAATAA
Source organism: Pseudochirops cupreus (assembly GCA_028627135.1). Taxonomy (NCBI): domain Eukaryota; kingdom Metazoa; phylum Chordata; class Mammalia; order Diprotodontia; family Pseudocheiridae; genus Pseudochirops; species Pseudochirops cupreus. The sequence continues at coordinate 63,943,239 of CM053583.1, read as the reverse complement.
TTTGTCAGAAGAGAGAATATATATGAGAAACACCTTTTTATATTTTTCAGAAAGTTATAATTAGGGATACTTGAGAAAATCTTGGTGTAATAACAAGTGTCATTCTTTTCAGTTTACATACAAGTAGGCCCTTAATTGGTAAGGCCTCCTCCAAAAGACCTACTTATGATTCTCAGCAGAATTCCCTCAGCAAGATGAAGGGTTGTGCCAGTTTGTTATTTCTGCTTCTGTAAGTATGAATGATTCAAATCTGAAGTGTAGCTCCCTGTGCAAATTCTGTTAGTCATAATGTTAGCCAGGTTTTGGTCATGGGTGGGAGCACATAAGGGCTAAGTTCAGCTACAGGTATACCCCATATGACATCCCTTGCTGCTAAAATCATGTCAGAGTTTCTTAGGAACAATATTATAAATGCTTTTTTTAGATCAAAGTGTCCTGATTATCAGTGACCATATGCTTTGTATCTAAGGTATAATCTGTTGAGTAATAATATTACAGTGGGTTTATGCCAGGCTGTAAATGGGCTTTTGATTATATACCGTATTATTAACATTTTTCTGAAACTTTGCTAGTCCAGGCAACATAATAGAGGGTACACCTGTGGTGCTGCAGATTTTAGTTAGGCTCTCTCGGACTGTTTATTTGGGCTTCTGCCTCCAGGAATCATTTTGCCCTTTGCCATTCACTTTTGGCTCCTCTCAAGTTGCATCGATTCAGAAGTTCCTTTTATATTTAGCATGTAAGTTTAAACCTTTTTGATACTTGTGGCATTCTCCAAAGTTCTTTTTGCTTCAGATTGGGTTACTTCACACAAAGGTTAATAGTCCACACAATCTTTCAACATTACTAAGCACCTACCATGCTCCCAGCTCTGGTTTGCAGCTTTGATGATAGAAAGACAAAATGAAAGAGTCCTTGTCCCAAAGGAGCATGTTTTATAATTGATGCCAAACTTCATTCTACCCTTGGGTTTGATTCAAAACGATTACAAAAACCCCAATACTTATTTTTATTACATGCTGCTTAGTACTTTTTCTAGTAGCCAGAAGTGAGGTAGCAGAAGACTGGCAGGTGTGGTCAAGTTGCAGGCCTTATTTTACAAAATCATTAAGTGCAATTCAATAAGCACTTGTTTTGTTTTGGGTTTTTTGGGTTAAAATCCTATTATGTGCAAGTGTTTGGAAAGGTTCAGAGATGAAAAACTTTACCTTTAAGTTTATGATCCCAGTTGGATAATAAGACATATAGGTATGGTTTAAAGTAGATTGTGATAAAGGCAAAGGAACAGTTTAAATGAAGTGTTCTGAGATAAATATAAAGAGGAATAGCTTTTGGGGATAGGGAGGTTATTGGAGGAGATGGTGCCCCCAAACTGTGCCTCAAAGGAAGGGAGGAAGGTCAGTTAAGATGGGAAATGCAAAATCTATTTCAGGCATCAGAAGGGTGTGATTTTAGGAAAGTAACATTCAGGTGGAATGGGAAATAGTGTGAGGTGGGAGCTAGGTTGTAGAGGACCTTGAATGATATTTGGTAGTAAGTACAGTCATGAAAAGTTTTTAAAAGGATATGTTCAGTGTTATATGAGGAAGATGCTTTTGACAGCTTATATAATATATGAATTGGAGAGAGAATTGACAGGGGGCTGACCAGCCTGTGTGGACAGAAGGATGATCTAGTTTAGATCATAGAAGGTTGGACTTGGGGGGAAAACCCAAAAAACCTTCGAGGCCATCTAGATTGACTGTTTTGTTTTAGATATGAAGACACTAAGGCTGAGGAAGGGGAAATGATTTACTCGATATGGTCACAAAGGTAATAAGTAGCAGATCTGTGATTCAAACCCAGATTCTCTGACTCTAAAATGCTTGCGCTTTCCATCATGCCTTACTACTTCCAAAGGAGACCTTAAAGAAAGTTTACAACTTTACTTTAGCAACGCTAGTATGTTGATACCCCTGGAGGTCAAGTGTGTGAATGTTTGAAGTGAAGAAGAGGCAACTGTGCAACAGCTAGAAGGCAAAGGCCTCTCCCTTTGGAGTTGGAGGCTGCTTAGGAATAAAGATAGCTTAGTGCTGTCATTGGTGCTTGTAAGACTATTATGTACTCCCTAGGTTGGGAATTTTGTTTTCCCTCCCATTTCCGTAAAGACTGTTGCCAGTATTGTATTCTTCTTTTTCTGTTCATAAAACATTGTAGTGCTTCCAAACATTGCTAGACTGACTTTTTTCCACCTCCTACCTTATGTGAAAACTTATCCTTTGTTTTATATTTTTGTTCTAATCTTGAATCTGCTTCGTTTTTTTTTTTCTGTTTTAGTTTCTAGTTATTTTGTTTCGGTGTGCCTTGTTTCTTTTCTACTTAGTTTAGTCTTTACTCTTTTTCCTGGTCAGTTCCCATTTCTCCTTTCAATATTCTCTTGAAGATTTCATCTTCAGTTTCTGTCCAGTGACCAAATCCCTTTACAGAAAGAAAAAAGAAGAATTTTCAGAACTTCTTAAATTTAATATTCGCTCTCCTCTCTTAGTTTGACTCTGTATGTTAGATTTCACAGGCAATTTGGATCATAAACTCTAGAACAGTGGTTCTCAACCTTCCTAATGCTGCGACCCTGTAATACAGTTCCTCATGTGGTGGTGACCCCCAACCATAAAATTATTTTTGTTGCTACTTCATAACTGTAATTTTGCTACTGTTATGAATAGTAATGTAAATATCTGATATGCGGGATGTATTTTCATTGTTACAAATTGAACATAACCCACTGCTGCTCTACAGAGTCTCATCTCACTTGACTTTGCACAGTACATATCACTGTAGAGGCAAGAAATGGAATAAATACATCTAAAATAGAATATCACTATTATCGGTTTAGGAGCGGACAATTGTACATAAGCTAGAGATGTTAGTAGCTTTAATAAAAATTTAAGGTTATTCAGAGACTAAGATAATTTTTATTAGAGTGGCAAAGAAATTAACACTGTTAGCTTATTTTGTAAAAGATTGTTTTGAACATGATCTATGCAGTTAAGTTACATAGCATCCGTGGTGGTATGTAGGGAGAAATGTAGAAGTCTTGGCTTTGTTTGGTAGCAAATATACACATATACGCAGGCCACAGGGTCAGGAAATACTCTGGCTTATGAAACATGTTAAAGAAAGATATCATTACTAATACTGTACTCAATATTTTTAGACTCAAGTCTAACAGAGACTGGGGCAGCTAGGTGGTGCACTGGATAGAGTGAGTGCCGTCCCTGGAGTCATGAAGACATGAATTTAAATCTAGCATCAGATCCTCACTTTGTGACCTTGGGCAAGTCACTTAACCCTGTTTGCCTCATTTTCCTCATCAGTAAAATGAAATGGAGGAGTAAAAAGCAAACCATTTCTATATCTTTGCTAAGAACCCTCCCGTCAAAAAAAAGGGGAGGGGTGTCAAGAGGAGCCGGACACTACTAAAAATGACTATAAGCAACTACCAGAAACAATTTGATCTAATATCCAAGCTATTTCTAACAGACAAAGAGAATTAGAGTTTCATGTAATATTTATAGGAATTTTAAAGGAGGAAAGGATCTCTATGTAAAAATATAGTTTGGGTTTACATTCCAAAATTGTTAGCCCTGTTCCATCCTGGGGTACTACCCTCATTCCTGGAGTTAAACAAAGGGGCCTCTTTTCCATTGACCAGTTCTGATGAGGTTCTATGCCTTCTTTGGAGAAGGTGAGGTCTTAATTCAATCATTTTAGGTGGATGGGGAGGCAGTGATATGAACCAGACCACATTTTATCTGTCTTTAGGTATTGTTGACTTTTTAAAGGATAATGAAAAAGGCTTTAGAGGAAAATATCATAATATTTCTTGAGAAACCAAACAGGAGGTTTTTAATATGCTTTCACAAGCAGTAAATTCTCTTTTAAAACCATGCTTGTCCTGGAAGGAAGGATATGTGGGTCATAGAATGAATACATAGAATTCATAACGAAAACCTCTGTTTTTTCAGTGCATATATTTTGACAGGCATTGAAGTTGGACAGCATCAAGGATTAAATTATGAGTGGAGATTGCTCCAGGTCCGTATAGGTAATCAAACTCACTCACACTTTTCTCCTCTTGTACTCATTTAAACCTGTCTTTGTTATTCAAAAACCAAGATTAAGTTAGGAATTGTGCAAAGGTAGTAGAGTTTCTTTTTCAGAGATGGTATATGTTTTAGAGGAGAAGGTATCTACTTTCGTATTTGACTTTACTTTTGATGTAATGGAAAGATGTTCAGTTATACTTATTATTTCTCAATCCTATAATCTTGCATAATACTGCTGAAGATATACTGGTAACCTAGGTGACAAGTGTAGTGTAAAAAGATAATTTGTAAATAGCACTTGTAGTAGTCTTCTTCCTTGCCAAGAAAGCAAACAAACTTAATGTTTTATGTGGCCAATCAACTAAAGCACAGATCATGATTTTTTTAGTTCTAGCTAAATGATTCCTCTTGGAATTATTTGACTTTGTTGAGGTAGCAGGACAGGGTTCTAAGGGTCTTTAGTTTCTTTACTACTGTGACTTATTTCTTCCAACCATATACGAATTGGAAATTATTTCTCTGTGAAGTCCCCTCAAAGAGTCAAAATATAAAATAAAGAACAAAGGCCCTTAACTATAGTTCTTCTATCCAAGCTCATAAATGATACCTCTGGGTAGTTATATGGTTGCTGGCAGCTAACTACCCTCATCTGTGATGTAGGAAAGTGTAGGTCTTTAGATATTTTAGGGTGGAGTCAGTTAAAGAATTTGCTCTAATTTTTTTTTTTTTTGCTTAATTCATGTTTCCTATCGCATAATGCTTCCAATTTCAGAAACCTTCAGGAAGGTTGGACCCTCTGGTGACTAAAAAAAAGCACTGTTGTCTTTTACATAAATTTTTGGCTTTTAAAGAGATTTGCTTGTACATAACCACTTTATCCATAATCACTAGAACATGAATGATTGGAACTACTAATACTCATAGCTTCCTTTCTCCCATAAAGCACTTCAGTACTTTAAAAGACATGCTTTCATCAGTATGGGAACTCCATCATTAATTTAATCACTTCACAACTTTTTCATATCTTCACTAATGTGACAGTGCCATAGATGACAGGCAGTTCCTGACACTGATGACATAGAATCCAGTATTGGAGAGACCTTAGAAAGGTCTGTTGTTTCAACCAACCTTTCCTCCCCACGCCATTACAGGAAAACCATTTATAGACTGATAGACAAATAGCCTTCTTTCATTCTTGTGCTCAAAAAAAAATACTCAAAACATTTTATTCAAGGAAAATGCTACTGATAGCCAATCCAATACAATGATCTAGAGCATACTGCTCTTAAGGACAACCAGCATATAGTAAAAAAAACAAAACCAAAACTAAAAAACAACCCTTTTTGTTTGGAAATGTTTATGTTCATGAAAAAAACGCAAAGGTTAATAACAGAAATTGAAGAAAAACTCTTTAATAAGGAAATGGTTTAGTCAGATTTGGAGTTTTGTTCTTTGATGGACAATTTTCTCATGATAAGCCTCACCCAGCCTATGATCCTTGGATGACAGACAGCAGACACAGATAGTCCCTGAGTCTGTACGTAAAACTTTTCCAGCCTGGGCAGGACCATGGCCATTACAAAGTCAGGGTTGCCTCCATCACCTTTTAGTACCTGATCTTCAACCATTTTGAATGGAATCTTTCGAAAATGTTACACATTTCTCTTTCTGCTTGCAGCATGAGCTTTTTCTCACTATCTCGAGTCATCTTTATATGGCAGTCGTCTATTATAGGCAATGCAGTAATGTTGTGGTGCCCTCTCTTTTGCGCTTCCATGCATTGACTTTGATCATCAATCCGTCGTGATTGTTGAGGTGCATTGTTTTTGCTTTATTTCATGTTCTTGTCTAAGTTGTAGATAATTGAGGTCACAGGGTAGGTGAAACGTTACCATTTTTAGTATCTTTAATGCCATGGCTGCATATGAGGATTTTGACGAACCCTTTATAATTCTTCAGTTCAGTTTTAACCAACTTTAGCAATAGAATTGCTAGATTAAAAAAATGCATACATATACACATCTGTCTCTCTATCTCTCTATATCCTGCCCCATTCACCCCTACAACCATTCAGTTTCTGTCCATGATCTCTGACTTTGCCTGGATTATGTTCAGAAGGCACACCATAATCCACATGTCCTTACATATCTTTTTATATAAATGACAGTAAATAGTATAGAAAATTTATGCAAAATTCACCACCCTTACCCCTGCAGCAAAGGCCTTTCCAAGTGTGTATACGTCCCACACCCACACCTCTTCTCTTTTCACATTATGTACTATATATAGTTATTCCTAAGTCCCTACCTTTGAGTGCTGTATAATCCGTTCTGTATTAACATCATTATTGGTGGGTTATAAGGAGCACAAGTTTGGGAACCGGGATGGCTGGGGGCCAGTCCCAGCTTTGCTGTTAGTTTTCTGTGACTTTGCGATTTAAAGCTGTTTGTTCAGTCTCTTTCTGGCCCACCTTTCCAGGCTCGTTTCCCTTCAGATACTATGTGGCCCAAGAAAACTACTGTGTCTTCTGTTCTCTGACCTTAACATTCTGTCCGTTGCCTCTGTACTTTTTCTTTTATTAGTTGTCTTTTATGCCTTTATGTGATACACTCATTCCATACTTCAATCCCTGATTTCCATCAAGATTTAGCATTTGTACTCCCTCAGAAAGCCTTTCCTGATCCCCTTAGTTGTTGTGCTTTGTCTCTCACACTTGTCTGTTTGCATGTTGTATTCCTTCCAGTAGAATGTTGTTTGATGTGATTATTTTTTGGTTGTCTCTGGATCTTCAGTGGGGCTGTGCAGTAGCATGGGCTACCACAGGACTTTGCTCCTACTGGAAACTTTATGAATGATTCTTGGAGTAGGCCGGGTAGTTGTTGTACTTTTTAAATGTTCTGATTCCTCATTTGTCATGAGGGGGCATAGGGCGAGATAATTTCTAAATTCATTTCCAGCTGTAATCTTTTAAATTGTATGATTTATGTTAGTTAAGAATAATTGGGCGAGGCAGGGGGGTGGAGTACATTGCCAGTCATCAGTTTTTACTTAACTGAAGAAACTTGACATTCACAAAGGTACTTTGGCTGTTGTTTATATACACTTGTAATCATATATACTGTTAGACTTGGAAAAGACTTCAGGCCATAGAAAATGAGAACACAGAAATGTCAAAGCTGGGAGGGATCATAGAGCATAGGATGAAGAAGCATAGATATTTAGTCCTTAAATGCCATCTGGTGTCATCTCGGTTTACAGAGGGGAAAGCAGATATCTAAGAGGTTAAGTGAATTGCCTGAGGTCACACAGAGAGAAGATAAAAGCTCAAAAAGACTATAGAGCACAGTGTCATAGGGCCCTAAGAATATAGCACATAGAATGTCAGAACTGAAATGAACCTTAAGGATCTTCTAATTTAATTCCCTCATTTTATTGTTGAGGAAACTGAGGCCCAGAGTAGGGGCATGACTTGCCCTAAGGGGCCACATAGCTTCTAAGTGGCATGGTTGGCCCAGGTTTCCTTACTCTCTTAGTGTATCATATCACACTGATGTCTTTGGGTGTAGAGAACCAAGGAAAATAGTGTTTGGGTTTTGTCCAGTTTAGATAGTAGTGGCCATGATGGCAAAGCAGGGCAAGGACCATCACCTAAATAGATATACTGATATGAGGTCTGTCCTTCTCCAAAGTTCAGTCATAATTATTGTCTAGTTTTGTGATTAGTTTCTTTTTTTTCTGTTTTATTTTTTTACTTCCCCCGGTTTACTTTTATGCTTAGGATAACTGAATTCCAGGCCCTTATTGGATATATAGTTTGTGCTCTGCTCTTTTCCATTGAAAGCTAAATTTATGATTTCTTCTTGATGAGAACCTTATGAACACAGGTTGCATAATTTAAGAAAGATGTTTGGAAAAGTGTGAATTCACCCCTAAAAATCTCAATCTCTTTTTAACCAAATTCTATTAAGAAAGTTTTGTCTTGCATTTTTTCTTTTGTTCAAAGATCCAAAAAAAGCAAGACTAAATTATGTCTTAGTTTAAATTTATTAAAAAGAAAGCATTGTTTTAATGAAGGTGTTTGAAAAGAACCATCTGTATTTGGGGTAAGAAGTATGATAACAGTATGATTTGAGGTGTATACTTTTTGGAAAAAAATTAACTTTTAAAATACCTTTTTTTAATATCACATTTATTTTCATGAATATTCCCCTCTACTTCCCTGCCTGGCAAATTATACTTTTTAACAAAGATTAAAAAATAGGAGGGAAAAAAGAATCAGTTTAGCCGAACTAGTTAACACATTGACCATGTCAGTAGGAATTTATTAAGAGCCTACTTTATGTCAGGTACTGTGCCAAGGTGACAAAGGTTATGGACAAGGTAGGGGTATGGAGTCAGTATAGCTGGTAATCAGGAGACTAAGATTCTAGTCCTGGCTTTGCCATTAATTGGTTCTGTGATCAGGGGCTCAGTTTTCACCTTTATAAAATACAGAGATTGGACTAGATGATTTCTAAAACCCCTCTAGCTCCAGTGTTCTTTCCGTTTTGTGACTAGGGCCTTGGTTTCTAGATTCTGAAACTTTTTTGGAACTGGTAGAGAAGCTACAATGAATATCTTTTGGGGAAAAACAGTGATGATGATAGGGTATTCCTTATAAATGTTTGTAGAATGTTAAATAGGATTTGAGCAAGCCCTGGTCCAAACAATCTGATTGTGAATTTAATTTTTGATCTTGTTTTTACAGGAAGACATGGCTGCTCACGTTGGGGCTTCTCGGACACCTCAGGAAGTGATGGAGCACTACGTGAGCATGTACATTCATGGGAACCTTGGGAAAGCCTGTATCCCAGACACCATCCCTAACAGGGTGACAGATCACACGTGCCCAAGCGGAGGACCCTTGTCTCCCAGCCTGACGACACCTCTGCCTCCTTTAGATATAACTGTTGCTGAACAGCAGCAATTAGGGTACATGCCGCTTCGGGATGACTATGAGATTGAGTATGACCAAGATGCCGAGACTTTGATTAGTGGACTTTCAGTGAACTATGATGATGATGATGTGGAAATAGAGCTCAAGAGAGCCCATGTGGACATGTATGTTAGAAAACTCAAGGAGCGACAAAGACGAAAGAATATTGCCCGAGACTATAACTTAGTGCCTGCCTTTCTAGGGAAAGATAAAAAAGATAAGGAAAAATCAATGAAACGTAAAATTACAAAAGATGAGAAGGAGATACGGGTAAAACTGAGGCCTTTGTACCAGTTTATGTCCTGTAAAGAATTTGATGATTTCTTTGAAAACATTCACAAAGAAAAAATGCTCCGAACAAAAATTCGAGAACTACAGCGATATCGTCGAAATGGAATCACTAAAATGGAGGAGTCAGCAGAATATGAAGCTGCCAGGCACAAACGGGAGAAGAGGAAAGAAAACAAGAATATAGCCAACTCCAAAAGAGGAAAGGAAGATGGGAAAGATGGGGAGTTTGCTGCAATTGAAAACCTCCCTGGCTTTGAGCTCTTGTCTGATAGGGAAAAGGTGCTTTGTAGCTCCTTAAATCTGAGCCCAGCTCGTTATCTGACTGTGAAAACAATTATCATAAAAGACCACCTGCAGAAACGACAGGGCATCCCATCCAAAAGTCGCCTCCCTAGTTATCTGGACAAAGTTCTCAAGAAAAGGATTTTAAATTTCCTCACAGAAAGTGGTTGGATATCTAGGGACGCTTCCTGAAGTGGGAGGGAACACTTGGAAAGCCGAAATGATATCCAAAAGCTCGGGAGAGCCAACATGATGAGGGTCTGAAGGGAAGAGGGAGAAGAAGCTGTTAGTTTTTTTTTTTTCCCGACGTTGCCCTATTTAATATGATTTGAGGATTTCCTTTTTAAAGTGCAAACTCTCTTCATGGTTCTCTTAAAGAAGCAATAGTAGTAATGTTCTAGTGGATCATGAGGGAAAATAGATTTCACTTCTTAGGTAGTCTTAAAGGTAAATATTTGGAAATGATTGTATTGCCCTTAAGTTTTTAGTCAGGATTCAGATATTTGGCATATTATGAGATTAGATGATTCCCTGGGTTCTCTTGAGATCTTTGCCCACGGGGAAGAAAGAGACTATATGGATTAAAAGAATTATCCTTATTTTTTCTGTTGGCCCTGATACTTTAGTTCTGATGGGCAGGGACTGATTTCAGGATGTGCTGTTGTGTTGCTCCTTCCTTTTTGGTTTCTTATGTGCAGACAGTGCTGCCAGCCATCTTTAGTCCTTGCTCCATGTCAGCACTGGCACAAAGCACTTTAAAAAGGAGCAGTTTGGTCCACATTCACTGCCAGCATTCTGAACTGAGGGGGAATTGAATAGGAAATAGACTGTCTAAGATGTGAGTGGTCCAGGGATGGTGAAGTAATAGAGCAGCCGGGATGGCAAAGCACACTGGTACTTGGAGACTGAGAAGTAGAAGGAATATAGTCATTGACTGACAGCAGTGAACAGTGGGGTGTTTGTAGTTTATCCTGTCTCTGAGATTTTTAGGAGGCATTTTTTTCCTCCTTTAAATTGAGGTATACAGATCACAACTGCTTCAAAGAAGCTGGAATTACTCCAGTAAAAAATGATGCCTTCAGCCTAGTCCATTGCTATACCCCCGTTGGTACATTTGGGGATAACCCTAAATAGTCATCCTGAAACATAAGGTTGCAAAAGGAGTTTGGATTAGATCCCTTAGCTTCCTTTTTTCTGCTAAACCTCTAAATTACCCTCTACAAGACTATCCAATTATTATTTTGTTCTGAATACTTGCTGTCTCCTTGCATCTAACTTATGAGTACATATATGAGTTAAGGATAAGACTACTTCTGTCACATTCCAGTTCTTTTGCTTCTTTTATTCCTCATGTACATTATAGTTCATTGAAAATGATTGGACCAGCTTGCCCAAAAGTATTACACTGTGATGTCACTTTGTCAAGATTCTAAGGGCTACGAACTCCACAACCTTTACTTATTGAAAAGTCAGAAAATTCTGACCCAGCATGTTTACTAAGAAGATTCACAAAGATTTAGCAGAGAGGAATTTAAAATGGGATTGCTTTTTCAAAACTGTTGAAACAGGTTGTAGTGTACTAGACTTATTAGAAGCTTGGTGGTAGTGCCCACACCGTTTAGTCTCTCATTCCATATTCTTCAGTCAAAATAAAAAATAAATGTCTTCTCTCTCCAGCTGCCCATTTGATAAGTTTGACTTTCTTGTGGACGTCTTTACTTTGGAAACTTAACTGGGCTGTCATCAAGTCTTTAGTTTTCTTTTCTTGAATATCCAGGACCCAGGCTTTAAATCATGGGACTAAGTTTTGACTGCTTCGTACTTGAATGAATCTTCTCCCCTCTTCATCGCCAGCTCCCCGTGCCCCGCCCCCCGCCAGTCCCATTCTCCATCCGTACTGACTTGTGTAGGAGTAGAAGTGGGATTGTTTATGTACTGGTATTATTGGCTTGGGGTTTCAAGAGTAGCTTTGTTTGAAAGAAAAGAAATCCTCAGCATTTTCTAAGGTAAGGTGAATTATCTAATTAAGGTGCTTTATCTTCTCCTTTTCGTGTCTGTGGCTTCCCTCTCTTCCGACTCCCCTCCTGAAAAAAGTAAATTTTCAACATTAAATAAAACATTTTCAAAGTGTTATTTATGATCTTAGCTGTGAGGTACATTGTGTATTGTTGGCAGATAAGCTTTGAATATTATTTAAGCTGATGATTTCTCCTTTGGCAATATAGATGCTTTCTCTAAGCAGTAGTTATATATTGGTGTGTAAAAGAACAACTGTGGGGACCACATCCATCATTTGTCCTGAAGGCCAAATGCTAAGGACTGAAGCTGGTTGCTGTCCACCGTTGAACACGGAAAGAGTGGAGATGGTGCTAAGTTTTTACTATTGTCTTAGCCACTCTGGTGCCTTTAATTCATCCATCCTGAGTTCTAACTGCATCAGACACTGGCTTACTCATGTGGTTTTAAAATTAGTCTGATTTTTATATTTAGGATGACTACCAGACTTCTAGGAAGTTTGAGAAACAATATGTATTCCGTGGGTAATCCAGGCAGGCAGCTGTCAAATGAAAAACTTTGTGCTTCAAGTTTTTTCATCTGTATATATTTTTGAAAGCATGAAGAATTTATATAGGTTTGAATATTGTTTTAAAACACCACAATGAATGTATAATTAACAGTATGTGAAAGTATTAACACTTAGCTAAGAGGGAAGCTCTTTGGTTATTTCTTACCCCTTAACCCTCCCCAGCTGGTAGTGTCATATTTATCCTTAACCTTGGCTGTTACTTCAGATCCACTTAAACATTAAATCAACTCATGGTAAAAAAAAAAATTGTTTACTAGAATCCCACTAAAGCTTGTTCTTCAAAACTGAAATTTATTTATGTACACTTTAGTTACATGGATCAATAGTTTTACTGCTAAAGAATAGTCTTCAAATTGCCCCACTTAGTTGCCAGTATTTAGAAGGTACAATTTAATTTTTTTTCCCCCTTTGGATAGTATCTTTCCTAAGCTTTAAGCTTTTTTTTAAATCACATTTTTTATTAAAAACATTTTCCATTGAAACTGAAGCCAAGATGACTACATCACCATAAAGGTGCTTCTTCCACACTCAGCTATTAGACATAGACCTGTGTGAGAACTTGAATGTAGGTGAGATTGTAGTTTAACCCCTAATAAAAAATGAAGACAAATTTTATTTGTGAATTGAGAAAGAGCATCTTCCAAGTTTGCATCCCTTCCTCCTTCCTCTTCCCCATCCTAGCCTTTTAAATCTTCAGTTTTCATGCATTTTTCAGAGTTGCATATCCTGGGTCATGCCAGCAGAAGGTACACTCAAGTATTGCATGGACTGCCCCCATCAAGAGGTAACAGCCCCAAACAGCATTTTGGACACTTGTTTAAATTTGAGACATTAGTGCCAAACTGAAACTTACCCACTCCTGCAGTGAAGTGTTTCCGTTACTAGAAAACCGCTTAGTTGGGCTAGGTATCTCTGTAGGTACAGTCCAGAACTTCAGCCAGTGAAAGAACTGCTGCTCACTGAGCCAGTCTGCAGTATTCTAAGATGGCCTATGAAGGTTTCACACAACAGATTTGTGATAAGGCTGTGAGTCATGTTTTAATTGTTACTTTTCTGAAGTGTGCGATGTTTTGGCAGTGCCCATACTGTGCAACTCATCCATGATGCAAATATGCAAAATCGAAATGATTGTTGTTGTGAACAGAAAACAGCTGAAAAGGTCATTGTTTAATTTTTCAGTGTAAATGTGTATATAATTAAAATGATTTGTTTTCCTATTTGTAGTATGTGTATGATTAAGATGTCTATCATTTTTGATAAAAGCATGTTAGGCATGTAAATATGTAATCAGTTACCATGGGGGTGGGGGGAGAATTAGAGTTATTAGTAAATATGAATAGAAATTAAGAGTTGTTGGAAAGCCTTGCATGTCAGTCCACCTTCCTGGGTTTTGGTTTCCTAATCTTTTAAAGTGAGTGTGTTGGACTGCTACTGATATCTAAGCTCTAGTCTACTCTAACTCTAAATCCTGTGATCCTGTATTACAGGCAGAATGTCCCTGACCTGTGTATTTTGAGTTTGGAAAGGACTTCGTAGCACTCCATTCCACCTTCCCAGCAAATGGTTATCCAGCCTTCACTTGAAGACCTCATTAAGCCCTTTCTGGACAGATCTTTTTCCTTACAGCCTCTAAAATCTTCCATAAATTCTCTGTAGGGATTCTGCTCAACACTAGGGGCCTTACGATCATTTGTAGATAATCAGTGTTGCTCCAGTACAGTTCATTAAGCCCGAGGTCCCTTCTTGTGTGCAAAGCGTAGCGCTGTTAGTAATATGCCATTGGCTACTTAAACCATGTAATAAAACCTCCCTCAGTTTCCTTTAGGTAGAACCTGTAATTTTTGGATACACTATCTCAAATACTCATTAGTCAGGATGCTTGCTTAACCTCATTAATAAACTTTTATTCTGATTTGTTGAGTCATTTTAGTTATGGCTAACTGTGACCCCATTTGGGGTTTTCTTGGCAAAGATACTGAAGTTGTTTGCCATTTCCTTCTCCAGCTTTTTTTATAGAACAAGGAACTGAGGCCATCAGGCTTAAGTGACGCACCCAGGGTCACATAGTTAGTACAGTGCCTGAGGCCAGGTATGAACTTGGGAAGGTAAGTCTTTCTGATTTCAGGTCTGGCACATCTCTGAGCATGCAGGAGTCAGTTTCTTAATGCTCAAGCATATTTACTCCATATCCCACTCTGAGTTATTAACCCCTTGTATTTCTCATTTTGTCCACCTATCCTTGACCCAAGAGGTCAGCCACCTTTTGGAAGCTACCCATACTCTCCTTAAACTAATTTGGTGAGTGGGATAAGTGAGGGAAAGGGCAGTATTCCAAGTCAATCCTGCTTGCAGAAGAGGAAGTAGATTGTCTGAAACTTAACATCTGACCACTTGCTCCTTGATACTCTTAATTCCTTACCTTCCCTAAAAGACCTCTGAGCCTTGGCTATAAGATCCTCCAGCCAGGTCCAAAGACAGCTCTTGTCCTGAGGCAGGTATGCGGCACCATGGATAACCTCAAGCCTTAAGTCATCAAGGCAAGTTCAAAAACTGTCCTGACACTAGCTGTGTGACCCTGGACAGGTCACTTAACCTGCCTGCTTCCTCAATATACTGTCTCCCAGTGTTATTGTGAGGAAATTAATCTTTGTGAAGCGCTTAAAGCACATACGTATTGCTTCCTTGTTTCTGTTTTTACCAGACTTAATTCTAGGCTCACTTTTCCACTTTGATCTTATTACTATTCTACAAAGACCACTCCCAAACTTACATACTCAGTCTTCACCTTTCTTGAGCTCTGGTTCCTATCTGCTTACTACTTGCTGGTGCCCATCCTGAATATCCACAGCTAATCAACAAGCATACAGCTGAATTCACCTTGCTCGCTAGACTTCACCCGTATTTCCAACTTTCTGATTTACTTTGATATTACCACCTCATTCAGGCTAGAAGTCTGACATTTTTGATGTCTCCGTTACCTAAGACATTAGTGTGCCAATTCTAAATGTTTTTCTAGCTTAGCTTTATATCTGATATCATACTTCTCAGAGCCCCCATATACTTACCCTATTCACCACCCTAGGGCATCACTGCTCATTTGGATTAGTGTAATAGTAAGTGGTTTGTATTTCCAGTGGTAAGTCCCTTAGCTTCCTTCATATAGCTTCTGAAATAATTTTCTTAATACAGTCATCTTATTTAACTCCTTAGAGCCTGGTATTTTAACACCGTTTATCTACTTTTCTAGTTGGATTTCATATTACTCTTTTATATACTCCATTTTCCACGCAAACTGCTAGCCATTCCCTATTCT
>CM053583.1:63904330-63927206 GCA_028627135.1 Pseudochirops cupreus | reverse complement strand
CCGGCTGCCGTAGCTCTTAGAAAGAGGCCGGGAACTCTTCCTATATACTTCTGGCTGACTGGATAGCAATGACTCCAAGACCGAGGCCCAAGACGGCGATCTGTCCAGGCCGCTCAATGCGAGAGCCCTGGCCTGAATTCAATTGCTCAGTCCCCCTGCTGCCTGCAGGCCACGGCGGGAAGCTGGAAAGCCAAGGGGGGTGCAAAACCTCTGCCTTTCGCTTTTCTGCTCTGGAGGCCTTCTTGCCAGACTGCTTATCTCCCCCTTTCACAATTCCCATTCACAGCTGCTGCTAATCCGCTCACCTGAAGCTCCTCAGCTCCTCCCGTTCAGCCGCCCCCGGGGTACATCCAGGGCTTCAGGCCAGGCTGGTTTTGGTTCACAGTGCTGATATGGTTCCTCCAAGCCGAGCTGACTTTAGTGGGAAGTATCTTTGTGTGCGTTTTGGAGTTCTAGGATTGGTTTAGAGTCCTATTTTATGGGTATTTTGGGGTGGCTATGTGAGAGCTGCGATATGTTGCTGTTGCTACGCTGCCATCTTGGCTCCGCCCCCAGCTCTAAGTATTTTAATGAAATTTTCTTAAAATGTTTTCAATATCTTCTATTCCTATACACAAAACAATGCGGAGCTGTCATATCTACCGCTGTCAATTGTGAAGGTAGGAACTGTCATTTTTCATCTTTGCCCCCTGAGGATCAATGGTATGATGCATGATGTCTGCTGAATATAATTGAAAAGGAAGTTCATGTAATTGGTATAGAAATTAAAATATGTATGTAAAAAAGCTAAAAGTTGAATATAACATGATTTTAGGGTATGTAGCTTTGAAATGTCAAAGGCAGATAATATGAGGGTCATTACTATTGTAACAAGAACATAACCCAACAAATAGGAAATAAATGCCAGAAAAATAGGGAAATTAGCACAAATTAGGGCTTTAATCCTTTTAAAAATAAATTCAAACAATGTTTTAAAAAGCACACCCAGTACTTGGTTCCTAGACTCTGGGAACATAGAGCTTAACTAAGGAATGTGAACTTAAATACATTTGTTGAGATGATTTCCGACACTGATTTCGATATACTTCTACTTTTAAATGTAACACTCCAAAAGGTTGAAAATAGTTTTCCAGATTTTCAGGACCAAACCAAATTACTTAACTGGCAAAATGATAGCCGTAAAAATGAAAGACTACTAATAATGGTTTATTACCTGAAGGTCTGAAATAAAATCCAAATCTTGGGGGAATTATTAGTGATAGTTGGTTCATATATAGTACTTAAGATATTATTAAATAGCTTCTTTTTGAAGTTCCCATAATGGTTCAGAATAAACAGTACTGTATACATACCAATGTATCCCAAGGAAAAGCTAGAAGCCCACCAAAATTTTTAGCAGCAAGACAGCAATATAAACAAGGAACTAAAGTATACTTCTCTCTCAAAGATTATTATAAAATTTGTTGCTGAGAGAAAATCTGTTGGTTTCATCAAAGACCTTTTCTCATAACCTTTTCATAGTACAAAAAAAAAAAAACAAACCCACCCCAAAAACTCCAGGATGATAAAAAGAAGTAAAAAAAACCAGCAAACAAACCCATAAATCTTTCTGGACAGTCACACTGTGGAATTCCTGGAGACATTTTATTCACTGAACATACCTTTAAAGTAGCCAGGGTTAGTAACAGATAAAACATTATTTAAGATACTATACAAGTACAAGAGTGCCTCAGAGGCTTAGTTCTTTAAATATGCAATACTAAAATCAATTTGCAGACTTTCCAAATTATTCAGTTCATTAAATAATGCAATTTCAAGATGGGCGAATTTTCTGTTGAGCCGCTGGTTACTTTAGGCCTTCCATGAAGAATAGGAAAATTTGAAGTGTTTGAAGGAGAAAATATCCATTTAATAGCTATATGGCATTTGAGTGTGGGAAAAAGAGAGTTAGAAAGTTAGACTGCTACGGTTCTTTAACAACACCCACCAAGGCAGGTCTCAAGGTTCGCCCATGTAGCTTATAACCAACTTTGGTTACTAGTGCAATGGTGCCGGGCTCCTTCCCCTCTATTGGAGTGTGGAACAAGGCTTCATGTTCATAGGGATCAAATTTGGTGCCAACAGGATCTAGTCTCAGCAAACCATGCTTTTTGAACACTTTTTGAATCTGGACTTCAGTCATGACAAGACCCTCATACAAGTTCTTCAAATGAGGGTTTTCTTCCTTTATTTCCTCTTTTGGTACACTTGCTGTTGCCTTTTCCAAAATGTCAGCAACTTCTAATAAATCTTTACAAAAACCTTGAATACCTAAAGAAAAAAAATGCAATTGTATTTTTAATGTCAACTCAAAACTTTCTAATTTTACACAGTAATCACAAATTTCATCTGTATATGCACATAAGGATAAATCTGTCAGTAAACAGTATTGAGGCAGCTTGGTATAGTGGGAAGGTCAAAAGACTTGGAATTTAAGCCCTGCCTCTGGAACTTAATAGCTGCATCTTTTTTCTCTATGCAATGGGCAAAATACTTGCATTCCCCTATCTTTTTTCTCCTACCTGGGATGATGTGCTATAGAAATATGAGATGCCACAACTTTTCTAGGCCCAATTTCCACATTTGTAAAAAAAAATTAGGGGGAAAAACTTGATGCTTATGAAGGTGCCTTCTGGCAGTGATATGAGGTACAGCTTATATAGACAGGGAAAAAAGCATGAAAAAATTTAAATATGAACCCAAATCAGAGAGATTTAGAAAAAGCAACTTCTGAGGTTCGGCCATCTAACACTTAGATTGAAAAGATAACAACAAAAAAAGTAATGCTGTGGGCAGACAGGCCCACTTATACACCATTAGCAAGGTATGATCTGTCTTTGCCATTCTGAAAATAATTTGGAATCATGTCCTCCAAATCACTAAACTGAGGTCTATTATCCCAAGGAGATCAAAGAAAGAAGAAAAGCTCTTTTTATGTATGGTACTTTTAAAAATGTTGGCAAAGAACTGGACATTTAGGGAAGGTCTATTTATTAAAGAATGGTTATAAAAAAATGATGGTATATGAATGTAACCCAATATTATTATGCCATAACATGACAAAATGGATGGTTTTAGAGAAATCTAGGAAGCCTTGTATTAAATGTCAAGGTAAATGAGCAGAACGAAGAGATCAAATTATACAGTAATATCAAAAAGAAAAACAATTTTGAAAGACCTGAGAGCTGAGAATGCTACTCACTTTATTATAGAAAGGTGATGGTTTCAATATTAATATATGCTTTTCTGGACATAGCTAATGTGGCAATCTGTTGTGATTATGTATATTTGTTACAAGGGCTCTGTTATTTAGGAGAATAAAGGGGGACAGAAAAAAATAGACAAGAGTTATACGAGACATTTTTTTTCTTTCTTAAATGCAGAAAAGCCAGAAAGTTTTACAGACATGTATAAGAGTTCTGAAAGTTAGGGTCAAACTATTACGAATTTTCTTAAAAAGTAAGCTATACATAATAGAGATTTGTAGTTTCATGTACAGTTCTCTTGTTCTGTTCTATTGTATATAGGAAAATGTCCATGGACAACTAATTCTTAAGAAATTTTTAGGTGGAGGCAGAAAAGTCCCCACTTGCCCTTCTCCCCAAACTCCCAAAAATGATATTTGTGAAAACAAAAGGCATCAATAAGTATTTTTTAAAAAAAGAAAAACTTTCAGGCAGAGTTTGTAAAATAAGTCATACAAAATTAAAGGAAAAAAAATCAATCCATTTCAATTACATTAAAGGAATGAGAGAAACTACATTCTGAAATACTGAGTCTTCAGCAGGCTAAGTGCAGGCATATAAATGGAGCTTAGCTAACTAAGGCTTTTTTGAAAGCTAGTAAATTAAATACTAGCTGAACACCTACTCTAAATTTAGGTTTTGTGACATGGTCTCTGCCTTTAAGGAACTTAAACTGGAAAGACGAGTCAAATAGATAGAAAATGTAAAATAGAATTCAGCATGTAACCAACCAATTATGGGTAGCTTTCAAATTTTCTTACACGTGGTTTCAAAAAATGTTCAAATAATAAAATGATTATCAGGGAAGAGGAAAATATGGAACTAATAAGTATTTCTTAAGTGCCTACTATAGAGCAGGCACTGTGCTTTATGAATATCTGTATTTGGCCCTTTGAACTAAGTGCTCTTCTATTATGCTCATTTTACACTTGAAGAAATTGAGGTAAACAGTGGTTAAGTGACTTGCTCAAAGAGGAGGTGTCTAAGGGTAAACTGAAGGCTCCTTGTTCTAGGACCAGGGCTCTATTCCCTGCGCCACCTAGCAATCCAAGTGATGAAGTGATTAAGTAATCTACTGCCAGTTCTCACCTAAATACTAAGTAAAGGTTATAATTCTGGATAATTCTTAAACATCTAACAGGGAATGTATTTGAAAAAGGAAGTACAACAGATCTGTAACTGCTCATTTATATGTTACTTCTTCCCAGAAATTATCCTCCATTCACTGAATGTTCACAAAAGCTACGTCAGTGGAGCACACACTGGCAGCTTCTACCAACATGCAGAAGTCTCAAGTGGCCAGGGAGGTGATCAACTATGCTGGTCGTGGAAGGACTAGGCTACCGGGGTTAAGGCAGGCTTATCAATAATGGAATTCCTACAGTGACTTTGAAAGGTTACCCACTCAAGCCAAAGAAAAACAGTGAGCTATGTCAGTGGAAGGAAGATCCAAACTAAAAATCATCCAACAAACATTTATTCACTTAATAGTCTTGGGTTAAAGCAATTTAGAGCTTACCTTATAACTTCTGACTAGGTAGAGGAAGAAAAAGAAGTCTTTAACATTTGTGCTATTTTTCTTTGAGTATACGAATTCAAGAAAAAGTCTTGACATTTTCAAATGTACCCTAGCCGTAAAGATGAATCCCTACTGGATAACAAAATTTCCTTTGTATCAACTTTTAAATTCAGTTTAATAACTTAAGAATTAATCTGATCCATCCCAGAAGCCACTCAAAACAGCTGAGCTACTTTCAGAAGGGTAGTAATAGACTGGCAAGTGCACTGGCTTAGGCACCGGAGCACCCTGGTTCTAATCTTACTGACCTTGGTGATCTTAGGCCGGCGGCTCTCACATTCCTCTCTGGGCCTGTAAAAGGAGGGGATAAGACCCCGTTTCAAAGGTTCCTTTCAGTTTTGATTCCTATGATTTTAGGTTTATTGGTTCTACCAGCTGAAGTGACAGAAGACTGAGATCAACTAATGGCAAATCCCTTCTCTTCACTCCTCTATTGTTTCTTCCTCGCTATGGTACCCTTCTCCATGACTCTGCACTATAAACCATGTGCTTGCTTACACATCTTACACAATGACCCCCCAACTGGGTCATTCTCGCCTTCTTTCCTTCACTCCCCTTAGCTGTGAGTGCTCCATCAGCCCCAAATCACTGTGTATTTACACTGTACTGCCCTCCTGAGGCAGCAGGGTTTATTCTCTTTAGCAGAATATAGGGTTCCTCCAGGGTGGGGACTTTACTTTTGTCTTGGCATCTCTAACACCAAGTACAGTTCTTAGCATTAAGTATGTGCTTAATAAATGTCTATGGCATTGAATTTCAATTCAAATAATACCCTTAAGCTCAAGAGCACAAATGTTTCTTGGTAGACAGTCTTGCTTAAAAGGAACCATTATACAGAGATTACCACTCAAGGAAATAATCAACAACTCGATGATTAAATAAGGGGAATTGTGAAGTTTTGTAACACACAACTCTCTAATTCAATTATCAGCAATTTCCCTTTAAAGTAAAACTAGTCTTAAGTAAAATATTCTGCTAGGAAATGAAGCTACAATTATACCAGACTGAGTTCCTTCTCTATTGCATAAACTGTTTGTAACTTGTATTGTCAGGAAAAATTTGAATACCAAGAAAGGACCCTGCTGATAATCAAAAGGATTTTGTGTATTTATATGAGTTCCTGGAAGACAAGGACTCTATCATATTTATCACATTTCTAGCATGCATTAAGGTTGAAATGTTGCTATTCTCTTCATAGAAACCTTGGGAGGGCCTAAGAAGCATTTCCTCATTTAACTGATTAAGATCCCGAAGTTAAACAGGTCCCAGAGTGAGGCCATAGGGAAGGGGCTAGGATCCTTGAATTGGCCTCTTGCCTCTAAGACCAAAGCTTTTGCCCTCTATAACACTGCCTCTGAAGAGCTTCTTGAAAGATGGCACTAAGAAACCACTTAAATAAATAATGAAACACTCCTTGGAACAAATAAGCAGAAGGTGGAGAGCAGAAAATAATCCTCCTCCAGTATTTCAAAGAAATGATTGTCAGTGGACAGACAGCCTTTTCAAGTTTCTGTGTACAAAAAATGTTTTGAAAGCAGCTGGTGTAGAGCTTCCCTCTGTGAACTACTGAGGGTGGTCCTGAGAGGACACTGTCCCCAGGGTTGAAGTCTTTCAGGTCTGGCAGCAACACACTAGAGCTTATGTTCCATTAGCAAAATCTTCAAGAACCCAGGGTCTGTGCTAAGTAAGAAGCAGCATCAAAGGAAGAACGTAGCAAAGAAACAGCAACGACAAACCTCCCCAGATCACTTAATGTTTTACTGTAATTAATAACTAAAGCCCTACATAAAACACATTTGAAATCTTGAGTACATTAAGTTAAAAAATCAGTACCACAAAACATTATACAGCCTCCAATTATAAATGTCAGGTAATACATTCATGTGATCTTCCAGAGTAGTATGATAATATGAATAGCATACAGGCACACATTATTTCCTATTATTTTTGGAGAGACAAATACATAGTTTGAAAAGTGAAAGTAAGGATTTATTTGCTTGATGGGATTTTCTAAGATGTAAGCACTAATTAATTTTATATTTTTCTTAAAGCTTAAATAATACTATAGAAAAAACTGACACTACCCTCCCTTCCCCCAAAAGGAAATGAACTTATGTACCTGGTCAGTCTTACTATCTTTGTAAATGTATGCAATCCCTTGTCTCTAATTAAAAGCACAAAATTTTAAAAAATATTGTATCCCTCCTAGTGCCTACCAGCTCTGCAATATATTTGTTTAATAATAATGATGGGAAATACAGTAGTCCTATTATTTTCCATCATAGCAACACTCACTAGAAATGAAATGTGTACACATGTTCTCTTGGGTATTTACTTATTCTTGTCCAGGAGTTAAGTGATTTGGCCAGTAAGTAGAATTAGGATGAGTCCAGGTCCTCAGCCTCTATATCCAACTGCTTAACATTTACACATAATCACTATGTAAAAAATTATGCTTTAAGCATGAGATTAATTTTGTTGTATACTTCATTTGACTATAACACCAAATTCTAGGTGTAGATAATCCTCATCAGACACTCCCCAACTCAATCTAAATGTACTCCAGGGAATGCTGTCTTGCATTTGCCCTGTTCCCTTCCCTATTCTGTTCAATGCTGCACCTGCTTCCCTTGGGTGTTCCTAACTACAAGTTTTCCAATTCTATTTTCTCACATTAGAAAAAATTTGGTAGAATTTCTATGGAAAATGAGCTCTATGACAAGTGTACTCTTGTGAATCAATGTGATATTTTTGTGATTTAGAGCATTACCCACCATATAATTTTGCCTCTTCTACCAATTTCTGGCTCCGCCGCCTCAAGTTCTCTGTATCTGCTAAGGCTCGCTTGTACTTCTCCTAAGACCAAGAAAAAAGCACATTACTACCTTTATCACTGTTCCTTTAGCAGTAATTAAGAATTGATGGAACTTTCAAACTAAGTATGAAACAAAATGCCAAACAAAAAAAGGCATTTTAATACTGCTACTGTGAATCCCTCTTCATTAAAAAATAAACATACCCAGAGGAAAAGGATAAAGGATAAGCAAGGATGAAAACCAAAACCCCACTAAAGTATTCATACTCTTTAACTGACACAGGACATTACTCCACAGAGATTATGACATTCAAATTTTCTACTCAAAGTACCAGCAGAGCAACTCATGATAAAAATGGGCATCAAATTTAACTTTCATTTTTTGTGTGTGATGCCAAGAATCTAGGAAAGCTCACCTGGATCTATCCCATCCCTTTCTAATAATCTACCTTTACTCAACATACAGTGACCCACAGAACTTTGGCTCTGAAAAGGAACTTAAAAGCCTTCTAGTTCAATTCCTTCATTTTATGAGGAAACTGAAAGGTCCAGACTTGTTCAATGTCACAGAGCAAAAACCAAATTTCTAGAATCTAGACCTTGAGGAAAATGCTCTGGTTTAAAACAACATGATATTTTGTTATTCTGAATCTGGCAAACATCAAATATGAAAATTTCCATATAATAAGGACAAAAACAGAAATTAAATGAGGCTGAATCTCATTATGTATACTTTAAAAGAATACATATACATTGTATATATACATACATGCATATATTCAATTAAACAAATTGGTTCTTAAGCTGTTTTCCCTGTGTTTCCCTCTAAACCTGGTTTTTTTTAAATCTCTTCTGTGCATTTTCTTAAAATACTTTATTAATACTTTTCTTTCCCTCTTTTTTTTGGCAGTAGGATCAGTATGATTATAATTATCTCACAAAGCAAGAGGCAGAACTGGAATAAGAATCTAACAGCCTATGGTACCTTACTCCGTAAGTGCTCTTCAAATATCTTACCGAAGTTTCTTTCAGCTGTTCTTCTAATTTGACCTTCTCTTCAGTTAGTGTTTTCTCTGTAGAGGTACTATCTGTCTTCTGTTCATTTTGACTCAAGTCATCTTCTAAGTTCTGGCCATTATTTTTCTGTTTTGCTGCTGTACAGAGCAGCCTAGAAGAGGTCCTGAAGAAAATTAAACAATGTTAATGACTTGCCCCACTCTAAAAAAAATGAAACGGGACTTGTTGAAAATTTTCACTCATATTAATTGTCAGAAACGTGAGAGGGAAAAAACTGTCTACTCAAGTCAAACACAGCTAAACTCTTGGATATATAGAAGATGCTATGATTAAATTTGTAAACTTAGTCTAAAAAGTACCATGTTGCTGTTCAGTCACGTTCACCTCTGTGACCGCATATGGGGTTTTCTTGGCAAAGATACTGGAATGGTTTGTCTTTTCCTTCTCCGACTCATTTTACAGATAAGGAAAATGAGGGAAAAAGGCTTAAGTGGCTTGTCCAGGGTCACATAGCTAATAACTATCTGAATTTAGGAAGATGAGTTCAAGTCTCTCCAGATCCTAGTTTGATAGGATATTGCCTTTGCCCCTCAGAGATAAAACTACTCTCCTTTGTATACCTTCTTTCAGGCACTCACCTCCTCATGCCTGGGCTATTCTAACCCTGCCTCAACCTAATTGTAACCTAACCTCTCCCTAATCCAATTCATTCTCTGGTCAGCCACCAAAATGATCTTCCTAAACTTTCTGACTCCAGGCCTGGTACCCTATCCACTGCGTCACCTCACTGCTCTAAAATGTACAATACTCATCATGAAACTGGCTAATATAAACAAACCAGCACACTTATTAATATGCTAATCACATTAATGACCACATTAATCCATGATCTTTCCAAATGCCTCCATAAAGCATGACAACAGAATTTAAGGGGTAGAAGAGGTATTCAAGGAAGACAGCTTAAGAACCAATTTAATTGAAAATATATGTATGTGTGTGTGTATGTATGTATTGTATACATATATATTATACACGTACACACATATATAGCATATGTATACTTTTAAAAGTATATGTAATGACAGCCTCATATTTAGTTTCTGTTTTTGGTTCTTATTATATGGAAATTTTCATATTTGGTGTTTTCCAAATTCAGAATAACAAAATATCATATTGTTTTAAATTGCAGAGACAGGATTAGAATCCAAGCCTATTGCCTCCTGGTCCTCTAGAGCTCAAATTGTATTAACATGGGAGGCCATCATGGTATAGGTAGAAGGAGGCCTGGAAATTAGAAATCCCTCCTCTTAACTCATAATAGCCATCTGATCTTAGATAAATCATTTGCTCAGATAAATCAGTAACCCAGGGGATCTCTTAAGACATTAAGCTGGAGAGAAGGCTTGGTTAACAGAATTGCCTAATCCAGGTTTTTCCCAAAGAAAATCAAAGGTCCAGTCCTTTTCTCAACATGACTTCAGTATAGGTGTTCAAAAAAGATGACTAGAGGTATTATACTCACTACACCTTTCCTCCAGTTCTTCACTTGGCAAAATCCTTCCCAACCTTTAAAGCTCAACTCCAATGTCCCCTTCAGCAAGTTTCTCTACATCCCAGTTAGATAGGATAATGACTTTGCCCCTAAGGCTTATAACATTCCTTCTTTTAACGGATACTGCAACAACCCAAGTATAGGCACTCACTCCCACATGCCTGGGCTATTCTAACTCTACCTCAAGTCTCTCCATAATCCAATTCATTCTCTACTTAGCCATCAAAATGATCTTCCTAACGTGCAAATCTGACCACCCCTTATTCAATCCGCTCTAGGGGTTCCCTATCGCCCCCAAGATAAAATATGAAATCTCATTTGGCTCACAAAGCCTTCTTACCTGGCCCTTTCCTACCTTCCTAGTCTTATTGCAGCTTCTAACACCCTCCAAACCTAACTTATAATTCAGTGACATTGGCTTCCTTGCTGTTCTTCACTTATATGAAGTCCATTTCCTGATTATTTTCACTGCCTTACCCCCCACACCTGGAACTCTCTCCCTTCTCATCCATCTCCAAGTTACTCCTGTGTCTTTCAGTTCTCAGCTTAAGTCCCTCCTTTTGCAAGAAGACTTTCCTAATTCTCCTTAATGTTAGCACCTTCCTTCTTTTATCTCCAAGTTTTCCTAGTACACATTTTATTTCCCCCATTAGACTGTCCTTTAGACCAGGTAGTCTTTTGTCTTTCTTTGTGTAAGTAATGAGATGCTTAGTGAAGTGCCCGCACTTCATAAATGATAGTAGGCTGACCACTATTCATCGGCAATTATACACAGCCCTTCTATTATTGTCTTGAACTATTAGTTAAAATTTCATTTGATCACAGAACGTCAAAGAGGAAAGGAACCTTAGGTCCTCTAGTCCAATTTCTCAGCTTATACAGGAATCTTTTCTCTAATGTCCCTAACTGATGGTCACCTAGCCAGCGCCAGAACACTTTTCACTAGTTGGGAAGCATTTATTAAGTGCCCACCATGGGCCAGGCACTATGGAACACACTAGGGATATGACGACAAAAGACAGTCTCTGTCCTCAAGAACTTCATAATCTAATAGGGAAGACAACATTCCAACATACAGGTACAAACAAGTTATATGCAGGATAAATAGGAAATAATCAACAGAGGGAAGGCTCTAGGATTACGAGTGATTGGGAATGGCTTCCTGTAGTAGCTGGGATTGAACCAGGTACATGAAGGAAGCCAGGAGGAGATTTGAGAAGGGAGCACATTCCAAGTCTGAGGGCCAGTCAGAGAAAATGCCTTAAGCTGAGAGATGGAGGGTCTGGTTCAAGGAATGGCAGGGAGGCCAGGGTATGGATTAAAAAGTCTGGGGTAGGGTGGGGGAAGGAAGGGGTAAGAATGTAAACATAGGTGGGGTCTAGGTTAAGAAGGACTTTGAATGCTAAAAGATTTTGTATCAGATACTAGAAGTGACCAGGAGCCACTAGAGGTTACTGGGGGGGGAGGGGCAGGAGAGGGAAAGGAGTAGGAAAGGGCTTACCCTTTCTTACTAGGAGAGGGGTGTGTGTGTGTTTGTGTAGGTCAGATCTGCACATTAGGAAAATCACTTTGGAAGTTAAATGGAGAATGGACTGGAGTGGTTAAAGACTTGTAGGAAATAGTCCAAGTATGAGGAAATGAGGGCCTGAACCATGGAAGTTATATTTGAGAGATGTTATAAATGTGAAATCAACAAATCTGGCCTTGGATGGAGATGGGGAGAAAAGGATGTATGTATGTATGTATGTATGTATGTATGTATGTATGTATGTATGTATGTGTGTGTGTGTGTGTGTGTGTGTGTGTGTGTGAGATTAGCAATAAGGAGTTGGGGTAACATCCAGGATTTCAGCCTCCATGAGTGGAAGGATGGTGATACCCTCAATAGTAAAAGGGAAGTCTAAAGAAGGGAGGGTTTGAGGAGAAAGATAATGAGTTTAGTTTTGGACATGTTAAGTTTGAGATTGTCCAATAGGCATTTGAAACCAAAAGTCAGACTTCCTTCTAGGAAAGAATCCTATTCATAACTTCACAAGAGCAGCCCCAATCCATTTTTGGGTCAGCTCAAATTTAAAAACTAAACAAAACAAAACAAAAACAACTTCTATATATTAGTTAAAAGAAATCTGCCTCTCTCTAACTTCTAACTAACTTCTCTAACCAGTAGGTACTGGTTTAAATTTTCCCTTCTGGAGTAAGCAATTTATTCTCTTTCATTTTAAGAGCCAGATTATGTTTATAAAGACAGTTTAAGGCTAATCACTGGAAGAAACAAGATTAGAAACTGGCATAAAGACTAAATTCAGAGCTCTTGGGGTTGAAAAAGTAGAGAAGGGGAAAATTACAGTAAAAGTCTGTCTAAAAACATTTTCCCAGTGATTTTCCCTGATGACTTTCTAGCTTAACTCATTGAGTCACTTGCTAAAAAAGATGTTTCCACTCAAGCATTAATGTTTTTCTTTCTGAACTTTACACTCATTACATATTAAACACTATTCATGGAGGTGGAAAATGATTTTGTAAAGTTTTATTGCAGGTAACAGACTGAACTTGATGATGACAAATGCCAAGAGTACCTGACAAGTCTTTCTATCCCCTACAGCAACAGTGAACTTAAAAGGCGTTCAATGAATAACTATTGATTTGAATAAGCCCTTCCTGGGTTGGATACATAGTACGCCTTCAGTAACTGCCAATTTAACCAGCTATCCTCTAACCCAGTGGTTCTCAACCTTCCTAATGCCACAACCCTTTAATACAGTTCCTCATGTTGCTGTGATCCCCAACCATAAAATTATTTTCGTTGCTATTTCATAACTGTAATTTTGCTAGTTATGAATCATAATGTAAACATCTGATATGCAGGATGTATTTTTCATTGTTACAAACTGAACATAACCCACAGGTTGAGAACCATTGCTCTAACCAACCTAACTCTGAGAGGTAAACAACTTTAAGCAAGGACAAAGTAGGTCAGGGTGCTCTCAACCTTAGGATCCTTGTGGACTGTGACTACCTAATTATTAGTGCATTTTTAACAGTCACTAGATGTAAACTTCTATGTTAGTACAATTCCTATGTCCTCGATTTCCCAGTGTGAAGGCAAAACCAGTTAAGCATTTCACATCTCAAAAAGCTCCCTCCCTTCTCCCAATTAGTGATCTCAGTTAAAATAACAGTAAGTAACTCTGCACTATAATGAAGTGTCAATCATGGTTTCAGATGCGCCATTTCTGGGTATGATAAGTATTATCATATAACGATAAGTATTTACTCTTACTAGATTTAAAGCCACATTAGGGAACCACAGATCCATTTTTAGTGATCTCTGTACCTAATCAAGAAACTAGCTCTGCAGAGTAAAAGGTGTTACAACCTTGATTTGAATCAGCCCTTCTAGGTTTGGATAGAGAGTAGGCTTGAAGTATTTGGGAGCAGAGATTGTGTTTTTTAAAAAATGTTCACAAAATGAAACTGAGTTGACCCAAAACTTTCCAAACAACCTAACTCCTTTCAACAGAGAGATAAAGGTAAAGACCTCTCTGATCCTGGGTTTTCATTACATTTGAAACTACTTTACTACTCTCCTGGACAGGAAGCTACACAAAGGCAAAGGTCATGTCTTATATATCTTTGTATTTTCCCTAGAAGTGAGCAGTTATTGGTGAAATTCCTATTGCACAACATCCTGCCTGTCCCGCCCCCCATCAGAACTTAAGTACCTGGAAAACTGAGATTATTTCATCTTTAAATCTCCACCATCCAGCAATGCCTTAAACACTACAGGTATTCAATAAACTTCGTTGAATTAGCCATGTGAGTTCCTCAGAGCCAGTTACCGTCAATTCAACATTCATTATTAAATGCCTATTATATTCGAAATAAAAGTTTCTGGTTTAAAGGAGTTTACGGCCCAATGGGGGAACTATAACATGCACCACACAGAATAACGCCTTAAGGCTCACAAAGCACCTTCCTCACAATCCTGCCCTTCACACAAGTACTATTATTCCCATTTTGGAAAGCCAAGCTCCAGAGGTTTCAGTTTCTTGCCCAGGATCACACTGCTAGTGTCAATCACAGGACTTCCACCTTCAAAAGCCTGGGCTCTTTCCACTACGCCCTCGTTGCTGCTACAGCGGAGTCCGGGCAGAGTGCTAGGAAGCAGCGTGAGAACGCTGCCCACGATCTGGTTGGCCCGTGCTTTTTCACTGGGGGAACAGCCGGAAAGTTTTTTCTTCTCCCAAGTTCAGGGTCAGGAAGTAGGAGGGGGACCCAAACCATGAGCAGGGTGGAGGAGATCGGACGGGTGCGGGGGGAGGAAACGCGAGGAGGGGCTAGAGGCAGAAAAAGAGGGGGCCCGGGTGAACTTAAACCCGGGGCGGGCGCTGGTAGGAAGCAGGAAGAGCAGAGGAAGCTACGGGACGGATGAAGCCGTCAACCGGAAGCCGCTACTGCCTCCGGGGAGAAAGGCCGGGCACTGCGGCTCCGGGGCTCCCAAAGCCCCTCACGATCCCGGCAGGCCCACGGCGGCCACCTGCTACTTCTCTGTCGACCACAGACCCCGGGCTGCCTGTCTCCAGCGACGGCGAGCGAGAGGAGGAGTGTCAGGAAGACGATGAGACCCCGTCTTCCCTTTCAATGGAGAAGCTTTTATCCTCTTACCGGAGCGAGAGGGCAATCGCCGGGAAAGTCCGTCGCACCAAACCCGAGCACTGTGCCGCCATGGCCACCCCCTGAGCCCCGACTTGTACCAGGTATTGCGCACGCGCAAAGGGCACGCACGTTCGCATCAGCGGAGTCTTGTCCTAGCGCGAGATGGACGCTGCCACAGTTCTAACCAATCAACGCGTGCCTATCCCTTAATGGACAGAAGTTATTTTACCAATCCTCGCGTCCCTTGGGCGGAGCTGCCTGGTTGTGGGCGGGGTCTGACGACGGAATGCGAGAATCTTTTCCGTCATTCCCCACCTCCCCGAAGTTAGGCTGAGAAAGAAAGAGGGTAAAGGTGACGGGGGCGGGAGGAGAGTTTCCGGGTCTGGGCGGAAGCAAGGAGACAACCAATAGGAGAGAACCAATAGGAGAGGAACCAATGGTGAGAGAGAAAGAACTCCCAGACCATTAACTACACGTGCGGGTTTGCTGATGGGGGGGGGGGGAATGCTCATCGGGAACGCAGTAGCCGAAAAGGGGACTTTGGGGGCGTTCAGGCCCGCGCTCTTCTTTGTATTTTGGAAGAAACGGAAGAAAAATGCTTGAAATTGAAATGGAAAACGCCGACAGCTCACGTTCCTGCGGGACCCGAGGAGATACGAAGGGCAGGTGTACCCACCCCCTTTGACATATGGAGAAACTGAGGTCCGATGAGCCGTCCACAGGGACAGAGCTAGTAAAGTTGTCCGAGCACAGATCACAGACCTAGCGTTCGGCGGCCGTTTCACTTACCAGCAGCCAAATGCACTTAAGTAATGCAGGGTAGATGGGACCACGGAGGAGAGGTCCGCTCCGTGGGTTCCAGGACCGCAGTCCTGGCTGGGGGGTGGGGCAGGGAAAGCTTCTTGGAAGAGGTGCGTGGAAAAGGATTTCCACAAGCAAAGACTGTGCGGGGAGTGTATTGACCATGGGACGGCACAGAGGCCACAGGAGGGCAGTGTGGGATTGGAAAACAGCACTGAATCTTCCAAATCTAAACCTTCAAAACAGTGGAATTAAATAGAAAACTTTCGTTTACGTGGGAAAGGACTCAGATCTGAGTTCACAGAGATTTTGAAGACCATCTCGTCCTTTTAGCAGGAAGATCGATGGTACTTACCCACGGGGCATTTAGAAACTTGGGTTCCCTTTTATGTGTCCTCCAGAGCTAGAATGTAAGCTCTTTGAGGGTTTTTTGTTTGTTTTTATTTCTGGTACTTAGCACAATGGTATAGTAAAGCCTAATACATCCTCTCATTCTTGTCCACCCCAACAAAGATCAGTCACTGATCATATTAAACAGAGAAGTTTAAAACCATATAAAGGGCTCAATTAAATAGACAAGCTTTATTTACACAGTAAAGTAACTCAAATTTGAGTCCACAAAGAGTCTGGAGACCACCTCACCTGCTGTGGTGCCATTGTTGGGCCAGACACATATATAGATTTACAATTCTACTTTGGATGGAGTCCCAGAAAGCTGAAAGGTACTCCACGCTGTGCCCACCTGCTCTGAAGAGCTGGTAGCTGTCTTCCCTTTCACGTTGGACACTGGTGCTATCACTGTTGTACATTCCAGAAAGATATTGAGAATCTTCATTGTTGTCAATATTCTGTTATTGGCAAACATTTTGTGTCCCTCTTGAGCAGCTCCAGTGATTATGCCAGAAACTTAACTGACCTTATGTCACTTTGCAGTCTCTAAAACGTTAAGTGCTTTGAGGCTGGCACATAGTAAGCATTATATAAATATTAGCTATTATTAATGTTATTATTATAATACCTTGGTACTAGAACTCCACCCTCCACGAAAAGGATTTCTTCAAGTAACTCTTTCTTGGATTGTTCAAATAGATACCTTTTTCTTTTCCAAGTTTGCTTGTGGTATGTCCACAGCAATTTACCCCATCCCTCTACCAGCATTTTGGTGATTTGTGTCCCATTCACGTAAGTGTCTAGTATTGAATTTCTTTTTTGAATCTGGAGAGGCATTCATTACTTTTCTGCTTTTGAAGTGAGGGGGCAACACATACACAGGTAAATGTAATCATTTGATGTGGGAAATGATAGAAATAAAGGGAAAATTCAGAAAAAGTGCAGTAGGGGAATATTTAGGGATGGAGAAAATACTTTGAGCTGTGAAGGTTCCATGAAGAAGGTAGCTTTTTTAGAGGTAAGAGTAGAAAGAAGATAAGGATTCTGAAAGGAGACCTTGAAGCCACTTGTGTCCCTCTAGACACAATAGATAATAGATTCTAGAAAATGTGACCCTTTCAATGAATTAAAACTTCACAGAACAAATCACCTTAATAAAAGGATTTGTTCTGTAAAACTTGGAACAAGGACCTAGAAGGCTGTAGGTTCATCACTCCAGGACTAGAATATGGTCATGGAGGGTAGCCTGTGTGAAGGTGCAGGAACAGAAATGTTAATTGCTAGCTGATTTTGGTATGTCAGTGTTAAAAAGGACTAATGTGAAATAAGGATTCAGTGGAAGATTGGGGCCAAGCTAAG
Organism: Pseudochirops cupreus; assembly: GCA_028627135.1. Classification (NCBI taxonomy): domain Eukaryota; kingdom Metazoa; phylum Chordata; class Mammalia; order Diprotodontia; family Pseudocheiridae; genus Pseudochirops; species Pseudochirops cupreus. Next base: position 63,909,753 of record CM053583.1, on the reverse strand, counting down.
GAGTTTGTATTTTATCCTAGAGGCAAAAGAGAGCTTCTTGTGATGAAGTAGGCCAATAAATCAGCCAGTATTCAAAGACAGTACCCTTTGGTATACTTAACTATTGTGCAAACAGTTGAAATTTAATGTGGCCTGAATAATTTGCTAGCCTCATAACATCACCAGAATATTCACAATGAGTGAGCAATTAGGGGATTTAAGAAGTCTTAAAACCAAGTTTAGAGGTACTTAGAAAATGAGAAATTCTAGACCCCCATCCAGACCATGGTGTCTTCTCCAGCTTTTATTAATTGCCACTGTTTCCCTATGTCTCATTACTTTAAAAGATTGATGATTTTATCCACCTGGGTATACCCGCCTATGGAGATCTTAATATTTCTATGCTTTAGTTAACAGTCTTCATGGGTTTCTTTGGCCAAAACATTTGTTCCCTAATGATCTGATAAATCTATGTACTTATCTTTTTTAGATCAGCGCACAATCTGTCACCAAGCTTCTGGTCCCAGTGACTAAGCACTGTGCTCTGCACAGTAGTAAGTACTTACATTTCTCCTATCCCATCTAGAACTTGTGCTTCATGGAAATAACCTTTTAAGAACATAAGGTACCTTCTTGCCCCCCTTGAAGCATCAAAGGGGAACTTTAATGAAAGGGAGATTATCAAATTCAACTCATCTCAATTTACAGATGGGATGATAGATGGCAGAACAGAAAAATGACTTCCCAAAGGCTATACAACTTATCGGTAACAGAGCTTGGACCAGAACCCAGATGTTTTTCAAGGCCAGGCCAGTGTATTTTCCACTATTACATACTGCCTGGCCATGCTGTATAATACTTAACCTGCTTATGCTAAAATACCACTGCTTTGTGTTCACCCAGTAAAAAAGAAATAGATCATATAATGGGAGATGTTTTCTCCCTCTTTGTTCTTACACTCTTTCATCTTCATTTTTCTCTCTACTCTGCAATGTTGGTTCAGCCTTCTCATTTGACAGACGCAGAAAGGGGAAGGAACTTAATCAAGTCACATGACAAATGGCAGAACTGGACTTAGCACTCTACTTGGTGCTTTCTGCACACAGTGGGCATGCCATTAGATGAAATTATTCTAGTGATGGGCAAATATATTAAATAGCACAGGGCCAAGAATAGTTAGTTATCCTGGGTATCAGCTTCCAGTTAATCACTTAGGTTTTGTCTTTTCCAATATAAAGATCTTTCTGCTTGGCAGAGAAAACAGAAGCAGAATAAAAGCTGAACATTTCAATCTCCTCTCTGTTATCAGTTATCAGTGTCTCATCTCTCCAAGCAGAGGTCCAATCCCTTCTTTTATCCTCCTCATTTTCCCAATATTGTTTTAATAAGCAACTTTTAAAAAATTGTTGTACTTAGCTTCCCTCACAAGCCTAATTCTTTAGTAGTGCTTACACTGTTTTTAGCAAGATTATTCTGCTCTTATGTTCATCCTCTTTATCTGTACTTGTTGCATCTTCTACACATTTCCTAAAAAAATCTAAATCGGTCAATGGGGAACCTCTGCATTCATATGGATATCTTCAAACAACTCTCATTTGTCTTCCTCACTGGAGTTATTTACTTTTGTGTCTTTAGAACTTCACTGATGATTAGGGGAAAAGGAAAAGAAATTTATTTGTTATAAAATATTTATTGCAACTCTTTGTGGTGGCAAAGAACTGGAAATTGTAGAAATGCCCATCAATTGGGACATGGCCGAACAAGTTGTGGTGTGTGATTGTGATGGAATACTACTGTACTATAAGAAATGATGAGCTCAGTGATCTTAGAAAAACATGGATGGACTTGCATGAAATAATGAAGAGCAAAATGAACAGAACCAAGAGAACATTGTATGTAGTAACAGCAACATTGTTTTAAGAACAACTTTGAAGGGCGACTAGGTGGCACAGTGAGTAGAGCACCAGCCCTGGAGTCAGGAGCACCTGAGTTCAAATTTGGCCTCAGACACTTAACACAAAAACTAGCTGTGTGATCTTGGGCAAGTCAGTTAACCCCAATTGCCCTCCAAAAAGCAAAAAACCAAAAACAAAACAAAAAAGAACAACTCTGAGTGAATAAGTAATTTTGACTATTATAAATACCCAAATTAACTACAAAAGACTTATGATGGCACTATTTGCATCCAGAGAAAGACCTGATAAATAAAATGTATAGAAGGATTTTACGTACATATCCATATCTATATCTGTATACATGTTTTTGTCTAATGGTTGCCATCTCTAGTGCTGGGGAGTGGAAGGGAGGAGGGAAGAAATAAGGAAAAAAATTACATGACAACTTCATTATATATTCAAAGGGAATAGCAAGTTGTACATAATAGATTTGCAATTTCAGCCGCAATCTTTTAAATTATACGATGTTATGGAAATGCATGTTTTATTACATAAATTATAAATAAATAAAAGTTTTAAAAAGAAAAGAAAAACTTGTAATAAATGTACACAGTCAAAACAAATTCCTAAACAGCTATGTAAAGAAGTATGTCTCAGGGGGCAGAGCTAAGAGGGCAGAGCAAAAGCAGATTACTTACTTGAACTCTCCCCCAAATGCTTCCAAATACCTGTAAAAAGGCAACTCTAAACAAATTCTAGAGCTACAGAACTCACAAAATGACAGAGTGAAACACATCTCCAGTCCAAGACAACCTGGAAAGTTGACGGGAAGGGTCTATTGCACCAGGCTTGGAGTGGAGCACAAGTCTGGTGTGTGGGCTGCACTGGCACAGACAGGGCAGAGCAGGCCTCAGGGGACTGAATGTCTGGCAACTGTGATAGTTTCCAGGCTTCTCAACCACAAATGCAAAAGACAGCATAGAAGGTCAGTGGGAAAACTCTGTGGTACCTGGTGAAAGAGGAGTGTGGTCCGGCCCCAGACCCAGGGCAGGGGAGGTGATGGCTACGGTGCAGCAGCAATGGTGGCTGCTTCCAGAGCTCTAGGCCCACTCACGGTGGGGGGAATTGAATGGCTGATCAGAGGGGGGTTGAAGAAATCTCTTTGTTGGCTCTGAGACAGAATTCTCATGCTTTGGCCTGCTTGGATCTGGGTTTCAGTCCTAGGTGGCAGTCCTGGGATGAGGAAGACTGCTGGCATGGTGGAGCTTGTGGCAGTGGTAGAGAGGGAATCCTCCTCACAATACCAAGGCAGAAAAGAGTGCTTGGGGTCGCTCACAGATCAGAGTGCAGGCCAGGAGAGGAGTAAACACTTCTCCTTTGAACATGCCACCTTGCAAGAGCTGGAAATTTAGAGGTCCCTAGAAGTTGCTCTGAAAACAGCTGCACAAAACCCCTGAAGCCTGGGACAGTACACTCGCCCCAACTGGAAGCAGAATCCTACCTTGACAAAGAGTTAGAAAGTCAAGTATTTGGCTAGGAAGAGGAACAGTGTAAAAAAACCCTCAGACTATAGAATCTTACTTTGGTGACAAAGAAGATCAAAACATATAACCAGAAGAAGACAACAAAGTCAAAGCTCCTGCATCAAAAGCCTCCAAGAAAAATGTGATTTGGTCTCAGGCCATGGAAGAGTTCAAAAAGGATTTTGAATTCAAGTAAGAGAAGTAGAGGAAAAATTGAGAAGAGAAATGAGAGCGATGCAAGGAAATCATGAAAAATGAGTCAACACTGTACTAAAGAGACTCCCCAAAATACTGAAGGAAAATAACACCTTAAAAATAGATTAGAGGCAGCTGGGTGCACAGTGGATAGAGCACCAGCCCTGGAGTCAGGAGGACCTGAGTTCAAATCCAGCCTTAGACACTTATTAGCTGTGTTCCCTTGGGCAAGTCACTTAATCCCGATTGCCTTGCCTTTCCCCCTCTAAGAAAAAATAGATTAACCCAAATGGTAAAAGAGATCCAAAAAGCCAATGAGTAAAAGAATTATTTAAAAAGCAGAATTGGTCAAATGCAAAAGGAGGTACAAAAGTTCACTGAAGAAAATAATTCCTTAAAAATTAGAATGGAGCAAATGGAAGTTGATGACTTTATGAGAAATCAAAAAGTTATAAAACAGACCAAAAGAATGAAAAAAAAATAGAAGACAATATGAAATATCTCATTGGGAAAACCACTGACCTGGAATATAGATCCAGGAGAGATAATTTAAAAATTATTGGACTATCTGACAGCCGTGATCAAAAAAGCCCTAGACATCATCTTTCAAGAAATTATCAAAGAGGGGCGACTAGGTGGTGCAGTGAATAGAGCACCGGCCCTGGAGTCAGGATGACCTGAGTTCAAATCCGGCCTCAGACACTTGAAACACTAGCTGTGTGACTTTGGGCGAGTCACTTAACCCCAATTGCCCCTCCCCCAAAAAAAGCAAAAAAAAAAAAAGAAATTATCAAAGAAAATTTTTAAAATAGAAATTGATAGAATTCACTGATTGCCACTTGAAAGAGAGGCCAAAAGGAAAACTCCTACTCATTTTGTTGTCAAATTCCAGAGTTCCCACGTCAAGGAGAAAATATTGCAAGCAGCCAGAAAGAAACAATTCAAATATTGTGGAACTACAATAAGGGTAACATAAGATCTAGCACCTTCTACATTAAGGGATCAAAGGTCTTGGGATATGATATTCTGGAGGTCCTAGGAGCTAGAATTAAAACTGAGAATCCCCTACACAGCAAAACTGAGTCTAATACTTCACAGGAAAAAATGGATATTCAAGGAAATAAAGGGCTTTCAAACATTCTTGATGAAAAGACCAGAACTAGATAGAAAATTTGTCTTTCAAGTACAAAAATCAAGGGAAGCATGAAAAGGTAAACAGGAAAGAGAAATCATAAGGGACTTCATGTTGAACAGTTTACATTCCTACTTGGAAAGATGGTATTTGTAACTCATGAGACCTTTCTCAGTATAAGGGTAGTTGGAGGGAATAGATAGATAGATAGATAGATGACACAGGGTGAGTTGAATATGAAGAGATGATATCCAAAAAATAAAATTAATGGGTGAGAGAGGAATGTATTGGGAGGAGGAGAAAGGGAGAAATAGAATGGGGTAAATTATCTCAGAAGAGGCAAAAAAAAGTTTCACGGGGGTGGAGCCAAGATGGCAGCATAGCAGTAGCAACATATCGCAGCTCTCACATAGCCACCCCAAAATACCCATAAAATATGACTCTAAACTAATCCTAGAACTCCAAGACGCACACAAATATACTTTCCACTAAAGTCAGCTCGGCTACGAGGAACCATATCAGCACTGTGAACCTAAACCAGCCTGGCCTGAAGCCCTGGCTGAGCCCCAGTGGTGGCTGGATGTGAGGAGCCGAGGTGAGCGGATTAGCGGCAGCTGCGAGCAGCATACAGAACTAGGTCAGTGGGAATTGCCAAATCAGGGAAGAAAAGCGGTCCAGCCAAAAGGCCTCCAGGGCTGG
>CM053583.1:63876036-63903830 GCA_028627135.1 Pseudochirops cupreus | reverse complement strand
TAAAAATATATATGTATACAATTATTATTATCATTATTATTAACTACATCCAACTGGGAATTAAGAAACACAGGCACTGTGGTAGGGAGATCCATCCTGCCCTACCAGAAAGTCAGAGGGGTGATGGGGGAGGACATAGGAGAGAACAGATTGGGGGAGGGGTCATACAATGAGATGGCTGTTTTGGAGTGGTGGGTAGGGGAAAGACGGGGAGAAAATTTGTAACTCAAAATCTTTTGGAAATGGATGATGTAAACTAAAATTAATTAAAAAAAAAAAGACAAGGTTCAGTTTTTCTCCTCCATATCATAGATCCATCATTTGCTGAGAGGGAATGTAGGATAGTATGAGGAACACTGAACTTGGAGGAAATAAACTGAACTTGGTATCATTGAACATGAGTTCAAATCTCAAATTATTCAACAGTTTTGTTCCTATTTCTTCATCTGTAAAAATGAGAGGGTTGGACTTAGTGGCCTTTGAAATTCATTCCAGCCCCAGGTTCATGATCCCAAGATCTTACATTCTTTAGTTCTGACTTTTGCTTCATCCATGAACTCCCCAACATGCTCTAAGTACTCAGTGTGGTCCAAGAACTTTTTCAATGGGTCCAAAAGGTTGATTCCAAGAATACCTCTATTGTCCCTTGTCAAGTTCCTTAATGCTTTTGGCTCCCCGTTGGACATGGATCCCTGGCACAGATTTGCTGGTGCACATGGGGTTCAGATACACATGGCTTTCTTTAGAGGAAGCCTGGTAAAGAGGGAAAATCAATTTGCAGTCAGAGGACCTGAGTCCAACGGCTGGCTTGATCATTTATTACAAGTACAACTTTGAGCAAGTCACTTCAAATCAACAAACGTTTATTAAGCTCCTACTATATGCCAGGAACTGTGCTGAACATGGCACTTCTCTGGAGCTCAGTTTATTTCTAAATTGAGAGGGTTGAACTCAATTACCTCTAAGGTTCTTCTGACCACTAAATGCTTTCTAGCTCTAAATCTGTGATCCTAGAGCACGTGGCTTTACCCCCACCAGCCCCCATTTGCATGATTCCCTGAAGGGGCTACATGTCTGCACAGGCTTCTTTCCAAAGAATGGAGTACACGTGTTCATATAGGAGAGTTGGATTAGATGAGTTCTAGTGGTCTGTTCCAGCACTAACATTCTGAGTCTATGAGTCTAATCATGTCCTTCTGTCTTATATTACTGGAAGAATAGAGATTCCTTAGTAATATACCTGCTAATCTAGCTTTGCCTGTGGGTGTCAGGCAGGAGCTAGAGAATTGGCATGAGTGGCTTTAAAGAATCCTATTGACCCTTTGCCCTTCGTTATGAAATTATAGACGTATTCTAACAAAGCTATACCCCTACCTTGATTAATTATTGAAAATTATTCAAGAAAGAATTCAGGGGATAGATCAAGTCCTTGGTATGTTTTGTAGTCTTGGAGGATTACCTGTTTTGGCTTTAGGACCATACTTTCCCAATCAGTTTCTCCCCATCTGCAAGGGGTACCACACCTAACTCCTGCACTGCTGTTCCCCAAAACACAGGTATTTCTTTCCTATCTGGAAGCTCCTTAACTTCATATTCACAGCTCCCAGATTTCCACTCCTATAGCACACAATACAGTAGAAGGCCATAAATTTGCAATCAGAAGATTTGTGTTCAAACCCCATTCCTACATAATAATAATTGTCATTATTATTATAGTATTTTTAGGTTTACAAAATCTTTTAAAAATACTCTCTCAACTTATCTTTCCAACAACCTGGGAGATAGGTACTATCTACTGTTTTGCAAATGAGAAACTGCAAGTGACTTGCCCACGGTCACACAACTAGGAAATATCTGAAACCAGATTTGAACTCAACTCTTTCTGACTTCCTCTCCAGTGTCCTATTCACTGCACCACTAACTGCTCCTATAAACAACTAGTTTGACCTTGAACAAATTATATAAACTCTCTGGGCTTCAGTTTTTCCATCTTTAAAATTATAGGCTCAGACTAAATGATTCTTAAGGCCCTTTCCAGCTCTAAATCCCAGGATTCTTCTAATGGGACAAAAGTGACATCTGATTCAGCTAAATTGTAATAAGCACTTTGTCAGCAAACTCTGTCACCCAACAACTTCAAATTCTTGATGTTATAAGCTTTAAGATGCATTAAGACTAATCATTTAGAACAAAGCAGCTCTAGAAATTCAAAATTGGGTGTATCCAGTGTTCTGAAACCAAGAGGCACCCAGAGGTTAAATGATCATTTTAATATCCACATCTTTATGTTTCAGAAATAAGGTCTTCCAAAGCTGCACCATCATTTCTTTTGGGGTAGGGCCAAGAATAAAGCTCAATACTCATGAATGTGATATTGATTTTATGGAGAACCTGATTTATAATGGCTCACAATGACTTCTTCCTTTTCTTCTCTCTTTTTTTTTTAATGACTTCTCAGTCCTGAAGCCCATCTAGTTCTGGCTAGTATGCCTATTCATAATAGCTAACATTTACACAGTACTTTAAGTTTTTCAAAGCACTTTACAGATATCATCTCATTTGATCCTAATAACAGCACTGTAAGGTTGCAGGTGCTATAATTATCCCCATTTGCAAAAGAGGAAACTAAGGCTAAGAAGGTTAGGTGACTTAGTCAAGGTCACACAGCTAGACAAGATTTGAAACCAGGTCTTCCTGACTCCAACTCAGCTGCCTTTGTTTTATTAAATAATTGATTTACTAAATATACCCACTTTTATCTTCAAAATACAGTGGAGCTCCAGAGCATTAAAGCTAAGTGAATGTGATGGGCAAAAGCTGAATACAATTCCCTTCTCCAGGAATAAGGTCAAAAGTATGATTTGTACCATGCTCTCTAAGTTAATTATCTGTAGCCCAAAGCAGGTCTTGGGGAAAGAATGCTTTGGAAATGAATGGAAAAATCACAGGTAAGAGTCACATGGAGGCAGATTTCAGCTCACTGAAAGGAAGGTCTTGTTAATAACTAAAGACAGCGAATGGACCAATAACTTCATTGGTGCTTATGGGAGCTCCTGGCGAGGAACTTCCTCTACTATCGAAGATCTGCACCTTCTCTGAAATTTACAAATATCAGAGAGTTTGTCTGGAGCACTGAGAGGTTAAGTGACTTGTTCAGCATGATGAAGCCAGTATGAGACAGAGCCCAGGTCTTACTGGTTCTGAGGTTTTGTCCGTATCTGTTATGCCATCCGGCCTCTCAAGAATAAGAGCTATCCAAAAATGCAACGGGTTGCCTGTTAAGATAGTAAGTTTTCTGGTATTAGGAGTTTTCGATGAGAGATTGAATAATCACTTTGGGGGAGATTAGAAAAGATTCCAGCTCACGTATGGGTTGGACTAAATGTCCTTTGACATACCCCTAAGATTCTATGATTCTAAATATGAAACTGATAAGTAAAAGACATCGACTTTGGGAAAAATACTATCCTCCCTTCATAACCTTGCATTTGAAGGTAGAGATTGTCCTTTCCTACTCACTTACCTCTACCATTTAAGTCATTAATAAATCACTTGACAATGTAGTTTCTCAATGAAACTGTCATATTCTCCCCTTCCCCCATTCTGACTCACAGGAAATCCTTGAATTCAAGAATTAGAAGGATTTTTAGAGATCACCTAGTTCAAACTCTTCATTTACATGGATGAGGAAATTGAGACCCAGAGAAGGAAAGGGACTTGTCTGAGGTCACATAGCAGTATAAAGTGAAATTTTATTTCTGACCTCAGCAGGTTACGAACTGACCTCAGCAGGTTACGAACTCAAATATTCTCTCCATAAATAGCATAGCACCCAGTTTGCATATGAGTTCACGTGTATGCCATATATAAGAAGAGATATTTCTGTATGCAGCATATTAACTCTCTCATTATTCCTACTAAAATATAATTTCATTAAGCTAATAATAATAGTTGACATGTATATAGCAATTTAATGTTTAAAAAGTACTTTATATATAACATCTATAGTACCTAGTCAACTGCTGGGAATAAAAATTACTCATATTTTCATAGTGGTTTATTTACATGATCTCATTTGATCCTGGCAACAACGGCAGCAACTTTCATTACTATAGTAATTTAAGGCTTATAAGACAGTTGCATCATAACAGCCTAGTGAAGAGTATTAATGGGGACCTCCATTAAGGAGGAAAATTTAACTCTGGATGGGAACATGATCAAAGGTCACAGAGCTGAAAGCTGGCAGAGCCAAAAGACTCAAACCCAAGTCTTCTGACGCCAAATTCAGCATCCTTGGTACCACCAGAACACTGTGTGGTATTGTGGAAAGAGCTCTGGATTTGGCATCAGAAAAAAAGATGTTTCAGCTCTAGCTTCACTGATAATCACTATTCATGTTACTTTGGGCAAGGCACGTTCCTTCTCTGTAGGGAAAGCAAAAGTGGACAACAGGGATCATTTCTGTGGTCTCTTCCAGCTCTGATATCCTATGCATTATGTTCTGAAATCTCTAGCTCTAATATTTATGTATTCCAAGATCTCCAGTACTCACTTCTTAGGTTTGCAGGTCCTTTTCAGTTCTAAATGCTATGAAAATACCTTCCATTTCCATACTTGGATGAATTCATTATCTCAGCAGTGAGAATACTGTATTCCTTTCACTGGGGCATACCGCACCCCCTCAATACAGCCTCATCCTGTTTGATTTTCTTCTGCATTTTCCTGTAAATCTTTACTAGAATCCTGGAAGATTTCCTATGGTTGTTTTAACCAGCTGGTGGCCAACTGTTGTTGACTGATGAGGATTACAATAAGGAGATGGGATTAGGAAATGAACTCCAGTTGATAATTTCAGGAACATGGACCTAGAGCCATTTCTTTAAAACACTGAATGCCTATTCTAGCCTCTTTAAGTAGTAAAAACATATCCCTAATCATCTTCAGTCTTTCCCTTCCCTTTTTTCCCTAAAATCTTCATTGCCCTCTTTCTTTTTCTTCCCGTCTTCCCAAGCAGTTGTCTTTCCAGCCACTTTCAGCTCTTCAATGATTTCTTTCCATCATTCTCCCAGGGAGTCAACTAAGCCCCAGGGCTGCAGTAACTTACCAGTCACACAGTTTTCTGTGTTTCACACGATTGGTATTTACTATGCCGTTCAATAAAAAATTCACACTTGCCATGGCAACCCTCACATCACATGGTCTACGCAAAATTGCCAACAAAAAAATTCACATTGGAAGGGCAAAGACCAACAGAGCATATCAATTTCTATGCATTTCATGACCTTTTAAGGGGGGAAAGAAAGGTTACCCTACTACTTCCCCCATAAAGGCTTTGCCATTTTTCAGGTCTTATCTCCTTGGCATAGGGGACATTTTAATATAATTTCTCCTTCTGTGTTCAGTTAAGGAAATGAAAGTACTAAATGTAGATATGTTCCCCCAGAAGGCCATGATCATGGTGGAAATGGCACCTGTCTAAGAGTCATGAGATCTGGGTTTGAGCCCAGCTCAGCCACTTACTAGCTATGAATCCTTGAACAAGGCAGAGCCATATATACCAAAGCTCAAAAGAATCTTAAAGAGCTAAAAGGAATTGAGAGGTTAGATACTCTGGTTCTTTAATTTTATAAAGTAACAACTGAGGCACAGAGGAAGTGTAATTACTTGTCCAAGGTCACCCAAGTGTTAAGCAGCAGCTAAGTAGCAGAACCAGGGTTTGAACCAACGGTCCCAAATCCATCATTCTTTATATCAGATGTATCAGACATGAGCCTCAAAACTCCGAATGCTTCCTGGAAACATTTAACAAAAGAAATAAAAATACAATAAAATATAATATGTGGCTAATATGAGACAGCAGGGATCTTCACATCTGGACCTGTTTCCATTCAAGTTTGACAACACTGTTTTCCACGATGCTCTGCTCTTGCTCACAGAATAATTCAAGAAGGTTAAGAGTTGGATATTACCTTAAAGGATTTCTGTTCCTACCCCCAACTGATACAAAAACTACTTATGATACCTACAACATACAGGTATCCAATCTACCCTTGAAAACTTCTAGGGAATACCCCATCACTGCCACCATAGGAATGTTCATTACATTTCCGGCCAGCTTAATTGTTAGGGAGTTTTTCCTTCCAAGTTGTAAGAGACCTCAGAGGACCTTTGTTCCACCTCATAACTGACCAGGAATCCCCTTTAAAACATCCCTAGCAGCAGCTGGGTGGCACAGTTGAGTAGAACACCAGTCATGGAGTTAGGAGGACCTGGTTTCTAATCCAGCCTCCAACACTTAACACCTACCAGCTATGTGATAAATATATATATATATATATTTAAGGATCAAATTGCACAGTATAATAAGAATGCTATTTACTCAAAACTAAAACTGGAGTCACAATCCATAATAACATAACAACTTATTACCGGGGTGGGCACATGGCCTTAAACAGACACTAAAGTAACTTGCCCTTTTCCTTCAACAAGTATGGCCACAAGGCCTTAAACAAAACATACATAACATAACATAGCATATCCTCCCCTTATACATTCTTTGGGGGTTAAAATCTTTGTGGAGTGAGCAACCAGTTCCTCCTCACTCAGGTACTATCCCAAAATACTGTTTATACAATCATAGGTCCCAGGCCAGGGTCTTTTGTAACACAGAACATTCCCAGAGGTAACAGAGAACACAATACGCTCCACCCCTAGGTCCTGAGAGTCCTCTTGGGCATGTCTTCTTTCCACACTGCCATTGCAGACTCCCACCTAGCACTCTCAGGTGCACACATGCTCTAGTGAGCCAAAGAGTCCAAGTCCTAACACTGCTCCAGCCCCTGCTCCAAGTCCTGAAGGGCAGCTGGGTGATAAAGTCAACAGGGTGGGCTCCCGAGAGTTGTAGTACTCCCCTCTCCCTGGGTATCAACCCATCCCAGGGGGATGTAGCAGGAAAGCACATTCAGTGCTCCTGCCTTGCTACAAAGTTTTCATTGTGACCTGGGGCTGAGTCTCCACTTCCATGGCTCCTCCTCTTGCAGGTCCACAGGCTGACTACTCCCTACTCCTGCCAGGGTCTAGATTCAGGCAGCTCTCTACCCCTGCTGCATATCCCACTTCATGGGGGAAAGGGCTACTCCATTCCAAACTCTCCCTGCTCCTGCCTGGGTCCAGGCTCAACAAGCTCCAGGGGCTCCTACCCCTAACTTCTGTCTCTGGCCCTCACCACTCCAACTCCAGGGCAGCTCGTCCTCCCCCAGCCTCACATGGGAAGGGGCCATTCCAGCCTGTGCTCTGGGCACACATAGTTCCAGGGCCCCCAGCCCTCCAGCACAGTCTGAGTGGGGCTACTCCAACATGGGTTCTCTGCCTGCTCCTGCTGCTTCTGCCTCACAGTCACTGCCTGCTCTACTGGGCTGAGGTCTCTCTGGGCTGGTCTGGAATACTGCCACTTGTCAATGAACACTGACTCTCCCACTCCTCCAGAGCTAAGTCAGTCTGGGTTTCCCACAGCATTTCTACAACTGCAGTCTTTCTAGCTCCCTTCTTATCAAGGATACCCACAATTTTCAGGAAAACTTTCTCAAAGCCTCTAGCAATAAGCAATCCTTCTACTCTTAGGAAGGGGTCCGTACTCCATCTTCCCATTCCTGTGGAGGGTTCCATAGAACCACAGCTACCACAATAACTGGGAAACAATGGACAACTATCCCAGTCCCACTAAACCCCATACTTTCTTTCAGTCTGTGCAGATCCTGTTGATTACACCAGCTGTAAGACAAATGACAGCAGCACACAGGAAGACTACTAGCATAAGTTCAATCTTGATCTGGTCAGACAGGAAAGACAGTTTCAAAGGGGATGACCATCTTACTTTATTCTATCTAGTCTTTTCACAAGGGTTGCTAAGCACCAACTCCTATAGCATCCCCCAATCACTCTTCTGGCAGGGACAGGCCCATGGAAGATGAATGCATCCTGCTTTCAGAGATTTACTCCAATCTACTCTACAGCTATTAAAGGTTATTTATCCACAAATTTCCATCCTTCAGGCTAATCTGACCATCACCATCACCTTAGTCCATTTAGCCATTAATTCAGCAAGTATTTGTTAAGTGTCTACAATGTGCAAGGCAATGTGTTTAGTTCCTTGTAGAGATTACAAACATCTATAAGATATGGTAAGAAAGCATTTATGATCTAATAGGAGGGAAGAAGCTTGCACACAAATAATTATAATACAAGGCATTATAAAATAGGTAATACTTTTCATAAGAAAGACAGACTGCTGATCAAAAAGCAGCATATCTCTTCATGGAGAGGAGATAGCAGGTATTCTAGGTAGAAGGAATGGAATGAACAAAGATGTGAAGGTAAGAATAAATAATAGCTTAAGTTTATATGGTGCATTTAAGGTTTGTGAAATATTTCCACATATAGAATTTTATCTCATTTGATCCTCCCAACTACCCTGTGAGTTAAGTTTTTAAAAATTACCCTAATTTTTACTGATAGGAAAACTTAGACTGCAGGATATTAAGTGATATTCACAAATTCCACAACCAGGACCATGCTCTGCAGATAAATCCATTGTAGACAAATCATGCTGGAGCACAGGGCTCTTAATAGAGCAATGAATGAATTAAAACTAGAAAGATGAGTTGAGGTCAGATTGTACAGGGCCCTAGATGCCAAACCAAGAAGCTGGCATTGTATTAAGTAGGCAACATGGAGTCATAGGATAAGTCCTAACACAACATTTTAGGATGATCAATATGGTATCTTTATATAAGATCAACTGGAAAAGAGAAAGTCTAGAAATGGGGAGAGGTCAGCATCAGTACAGGATTACAGCAGTAAGAGCTTGAATGAGCTACAGAGGTAACAGTAATAAGGGAAACAAATGGAAGGTGAAGAAAAAAATCAACAGGATCCACTGGCTGAATATTGTTGAAGGTTGGAAAAGAGTCAAGGATAATTCCCACATTTTGAGCCAGGGTACTTGGCAGAAGGATGATGCTATTAACAGAAATAGAAAAAAAACAAAATAGAGAATTGGTTTGAGGAAAAGAGGGTGAGTCTTATGTTAAGTTAGAAAAACGAGAGAAAAAGCAGAAATGTCTAGTAAACAGTTGGAAATAAGGGCCTGGAGTATGTCAAAAATTCAAAGATGAAATGGGATGCCCCACAAGTTACTCAGCCCCTATTACTGGAAATCTTCAAGTAGAGATTGAATAACCAAATGTGTGGCTATGTTGTAGAGTGAATATTTGCTCAGGAATAGTTTGGACTAGATGACCTCTGAAATCTCTTCCAATTCTGAAATTTCATTATCTTATGATTCAACCGATACAGAAATCAGCCTCATCTTTTTTACTATAAGGAATCTAGATTCTACCTTCTTACACCAATGGATAACAGAGCAAGATGGAGCAACTTGACTGACATAGCTTGATGGATCTATGATTTTATTATGTCTGAACTCTTGACAATGACTCAGATTGTGACCCATCTTATGTGATTCTTGTCCCTTTATTCCCATAAATACACTCTAAGGGGTCCACCTACTATACTGGGGCCCCTCCTCTAATTCCCTTGACATACTTAAAAAAAAACACCTAAACAAAGATATGAAGCATCACAAGATACCTGGTGTCAAAGTCAGAAGAATTAGGTTTAATTCTTGCCTCTGATACATTACTGGCTTTTTGACCCTGAGCAAATCGCTTACCTCTTAGAGTCCCCAGTCAACTTTCTAAAGCCATAAATTGCATAGCAGGTACGTTTCTGCACTGGTGAAGGAAGTTTCCTCACTGGAAATTCCCTATGCCAGGGAAATCACAGGCCCATAAAAGGGGGGAACAAAAACTAAACAAAGAAAGTGCAACATGACCATCCTATTTTAATGTGGTTCCTAACCACACTAGGAAAAGAAAATACTGAATAAGAAGCAAATTACAATTAAAAACAATGTTTGCCTTACATCCAAAATGTATGCTACAACCATTTGAAACTTAAGAGGAAAAACAAGAGTGCACTGATGCTTCCCAGCTGTCTCCTCTAGAGAAAATAGCATTTATTGCCCCGCAAAGGACAAGTCATTTTCTTCCTCCTCGCCCACATCAACCCTCTAGCAAGTAAATGAAAGCTGAAATTAAAGTCAGTTGCTTAAGGTTTCTTTCCACTTTGAACTTTGGATAACATTAAAAAAAATAAATAATGCTTCATCCCAAAAGCTCCTTCTCAAAATGTTACTCATGAATGGTTTTTTTCACTTACTGACAGTACCTCTAAATAGTGGGTGCTAAATCTTTAAAACATGAATGTGCCTGGATATATCTAAATGTCCTATCATCCCTACACTAACACTGTTAGGTAGAGAGTTTAGACAAGACTGTGAGAAAGAAAGAGAAAAAATCCTTTTGAATCTCACAGAGCCAGGTCATTCTGAGTAATGAAGAACTGGGCAGCAGACTTGTACCTTTCCAAGAGGCCTGAACAAACGGAAGGTTGTATTACCTTCTATACTACACCTACCTTTCATGGGCTACTGGGTAACTCAAGTGAGATAATCAACATAAAAGTATTTCCAACAATTCACGACTATGCCTGTGAAACCCTTCAGACTTTTCTTTGCTATCCACACTCCAACTTTTTTCACTGTGTCAAGGATGAAGGTAAAACCAAAACACTCCTAGTAGAAACGCCCATTCTCACCATATACAATTCCGTCTACCTCCCCCCTCTCTCCCACCCTAATCACAGCCCTTACAGAAACAAAGGAATTCTCCATGAAGAATGTTCACAGTCAAGAGCTAGAAAAATGTGAACCAGGGGTCTGTAGTTACCTGCCTTTCATTATTGTTCTTAAGTTGGTTATTGATGGTAGTGGATAAAAGAAGGCACCAGAGTTTCACTAGTGTTGGCGATTGTGCAGACTGGCCCTTTTACTCTGAAAGAGTAGAGCCCATTGCCACATCATTGGGGGACATTTCTGAGACATCAAACTGGGACCAGTTCCAGAATTCACAACACATTTGTGTTTCATATTGTCTCCACTTTCCTTGTCCCTTGTATGAAGCTGTATAAATAGCATTTAAACATCACTTTAAGATTCATAGAAGGAAGCACAGAAAAAGCTTTGAAAAGTTATGTAGCATTTATTATATCGTTTTTCAAAAAAAGTATGTAGTGTGAAATGGAAATTCATGGTTTCATATTGAATCCTCTTTTATGTTGTGCTGCATACATGGAAATGTTCTGTTTTTGTCTTTAAGTTTTAAATGAATAAAACAAATTTTAATTTTAAGTATGGAGGGGGAAAGATGATTTGTATTCTAAAAGATGGAGAAGGTATCACTACATAAAATTTGGAAATTACTCATAGTATTACAAGATCTGGTAAATATCTCTCTTTTTGGAGAGAAACTAGAAGGCTAATGTGTGTAGGTGACTGGGATTAGTTCATATAAAATTCTGGTAAGAGAAAGGTGGAGGACAATCAAAATACAGTGAGTTCAAGAGGAACCAACCTGTTCTCAATTATCTTGAGAGAGAAAGACGTGGAACAGCTCAGCTTTTGTATTCAGAAAGATTATGAGAACGAGGATTGTACAGGTGTGGTTGATCAAATTCTCCCCCACACTAGATGTTCTGTTTATTCCTCTCTTTCTATTCTGATTTGTTCCCCCACCCATATATAAAACTAATTGAGCATTCTATCCTCAGTTATCACCTTTTTAATCTGGTCCAAGCTTATAAGTAGGATGAATAAATAATGACCAGAGAAGGTGATTTATAATCAGAACTTGAATGCTTCCTAGCCTTATTATTCCTAGTTGAGCCCAGGACCAAAAAAGACATACAGGAAAGAGATTGTGCTGCATGGGCTACACCAAGCTTTTCACCCTGTGCTATTTGTAGAAATTTCTCCCACCACTTGGGTGTTGTGTGAAAAGTTGCTACCCAGTTGTTCAATATGCTATATTTGTCATTCTTTTTCATTCACTAAACAAGATCAATATTTTGACTTTCTTGTAAAATCAAAAAGCAAAAGAAAATTACAAAACTATTTTTAAAAAGCAACCA
The DNA here is from genome assembly GCA_028627135.1 of Pseudochirops cupreus. NCBI lineage: Eukaryota > Metazoa > Chordata > Mammalia > Diprotodontia > Pseudocheiridae > Pseudochirops > Pseudochirops cupreus. The sequence goes on along the minus strand of CM053583.1, from coordinate 63,891,743 downwards.
GAGAAAATTCTGTTTCACACAAATAAGATTTTAGAAATAGAAGTAAAATCTGTTTCACTTTGTTTCATAAACCGGAGAATTCTTTATTCATTCATAAGCAAAACATAATAAAATTTTCAGGTTCAAAAGTACATTCAATGTATTATCATAAGACAAGTATATTAACCATTCTTGTTCAGGTAGAATAAGATCAAAAGCAATATATTTGTCCATAGAAAGTGGGTTCCTTATACAATAATATTTCCAAAATATCTAGCTACTTAAAATAAAAATGAGAATTGATTTTTTAAACCAGCAAGTTAATTAGTCTTTATTCCCTTCCATTCCATTTGCAGGGCAGACATTTTTTTTAATGTATCAAAATATTATTTTATAAATTCATTATTCATAGCTCTAATTTACTCATAAATGTAATTACTTTAATATTTCCTAAATGAGAGTAAGAATTTGAGAATCATGCACTGATTTTTTGGAGTATTTAGTTCTTTAGAAAAATTCACCAAATACAAAAGTTTCTGGAGGAAATTGTTCCTATAAGATGAAATTCCTTTATCTTTGTTATCATTAAGAAAATAGAAGTTTCTTCATTTAGCTTAAACACCCTTCAAAGTACTTTGGCATTAAAAAACTTGTTCCACAACAATATAGAAGTTAGCTATGTTCTTGTCCATGTCATCACAAAATTCAGTGAAGAGCCTTCCTTTCAGTGGACTGTTTTTTTTTAAATAACTTTGAGTACCCTTGTAACAAATTTTAAAACTCTATATATAGCTACTTACTAACATTTTTTTCAATCATGTGATTGCCTGGGAAGTATGTAAATGTTTCCAAAGCACTAAAAAGTCATATTTTTAACTACTGCTTGTAGACCTAGGTTTCATTCTGACATCAATTGAACTCCAGCAGTACTGAGTCTAATACAATTCTCCCATATTATATTATTTTCATTTTTAAAATCAACCAATTATGCTGAAATGTTCTTTTACTGTGACATGGCCTTCAATAGATTTGCAAAGTAACCCATCTTCCATAAGATCAGTTTCAAAAATACATTATTCATGTGTCATCAAATACATCTGTTGCTTCATCCACTTGCAATGCAAAATTGGAAGACTTTAGTTTTTCAACTAATTGGTTGCAAAGGTCTTGAGACATATGAGCAATTTGCCTTCCCATGTGCAAGGGGAACCTTTGGAAGCTGCTTTGCATATGATTTTGCCAAGTGTCATTTTGACCCTAATGACAGCAGCAAGTAGCAACAACGTTTGTCTACTCATTAGACAAACTCTAGACTAGATTCTAGTGGAATGAGGCTTTTCATTTCAGCAATTCTTCATCAATTCTGTGAACAACATTCAGAAGATCATAGATTGTGAGCTAAAAGAGACCTTAGAAACCATCCAACCAATCCTATAATTTTACCCAGATAAGATGAGGAAACTGAGACCTACAGACTTGCCCAAGATCTCACATTTACAATGTGGCAGAGTCATGGTTTGAACCCAAAGGCTCTGAATCAAAATCAAGCACTTTCCACTGTACCACACTGTCTTCTATGATGCAAAAAATCCATTTGATGTCATGGACATGATTGGGGGAGGGGGGGGTCTGTTTTGTTTACTAAAAGCTCCTAACTATCTCTAGAAAATGATCTTGCCTTGCCAACACATTTTGCATGTACATTTTAGATGTCATTTAATGTGGTTTCATGCTATCATCTGCTAAGCATTGGAATGAAGCAGACACAGCAGTCGTTTCTCCACATCAACAACAGTACTTGTGAACCCCAGTGATAAGTAAAGTGGATCCAATTTTCTGGATTTAAGACTTTTTACTTTACATGTCTGCTTTTTTGCTATTTAAAGTATCTCTATTGTCTTCACTTGGGAGGAGAGGGTGAGGCTGGTGACCTTCAAGGCACAGCCCTCCCTCACTCAAATCCAAGTCAACTGTAAGTCATGTCATCATTTCCCTGATGTCATGGTCCTCTTTGAGAACAAAAGACAAACACAACAACAACAACAATAAGTTGTCTTCCTTCACTTCTCTGAAGTTCAACAGCTACTGTAGTTTCTCTTCAAATCTCTTATATATTTATCCTTCTTTTAAAAAAAAATCAGAGATGTCCAAAAGCATAACAGATCACAGAATTATAGATCTAGACCTGAAAGCAACTAGAGGCCATCTAGACCAATTCCTTTATTTTTACAGATGAGGAAACTGAGGTACAGGGAGATTAAATGACTTACCCAAGATCACATGGCTATTAGAGTGCACCTGGGTCTTCTGACACCAATATCAATTTGCTTTCCACCATATCAAGCTTCCACCAAAAAAAAAAAGATGTTAAACTTTGGGTTTATACATTTCTCATTCAAATTAAACAAACTGCATGATAACACACCTCATTTGTGTCATGAACCTTCCTCAACTGATGGCAACAGTGGCAAGAGATACCCATTCTGAGATTTCACCTACGTTTCAAATCTTACCTCATCTCTGCCCAGCATATTAAACTATCACAGTACTGAATTCACTGCAGTTGGTATCAGTTCACCACATTAAGTCTTGCTTGTTTTGACTTTGATTTGAACTTTACTTTTGTTGGGGAAAAAAAAAAGATTTGTTTCTGCAGGGGGTGTACTGGGAAATATCCAATAATCTTAGCCACTGGCTTATGACCTCTTGAAAGAGTCTTGTAACCCCGTGGGGAGAAAAATATGCCCCTCTAGTTTGGAAAGAAGGGTGTCCCCCCCCACCTTGAAATTTGAGCATGAGATTGCAACAAATAAAGGGAGCATCATTTATGTAGTATTTAGAGCTGGACACAACATGAAAAATGGAGTCCAAGCTATTCATTCTACAGACTGAAAAACTAAGACCTAAGGAAGGATGGGATATGCTAAGATCACATAGGTAGTTAAGTAACAGAAAAGGGTTTCAACTCCCTGGTATTTTTTTCCCCCACTCTACTGCCTCATCTACTATTGCCAGTAAACATGTGTAATGTGTTACCCCAAAGAGATGATAAAGGCTGAGAATGGAACATGTAGAAAGGGGTTTAGATAAACTCAATGATGACAGAACCATAGTGGACTATCAAAGGAAATTATGATGTTGGGAGAAAAATGACTAACCCCTTCATCATTTAGAAAAATAAACGTGGTCCCCTCACAACATAGAGCCATAGAACTTTAGAAAGAACAAATATTAGAGATCCTTAAGTCCAACCACTTCATTTTACAAAAAAAGAAACTGAGATCCAAAGACATTAAGTAAATTTCCCAAGGTAAAGCAGGGCCAGGGCTAGGACCTAAGCATTCCTGACCACCAGTGGGCATTCTATCAAATGCACCATGTTCCCACTCATGCTCCTTAAAACGTTAAGGCCTTTGTCAGAGTTCATCCAGGCTGGGTCATTGTCATTACCCAATTATGCTGTCTTAGTGAGGACTCAGGACCATAAAAATGTAATCATTTCATACGAGGACCCATACCCCAAGGACAGGCTTCATTGAAGTTTCCAGCAATGAAATCCTGTGAACTACATTCTTGCAAGAATATTTTCACTGTGGGTCTAGAAGACAGATAAAGAACAAGACACTAAAGTCACTTGGATAAGTAAATAACCATGGCATCTGGGAAACTGTTCTATCTTTCTGGACAGCCGAGGGCAGCAAAATGGAGCCAAACTAGAATGGACTCATGTGTTGGAACATAGCATACTGACCAAAGATGGAGGAAGCATGGAAGACTGGGAACAAATACTAGATTTGGAGTCAAAAGACATGAGTTCAAATTTGAGCTCTACTACCTACTGTGTGATCTTAGACAAGTCATATAAATTCTTTAGACCTCAGGTCCGTCATCTGTAAAATAAAAGGATCTCTTCCACCAGAGGTCATGGACCGGTTTGAGAGTTTGGGTAACCTTTTGTTATATCCTTACCACTTAGCATAGAGGCTAGCACAAAACAGGTGTTTAACAAATGCTTACCAACTGACAGAATTGGACTAGACAACCCCTAACAGACCTCCCAGCTCCATATGTATGATCCTATCATACAAAGGGAAGCCAGGAGCTTACGGAAGTAAGCAGTGACCAGTTCCAGAATGAATTCTCCTAGGCCCCCACTTTCCTAATGGGCACAGAGACCGCATGAATAAAATCAGAGGAAGAGTTCCTCACAATGTGACTGAGGAAGAGAATTAGTAGCAGATGTCAGAGGGGTGAATATGCTCTCATCTGTGGCTCGTGATCCTCTTACCTCTGAGCAGTCCTATGCATTAGCAGTGCTAACATCTGGTTCTGTAATATCTCATATTAGTCACTTGTAATTTCAAATGTGATCAGTCTTGTTTACCAAATAAGCCAAGTGCCTCATACGTCAGAAACATTTAATGAATATTTACTGAATAGAATGGAATGGAACAAAATACAATGGAACAGAAGTGAGCAGAACCACTAAGTTTCTCTGGTGAAAGTTGCATTTCTAAGACATATAGGGAATTGAGTCAAATTTATTAGAATAAAAGTCATTCTTCAATTGATAAAGGGTCAAAGGATGTGAATAGGCAGTTTTCAGAGAAAGAAATTCAAGCTATCAATAGTCACAAAACACTGTAAATCACTAATAATTATGGAAATATGAATTAAGACAACTGTGAGTACCACCTTACACCCATAAGATTAGCCAGTTAAGTTGACAAAAATGGAAAATGACAAGTGCTTGAATGGCTGTGGGAAAACAGGTACTTTAATGTACTGTATGTGAAGCTGTGGACTGGGCCAACCATTCCTGAAAGAAATGTGGAATTATGCCTCAAAAGTTAGCAAACTGTCCATACCTTTTGACCCAGTGACATCATTACTAGGTCTTTGCCTCAAAGAGATCAAAGAAAGAGGAAAAAGACTCATACACACAAAAAATATTTATAGCAGCTCTTTTTTATGGCAAAGAATTGGAAACTGAAGGAATGGGGAATGGCTAAAAAAGTTATAGTATATGAATATTTTATTCTTGAAAACAAAAATAAAATTGAATAGAATATGATGCATCTAAAAAAAATGATGAAGAATATAGTTTTAGAAAAACCTGGATAGACTAGTATAAACTGATGGAAGTGAACAGAACTGGGAGAACAATTTATAATAACAAAATGTTATAAAGATAATCAACTTTGAAAGACTTAGGAATTCTGGTCACCACAATGACCAACCACAATTCCAAAGGATTCATGATGAAACATAATATCCACTTCCAGATGGAGAGTTAATAGACTCAGGGTGCAGAATGAAATATATTTTCTTTTCTTCTCTTTTCCTTTTTTGGGGGGTGGGGTGGGCAGCGGAAAGAATGTTGCTAATGTGGAAATTTGTTTTGCGTATCTGTAATAAGCTTTGTTTATCTTACCTTCTCAATGCATGGGGGAGTGAGAGGAGAAGGGAGAGAATTTTAAAATTTTAAAACAAGAATAAAATTTAATTTAAAAAATAACTGAGCAAAATTCAAGGGAATAGAACAGAATAGAAAATTATAAAATTATAAACTACCCGAGGGCAGTGACTATGTTTCATATTTCTCTATTCCCCACAGTAGCTAGCACATGGGTAGGCACATAATAGATTCTCAATAAATACTTAAATTTCCTTGCAAATACAGAGGAGCAGGGTCTATTTGTGGAAGAGTACAAGTTACCAAGTAACCTTCCTGAAGGTGACGCCAATCTTTTGCCACAGATTTGATCTGTCAGTGAAGAATCTGAGGAATCTAAAATTTTCTGTAGTTCATCAGTTCATTTCCAAATAGGGTATCACATAGCCTACTCAAGAGCATATTGAACTTCCATGTGCCTTGTTTCCCATCCCAAAGAACAATCATATTAGAATAGGTAAGCCTATAAGAAAGGCCTAGCAGTGCCATGGAAATTCAGAGAAAGGAGACGTCAGCTCTGGCTAGAGGAATCACAGAAGATCCTTGGAAGAAGTGACATTTTTGCCAGCCTTTGAAGGCAGTCGAGAATTTCGACAGCTAGAGATGAGGATATTTCAGGTTGCCCATCCACTACTTGGAGCAAGTCACTTAACTTCTCTGTTTCATTTTTTTATCTGTCAAATGAGGGTGTTGGATTGGCAGGAGCAAAAACATAGATAAAGTGATGGTTATGTTCAGGAAATGGAGAGTTTGGCTGCCTAGATGTCCTTCCTTATCTGTAGAACAACTGGGTTAAGTTAGAGGTGTAAGTCATCTGAAGTTCCTTCTGACATTGAAAGTTCATGTTTTAAGGGCTTCCAGCTGTGAGATTCTGAATTCAATATTCTATGCACCTCAAGTGTAAATGAATGAGTCTCCAAAAGAAGGTTTTGATAGGAGAATGCCAGAAAATAAGCAAGAGACAGACGAGGTATTTAAGATGTGACTCTGGCAATCAGGAAGAATGGAAAAGTCCAGAATAGATAAATGAGCAATACTGAAGAAAACCCTCACTGATTCTGCAATCTCATCTCAAGCGGCTAACTAGACCCCTCCATGGCCAACTTCATTTCTGCTAAGAGACATTGTCATGGAGCCAGAACAACTTCCACAATAGCAAAAACATTGAAAGGACAAACAACTTTGAAAGATTGCAAAATACACTAATATAATATAATAATGTAATAACCAACCATGAATCCAGAAGAATGATAAAGTATGCTACCCACCTGAGAGATGATGGACTCAGGGTGTAGAATGACACACACAGCTTTGAACTTGGCCGAAGAGATGTTTTTTCAGCTCTGCTATGTGTATTTGTTATAAGAGTTTTATTGTTGTTGTTGTTTTCGATGGGGGGGGAGTTACAAGAGAGAGAAAAAGGATATTCTTGTAAATCAAAAAAAGTTAAATTGCTGTCTCATGGCATGGCTACTTCGTGCAAATGCCTCATTTATAACTATGGAGGAAAGAATTTAATCATATGATTTTCAACCTAGTCCACCACCATACACTCCCTCTTTTTTACAGAGGAGAAAACTAAGACCAGAACAAAGAAAGTAAGTTGTCCAAGGTCACAAAACTGCTAAGAGGCTGAGCAGGAATTCAAACCGTGGTCTTCTAATGCTAATTCTGTATCTAGTCCACTAACTCCCCTCCTTGGCATTTTTCATTCTCTGAGATGAGGTTTTTGATTTCCAGGGTCTTGAATTTCTCCATGTAATCATGGCATTATTCCTTGGAGACAAAATTGCTGTCTAAAGTGGGGTCCAATCCTTAAAAAAGATGGAAAGAAGAAGAAATTTAAGTATGGTGGATTCACAACTGCCACAACCCTTCTTACCAAGAAGGAGCAAGAAAACTAGTTTTTCAATTCTTCTAAAATTATGTTTACTGGAAATTATAGCTAATGAGCAAAATTAATTTTTATCAATTGAAATCGATCACCATAATGGCAAATTACCTTAGACAGCTGTCAATAACCATTCTACTTGGAAGGTAAATGCATTTAAAAAAAAAACATTTTGTTTATAAGAAAACACAGATGTGTATATTTCTCTCATTTCAGAATATTCAAGACAGCTGGCATTTCTTTTTGCTGCCCATACCAAAATTTCATTTCAGAGATTGAGAATTCAGGAAATGAATTTAGCAGCTAATGACCATAAAGAAAAATAACTGGAAAATGACCAACTTTTATTAAGGGAAGTAATGTGCCTATGCATCTTCACAAAGGAGTCAGCTGCCTATGGTGGAAAGAGTACTGAAAAAGGGGTCAGGAAACCTGGGATCTAATCCCAGTTTGGCCACTCATTCTCTGTGTGTGTGTGTGTGTGTGTGTGTGTGTGTGTGTGTGTGTGTGTGTGTGTGTGTGTGTGTGTGTGTGTGTGTGTGTGTGTGTGTGTGTCTGTGTGTCTGTGTGTGTGTATGTGTGTCTCCAAAGACAATAATGGTCTCTGAGAAGAGATAGCCTATCTCTCTTTCTCAGTATAGGGGTGAGGGACTACTGGAGCAGAATGGCGTGTGCCTTGTCACTGTATTGAATGTCTTTCTTTAATTAGTTTTCTTGTTACAAGAAAGATCTGGGGGTGGCAGGAAAAGTGAGATGGAAGGAATATTTGTAGAAATGACTGTGAGATTAAAATAAACAATAACAATAAACAAGGATTGGATTTAGATCATCTATAAGGTCCCTTCATTCTCTGACATTCTATGACTCTAAGCAAGCCAATTAAGTTTAAAAGGTCTCTGGATTTTTTTTATCTTTTTTTCTAATATTTTCTTTTCATTGTGTTGAACTTGCTTGGGAAAGGAATAAGACAGTATTTAGAGATGAAAAGGACTCAACCAGTGCCAGACAGATAAGGATCTTTCCTTCATTGTTTGCCCTGGTTCTTGAAGAGGACCATGACATCAGGAGACTTGCAAGTGAATTGTATTTAAGTGAGGAGGCTCTGTGCCGAGTCTTGAAATTGAGAACAAAAGAGGAGATTTGCTCATAACCAAAGTGATAGTAATTAGCCACTATGGGATTCAAATCCAGGCATTGAATGTTAATCCAATTCCAGTGCTCTCTTTACCACACCATAATATAAAATTGAAGAAACAATGATGAAATGAGATCAGTAGGGGAAAAGTTATGTTTTGTGAGATCAGAATGCTTCTAGAAAGAAGTTAAGCCTGGGTAGATGAGTTTTTGGCCAAATACAGAAAGGAGGAGGTTGCTGAACAGGGGAAAAGAAGACAGAAAGAGACACATGTACCCAAAAGTGTAATGAAAGCAATCATACCTCCAATCAGTACTTCTCAATATCAGCTAAACCAGTAACCTACAAAGATGATACTCTGACCAAAAAGGGAAAAAAAGACACTTCACTGGAGAATGATGACTGGTCCTTCGTCTTTCCTGAGCAGAGAGAACTCTGCAGGGGGACATCTTCAACATGGTTTGTATTAATTTTTTCTGCTTTCACAACCAATTACATGCCAAAGGGTAAAAATGTTTCACTAAATAACAAAAGCCAATCATTTCTGTACCTTCTGTTCCTTTTTAGCTTAGGAAGACAGATTCCAAAATACTCTAAGATTATTCTTATGGTAGATTTTCATCTGCCACAGAATGTCTTCTTGCCAGCATGAATAAAAATATGGAGACCAAAAAAAATATTCAATCTTTTCAAACCAGGGAACATATTGAACGCAATTTGTTGTATTGATTTTTAAAACATAAATACCATGTGCAAGACATTTCCAGTAATAAAACTTTTTTTTTGAAATTATTTAAATAATCTATCTTGGCTGTACTTTCTACAAACTCAGGGAAAACAGTTACCAGGCTCCAGCCTCAGCTGCATGGGCTGGCCTCCTCCCCAGTCACATAAACCAACATTTATGACCCCCAGCATGATCCTCTTCCCCCAGCAGTATAGTCAAGGCACCTGGTGGATGCTTTCAACATGTCATGTAAATCAGCATTAACTCTGATAAATCAAAGAGGGAGAACAAACACATAAAATGTGCCATGACTGAGAAAGAGAAAATGTAGCTGGCTTGCAAGGGCTCATCTTTGCAAAACTGTCATTATCCCAGCATGCCAGAAGATCAATAGAATCAAGCAGGATAGAAGAAAACTGAAAAGAAAGAGAGGGGTGAGTGTGTGTGTGTGTGTGTGTGTGTGTGTGTGTGTGTGTGTGTGTGTGTGTGCGTGAAGCCACAGAGAGGCAAAACCAAGTGAGGCAGAGACATTAGAAGTACCATTATTATGTGACTATTACAGAACTTTATGATTTGGAAAACAATTTCCCCTTGTGACTGTCTGAGCCTCAAGAAGATTTCCTTCCTAAAAGTCAGAAATGGTATTCAAACTTCATCTTCATAACCAACCAGAAAATCAGATAAAAGGACCAGAAGACTACGGAGCTGGAAGACTTTACAAGCCAGTTATTCCATTTTATAGATGAAGACACAGGCCTGGAGAGCTTCAGTGACTTTCCAAAGTCACATAGGTAGTGACAGGGAAGGTTGAACTCCAGAACAAGTCCCTATCCACTCTACCATTATCCCTTCAGGTATGCTGTCTTCGTAGCCAATAACAAACCTTGGAAATAGGATCAGAAGACCTTTGAGCTCGGTAGGGTTCTTAGGGATCATCAAGGCCAGCCCCTTCATTTCACAGATGAAGAAAGGAAGACCATGAGATGATTTGTCCAAGATCATCTAGGCCAGCGGTTCTCAACCTGTGGGTTATGTTCAGTTTGTAACAATGAAAATACATCCTGCATATCAGATATTTACAGTACGATTCATAACAGTAGCAAAATTACAGTTATGAAGTAGCAACGAAAATAATTTTATGGTTGGGGGTCACCACAACATGAGGAACTGTATTAAAGGGTCACAGCATTAGGAAGGTTGAGAACCACTGATCTAGGCAGTAAGAAGCAGAACTGGGATCCAAACTCAGATCTTCAAACTTTGGACTTCCAAGTCGAATTCTCTTCCTAATACGCCACAGCTGTTTCCATAAACAGGTTGCTTTGGCTAGACACAAATGAGATTATTTAAAAGATCTCCCCTGCTTCTAACATATCCAAGGTCCATTTTAGTATGGGAATCTTGAGATTGATTTCTCACACTGCTTCTAATTGACAGCAGGATCAGTTTACCCCTCTGGCTCAAATGAAGTGCCATGACATCACCAGCATGGTGACCACCAGATTACCAGATCTGTCACAGGAAGTCACCAGCAGCCCTGAAGTGTCAAAGGCATAAGGGTGCCTTGGCCACATTTTCCCTCTGTGTGTGCACCTTCAAGCATGTTGCTACAGATGCCCATTCTTCCCACAGGTGGTTTGTATATTAGTGGATGGCTAAATCCCAGATTCATGGGGGAAGTGTTTTCTTGCTACTTTCCTTTCTATGTTCTTTAATTAAATGTGCCCTCTTTGATTAACTTATTTTGGGATAGTCCTCTGGCATAAAAGCATCCCCCTGGGAGGACATAGGGTTCCCCTATTGACCTTTGCTCTCTACAACTGGGTTCACAGTGGCTCACTCCCCCACCCAGTGTAGGTGTGGCTGTCACTAGCTAAAGTCCTTGCCCAGTTTATATCTATGGAAAGACCCATGGACCAGCCAGAGACATAGGAGAAAACTATCCCTTAATGGGTTCAGGTGCTGAGAATAACATGTAAAACAATGGAAATCCATTCAACACAAAGCTTTATTGTAAGCAATGGGGAAGAGGGGGAAGGAGGGAGAGGAAATAGGAACTGACATTACAACTCAGGCATGCACACTAACATAGAATAGAGTATAACTCACGTATGGACATTGTATTTGGGAGCACATGGGTCCATTCAGCAGAAAGGAGGTGCTCCAAAGTGCCCTTCCAAGGGTGGGATTCTTACGCTCTGTCTAGGAGTGGACCTCCTGAAGCTGGACAGGTTGCATATTAAGGATAATGGCAAAATACTATTTTGGGGGGGGGGGGCAGTTGCTCTCAGAGAGAAAAAAATACAAGCTGGCAGTAGACAAAATCTTATTTGGGAGGTTTGTTATCAAGGAGAAAAACAAACTGACAATAGACAAAACATGGAGGACACAGTTGTACTAACCTTGGAAAATACTGTCAGTATTTTTCCATGACTGTGTTCTATAAACTTACAGCCTCCCTTAAGGGGAAACTGTCACAATGGCTTCAAAACCATCAGGTCTAATCTTACAACAATGGTTTCTGTGCATAGATTCTATAAGCTACTACCTCCTTTATGGGGAAACCGTCACAGTGGCCTCCAGACCATCAGACCTAATCATACAACATAACTGTATCCTTTGGCACTCCTTAAAAAAAAAAAGGCAAATGTACCATAGTGGACTTGAAAGGGGTAGTTTTTGGACTGAATATATACCCATAGAGTAACCTGAACCCAGGGCAGAGTTGAATAGGGTCCCCAATGTGTGAGGTCCATGTGGTACAGAGAGAATAGTTGTACTACTCATGTCACAGAGTTTTCATTAGGAAAGAGTTTTGTGACCTCTAAAACACCAAAGAAAGGTGAGATAGTACTCTTATCATCATCATCATCATCATCATCTCTTTATTGTACAAGGTTTTGTCACATTCACATCTCACAAATATTCTAGAATCAAAGGACACTAAAAAGATTGACTCCTAGAATCTTAACCCAAAGCACTGGTTTCAGGGAAATAAGTGCTGGCAGGGAACTTAGATATACTCTCTTTATTTATTTAATACAACACCTTTATCTCTAGTGAAGAGAAAACTGAGGGCCCAGAGAGAAGAGATTGATCTGCCCATGCTTGCCCAGGTAGTAAGGAGTAGAGCTGAGCTTGGAGCCAAGGACCCTTTCCAAATTCTGATTCCAAATTCAGGACCCTTTCCACTCTGATAAACTGTTGAATAGTTCATCAACAGTCATGATCATCCTTAGGGCTTCTAGGGCTTCTAGGAGAGAAGGGCTCAAGAAGCAGTGTGATGATGATCAAACAGGTGACAAATATTTGATAAGTGCCTAAGTGTGTATGGCATCATAACAAGTGCTGTAGGACATACAAAGAAGCATACAAAAGGGTGCCTACTCTTATGGACCTTATCAATCAATCAGAAATAGGCAAACAGAAACAGCATACAATATATGTGACTAACTCTAAAGTACTCGTCCATATGAAGGCAAGTCATGTCATTTTATAATAGGGTGTCCCAAAAGTCTTAGCATCATTCTAAGCTTTCAACCCCGTAATTATTACACCATCATATAATACCAAATGAATGACATAGATAATAAGCGTTATGGAAATCCAGAAATCCAGGTGACTATGAACCGGGAAACAAGGTTTTCAAGTCTGAACAGACCTTATATACCATCTAGTCTACCTCCCTCTTTGAAATAATCTCTTTCTCCATTTCTTATAGTACAATAGGTTCCTATCACATTCATATTCTACAGTTCAGTTGTTCCCTAATAGATAGATGGGGATATTTTGGGAGAAGGTGGAAAGATCTATAGCTCACAGCCAACACAAAACAGATAGGAGTGTGGAGGGTCTTGTGAACCTTGAAAACCTGTATTTAAAGGTCTCAACCTTTCCATGCATGATTTCAAACTTGAAGCCATATAGGGACATAAAATGACAGTTGAAGGGTTTGCTCAATGCTGACACAGGGCTTTCTAATATGAGGAGTCTCCCATTGATGAAATGAATCAATAGATAAATATGAAGGCTACTATGGGGAGTTGGACCTAATAACCTGCAAGGTCCTTTCTGATACTAAATCTCTGATTCAATTATCTCAGATAGATCTGGGTCTCCTATTCATATAAATAAAACTCTTTGCTTTGGGGGCCTTCAGAATGCTTTGGTATATGATGTCAAGTTGGTGGTTAGAGGTTAACTGGGACAATGAGATATTGACAAGAGAGAGTTATAGTTGGAAGCCCTCTTATCTACAAATTATTCTGCACAAGTCTGATTATCAGCTGCCAATATGGAGCCAAGTTCAGGGAAGTCTATAAGTCAAGTCATTCTTGTGAACTATGTGTGGCAAAACTATGAGATGGGTGAAATGGGGGTCCAAAGTCTACAAAATGGTGGAGAAAAATTCAAGAAGGGAAATCCAGTTGGCAGAACAGAGTCAAGCATAGATTCAATAATTCTAAAATGCAGAATAGTCAGAGGCAGGTGGTTTAAATAAAGGCATTTATTAAGACCTTGGGCAACTCTTATGGCTCCTTATTCTATGCAGACACCCAGCTGGGCGCTGACACTATCTCTGGTCAATGACTGAGAAAGAGAAGGGGTGGTTTGGAGTGAAACGAGGAGTGGTAGCCCAAGTTAAAAGACAATATGGAAACACTAATCCAAGAGGGCTTGCTAAAGCAGGATTGCGAGGGGAACCGCCGAGAAAGAGAATCCACAGGTCTACAGAGCTACAATCTGCAAAGTGCTTTACATAGATTCTCTCATTTGAGTCTTAGCACAAACCTGTGAGGCTAGTACTAAATTACTATCTCCTCTTTACAAAAGAAGAAACTTAGGCTCAGTTTGATGCAGTGACTAGCCCAGGGTCATAGGCAAAATCTGAAACCAGGTCTTCCTAACTTCAAACCAAACATTCTATTCACTACCAATTACATTAAACATTTCTTAGGTGCTTGCTCTGTGCAGACTACTGCCCTAGGCACAAGGTGAAGTACAATGTTTAGATAAAACATAGCCCCTGACCTCATGGAATTTACATAATTGGGTAACAAAATACATACAGATTCCTATACTAAGCAATATTGTGTGATAAATGCATTAGAAAGGTGCTAGATAAAGTACTATGAGAAGTCCAAGGGTAAAGTCATGCTGACTAAGAAATCTAGAAAGGCTAGAAATGGAGCTGGGTTTTATAGGGTGGATCTGAATGTCATATGTGAAAAAAAAGCATTCCAGGCATGTGGAACTGAGTGGGAAAATAACATATGATATGAGGTGGGTAAATAGATAATGTAGACAACAGAGAATTGTCCAGTGACAAAGTGGTAGATCTTGGGATCAAAAACAGGAGACTATTTGTGCAGCAGGAATCAAAGTGGAGTCTGAGGTATTAAGGTAAAGTAGAGTGATAGGTTTTGTATGCCTTGCAAAGAATCTGAGAACAAGATACTCCTAGTAAAAACAGAGCTTGTAAAATCACTAGAGAGAAGGAGAAGAAAGCAATCACCATTTTTCTCCTCCACTTGGAAGGAAGAACAAGGAGGATTTGAAGGTCAGGGAAGAAGGTTAGAAAGGAAAGCTGCAACTAAGAGGGAAAGGGAGAGGCTAGGCAGGTTGTGCCCACTAGAAAGGACAAGAGAGGTAAGTTTCCTAGGTCCAAGCAGGATTGACAGCTCAACCTGCCTTTCTCATCAACACCACCTGGTGGTTAGACCTTGCAAAAAAAAATACTGGTTTTCTATTAACCTTTATCAAATGCTTAGTCAAACAATGACATTGCAAATGAACTTACCTATGGCTTTAGTGGAAACAAAAATCAACACTCCCCAGGCTGAGAATCTAGGGAACACTGTCCACTAGGATGAAGAGCGATTCGTAACCAGCTGCTCTGAGATCCTGAAACAGGAAAAGCCTCCGATACCTACTCCCCTGGTATTGGACATAGCAATTCCAGGTATCGACAGAGCTATTTCCCATATATATCACTGATGATATTTATAATTGTGGGCCCAGACTTGAAATAAAAACAGACCCTTCCTCTCTCACTGCAGGAGTCACTCATGGACCCGATCGCACTCACTACTGATTATCACAGAACGTTGACCTGTCTGTTTCTGATGTAGCTAGTATACTCCTCCTTAGAAAACCTGATGGCCCCTGCTCCTCTTCCTCTTAAAAGAAGGGAAAGGGGAGGGCAAGGGGCACCATAATGGTGGTGCAACACTTAGTGAAAATAGGTGATCAGCTTTAGCCCATGAAGAACTCTCATGCTAAAGAGATCTGCCAGCCTTAGCCTCCCCCAGTAGCAGGGATTACAAGTGTGCACCACCACATTCCGCATAATTGTCCTTTCTAGATGAGATTAATATGGAGCAGCTCCGTGACACAGTGGAGAGGTGCTGAGCCTGCGCCTGAAGTCAGGAAGATCCCTCTTCCCTGAGCTCAAATCTAGCCTCAGACACTTACTAGCTGTGTGACCCTGGGCAAGTCATTTAACCCCATTTGCCTCAGT
>CM053583.1:63851514-63875536 GCA_028627135.1 Pseudochirops cupreus | reverse complement strand
TCTCTTTCTCTTCCTCCCTCTCTTCTCTCATTCCCTCTCTTCTCTCATTCCCTCTCTTCTCTCTCTCTTCTTCTCTCTCTCTCTCCCCTCTCTCTCTCTCTTTCCAAGATAGTTCAAATTATTTAGACAGTAGCTGATGACTCTTATCCACTAATTCTCTCAGTGCCATATCACGTGGTCCATCTGGGCCCACTGACTTGAACTCATCAAGGGCTGCCAGGCTCTCTCTTACTATTGCCCTACTTATCTCAGGTGCCCCCTTCCTACTGCCCATTTCATTCTGTCCTGCCTAATCCAAAGATTCCTCCTGCAAAGCAGAGAAAAGATAAGCAAGGCCAGGTGCACAGCTTTTCCTTCTTTCCATAATCCATTATCACCGTCCTATCTTCCCTGAGCAGCAGGTGTAAACTTTTTGGATCCCCTTCCTTCTTTGCCTTAGTTTAGATTTTTTTTTAAGCCTTCTTATTATCCATAGATGTTTTTGCCAGCTTCAGTTCATGTGGCACTTACCTACAATGACATACTATAGGGACTTGCCACACTTTCATGCTCTTCTGTCTTATCTTCTATCCCTTTGTGGTCTCTCATTCCCAAATCCTTTTCTGCTCCTAAATATGATTAAGATCATAAAGTTTAGAACTAGAAGGAATCTTGGAAATCACCTAGTCCAGGGGCTCTTAACCATTATAACTGTATTTCAATCTAATTATTTTCCTTCATAATCCATATATATTTTATTGTGCATGTTTGAAAACCTTTTGAAAAGAGGTCCATGGATTCACCACACTGCCAAAGGGGTAGGTGACACAAAAAAGTTTTAAAATGCCTCACCTATTCCAACCCCTTCATCTTACAGATGAGGAAACTGAGTCCCAGAAGAATTATGACTTGCCCAAGGTTAGGCAGGTGGCAGAGTCAGGATTCGAACCTAGGTTCTCCAATTGCAAACCCAGAATTCTTTACATTGTTCCATTCTGCCTCACCTATATCCTTCATGATGTCTTTGACACTACTTTGACTTAATATTTCATTGTTGGGAACATGTTACCCTGACCACAATTTTTTTGTATGGTGTAGCAGAGAGAGGGCTAGATTTGGAGTCAGAGAATCTGGCTTCAAATTCCATCCCCTGCAATTTGGACCCTATGTGATCTTGGACAAGTCCCTTGACTTCTTTGAACCTAAGTGTCTCTTTGGTAAAATGAAGGGGTGAGCTTTGAAACTCTAAATCCTATTATTCTAACACCATAAACCTCAAAGCAACAGCAGCAGTGGCAGCCACCGCCAGGTAATGGTTCCCAGTCAACCAGCCAGCCAGCAGATACCAGCTGTCCAGAGAGAAACATGGGGTCCATTCAACAGTCTCTCCAAATCACCAAGTATTTAGGCAACAGCTGCAGTCACTGGATATGGATATGGCCCATTTTCAAGGAGAAGCTATTTGCACTGAAGGCTGATACCAGAGTAAAGCATTTTTTATTGTGTTTTGTTTCATTTTTTAAATATCTCACACTCTGCTTCCTCCAAGATGCAGCCCTGCAGTCTTCCATGTTTTAAATCAACACACTCGGTTGGAAAGCAGGCTTCCAACTTTATGAGCCCCTTTTTTTGCATCCTCCCAGTTTTAATTACAGTGGAGTTTGCCAAAAAGCTCCATCTGAGGAGCAGCTCCATTTGCCAGAAGAGATTTCCAATGACCCTGTAGAGTTCTGGCAGCCTCTGTTGGAGGCAGTGGCTGACCCCACAGATATTTGTTCCTAACCAGTGGGGCTCTAACAATTGGCCAGGCTGGTTGTATGTGTGAGTCAGGGTCTGTGTGAGAGATGCTACAGTCTAGCCCCAATGCAACAAGACGCCACCCCTCCTATAGAGGTAAGAATGAGGGTGCCAGATGACCAGAGTCCTAGGCATCAGAACAAAGGCATAAGCTACTAGGTTGAGTTGCTTTCCTCCCCCACGCCAAACCTTCTCGATTCAGCCTTGTACAAAACCCATGCCCACCATGGAATATCCTACACACAAGAGCATTTTTATTTCCTCCTGCTTTTTTATAATTACATGCAGCATGATAGTCTGCCCAGAATCTGAATTCTTTGCTTCCTCTCATGCTTTTTGTGTTCTCTAGGCAAATACAGTCGTCATGGTCAATGAATCATGAAGAATTACCAGTAAATAATTCTTCTGGAATCATAATAGATCCACTGTATAGAAAACAATCTGACAATCCTACATTCCTAGTTCAGAGAGTGTCATCTAGTGGCAACAGCAGGAGATTCTAACTTATCCCATTTCTTGCTTTCCTGGTCTTTATTTTATTTGTACTTATACCAGGGATACACCCATGTGGATGTACTAATCCATTATTTCTACAGTGTATTAGGATCTAGAAAACATTACCCTCAAAACAACCCTATAAGGTAGACAATGCAAATGTTATTATCCCCATTTGACAGATGAGGAAACTGAGACTCCAAGAAGGGAACAGATTTGTCCAAGGTCACACAGATAACAAGTAGCAGAACCAGTTAGGCAAATGGGAGTCATT
Organism: Pseudochirops cupreus; assembly: GCA_028627135.1. Lineage (NCBI taxonomy): Eukaryota > Metazoa > Chordata > Mammalia > Diprotodontia > Pseudocheiridae > Pseudochirops > Pseudochirops cupreus. The sequence continues at coordinate 63,872,991 of CM053583.1, read as the reverse complement.
GATGATTTCTGAAAAGAGAAATAATTTAGGAAGATTACATGATAGTGGTGTGAAGTTTGGTCTAACTATCCAGCTAGGACAGACCAAGTGGATGAAGAACAATTATTGTCCAAGTCACAAAATGAAGTTCAATAGAAAACTCTATAGAGCTCATCCAACAATGCATATATCACTGAAAATGGGCAAATGGACAATGAGCTGAGCCTAGACTAAATGGGAAGAGGTGAGTGGACTGGACTCCTTTCAGAAAATTGCATATTTCTCTCAATGATCCCTAATCTTCTCCCTAAAACAAAGTCCCATCTTTTCAACATTATTACTCTTCCTGTAATAAAACAATGTAGAGCTGTCTGTAATATACTAATGTAACCACCAAATATCAATGTGGTAACAAGTAATATGGTACTAGACTCTAAAGAAATAAAGTTAAGGATGGTACAAAGGACAACATGGGGCACATAATGAGCATGAAAAAACTTCATCAAATTACAAATGAAAAATGTTACAAGAGAAGCAGTATAAAGGCTGTCACATGAGACATGTATGACCAGAAAGGAAAAAAAAAATATATGGCAACAAGAAGCCTGAAGAGTCAAGTAAAAAATTAATTGAGACGATGACTTCAGCAAAGTTGCAGGATATAAAACTAACACATACAAGTCATTAACATTTTTGTATATATTGCCAATAAAAACCCAGAAGGAAGAGAAAAGGGAGACATTCCATTCCAAACAGCTACAGAATGTATAAAAGATTTAGGCATCCACACATGAACTATATGAATACAAATAGAAAACACTCTTTTTAGAAATCCAGACCTAACACAGGAGAGAACAGATTGAGGGAGGGGGTATACAGTGGGCTTGCTGTTTTGGGGTGGTGGGTACGGGAAAGATGGGGAGAAAATTTGTAACAAAATCTTGTGGAAATGAATGCTATAAACTAAAAATAAACAGAAGTTAATTAACAAAAAAAAGAAAAGAAAAGAAATACAGACCTAAGTGAGAGAAGAAATGGTTATTATTCATGGCTGGGTTATTTGAAAATAAAAATGACGATACTACATAAATTAATTTAACTATTCAGTGGCATGCTGGGAATGGGTCATGGGTGAGGAGGTCTCAAGAAGAAACACAAGCACTCAAAGGCTCATGAGTCCAGCTGTTGATTACTAACAGGCACTGAAGCATGTAGTTACCTCACCCTAGAGGGCAACAGGCATGAGTGGGATATGTAACCTAACTGAGAGCCCAGTTCTCCTAAGTCTCTGCCCTTACATGTAATTGGTGTTGCTGAGCAGATTCACAGTGTTTGAGTGGAAGGGAGACCTTAGAGGTAATCAATCAGTGAGTGTTATGGACTGTGGTTCTTCCCTTTCAAAGCACAAGAACATTGTGATTAGTTAAGTTAACTAACCTTGCATACTTAGATTAGATGAAGTTTCCTAAACTGACGTTTTCCTAACCTTGCATTCCTAACCCTAAATGTAGCTGACCAAGCCAGTTGTTGGGTACATAGGAACTTTCCAATACATAAGCAACTCAATCCATCATCAATCATGGAGTCACTTCTGTTGGCTAGAGCCAAGAAACTGGCCAATTTTCACACATGTCAATAAAACTATTAAAGTACAACTTTAGAGGATTAGAAAAATAATAATAATAATTAATCTAGAGGTAGAAAAGGTCAGGATTCTCAAAGGAAATAATGGAGAAAAAAAGTGTAAAGGAAGGCTTTTAGCAGTACCAGATTTCAAACTATACCACAAAGCAATAATTATCAAAACTATTTGGTACTGACTAAAAAGTAGAAAAATTGATCAGTGGATACACAACATAGAGAAGTAAATAAGACATAATGTTTGATAAACTCAGCTACTAGGGTAAGGATTCACTATTTCACACAAAAACTGCTGGGAAAACTGGAAGCAGTCAGGCAAAAATTTATTTAGAACAACACCTCTCACCATATAACATAATAGGCTCCAAATGGACATCTAACTAGATTTAAAAGATCACATCATAAGCAAATTATAGAAGCAAGGGGAAAATATATCTTTCATAACTATAGGTAGGAGAAGAGCTCATGATAGATAAAGGATAGAGAGGAAAACAATGATAAAATGGGCAATTTTGATTACATAAAACTGAAAATATTTTGTTCAAAAAAACCTAATGCCACTAAAGATAGAAAGGAAACCTTAAATGAGAAAAAATCTTCACATAAGTTTTATCTGAGAAGAATCTCATCCAAGATATGTAAAGAATTCATTCACATTTATAGGAACAAGTCATTTCCAATAAATAAATCCTCAAAGGGTATGAACAGGCATTTCTCAAAGGAAAAAAATCTAAGCAACCAACAGCCATGTAAAAAAAAAACACGCTACAAATTATGAATAATTAAAGAAATTCAAACTAAAGCAACTCTGAGGTTCCACCTGAGATGAGATTAGAGAAGACAACAGAAATGTAAAATCGCAAATACTGGAGGGGGTTGTAGGAAGACAGGCACATATGCATGCACTTCGGCGGCTTGGTCTAGCCTTTCTGGAAAGCAATTTGGAACTACGCCCAAAAGAGTCACTAAACTGTGTAACACACATTTTAGGCCTACATCCTAAAGAGATCAGAGGGAAAATATGCACAAAAAATATTTATAGCAGCAGGTTTTTGAAGAAGGAGAAGCCCACCAATTGTGGAATTATTAAATAAATTGTAATATATGAATGGAATGGAATGTTATTGGGCTATAAGAAATGAAGGAGGGTATGGTTTCAGAGAAACCAGTGGAGATATGTATGAACTGAAACATAGTGAAGTAATCAGTACCAGGAGAACAATTTATACAGTAACAACATTGTAAAGAAAAGCAGTTTTGAAAGACGTAAGAACTCTGATGAATGCAATGACCAACCAGAGGACCTAGAGGACCAATGGTGAAGCATGCTACCCACCTTCTTGCAGAAGGGTGATAGATTCAAGGTACAGAATGAGGCACACATCTTTTGGAGATGGCCAATGTGGAAATTTGTTTTGCTTTGTTGTAAGGATTTTTTTTTAATTGATGGGGGAGAAATGAGAAGGAAGAACCAGTCATAATGCTGAAAAAAGATAGGAAACAAAAGAGGGTCACTGGAGCATTTTTTAAGATTCCTAATGAAAGAGCAGAAGGAAATTCAAATGGAAATACAGACAAGCAGGACAGCTTTGAAAGTAACACTGAATTCAGTATACAAAGAGTTTTTTAAACCAAGCTGAATATAATAAAGATCTGTGGTTTTACATATAATCTTCATTTTCTATTCTACTTTTTATATGGAAATATTTTCTTTTTGTATTCATTAAATTCAGACAAAAAATTAAAATTTTTAAAAGTGGGTTGATCATGTGTCAAGAGCAAGGAATCACTGATTGTCAATATACTCCACTGTCAATCATGTGATGGTAAAATGTTGGGTTGGGCAAGAGTTGTACAGGATGAACATATGAATGTCTTATGAGGTCTACATGTTCCAAAGGCACCACCCTTTAGGAGCTGCTTTCTAATACAGACCCTCAACATCATGTCAAAGTCTTCTTCATCTTCCTGCTGAAGGGTACCAATGAACTTCTCATAGCTGCCAGTGCATTCTGAGTGCCACCAAATTAGTTACCTAGCTTTGGCAAATATTTGAGTACTATGACCCTGGGTTATTGCAGCTTCAGGAAAAATATGAGGTACCCCAAAGCTCTTCATTACTTTCCTGAATGTCTAGGTTTCTTAGTCTCAGTCTCCAGCCGGTCCTGTGTTACTTCCATGGCACGTCCAAGTCACTACTTCAAGGGTTCCTCTCCTGGTGTACAGAGATGCTTCATTGAGAAATACTATAGGCTTTCCCCACCTTTGGCTGCTCTATTTGGGTTTGATTCTTTCTGGTGGAATCTAATGAGAGACAATCACTCATCCAGCAGCTGTGCATACCTGAACAAAACATAGATAGGACCAATAATAAGAATTGAGTTAAGTTTGAGCCCACTGTCCCCAGAGGTCAAAGTGGGATAGAGAGTATGTCCCTGTGGTATTGGAAAGAAATGTTTATTGCTATATATGTTCAAAGTAAATATTCCTTTGTAAAAAAAACCGTTGTTATTAAGGGGTCAAATGGAAGGAGAGTAATAGTCAGTGCCACCTAGATAATAGTCACCACCTCTAGCAAGCTCACTCTGGGATAGTAAGCCTAGTATATAATCACTATATGTAGGATGTTCTCTGGGATAAAACTATGCCCTTCAAATTTGTAGAGACAGCTGGAAAGATTCTCTACCTAGGACTCTCATTTTTCTTGCTCTTTGGAGAGGGGAAGGCAGGGCAATTGGGGCTAAGTGACTTGCCCAAGGTCACATGGCTAGTTTTTGTGTTAAGTGTCTGAGGCCACATTTGAACTCAGGTCCTCCTGACTCCAGGGCTGGTGCTCTATTCACTGTGCCACCTAGCCACCCCGAATCTCATTTTTTGATACCCTTGTTTGTGGGATCCTAGAGCAACTGGCAATTTCTTTTTTCTTTCACTTTGCTTTAGGTTATAATTGCACAGATATTTCCCTAACAAGTCAATTCTACTGGAGGAGATATTATTTAAATTCTTTTATTTCTTGATTTGTTAAATTTTAAAAATTAATACCATCTGCATTGCTGAATCCTGTGCAAATATTCATAATAAGACTAGTCTTAGAGGGACGGAGTTTATATCACTAATAGAAAAATACTCATTTTTTTCTTTTTTCTTCCATACTTCCTTTCTTTCTTTCTTTCTTTCTTTTGTTCTTTCATTTAAACTGACCTTGACTACTTGCTTTATTGTGAGATTCTTGTTCCTGTGACTCTGTAGGGTAGTATTTGCCTGTGTGCCTGGTAACCCTCAATCAACCCTGTGTATATAATAATTTTCTTGGGAGCCTCACCTGTTTTCAGGGCTCATTTGACATGGTTTGATCTTGTTTTCCATTGTCTCAAAGCCAACATGTTTAGTTATTGAGTGAGTTTGGAATTCTGGCAGGATTGCTCTTACAACTTCAGGGATCCATAAGGGGAATTTTATTTTGGGTGACTATGGAATAAGAACCCAGAGGACATTTGCCTGGATATCTAAGGAGATTGCCTATAATGCAAGGACGCCTAAAGAAATTTTGCTTTGCTCTGTGTAGAAATGGATAGTTAGAAGAATTTGTCCAGACCTCATTTGGATAGTTACATGCTCCTGATACCTCTGACTCTATTTCCAACATGGAGGAGCCTGGAAAGCCTTCTTCCAAGAATGTTGAGATGAGATGTAAAAGGAATGACTCGGAGAGACATTGGAGCATGTGTAGACATTCTGTGGCTAGTTTCAGTCAACTAACTCTGTGGTGAATGGGAAGGACTTTGATTAGCTGTGAAGACATTCAAAAAGGACTAGCAACCAGAATCTTGCCTATCTTTTTCTTAGACTGCCTACTCTTTGTTTGACTACCTTTCTGACAGTGCCAAGTGAGAGATCAGTGCTACGGAGGACTAAGGTCAATTTAAACTCACTCACTCCAGGGACAAAAATGGGATAGGAGGGGGAGGGATTGTTTTTCCTTTGTCATTGCTATATCTCTGAAGTATATCCCTTTGTATAAGTGTTCGTGTGTGTGTGTGTGTGTGTGTGTGTGTGTGTGTGTGTGTGTGTGTTAAGATACCACAACTTTCCATATTGGTCCAAACTAGTAGATTGGCTAACAATCTAGCCCTGAGACTACCATCACCTTTGCCTCTGCATTCCTACCTCCTGCGGAGATGGTTGGCACTGCATCACTGGCTATTGATGGGGGTGTCACTCCCCCCAAGTAGGCCTTTCCCATCATCCTCAGTCCATCCAATTCTAAATATGAAGTAAACCAACTGACTGACATAGTAACGAACTGAAACAAAACAGCAAGGCAAATAGTAGGGGAAAATCAAGGCACAGAATCATTCTCAGGTAAAATCTCAGTCACTCATTAATTTTGTGAACTTTAACCTCCTTTATCAGCCCCTGCTCATCAGTGGGAGGTTTGATAACTAATTTTCAGATGCCACCTTGTGATAGGAACAACATCTATCGAAGTCCCTTGCCTCGTAGATATGGATAGTTTGATTCTTATTTTTCTCCTCAAAAGCAAAGAAGCCATTCTCCAGACATATTTGGCCTAGAGGACTAAGACTCAAAGCTTAAAGTTTTCTGGTTACCGAACTACAAAAGTCCAACTCTTGCTTCTGACTAGGGATGTCACCATGATGATTGTGGAGGTAGAGAAGCATATGGCAACTGGAGCAAGTCTGTATCCTTGCTGAAATTCCTTTCCACTGTATTTTTAAATGAACCACTTTTTATTTGATATTATACGGATTCTGAATATTTCATTTTATTCCAGTTCTGAATATGCACTTGAGCCACCAAACCAACCTGAGTTTGAACTGTTCTAAAACATCTGACGTTAGTGATCAGGAGTAGATCAGAGCTGTGGCCAACCTCATAGTCAAATTTTTATTGTCGTTCAGTCATTTTAGCCATGTCTAACTCTCTGTGACCTCATTTGGAGTTTTCTTGGCAAAGATACTAGAGTGGTTTGCCATTTCCTTCTCCAGCTCATTTTACAGATGAGGAAACTAAGGCAAACAGAGTCAAGTGACTTGCCCAGAGTCATGCAGCTAGTAAGTGTCTAAGGCCAGATCTGAACTCAAGCCTTTCTGACTCCAGACCAGCACTCTATCCACTGCCCATGGTTGAGCTGAGGGAAAGGAAGAGGAACCCGAGATGATTAGATGTTCAGATGGATCCTTGCATTCTATGACTGCCATATGTTTGATCATGCTTCTGAATGTATTTCTCAATGGGGCAAGGACTAAAAATGCAACATCACTTTGACACCATTAAACACTGACTCCTTGAGGTTCTAGAGCAGTACTGTTTGCACCAGGGGAATAAAAATAGGGAACAAATTACATTCTAGACCTTGGGGAAAAAAATTCACATGTTAGTGCAGATTGGCCTTAGTTTAACCACCAAACTCTATTAATATCTTTAAATATCCCTTCTTCTGAATATGTCATATGTTTCCAGGGAAATAATATATACAGGCAATGGGGTATAGAAATATATTTTGCCCTACAGGAAAACAGAAGGGAAGGGGATAAGAGAAGGGGGGCAGTGATAGAAGGGAGGGCAGATTGGAGGAAGGGATAATCAGAATGCATGCCATCTTGGTGTGGAGGAAAGGAAGAGATGGGGAGAAAATTTGGAATTCAAAACCTTGTGGAAATGAATGTTAAAAACTAAAAATAAATTCATTAATAAAAAAAGAAAAAATGTCATATGGATCATTAATTCAAAGTATACTGTCTAATAATCTCTAGCAACCAGTAAAAAAAATATGAAAATCATCTGGATCTTTAAAAATTATGCCCTGCAATCACATACCTTTTGATCTAGCAATACCACTACTAGGTCTGTATCACAAAGAGATCATAAAAAAGAGGAAAGGATCTATATGTATAAAAATATTTATAGCAATTCTTTTTGTGGTGGCAAAGAACTGGAAATTGAGGTGATGCCCATCATTTGGGGAATGACTGAACAAGTTGTGGTATATGAATGTAATGGAATACTATTGTTCCATAAGAAGTGATGAGCAGGTGGACTTTAGAAAAACTTGGAAAGACTTACATGAACTGATGCTGAGTGAAGTGAACAGTACCAGGAGAACACTGTACACAGCAACAGCAACACTGTGCGATGATCAACTATGACTGACTTAGCTCTTCTCAGCAACACAATGATCTAAGACAATTCCCAAAAGACCCATGATAAAAAATGCCATCCACATGCAGAGAAAGAACTATGGAGTCTGAATGCAGATCGAAGCATATTATTTTCACTTTTTCTTTGTTCTTTTGTTTTCCGTGACTTTTCCCTTTTATTCTGTTTCTTCTCTCACAACATGACTAATGTGGAAATATGTTTCCATGATTGTACATGTATAACCTATATCAGATTGCTTGCTGTCTTGGGGGAGGGAGTAAAAAAAATTAGGAACTCAAAATCTTATAAAAATGAGTGTTTAAAACTATCTTTACATGTAGTTGGAAAAAATAAAATACTATTTAAAAATTATTATTCCCTGAAGATGATAAACATTGAAAAATACCATTTTCTCTGTAGTTATCTCTTTGGGGATCTGAGAATGCCCAGCAACGTCAGAAAGCTTACATAATAAAACTATATCATTTTCCTTCCTCTATACCTTGGTCATTCTGTGAGGTTCCTCAAAATGTTCATCATACAATATAAAATTCTTTCAACATAATAATCATAATAGCTTGCATTGACATAGTACCTAGTTTGCAAAGCACTTTATAAATATTTATAAATATAAAAATTACAACAACCCTCCAAGGTAGGTGCTGTTATTACCATTTTACATTTGAGAAAACTGAGGCAGACTGAATTTGAACTCAAATCTTCTTGACTCCAAGCCCAGCAATCTAGCTACTGTTCCACCTAGTAGCCACCAACCTTGGTCACAAAAAGGAAGAGATGTGGAATGACAGGCAGTGGGGACGGATGGATCAGGTTGGGGGTGAGGGGTGGAGGAAGGGTTTGAGGATTGGTTAGGCATGGACTTGTTTATAGGCAGTAGAGAAGCTACCAGTAGACAGGCAGCGATTGATGTGAGAGAATGGATATTAGAGGGTGCAACCTGCTAGAGAAAATGGAATGGGAATGAGTGAAAAGATAGGCAGAAAAGAAAGCAAGTTTGTTACTAGCACCAATTAGACCCTTATGCAAGTGTTTCTGCTATCATGTTACTCCCTCACGTTGAGATGAAAAATCAATGGAACATTGTAACTGAGAATGATTACTATTTCAGGTTCTCCAGAAACGACTGACTCTCCATTTTCAGACACCCTCACCCCCTCCTTGGGGACCACCTCTATGTACCCATTAGAATATCAGCTTCTTGAAGTCAGGGATTATGTTTTTGTCTTTCTTTGTATTCCTAGCATTTAGCACTGTACCCGATACGTAATCTTCAATTAAATAAATGTGTGTTAACTGATTGACTGACATCTTCAGCTCCAGTTGTTTAAACCCAAGTGTCTACTCCAAGATTAACCCTGCTCAGAAAAGGACAGACGCTGCCTTGTTCTCAGTGGAGTCGGCCAATTTCATTTCTAATGTGCGTTGGCACTCTGATTTAGAGCGTACAAGAAAATCTGAACTTGACTTTGGATTCCACCAGTTCCTACCTTTGGCACCCTGGGCCAGCACTTTATTTCTTGATATTTAACTTTCCTCATGTGAAAAACAGAGATAATAACATTGCCCTGACTTGCTCTGCCTACCTCACAGAAATGGAGGAAAACTGAATGGGATCAAAAATTCTCATAGAGCATTTTGTAACTGAACGATGCCATATAAATGCAAACTATCATTGCTTTGATCACAAGATTTTACACCACAAGTAATCTTACAGGTCATCAGGTCATAAGATGCTAAATGTAATTCTGCACCCAGCATTTACAAAGCACATTCAGGTTTGAAGCACTTTACAAATATTTCATTTGACCACCACATCCCAGGAGGCAGGTGTTATTATTATCACCTCCATTTTACAGATGAGGAAACTGAAGCCGATAGAGGTTAAGTGACTTGGCCAGGGTCATACAGCTAAGGAAGTCTGAGGTTAGATATAAACTCTGGTCTTCCTAATTCCAGGTCCAGCACTCTAGCCCCTCCACCACCTAGTTAGAACAGACCTTAGCAGTGTCATTTCCCAGAAGAGGAAGTTGATGGCCAGAAAGTTTAAGTGACTTGCCCATGGTCAAATGGAAAGTAGCCCAAGTCAGAATTTGAACCCAGGTCCTCTGCCTCCAAGTCTAGTGCTCTTTTCCCTATATTGCCTTCCCTCTCCCATCATCAAAGATATATATGGACAGAAAAGGAGATGGGGCAATAAATGAGTGAAAATGAGGGAAAACAACTGGATGGCCTGATTACTGCCTTGGTACCCACTCCCAGAAGAGTAAAGAAATCAGAGTATGTTCTCCAGTATTAACATAGTAGATGATTTATGGAAGACTTTTGGGAAGATGGGATCAAGCATCACATCACCAATATCCTGACAAGGTCTGGAGGAGCTACAGTGTGTAACTGCATATTAGCTACTTACGTAATCACCGATTTAGAGTTGAAAGGAATCACAGAGACATGTCACATGGTCGAACCCCTTCATTTCAAGGATAAGGAAACTAAGTTCCAGAGATATAAAACAACTAGCCCATCATCACAGAGTTAATAAATAGGACCTTTGAAATGTTGGGTTCACCAAATGACCCTAGTACTTCAAGGGTCTGTGATTTCATTCATAGTAAATGCGTACATTGTAGGTGACTGCAATCCTTCCAACACAGAGAAGGCATTTTAATGAAGTGATATGCTGAAGATTTTCACTGCCTAGTAATCAACCCTCTACACTTAGCAAGACTAATCTTCAGGCAATGGTCTATCACTGAGCCTATACCTAAAGGGTGCAGCAACCACACCAAACAAAGTTGAGCGAACTTTAACAATACTGTTGACCATCCATTTGGTTCTACTCTAAATGAAGGCAGGATGCTGAAGAGGAGCAGCTGAGAAGAGAATTAGGAACCCAGTTTCCAGTCTTCTAAGTCCAAGTTGTCAAACATGGGGCCATCTAGCATTTAATAAAACCAAAGATCCAAACTCTGGGGACAAGAACTCAGTATCTGACAAAAACAGCTGGGAAAACTGGAGAGAGAAACTAAGCACAGACTAACATGTCTCACTGTATACCAAGATAAGATCAAAATAAGTGTGTGATTTAGGCACAAGCAAATATTATAAATAAATTAGATATCATAAGCAAAGTAGAGGAGCATGGAAAATCTCACCCCTCAGATCCAGGGATAAAAGAAGAGTTTATGAATAAACAAGAGAGAAAGTGAATCACAGGAAATAAAGTGGAAATTTTTGATTTGTTGTTGTTCAGTGGTTTCAGTCATATCCTACTCTTCATGGGCCCGTTTGGGGTTTTCTTGGCATGCCATTTCCTTCTTTAGCTCATTTTACAGATGAAGAAACTGAGACCAACAGGGTTAAGTGACTTGTCCAGAGTCAGACAGCTAGTTAAATGTCTGAGGCCAGATTTGAACTCAGGGAGATAAGTTTTCCTGACTCCAGGCCCAGGTCTCTAAACACTGTGCCACCTAGCTGCCCATAATTTTGATTACATAAAATTAAAAAGATTTTATACAAACAATATAAATGCAGCCAAAATCAAAAGGAAAGCAGAAAAATTAAGAGGAAATAATTTACAGCCAGTTTCTTTGATAAATGTCTCATTTCTCAAATATATAGGAAGCTGAGCCAAATTTGTATAAATAAGGGCCGTTCTTCAATTGATAAATGGTCAAAGGATATGAACAGGTAGTTCTCAGAAGAAATCAAAGCTACCTATAGTCATGTGAAAAATGCTCTAAATCACTATTGATTGAGAAATGCAAATTAAAACAACTCTGAGGTACTACCTCACATTTATCAGCTTGGCTAACATGACAGAAAGGGAAATGACAAATGATAGAGGGGATATGGAAAAATTGGGACACATACATTGTTGGTGGAGCTGTGAATTGTTCCAACCATTCTGGAGAATAACCTGGAACAATGCCCAAAGGGCTATAAAACTGAACATACCCTTTGACCCAGCAATACCATTACAAGAGATATCCCAAAGAGATCAAAGAAAAAGGAAAAGAACCTATATGTACAAAAATATTTATAGTGACTCTTTTTCTGTTGGTAAAGGATTGGAAATCAAGGGAATGCCCATCAATTAGGGAATGGCTTAATAATGTATGGCATATAATGGTGAAAGGACATTATTGTGCTGTAAGAAATGATAAGGGAGATAATTTCAGAAAAATCTGTGAAGATTTATATGAATTGATGCAAAGAGAAGTGAGCAGAACCAGAACAACATACACAATAAAAGCAATATTATAACAATGATCAACTATGAGAGACTTAACTACTCTGATAAATATAATGATCTACAATAATTCCAAATGACTCATGATGAAAAATGCTGTCTACCTCCAGAGAGGGAACTGATGAACTCTGAATGCAGATTGAAGCATATTCTTTTTCATTTCCTTTTCCTTTTCTTTTTTTTTTCGAAATGCCTAATATGGAAATATGTTTTACATGACTTCATACGCATAATGGGTATCATATAGCTTCTTTTCTCAATGGATGAGGAGAAGCTGGAGAAAAGAAGTTGAAAACTCAAAACTCTCAAATTAATTTTTAAAAGTTATATAATAAAAAACAATGTTTAAGGAGAAAAATATAGCATGGAGTCTGCCAGCAACACTGGACCCTGTAATACTTGGGTGGCACAGGAACCAGATAAAAATGTAATTGGAAATGATTTAACAATAAATAATATTTAACAATTTAACAAATATTTAACAATGAGTAAAAACAGAATAGAATATAGATGATGTTAATATGTGGTTTTCTCAGTTAATATGCAACCATAGGGATCCTTATGTACAGTTTAGTGACACACCCTGCCACACACAGTGACCTAGGTTGCCTAGGGTTCCTAGGTTCCAATTCCAGCTCTTCTGCTAACTATGTGATCTTGGGCAAACTGCTTTACATATATGACTTTCTGTATGTCCTTTATATGGTAAAAAACCAATTAGATGATTTGCTAAGTTTTCTTGCAACCCTAAATCCTCTGGTCCTTTGTCCCCTTTGAGCTGCTCATAGGAATTTTCAGAGCAGCTGTCTTCACAGAGCATTTGCAAAGGCAGGCCTGGTATCACTTCACAAACTTGCCCACCTCTCCAGAGTTCACTATTCTCTTCCAGGGCAGCTTCCCTTTCAAAGGGCGAATTCCTTTCAAAGCTGGGCAGGCTACATTAGGCAAAGTTTCCTCCCACTCCATGGGTTCAGTGCTGAAGAGTGGTTTTAAAAGTTCTATTTTGATATCAGTGCACAAATTATATAGTGGGGATAATCTCAGCTACACGTCTCAAGGTTAGTCAAAGGCTCCAGTGGTCCTGGGCCATACAAGCACCCTTGATCCAAGAAATGCTTCCCCCCATTCATCTTCCCTGAGGACTGCTATGCCTTTATGGCTTTCTTTGTGATGTGTGCTTGTGATTTTATCAGAATGGAAATTCTCTCCATCCATCTGTGGAGAGCAGCAACAATGATAGCTAGTATTTACTTAGCACTTATACATTTACAAATAGCTGGCTTGATCCTCACAAGAGCCCTGGGAGGTAGGTGTGATTATTATCCCCATTTCGCAGACAAGGAAATGAAGGCAGATTGTGGTTAAGTGACTTGCCAAAGGGTCACCCAGCTAGCAAGTATGTAAGGCTGGATTTGAACTCAAGTCTTCTTGAGTCCAGCTGACTAACATGGTCATAGTTTCCTAAGGATAGGTGCGACTAGGTGGTGCAGTGAATGGAGCACCAGCCCTGGAATCAGGAGGACCTGGGTTCAGATCCAGCCTCAGACACTTAACATTTACTGGCCATGTGACCTTGGGCAAATCACTAGTCCCCAATTGTCCTGCTTTCCCCCCTCTAAAAAGCAGGGGAAAAAAGTTTCCTAAGGCACTAAGATGGTAAATGACTTACCCAAGGTCACAGAACTAATATGTGTCAGACAGGATTCAAATCAAGGTCTCCCTACCCTAAGGCTGGCTCTCACCTTTATTAATAGTATTTCTAGAGCACTTTAAGGTTTACAAAATCACTTCAGCACGTAACAGCTCCATGAGATAGGCAGCATTATTAACACCTTTATATAAAGGAGGAAATAGGCTCAGGAAGGTTATGACTTAGGATCATGGAACTTTAGAGTTTAAATAGCCCCTCATCCTACACCTGCATTCTACAAACAGGGAAACTGAGGCCCAGAGAAGGAAAGAGACTTGACAAAGACACTTTGCATGTTAGCTAGAAGAATGAGACCCACATATCTACAGAACTTTGCCTATGAACGCACTTCATTTGGCTCCAGAAAACTAACTGTTTTGAAATGCTGACCCCATGAGGGAAAAATAAAAAGGAAGAAACAAAGGGGGAAAAAAACAATTATTTTTTCACTAATTGCTTTTACTAAATAGAAAGGAAAAGGAAACCAGACTCACAGAGAGGGAGTCAGGAAACAGCTTCTGGTTTGAGTTCTGCCAAGTCTCCCCAAGCAAATTAGAGCAGTCACCACCTCCCCTTGGGCCTCAGTTTCTTCATCTGTAAAATGAGAGAGCACAACTAGATGGTCCCTTCTAAGTTCTAGCATACTTTTTCCCTATGTTCCCACATCCCTACGAGTGCTAACATTTCATGCTTTAATATCCATCCCTGCTCTAATATTCTATGTTCCAAGGTCCCTCAGGGCAAAACTGTTCTTTTTTTTTCTTCCAGGTTCCTTCTAGCTCTAACATTTCGTATACTCAGTTTCCTCTCAGCTCTGACTTTCTATGAGTTCCTGAGTCCAAATGGTACTATTTTGGGCATCTCCACTTCCAGGGAATAACAAAACAAACCAACAAAACCTTGGATAGCAGCTATGACCTTGATAGGGCAATGCCATTTTGAATAGCTGCTCAGAAAACCTCTTGATTAACTCAGGAGGGGTGCTCTTAGCCTCCAAAAGGACCAAAGCCCAGATCCTCTGCTCTGGAATACAGGTGACAACCAGATGGTTAGAGACGAGGAAGGAGGGAATGTATTCTCTTTGGCATGCAAGTCACATAGAGGAATCTCCAAGGATGAGACACCCTATTAAAAAAAAAATTTAAAGACCCAACGAGCAATCTGCCCACAAGTCAAACAACATTTTTCTTTCACACAAACTCACTCCCATACCTACCCAATACTGTACTGCGAATGTTGCAAAATAACACCTGTTTTGCCAGGTTTCCTCCCAGGATGCATTTTTTTATGACCAGGGAATTAAACCCTTTGAATGAGACTTTTATAAAGCCCCAAGCCCTTCAGAGCTGACTTACAAAAGGAATTGCTCTAAGCAAACCTGGTTTTCATTTGACCAACCAGGACACTTAACACCTCTGGGCCTAGGGTTCCTCTTCCATAAAGGAAGGAGTTCTCTATGGTCCCTTCCAGCTCCAACCCTTAGGACCTTTCGGTCCCATGACCCCAGTGTGAACTGACTGCCACACTGGCCAATCAAGTTTACTGTGGAATCCTAAATTCATGGCAAAAAAAAACCCACTACAACCAGACAGGAAAGTCACTGAAAATGTGGGAAGGAGGTGAGAAAACAGGATGCATAAAGGAGAATGCCAGATCCTGTTATTGCCAATTACGAGTGGAATCCGAATAATAAATTTGCCTGGAAGGCATCCCAGAATTCGCAGTTAATGACTGAATCCTCAGAAATCAAGCAGGCTGCATTACCAAAATGACAATTAAGCTGAGCTGTAGAAAAATACAGAGTAACAGAGTGGTATTTGGCTCAATGAATTAAATATGCTATTTAATATAAATACATTTTATCCAAAACTATTTCCAATAAAAGCCCTAGTGGATGTAAAGTGAACATTTAGAAGCTAAGACTATTTGAACATTTTCCTGGGTTAATATCTTTTCCTAACAATTGGCCCTGTCAAAAAGCAGAATAGGCTGTGTGGGGAGATGGTGGGTTTCCCTTTATGGGAGGTCTCCAAACAGAGCCTGGAGAAGCATTTGACAGGGATTCTATAGAAGACTTCCTGCCTTGGGTACCACTTTAACTAGGTAATTTCTAAGAGCCCTTGCAACTCTGAGAGTCTATGAAATTTCTTACTCATTGTGCTTATTTCAGAAAAGATCTTTATGAGACTTATTTGACTCTAGTGCAATCTAAAGTTTCTTCCTTACCTTGCAGGAGCCCAGGTAGCTTCTCACAGTCTCCTCGCCATGCCTTAACCCTTTAGGTCCCATTCCCCTACACCACTGTTTTCTAGGACCTCTTTGTATGTCATCTTCTCCATCAGAATGCAAGGAACTTGAGGGCAGGGACTGTCTTATTTGTTTATGTATTGCTATTGCTTAGCACAGTATCTGGTACACAGAGCATTTATTTAGTACATTCTATCAATCTATCTATCTATCCAGCTATTTATCTATCATCTATCTATTCATTTATTTCTCTATATATCTTCCAGCTCTAAAATTCTGTCCTTCTAAGTTTCCTAAGGTCCCAAAGTGCCAGGTTCTCATCTGTAAAATGGGAGTGATAAGTAGGAGGTCAAAGACTAGGGCAGAAGATCCCTCCAGGTCCTTTCTGACTCTAAACAAATGACTTTAAGTAATTACTGCCCCTTTCTTGCCCTTTTCTGCTTTGGTGTCAGAGTACAGCACATGCCAGATCTCAGAATCAGAATCACAGGCATTAAAATTGAATAGTTTCTTTTCATTAGCTTGAGAGCCTTTTAGTGGTTGAAAATCAGCCTGCCGCCTACTTGTCTATATCACTGGGGAGCACATGTCTATGGCATTAAAACTATACTGCAAGCTAAATAGTCTGCTATTTAACCCACAAGAATGTCAATCTGTGTACATCTTACAGCTAGAAGGGATGTCAAGAAACCATCTGATCTACTCTGCTGCCTTCAGGATAGCGTGGCATAGTGAAACAGGAACTAAAATGGTAGACAGAAGACTAGGGTTCTAATCCCAGAGGCACTCAACACCTAATTGACCTTGGGGAAAATACTTTCCTTTTGCCTATTCTATTATAAATGTTTTCTAATCCATCCTTCCTATAGCTGCCAAAAAAAAAAAGCTGTCCAACTATGCTGTTCCTCTACTGTAAAAACCTACTGTGGCTCCCTACCACCTACAGGAAAAAATATAAACTCCTTAGCTTGGCATTTAGAAATCTTAGCAGTCTGGCCCCAAACCATTTTTCCATATCATTCCAATTCATACACTCTTCGTTCTAGTTAAACTGGACTAGGTGGTTATAAATCTTGTCCAACCTTCTAGTACCTGCATGCACTCATGTAGGTCAATCCCCATTCCAAGAGACCCCTCCTGACCTCTGCCTATTGAAAAACTTTTCCTTAAAGGTACAGTTCAAGGGACATCTCCTCCATAAAGCTTTGTCTGATTCCTCACTCATGAAACTAACCCCCCCCCTCTTCTCCTTCTCTCTCCCTGCCCCTCCTCTCTCTCTCTCTTTCTCTCTCTCTCTCTTTCTGACTTCAATTTTCCTTGAGCACTTCTTATGTATTATTCCATATTTCTCCTCTGTCTCTATTACATGGCACTTCATATTATAACTTATTTGTGTATGTGTCATATTCCTCCCATTAGATGTAAGATCCACGGTAAAAGGTATTGTCTGTTTTTTCATCCTTGTCTCCCTCTAAACCTTGTATACAGAGTGAATGCAGTGTTTTTTGAGTTGGGCCTCAGTTTTGTCATCAGACAAGAGTTTGAACTAGGTGAGGTAACCTCTTTTTGTATCATGGACCCCTTCAGTAGTCTGGTGAAGATTATGAACCCCTTCTCAGAATAATGGTATTAAATATATAAAATAAAATTCATAGGTTTACAAAGAAAACCAATTATATCATCATGTCATTACCAAAATGGAAAAGAAATTCATGAATGCAGGTTAAGAACTTGTGGGCTAAATGATTTCTAAGTCCCTTTCTATTTTCTAATTTTATATGACTTTGTGGTCTTCTCATTCCATAATCCTCCTACTAAAGGGAAATTCATCATATTACCAGCAAAAATAGAAACAATAAACTTTATTAAATGCTTCCTAGATCTAGGGCACTATGCTTGGTTGGCACTGAGAAACATGAGACCGCGGCCCTTCTCTTAAAGAGCTCTTCTTCCCAGTTGATGAAACAGAATAGGTACATAAAATCCCAATGTAAGGCAGAGTAGGGGAAGTTCTAAATGAGTCTATAAAAGAAATAACTGTTATCACATTTGCAAGGAAGAAGAGATCCATGTGGGCTGACATAGGAAAGAAAGGCTCCATGGCAGTGATGAAGATCCTTGGGATAAGCACCAAAGCATGGGTAAAATTTAGGTGTCATGCCATAAGATGACTGAACACCATTTGGTGAGGGGTGCTGGTTTGTTCTGTTTTCAGAAGTAGGCAAAAACCAAAACCTTAGGCAAGGTTAACCTAGAAACAGTCATGGATTATTATTGTTCTCCAAGAAATAATGAGCATGATGACTGCAGATAAGTACAAAACGATTTACATGACCTGATGCAAAATAAGAAAAAAGAAGAGCTAGGAAAGCAATACATACAACGACAATTGTGTAAATGGAAAGAGAGACAACCATAATGCAAGAGCCACTCTGGGGTGGATGGAGGACATGGAGAGTTATCCATCCACCAAGATGGGGAGAGGCCATGATCTGCTTCATTAGAAGCAGCATGGATACAAATGAACTAATGGATTTGTCATGCTTGGCACAGAGTAAATCCTTACCAAATGCTTTTTCATTCATTCACTCATCCTTGAAGTATAGCAGTGTGTTATCTGATAAACTGCCCTTCTCCATTGTGATAGTATTCCTGTCCAAAATAACGAAGACTGATCACTGAGGATCAGAATATCCTCTTCCCTCAGCAGTGCAGAAGACACACTGACAAATGCTTTCTCTCTCCTCTTTTTTTTAGACTTCACAAAGATTATGAATTCTCCTGTTTATATTTATTGCAAAATTCAACCAGAAAAATATTTACTAAGCAATTACTACGTGCAAAGCACTGTTGTAAGAACCAGGGAATTATGAAAGATACATGAGACACGGTTCCTGCCCTGATCTTACAGTCTAGAAGGAACAGAGAACACATTCACAGAGGAGTATAATGCAATATAATGCATAAACTACACATACAACTCCTTATGACATAATTTCCCAAAATATGGTTTATCCTACTTCAGTTACAACTTCCTGTTGAGATAAGGAGATAATGTAATCTTAACAGTATTGATCTCTAAACCATACTTTAGTATGGAGTTGCTTTGAAGAAGTTCCCTGTGGATGGTTCATTTCATTCACAGTGTCCCTCCCAGAGCTCCAGGAAGACAGGACCTGTATCTTTTTGGTACCTGAATCTCTCCCAGAGCCTTGTGGGATGCTCTGCATACCATAAATCATCTCCATTTGTTGATGTTGTTCACCTGGTATGTAGATTCTTGTTATCTACAGAGAGCTCCACTTAACAACCTTACAAGTGAAAAGGGTTTCAGAAGTCATCTTCTCCAATTCCAATCAGGTCAGAAATCCTATCTACAAGATTCCCAATGAATGGTCCTTCAATGTTAACTTAAAGACCCCTCCAGGTAGGGAATCTACTACCTCTTAGGCAGATAATTCTGTTTTGGGACCATTCTCACGTTTAGCAAGTTTTTCTTAACAATGAATTTAAATCTGTCTCTCTGCCACTGCTGTCAGCCACTAGTCCTGGTTCTGCCCTTGGGAGCTAAGTAGGACGAATCTAATTCCTTGTCCCTTCAAGATTTGAAACAACTGTTCTGTTCCACCTGAATGGAAAGCCTTTAAAGTTGAGAATCTCCAAACAGGCAGTATTAGAATGCAAATCGGAACCTTTGTTTAGAGTGGACTAGAAGTAGACCGGTCTCATTTATTTGCCGGAATGAAGACGGAGACTTTTTGTTGTGGGCTAGGAGAGGCGGACTGGAACAGGGTGAGGACGAAATCCCACAGGAGTTGCTTCTCTAACGTAAGACTGTGCGCCCCAGAGTGGGACAGGGGGACGAACTTTTCTTTGTTTAAATTCACCCCGAAACGAGACTCTGCCCCTCCTCCAATGAGAAGTCAGAGACCCTTTGACTTTACCTGCGGAGTCTGTACCCTCGCTCCCACCCAATAGAAGTTAAGTATGACCGAAAGAATGTACTTTTATGACTTTTTATGACTCTCAGGTTTTTAAAAGAGGGCTCCTGAAAGGGCTTTCTCTCTCTTTTTCTTCTGACATGTGGTGGGGAGGGGTCCCTCCCCTCCCCAGGGTATTTTTAAAAGAATAAAAACTCCTGTCCACACGAAGCTCTCTTCTACATTCCTTTGATTTGGTAAGTGAGGTTTTCTAACCCACACACACCCCACCCCATCCCACAAAATCTTGTCTTCTCCAATCTAAATATCCCCAGTTCCTTCCGCTGGTCCTCATGTAGTATAATCTCCAGTCTCTTTGCCATCCACACTTTAGTCATCTTCTTGTCCCTTTACCTTCTACCCTCAAGTCTCCAACTTAGCAACTCCACCTTCCACCCTGGGGTCCTGTACTCCTGATGAGTGTTCCTTATGTCTAGGCACTTCAGGTCCACCATGATACACTCCTACCTTCTTCTTGCCATGCTGCTACACTCTCCCCTGGCTTCCCACTCTACTTTCTATCCCTTATTCTGGAAACAGTCATCAAATTCGTACTAATATTCCTGGGAAGATGTCAATCAATTGCCCAATGATTCCGCTCACCACTGCTGTTATATCCCTAACTACCACATGTGGGCTGTTTTCCCTGACAGCAGAGATGGTCTTAATTGTTATATTTTTATCCCCAGTGCCTGGCATTTCAATACTTTTTCATTGTCAGTTGTTCTAATCATGCTCCTCTGTACAAGTTTATTAATGTCCTTCATGAAATACGGTGCCCAAAGCTGCACAGTGACAGGAAGGGAGTCTGACCAGAACAGAGGTCAGTAAAACAACTACTTCTCTTGCTCTGTACTCAGTGCCTTTCCTAATGCCCCCCAAGATGGCCTGGTTTTGCTAATGACCATCTGGAAAGGTTCTTCAGAGAACTCCTTCCCATGGTGTGTGAACTCTTACTGACTTCATTCACAAAGGTGGATATTTTCTCATCTTGCCCCTGAATTTGTAGGGCCATCTCTCTTTGAGGGCCCAATGTCTTCAAACGAGGCAATATTTGTGAAGTGCTTAGCACAGGGCCTGGCACCAAGTACTACATAAAACATCTATTCCCTCCCAACCTTTCATTGCCCATTCATTATAGCCAATAAAGAATAAACATAATCAAAAGCAGAAAGCGAGAGAATGAGAGAGAGAGAGAAATGGAGGGAGGGAGAGGGAGAGAGAGAAATGGAGGGAGGGAGAGGGAGAGAGAGAGAAAGAGAGAGAGAAAGAGGGAGAGAAAGAGAAAGAGGGAGAGAGAGAGAAAGAGAGAGAGAGACAGAGAGAGAGACAGAAAGAGAGAAATGGAGGGAGGGAGAGGGAGAGAGAGAAAGAGAGAGAGAGAGGGAGAGAGAGAGACAGAGAGACAGAAAGAGAGAAATGGAGGGAGGGAGAGGGAGAGAGAGAGAAAGAGAGAGAGAGACAGAGACAATAAGAGAGAAATGGAGGGAGGGAGAGGGAGAGGGAGA
>CM053583.1:63841222-63851414 GCA_028627135.1 Pseudochirops cupreus | reverse complement strand
GGACTGGATTAACCCTTCTTTGTATATAAAAAACTTATTACATGCATAGTAACCACCTAATAAATGCTCGTTGACTCAACCAATCAATCAACAAGTACATAGTAAGTGTTTACTCGGGGCCAGGGGTAGAAACATGGAGTATGAAACAATTCTGACTGACAAAGAGTTCACGTGCTAATGGGGAGATTTGATGAGTACGTATAAAAATATACACATCATAACAGTAAATACATACAAAGTGGTTAAATATAAGGCAATTCTAGAGGAAGGGCACTTCTGGGGTGTAGGTAATCCTCCTCCCCCCAAAAAATAAGTAGACGACATCAATAAAATGAAATCTCTTCAAAAGGAAAATAATTTACTGGTATACACTGAAAAGTAATTGATTACAGGTCTCTCTAAAGCAACGGTCCTCAACCTGTGGGTCGCAACCCCTTTGGGGGTCAAATGACCCTTTCACAGGGGTCACAGGGGTTGCCTAAGACCATCGGAAAACACAAATTTCCTGATGGTCTTAGGAACGGAGACACCGCTCCTCTGTATGTCTCCAGGCAGGTCCGCCCACATGCAGATACGCCCACAAGCAGATACACCCACATACCAGTATTAAAGGGTCGGGGCATTAGGAAGGTTGAGAACCACTGCTCTAAAGTTTTATAAAAGCCTGATTTGGAAGTAAAGTATTTCCTCTTCTGACCTTGGCATCAGAAGTCTTGGGTTCAGGTCCTGCTTCCTGCACTAATGGTATGAGCCAAAGCAAACTGCTTAACTTTTATGGGCCTCAATTTCCTCATCATTAAAAGGGGAGGTTTGGAAAAATGGCCTGGAAAGTCTGTTCAGCTCTAAATGCATATTGCTATAATCTTCCATCTGAACCAACAGGCTATATCGAACATCTATGTTATTCAAGGCTTCAGCCTGGTTTTTCTTAGAGCACTGACGGATTTGTGTTTGGGCCTAAGCAGTGTGTGCATGTTGTGATTCAACATTCAGTGCCCACTTTAGTCTGACAAAAAACAACTTCTGGTTTGGCTGATGACTCTATGGGTCCTCGAAGAGCTCTAGGGCAGTGGTTCTCAACCTTCTTAATGCCGTGACCCTTTAATACAGACCATAAAATTATTTTTGTTGCTACTTCATAACTGTAATTTTGCTACTGTTATGAATTGTAATGTAAATATTTGATATGCAGGATGTATTTTCATTGTTACAAATTGAACATAACTCACAGGTTGAAAACCAATGCTTCTAGAGTATGGTGCTCACTGACCTCTTCCTCATCCATCCACAAGCAGTCTCCAGTAGCTTCTCTGAGAATGCAACATCTCACCCGGCCATTAGGTACAGAAAAACCCATGCTGTGCCATGTCAAATAACCAAACACGAATGTCCACAAGCACAATCAGAACACAAATGCCCTTTTTCTCTGCTAAGCATCTTTGAAAAGATGAGAGAGCTTTTATTTTTTAAAATTGTAAAAAGGACTGAACTATAAAGGAGTCTCATTATACTTTTCTTCTCCTTGGGGCAATGCTCCAGTTTGGGTAGGATCAGCCATTTAATGTTTTACAGTAATAAGGGTAACTAATACTCTTATTCAGTGTTTGCTTTAATAGCCCTACTTTAAACTGTTCATGACTCACTTCCATGATGAGGTATGTGAAGGACATGGGCCATCAGGCATGATTCCCTAAGGAGTGGGGGAATCCACAAGAGTCAAGTAACTCACAGAAAGTTAAAATTGGAAGAGACCACAGCACATTGTCTAATCCAACCCTCCATTCCCCTATTGGAAACCTTGAGCCCAGAAAGTAGAATTGACTTATCTATGGCCACACAGGAAGACTTAGAACCAGAGTCTTCTGACTCCTAAACCTGAATTTTTTCCATTGTATCTGAGAGAGTATACACTTCCTGGCCATCTCTACCTGTCTCCTTCACACTTGCCATCATCAGCCTCTCCTTTCTCAAAGGAACCTTGGGTTTTGCCCCGGAACAGCTACACATGGTAGGTACTCTACACTACTCACAGGTAAACTTTCCTCTTATCTTTCCTACAACTAAATCTCCAAACCATCTCTAGTCCATCTGCACCCCATGCTACAGAATGCCCCCATGCTTTACAACTGCTCCCAAAGTGTTATCTTCTTTCTTTCATTTGAATATCAGCTCCTTGAGCGCAGGCACCATCTTGCTTACTGGTTTTTGTATTCCCATTTCTTGGTACGTTGTAATGTAGTAATGACAGAGCATTTATAAATGTGCTCTCTGTCTCTCTGTATGTCTCTCTGTCTGTCTCTCTTTGTGCCTCTGTCTCTCTCTGTCTCTGTCCCTTTCTGTGTGTGTGTGTGTGTGTGTGTGTGTGTGTGTGTGTCTCCTTACCTACTTACCTACCTATCTAAGAAAAGTAGGAAAAACAGAAACCATAGAGGAGATCAACATGAATACTGTGAGTTTAGGGAAAAAAATATCTTCCCCCCAGATAAAGTAACCTCTGGGATCAAGGGAAAAGACCTAAGGGACAGAGTCAATAAGAGACCCTCAAGCTATACTTTATTCTCCTCCTTACTCTCACAACAACAAGAATGAGTCAGACTGATTCTATCAGAAGGAGGCCTCCACTATCTTAGAGATTACTACTACAGAGAAATAGTTTTCCCCACAGGAAGATCCCACCTGATCTTTATCAACTCCTGTGGCTCCAGGCTTTCTCATTTTCCCCCATTTCCTTTCTGCTGTGGAATGTCAATGATTTGACTGTATACTCTAGGGGAGCCAAAAAAGCCATAGAAACCTAATCTGTACCCTAAGAAGTGGAAGCTGCTACCAGCCCTGGCAGTCTTCCTTAGTGCTCTAATAAATTTCTTTTCCTTTCAATTTGGCTACTCACTTTTTGCCCTCTAGTCTTGCAGACCACATTGTGGGCAGGCGAGATGCTCCCTGGACACTCACGGAACCCTAAACTGGAAAATTCCCACAACAAAAGAAAGCAGGCAAAATATACATTGAATGGAGATTTTAGGGAATGGAAAAGCAACTGGATAAATTAAAAAGGAGGAAAACGGGACAGGAAGTTAAAATAATACTGTCTTACGCTTCTATAGCACTTAAAGGTTTACAAACCACTTCCTGCCCCAAAGCCCTGTGCAGTACTCAGTATAAGCATTATTATAATCATTTTATTGATGAGACTCAGAAGTGATCTTGCCCAGGATGGAGCAGCTATTAAATGTTGCAACTGTAACTCAAACCCAGGTCTCTTGATTCTCATTCCAATGTCTATATTTTTTTCACTATATCATGTTGAAGATGTTGAAGATAAACTGCTGACTAGAAATAAAAAGGAGAAAACAAAGAAGGTGTGGGGAGAGATATGAAGGTTAAGGAAGAAATTATCACTATGGATGATTAAGATATAGGATTATAAGAATCTGGCCTGTTCACACTTCAATCTGTCATTCCTGGTCACAATGAGAGACATAGACCCACCAAACACCAGAACAGATGATCCCACACTCATTTCTGAGCCTCTTCAAACATCCTGAACCCTGACTGGTGAACCTCGTGAAGTTTATACCCTCATCCCTTCTGTGGTCCCAAAGGCTCCAATCTGTTGCTTGGCAGATATTGCCCACCATCTTTGCAAAGCGGCCAACAACGGAAAGAACTGCAGAACTTCCCTGTGAAAGGAATCATCTAGCAAAGCTCAGTTGGACTTCTAAAAGAAGCAGTGAGAGGAGGAAAGGCAGATAGGTCAGAGTCCCAAGCAGACCTACCACATAGTAAGTACTTGGTAAAAATCTGTGGAATCAAATTGAACTAGAGGCATCCTCCTACATGAAGGTTAGAGGCAGCCCAAGGTAGTGGGCAGTGCACTATGCTTGGAATCAAAAGAGAACAGAGCTCCAATCCCATTCCTGACAACTGCTGGCTGTGGGACCTTTAGCAAGTCACTTAGAACCTCTATGTCCCCATCTGTAAAACCAGGATAATAACACTTGTCATAACTATCTCCTGAAACCATTATAAGAAAAGTATGGCCATAATTCTCTCCCCTACATACACACTTATTTTAAAATTAGACTAACTTTAAATACTTTGAGATGACCCTAGAAATTCTAGTCCAATAGACTAGATGTGTATTGTTAGCTCCTATATGAACACCCTTCCTGATCCCCACAGCTGTTAATACCTTCCCCCTCAAAAATAAATTACCTTGTATTTATTTTGTATATTTTTTCTATAACCTGAATGTCTTGACATGCCCAGCTCTCCTAAAATGGAACCCACTGTGTCCTCTGCACATGAGTGAGGTAGCCTCCTTTTTTTGGTTATGTGCAGTTTTAAAACTGGTAAGGCTGAGCCATTGACTCTTTTTCCACTAACCTTCTTCTAGTATGCTTTTTGGCCACTCTTATCTTCTGTGTCCAGAGGGTGAAGATCCCAGTTCACCCATAGTAAGGATTCCATGAACTGAACCAGTAAGAGAAAAAAGACTTTCCTTCCCCTGCTCCTTTCTTTTACCCTGGCTCCCAGAAATGGGTGTGGAGGAGTTTATTTCTGTTCTGTATTTTTGTCTTTCTCAGTTTCAGGTGCTAGAGTGGATCCCCACAGGACCAGAAGTTAATGCATGATGATTTTGAGCTAGAATCCCAGATAAGGTGGTGCAGCCAACCAGCCCAGCATGGAAGCTCTGATAAGCCAAGGTGCCAGGAACTTGAGCATGAGTGGAGTTTTGAACTTGGAACTGGGCTGTGCTCGGTAGGAACTGAGATAAACTATGAACTTAATCCCGTTTTTCTCAGACACAAAGGTGGTACACGGGGAAGGAGGATGCCTCATGTTGGGTTAGCCAGTTTATATAATTGTTATTATACCCTTTGAAATAGTTACTTGTATTTCTGTGTAAAAGCTAGTTCTACTGTTGGAGGCTAAAGAACCTGGCATACAGGGGGCTAGCCCTACAACCGAGAAAACATCTTTGGTAAGAGATATAGCCATTTGCAGAGTGCCTAGAGACCTTCCAAATCCCCTTAAGGGTATCAGAGAACCCTGGAGGGAAGAATCAAATCTAACCTACCTGGTCTTTTGGCAGTGGGGGGCCAGGATAACTAGTGCCACATTTGTATGAATGAACATGTCGTCTTCCCCAACAGAATAAAGGTTCTTTGAGGGCAGGTTCTAAGTCATTTTTTTGTCATTGTACCACCAGGGCCTAACCTAATGTCTGCCACTTAATAAATGTTTATTGACCGTTTGGTTGACAGTTTTCCAGATGTTATTTACTTTCCATACTCAGAGTCAGGAGACTAGCACTTAAATTCCACTTCTAACACGTAATAGCTATATAACTATGTCCAAATTATCTCCCTCCCTCTACTTCACAATTTCCTCATTTGTAAAATGGAGAGAATGATACTCGTATGACATAGCTGCCAGGATTGCTTTGAGACAAGTGTTTTGTTAAATATAAAACACTCTAGGAATGAAAGTAATAATAATTACCATCATCATTATTACACTGTAGTCAGTTACTAAAATGTAGAAAATTATCCCCCACTCCCCACTAGCATATGAAACAAGAATAAATTGAGACTGCACATAAGTTAATAAGAGGCACACTGGTGGGTTGAGAGTAGAAGAGAAGAAGAAGGGGACCAGAAGGTGCCCACATCTGACAGTCACTGAATTTACTTTGGGACCAAAACCAGAAGGAAAATACACATGTAGAAGAATTCCCCAGGACAAGTTGGCTTTAGGAGGTTATATGTGGCTCTGTCTTGACTGTAAGATCCAAATGTCTAATTCCTAATCATAATGACAACTGTTCTTCTCTTTCAATGCAGAAAACAGAGATGAGCTGTTACAGCAAAGATGAAGCTAAGCTGAGCCCTTTGTTAGCATGGGGGTGGCAGGAAACAGTCATGGTGGATGGGTTAAGTGTCTAGGGACAACAGAATCGAATCATCAGAGTTAAGAGCTGGAAGGAATCCTTGCTATCAATCAAGTCAGAACAGAAATAAACACCTCCAGACCCATTTCTGGGAGCCGGAGTAAAAGAAAAGGAGCATGGGAAGGAAAGTCTTCTCTTACTGGTTCAGTTCATGGAATCCTTACTATGGGTGAACTGGGATCTTCACCCTCTGGACATAGAAGGCTAGTGGTTCTCAAATTTTTTGGTCTTAGGAATGCTTTATACTCTTAAAAATTATTGAGGACTCCAAAAGATCTTTTGTTTATGTGGGGTATAGCTATCAATGTTTGCCATATTTAAAGCTAAAACAGTATTATTGCAAAAACAGTTTTGACCTTGCTGACCCCCTGAAAGGGTCTCAGGGCCCCATCCCCAAGGTCCCTGGACCAAACTTTGATGATCAATTATCTTCTAGTCCAAACCTTTCTTTTTTTATATGAGGTAAACAGAGAAGAAGCAAGCCTAAGAATGCACAGCAAAACCAGGATTAGAATTGAGCTCTCCTAGCTCCCATTTTGGTACTTTCCCCCCCACTATTGCTTTAGTATCCAAGTTAATCTTATTTTTGTAAAAAAATAAACAAATCAAATTTCAAAAATAGCAAGTTAGTTGCAAGAGCCCTTGGACATTATAGGATCCTGGAATCATTAGCCCTAGATCTAGGAGACAATAGAAGGTATCTATTCTAGCCCCTTCTGGAAGGATACTGGAAATTTACCCATCAACTTTCTCAAACCAGTTTCAGCTGACTTCAACACACTCCTATACTAGTATCCTTGAGACTTGATAAAATGAGAATAAAGTCTGGAATATGGTCTTAAAAGTATGTATTTCATTCCAAAAAAGGGAGATATCTAATTTCTATTTCAACCTCTTCATTTTACAAAAGAGAAAAGTGAAGCTCAGAAGAGTCAGTCAACAAGCATTTATTATGTGATTACTAGATGCTGAGGTACCATGCTATGTGCCAGGGATAAAAAGAAAGGCTAAAACAGCCCCTGGCCTCAAGGAACTTACATTCTAATGGGGAAAATAAAATAACTAGGTGAACGAATGAAAATACACAGGTACATACAGGATATATACAGAAGAGAAGGAAAGCACTCTCAAGAGGAAGGCAACAACGCATAGGAAAACAGACAAAAGCCTCATGCAGAAATAATTTTCCCAAAGTCACAAAAATAAGTTCATGTCAAAGCTAGAAATATTACCCAGATTTCCTGATTCCCAATCCAGAGTTCACATGTGTTATAAGGGTTTTGTCATTTTGTTTTGTTTTGTTTTCCTGATGTGAAGGGGGGGAAAGGTGGAAGGAAGAAAAAATGAATTTTGCTAATGGACAATAATTGTTTGATTATTTTTAAGAGGAATATTTGGCCGTTTCTGCCCATGGAAAATTAGAGGTAGGTTATAAAGAATATACGTCATGTACTAAAAGAGCTAAAATGAACATGGCTAGTAGGTTCATGCACACACACACACACAGACACACACACACACACACGCTCCCTTCCCCTGTTTTTCCCTGGACATAAAGTTGGAGAGTGGAAGCAGAATGACCCCCAACTGCCACTGCTCTAAAAGAAAGACTCTAAATGAAGAGTAAGCACACAACCTCCTTCTAAAGCCCCAAAACATGAGCAATGTTTTCCAGCCTAAAGCTTTCGTCTCCATTTAATCAGATTCCTGTCGTCATAACCCAGGCAAAGGCACCATCAGCTTTTTCTGACATCCTGTGATACATCTGCACACCTCCTGAGTAATTTCCTCAGCATATTAAAGGCTATTCATAGCACTGAAGATTGGACTGTGAGGAACAGTACTGTATTGGCAGGGGGTCTGGAAAAGATGACCAATTTGATTTGGCATTAGCACTGAATACTATTTCAATTTTCCCTTTTCCCCCTAGGAAAAAAAAAGTGCCTCTTCTGAAGCTCTCATATGGTTTAGGAAAACTTCTGGCCAATGCAACAAGCAGTGCAATAGAAAATGCACCAAGCTTAGATTTAGGAGACCTAAGTTTGTGTTCTGACTGAGCCACTATTCTCATGACCTGGAGCAAACTAGCTGCCCTTTCTGAGCTTGTGTCCAGCTCTGGAGAATGAAGGGCTTGAATCAGACGACTGCTAAATTTCCTTCCAGCTCTTAAATCTTGTGATTCTTTCACCTCAGTGAGCATCAACAGCCTCATCCACAAAATAGAGAGAATATTACTTCTAATACTTCCCTCTTTCACAGAGTTGATGTGAGGCTGGTGAGTGGACATCTGTGAACCCTCTTTGTACATTTTAAACCACTAAATTGGGACCCAATAGCCCACACCAAAGCTCTGCATTTACTCCACCTCAGTTCAGTCTCAGGAGTATCTCTCACAATTCTCTTGACTTTTGCCCTCATCCAGACTTTCCCCTTGAAGTATCAGGATTTGGTTTGTGTCCAGGTCTCCCCAATAAAAGATGCTGTTGTTCAGTTATTCAATTACGTCTGCCTCTTCACGATCCCATCATTGCACATCAGGCCCTTCCATCCTCCACTATCTCCCAAAGTCTGTCCAAGCTTCATGTTCACTGCTTCCATGACACTATTTATCCATCTCACTCTCTTCTCCTTTTGTCTTCCATCTTTTTCAACATCAGGGTCTTTTCCAATGAGTCCTGTCTTCTCATATGTAGCCAAAGTATTTAAGCTTCAGTATTTGTCCTTCCAAAAAATAGTCTGAATTAATTTCTTTAAGTATTGTTTGATATGATCTCCTTAGTGTCCAAGGGACTCTCAAACATCTTCTCCAGCACCACAATTTGAAAGTATTCATTTGGTGGCTCTCAGCTTTCCTTATAATCTAGCTCTCAAAGCCACACATTACTACTAGAAAAACCATAGCTTTGACTACTCTATAGACCTTTGTTAGTAAAGGACTATTTCCTATGCAAGCACTCAGGCTAACAACAAGATGTTAACTACAAGAATATCTTTATTAAACCTGACATAAAATACAAAGGACTCAAACTTGGGCCTATGAAATATCAATATAATTCTCTTTCCCTCTCCAGTGAGCCTTATTCCAGGGAGCCCCAAAATCTTTCATGCTTTTTGGTATTTCCCTTCTATGAGTATCATCCTATTACCCAGGAGTTCTAGAGAGTCAAGAAATTCACCCTTCCAGTGAACCCTACCTATATAGGCCTCCAACCTTATGGTAAAACCCTGACTGTGAGACCTCTCCAAAGAGAGGAACGACTTGGAGTAAATAGAAAGTTAACCCCTCTTTCTCCCAGACAAGTACAATCCATACAATTCACAGTATCCATAAAAAGACAAGGTTCAGAGGGTGGAGCCAAGATGGTGGCTTAGGAGCAGCAAAGTATGGCAGCTCCCACACAGTCACATCAAATACCCAAAAAATACGACTCTAAACAAATTCTAAGGCTCTAAAATGCACACAGATATATCTCCTTCTGAAGGCAGCTCAGCTGAAGGGGACCATCTCAGCTCTGGGAGCCGAAACCCGCCCAGCCTGAAACCACGGCTTTGCCCCAGGGGTGGTTGGACAATCCGACCCGCAGCTGGAGCTTCGGGAGAGCAGATCTGCAGCAGCTGTGGCAGTTTCCAGAATTATCAAGCCATAAGAGAAAAGGACTAAGTGAAAGGTCAGTGGAACTCGGCTAAAATTAGGGGAGAAAAGGGGATCCGGCCAAACTGCCTCCAGGGCAAGGAAGCAACAGAAGTGGTGGCCCTGCAGCCACCTCCACATTGGTTCTTCAGAGCTCCCAGCCTGCAGACTGCAGGGGGGCCAAGCGATCATTTAGAGGCCAAGTGCTCTTGTGTTGAGCGCCCTGGATTCAGATTGTGGTCTTGGGTGGTGGTCCTGGGGTGCATTTTCAGTGAGCCAAAGCTGTTGGGGACTGCAGTAGCCTCCTAAAAGCTCTGGCAGCTGGGAAAACCTCAGCGATTTGAGACAGAGCTTTCCCCTTTGGAAGCAGAGTTCCACAGAGCTAAAAAATCACTGACTGGCTACCATGAACAGGCAAAAGAAGCAAAGTAAGAATAGCAACCAAACTCTAGAACCCTTCTTTGGGAGCAAGAAGGATCAAAGCAGGGAACGGGAGGAAGACAACACAGTCAGAACTCCTGCACCAAAAGCTTCCAGAAACATGAAGACTGCCTAAAAGCTAGAGATCAGCTGAAGAAGGATTTTGAAAACCAAATGAGAGAAGTGGA
>CM053583.1:63778035-63840722 GCA_028627135.1 Pseudochirops cupreus | reverse complement strand
TAGAATAAAAAATAAATATATAGAATATATAATATAGGAATAGAATATAGTAAATATATAGGATATATAATACAGGAATAGAATATAATAAATATATAGAATATATTATATAGAGTATATTCTGTAATATATAAACATATAGAATATGTAATATACAAATAGAATGTATATATTATATAATGTGAGTGAGTTGGGCTAGATGATAGCTAAGATTCCTTATATATATATCTGTATATATATATATATATTCCTCATAATATATTATGAGCCTAGTTGGGAAGAATGTAGTCATAGTATCATAGAGCTGGAAGGAACTCTTAGGTGATAGGACTTTTTTTTTTGGAGGGCAATTGGGGTTAAGTGACTTGCCCAAGGTCACACAGCTAATAAGTGTGTCAAGTGTCCGAAGCAGGATTTGAACTAAGATCCTCCTGACTCCAGGGCCAGTACTTTATTCAGTGTATCACCTAGTCGACCCAGGTGATAGGACTTTAAAGAAATAAGGGGGGGCAGCTAGGTGACATAGTGAATAGAACACTGGCCCTGGAGTTAGGAGGACCTGAGTTCAAATCCGGCCTCAGACACTTGATACACTAGCTGTGTGACTTTGGGCAAGTCACTTAACCCCAACTGCCCTCCAAAAAGCAAAAAAAAAAAAAAAAAAAAAGAAGAAGTAAGAGAACTTTGAGTTCATCTAGTCCAGCCTTTCATTTCATTCTTCACCTAAGAAACTGGCTCAGGTGGAGAAAATGATTTACTCAGTTCCTTGGCTAGTTAATTGGAAAGTCAGGACTAGAACCTGGGTCTCCTAACTCCAAGTTTTGTTGTTCAGTCATATCTCTGACTCTTGTGTCTCCGACTCTTTGTGATCTCATTTGGAGTTTTCTTGGCAAAGATAGTGAAATTGTTTGCCATTTCCTTCTCCAGCTCATTTTGCAGATGAGGAAACTGAACTGGGTTAAGTGACTTGCCCAGGGTCACACAACTAGCGAGTGTTTGAGGCTGGATTCAATGAGTCTTCTAGACTCCAGGTCCAGTGCTCTATCCACTGTACCACCTAGCTGCCCAAGTTCAGAGGAAGGAGTAAATGTTAGCAGATTGCAAACACTGAATTCAAGGACTCCTGAGTAGTCAGTCCAGCTTCCTCTTATTGCCTGGTGCTGAGTGTGGTTTTACACCTTTGGGAAAGGACTTCCTGTCAGTTGGATTATGCTTCATTTCACTGGCTCACTTTTTTTTTTACATTCCCTTCTGACCACCCTGATTTCTCTCCCTCTTGAGACAACTTGGAAGTTGCCCTGATTTATTATGCATGTGGTCCTTTGTGGAAGTTTATAAGAAACAGACCAGAGAAAAAGAAACTCAAGTATAGTGAATGAACTCAACTCAGATGAGATCATTGCCTTTGGAACCATCTATGAGTCACCCTGATTTCAGAAACCGCAGCCATGGAGGTGAGAAACTGGGCTTTTTCTCCCCAGTGAAATATGCTGGCCCAGGCCCAGTGGATGGAATTCATCACTCTTGTTCAAACTAGTTCTCTCCCTCCCAGTGTTAGAAAGCGCCCATCTGGGCGAGTGAGGAGAAGGCTAGCTGCAGCTCATTGTTTAAATTTTAGCATTTTTCAGTAATAAATATGGATACAGATAGATAAATGCAAGACAGTGTGCTCTAATGGATAAAGAGCTGGCCTGGGAGTCAGAAGCACCTGGGTTCTAGTGCTGCCCCTTCCACATGCTTGCAGTGTGACCCTAGGCAGATGACTCAACTTCTTGGTGCCCCAGGCAACTCTCTGAGACTGTTAAGTTGCAAGGTTTGTCACCTACATTGGTAGAAGGTGTTTTCTAATCAGTGAGTCCTCTCTATCAGTGAATCCAAAGGTCTAGTCTCTAACCCTATCATACAGGTACATACAGATACATCCAGGGGTTCAATTTAACTCAGCAATCATTTATTGAGTTCCTACCATGTGTAGGCACTGCACTAGAGATATAAAAACAAAGGGGAAATAGTGCCTGCCCTCAGTAATAGTAAGTGTTGTGTAATTCTTTAATATTTGCAGCGTTTTTCAAACGTAATCTCCTTTTATCCTTACAGCAAGCTTGTCAGATAGGTACTATTATTGTCACCATTTTGCATACAGGAAAACAGAGTCACAAAGAGGTTAGGTGTTTTGTCCAGGGTCACATAGCTGGTAAATGTCTGAGACTGAATTTGAACTCCATAATTCTTCACTCTGAGTTTACCGCTCTATCTAACTAGGCAACACCTAGTTGCCTCAAGAAACTTATATTCAACAACATGTCGGTAGCATATGTGTATATGGATCTATTCCTTTATGTATCTGTCTACCCACATATCTATCTGGTGGCTAGGTGGCACGGTGGATAGAGGGGTTCAAATCTGGAGACGTTTACTAGCTATGTGATTCGGCAAGTCACTTAATCCTGTTTGCCTTAGTTTCCTCATCTGTAAAATGAGCTGGAGAAGGAAACGGCAAACTGCTTCAGTATTTTTACCAAGAAAACCCCAAATGGGGTCACAAAGAGTCAAATGTGAACTAACCAGACAATAAGAAGAATATTTTCCAATTTCTGTTTTGTTACTGATTTGAGTAAATACATTTCTTAGCCAAGTTCTATGTGTGTTCATTGTAGAACTGCTTTGGCAGGAAGTGGGGCAAGCTTTGGATATAAAGCTTGAAGTCCTCTATCCCCTGCCCCAATAATGAAACAGTGATCAGAAGGTAAATTGATCCTGTTCATATCATTCTAGACTAATGATATTGAAGGGAGCAGACAGATGTAATTCTAGCCTGGTACCCCCTCTCTCTTAAGAGAACAGAGTGGTTTTTGGCCTCAACTTCTTGCTTCCCCTCCTGGAAGCAATTAAAGTCTCCTTTGGAGAAAGGTAGGGGAGAAGAAGCTAGAAGTGTCTACTTTGCCTCCCTTGGACACCCCCATGCCATGTGTGGGGGACAGCCCTTGCTTTCCATGGGCCCTCACCACAGTTATAATATTCCAGAGCTGCTTGATTTCATGAGTATGAGAACTCACTTGTCTGGGGCAAATTGCTGTCCTTCCACACTCTCTTTAGTAGAGGGACTTTGTACATGGTTTTGTACATAGTTGTAGTCAGAGCACCCCCTCTCACTAGGAGGGGCAGCATTATGATGGTGCTTCTGCCTCTCTGTACTTAGCTCTGCAGATCGTGTGGTGAAAGATGCACATCCTGTGGTGGTTGAGCCCATGCTCAGACCTTCCCAGCTTGGTAGGACACGTGAGAGCTTGTGCACTCCCAACACAGCCTCTGAAAACCAGAGGTCTCTGCCACGCCTTGGCGAGGGTTCAGAGGAGAGGGGAGGACTTTGAGTAACAGGGTAACTTTTATAGAACTCTTGGAGTGAAAATTGCTCTCCATACAGGGTCTCCTAGCATCCTTACACTGAGTCTGTAGGGTAGATGCAGTTAGTGCCCTACAGGGGTAAAGAGTCCAGTCTCTGGAGTCAGACACCTCTGGGGTCTAGTTCCAGTCTCACCTCTGATGAATGGTACTTGTGTGAGCTCTTTCTGTTAGGCCTAATGGCTTCTGTGGTCTCTTCCAGCTCTTTAGTAACCTCTCCCTCATAACAAAGAAAATCAGTTTCACCAGAACCATCAGTTCTGTGCACACAGGTGACAATGGACACAGTATTATGGTTCTGTTCATTTCTGTCTGCATCAGTTACTGCAAATCTGGGTTTCTCTGAATTTCTTCTATTTGTAAGATCATAGGAGTCCAAATTTAGTTTTGGAAGGAAACTTATAGGCCATTTAGTCCAAGCACCAAATTGAGGCCCGGAGAGGCTGAGTAATTTGCCCAAGGTCACACAGGTAATAAGCAGTAGAGTAGAAGTTTAAAACTAGGTATTCTTTTAAATTTTTGTCTTTTTTCAAACAATGTTTTTGTTGATGTATTTTGCCTTTTTTACAGCAAGTTTTCCCTTATTATCCCCTCCCTCCTAAAGAATCATTTCATATATAAAATAATATTTTTTTAAGATAAAAAATGAGAAAGAAAAAGAAGAAAAATCAGCATAATTGATCAATGGATCTAAAAGGTCTGTACAACTCTTGTAGACCTCCTACCTCTGCAAAGGATGGTGTGTGGGGATTTCTTCTCATATTTCTTCTTTGGAGCCATGATTGTTCCTTCTAATTTTGTAGCATTCACTTTTGAATTTTTTTTGGTGGTTGTTCTTTCCTCTTACATTGCTGTAGTGACTGTGTATGTTAAAATCAGGCACTCACTCCAAATTCAGATCTCTTTCCAAAGTGCCTGGAATAATTTTTATTCATATTTTCTCACTGCATAATCATATTCCATTGTTGTTGATCAGTTGTTTCAGTCATGTCTGACTCTTCGTGACTCCATTTGATACTGGAATGGTTTCTCATTTCCTTCTCCAACTCATTTTACAGTTGAAGAAACTGAGGCAAACAGGGTTAAGTGACTTGCCCAGGGTTACACAGCTAGGATATGTCTGAGGCTGGATTTGAATTCAGGGAGATGAGTCTTCTTGACCCCAGGCCTGGGGCTCTATCCACTGTGCCACCTAGCTGTCCTTGTACCACCTAGCTGCATTCATCTTGAAAAACAAAATCTTTCAATTAACAAGCATTTACTTATCTTCCTCTCACCTGTCCCTTCCCATTGGGAAGAAAAAAAAAAAAGAACAAACTCCTCATAATGAACATGTATAGTCAAACAAAATGAAGTTCTCACGTTGGCCATGTTCAAAAGCATGTCTTGTTCTTCATTTTCAGGTCTTCACTTTTCCATCAGAAGGTGGGTAGTATTCTTCATCACTGCTCGTTTAGAATAGTGGTTAGTCATTGTATTGATCAGAATTCTTCAGTATTTTGAAGTCGTCTATTTTTACAGTGTTGTTATTGTCTAAATTATGCTCCTCATTTTGCTCACGTCATGGTTCATAGAAGTCTTCCAAACTTTCTCTGAAACCATTACTTTCATCATTTCTTATGGATAAGTCATATTCTGTTACTTTCATATACCACTGTTTGATCTTTCTTCAACTATATTTCTAGCTTTTTGCTTCTGGAAAGAAGGTTGCTGTTGATATCTTGGTATAAATTGGGGCTTTCTGTTCTTTCCCTCCTTGGTCTGCATGGCCAGTAGTTTGTCTGTGAAGTATGGAAAGAACCAGAGAGAGGCTTCTGGTGCATTGGGTAGTTCTTCCAAGAGATATTCAAGGAAAGACAGATTGCACAGGATGAGAAAGTGTGCCATGCTTGTGATGTGCACCTGTGGAGGGAGTGCTCACATCACTGAAATTATGGATCCTTTGAAGAACAAAGCATTCTTATGATTGCTTCTGGTCTGTTAGCCAAAATTACAGACATACGCTATGATTTACCTAATACTCTGGACAAAGTTTGACATTTCACTTCAATTGACCCAGCTGAGCTCTAAGATTTGCTAATATTAATTCATCCCACATAGATAATTATCATTGTCTCTCAAATAATTTTTATTCATGTAGTGTAAGAAGATAAAATGTCACTTATTAGCTCCAACAGCTTTCGGATGAGGTGGCTTTCAAGCTAATGATATGGTCACTGGGTTTTGAGTATTTCAGTAACATTTTGTTTAATTGACTGATTTAGAGTTTTCCTTGTAAGGCAGCAAATCAGATCAGTTTTTAAAAGATTTTTTTTTACCAGCTATGTTTCTTCTATTTCATATGCCTAGGAGTTTCCCTCCCTGAGGGAAACTGTAAGGTAATGCAGAGACCCTCAAGGGCAGGAGAAGCTGGAGCA
Source organism: Pseudochirops cupreus (assembly GCA_028627135.1). NCBI lineage: Eukaryota > Metazoa > Chordata > Mammalia > Diprotodontia > Pseudocheiridae > Pseudochirops > Pseudochirops cupreus. The sequence continues at coordinate 63,834,903 of CM053583.1, read as the reverse complement.
AGAATTATGGGTGAGTGATAGCTTTTTATTTGGGGTGTGTGTTTAACTGGAAATAGAACATTGATGTCAGTTTGCTGGTCTGACTTTTGTGGCTGCCCCTTCTACCTGTGTCCCTGCCCTCTGAATTTCATGGAAATCAGTGAAGAGAGGGTGTCAGGATTGGGACTGGGACTTTAACTGAAATTATTCCTGGGGCAAGTTAATCAAAGGATATTCCACCTGTGTGTACAGTCATGATGGGGAGAGCCTGTCCCTTGCATCAACTTGTAGGTCTGCTGCCTCTCAATGCCTTAAAATAACAATGAGATAAAGGATAGAGATAGTGATCAGCACAAGGCTGGTAGGAGGTAACATATTTCCTGAGGAATATGTGTATTTATGTACTTCACAAGATAATATACACTCTGGGACAAAACCTTATTCACCTGATGCCAATTATGGTTCTAGGCAGAGGGAGCCTGTCCAATAGCTTCCATGGAAGGTCATGAAGGTAGCAACTATGTGAAGATTTTATCAAGTGTTAGTAGATTAAGAGAGTTGGGAGAAGGGGCATAGCCAGCAGCCATGGGTAATGAGATAGAGATTGAATCCAGACCCTTTGTCTAGCTCAGCCCATTGTCTCTCTCCCACACCAAACTTTCAGAGCCTGAAACCTTGCCTTCTGCTTCTAGTTATTTCCAATTCATGTCCCATTGGCTTGGTTCCCAGTATTGGCTTATTTACCATTGCTCCCACCCTCTGTTTTTAGAGGATCTCTCCTGTTATTTCCCTTTCTTATTCCAGAGAAAGGAAGAGTTCATTGAGCACTGGGGTCCTACCTATCTTGATGCAAGTGGAGACTGATTGAGCCCTTGTAGTCAAGATGTTGTAGAAGTGAGTAGACTGTTTAGGAATCAGTCAAAGCAAATCACAGAGATGAGAGCTAGTTTGTCATGTGAGAGGAATAGCCAGGAGGTCAGTGTAGCTAGATTGTAGAGTGTGTGGAGTAGAATAAGATGTAAGAAGATGAGAAAGGCAGGAAGAGCTTTAAATGCCAAACAAAAGAATTTAATCTTAGAGTTAATTAAAACTGTCATTGATAGTCAGAGGGATGGGGAGGATGACATAGTCATAATGTGCTTTAGGAAGATCACTTTGGTAGCAGGATGGAAAACAGATTAGAGTGGGGGATAGAGTTGAGTAAAGGAAGCCAAAGTTGTAAGGCTATTGCAATAGACTAGGCAAAAAGAGGGAGACCTGAACTTTGGATGGTATCTCAGTGAATGGGGAGAAGGGAACAAATAAAAAAGATGTTGTGGGTATAGAAATGACAAGATTTGATATGTGGGGTGAGGGTGGATGACGAGTCTAGAATGATGCTAAGATTACAACACTGGGAGGACGGTGGTGCCTTTGATTCCAAGCTTGATAGGGACATTTGAGAAAGGGCAAGATATAGGGGAGGGAAGATAATGTGTCCTTTTTTAGACATTCTGAGTTTGAGATAACCATGGGACATCCAGGTAGTTGTTGATGTTGGAATGGAGCTGAGGGAGAGACTAGGGCTGCATAGACAGAGCTGGAATTGAGCCTATTCATGCTTATGAGATCATTCAATAAAATGGTATAGAGGGGAAAGAGGGGAGGGCCCAGGACCCATGTGTTTGAATTCCAGGATGGAGAGGTGGCAGAGTAAATTTCCTACTTAAGTTGAGCAAAATACTTGCTTCTCCATTCTGGGCCTTAATTTCCTTATCTGTAAAATGAGAAAGTTGAACCTTGTGGTCTCTGAGGTTTCTTCTAGTTATAAATACTGTGATTCTAAGAATTGTTGATGCAATCCACAACAAACTTGGCTTATACTAGGATTTTGCCCAGGGCTTTCCCTGAACAAGAATGATGATTATTATTGTGTCAGACCTTTTCTTGGGTAAGTACTTCTCGTCATGACAAGCTTTGGCATCTTGTCCAAATACTGTAGAAGTAAGTGTTTCTATAGTTCCACAACTAGATTCTGATTCATTAATTTCTCACCCATCCCCTTGCTATAAAGGGATCCTGTATAACATTTTCTTTACTATTATAATCTATTAATGATTCTTCCTCCACTTCCCACAAAGACCTGTCACACTTTATAGATTCAAGGGATCTCCCTCCTTAAATTGCTTATACCACTTTCTTTGTATTGGGCTTCCACACAAAAACCAGACACACTTCTTAAGAGCCTACTAGATGTAAGGCTCTGTGTTAGATCTAGGGGTTGCGAAGAGCTCAAGGCATTAATTTTTAGTTTGGGTGGGGATGCCATATTACACAACATTATGACTTTCTCAGGGTCATCCAGGTTGCAGAATAGGAATTCTCTTTACTACACCACAACTATTTGTGTGCGTGACTCATTTCTCCTAATAAACCACAATCTCCCTAAGGTTAGGGATGACATCTTCTTTACATCCTTAACAGTGTTTCCCAGCACTGGGACTTGCATGAGATGGGCAAGTAGTAAATGGTGATGAATTGAATTTTAAGAGTTCAATCACCTAGTTGTTAACAAACATCTATAAAACAAAGGCAGAAGAATACTGATGATCTTAAGTCCCAGCACTAATATTCTTTGGTGTTGATTGGGAACCAGGAGAACTACTTTCTCTTTCGTGTGCTATAGAAGAAAGATTTAGAGTCAAAGGATCTGACTTCAGGTGCTGGCTCTGCTGCTAATTAGTTGTGAGACCTTGATTAAGTTGCCTATTTTCTTTGGGTCTCAGTTTCCTCATCACTTTCCTAAAATTAAGGAGTTGGATTCTATCAGGTGTTCTTAACCTTTTAGTATTATGGAACCCTTTGGCATGCTGGTGAAAACCTATGGACCCTGTCTCAGAGTAATGTTTTTGAATACTCAAAATAAAATACAAAAGAAGTCAATTATATTGAGCCATCAAAATATTTAAAATAATGGCTAGCATTTATAATGTACCTTCTATGTGCCAGATTTGATCCTTACAGCAACCTTGGGAGATAGGAGCTATTCTTCTTCTTTTTCTTCCTATTTTGCAATTGAGGAAACTGAGGCAAATAGAGGTTAAGTGACTTTACCAAGCTAGTAAGGCTAGATTTGAACTCAGGTCTCCCTAACTCCTGGTGTAGTACTCTACTCACTGTACCACAAAACAAACCAGGATATAAACAGGAATAAAACAGGGATCCCCTACAAATGTACCCTACAAGTGATGAAGAGCTCACTACTTACTGAAGTACCCCATTCTACTTTGGAAAGTGTTTTCTTATATCAAGAAATCTATCTCTGTGACTTCTACCACCAACTTTAGTCTGACCTTCTTGGGACCAAGCTGAATAAACACTGACTCTCTTCCTAATGACAGCATTTCCAATATTTGTCACAGTTCTATTATGGATTCTTTTGATCCTTCACTTGGTTCTAGGATAACATGGTCTATAGTCCCCTTAATTATCCTGGTTGCCATCATCTAGATGTCCTAATTTCTCAAAGTCTTTCCTAAAATGTGAGGCTTAAAAGTGAAACATAATTCTCAGGTGTAATTTGAGCAGAGCATAAGATAGTTAGATTAATGCCCCTCTTCCCCCCCGGTTCTGGACACTGGTTTAGATAACTTGCATGTATTTGTGGTTTATTGGTGTCAATAGTCTTCCACATGGGGCAGACTACAACAACCACACCTTCACATTATGTATGGATTTTGATCATGTTTACCCACTTTTTCTACCAAAAGGAATCCACCCAATAAACTGGGGACCTTCTTGATCTCTAGAATGGACACCAGAGGTGATTCATCAGCTATCTCATCACATGACTGTCTCACCTCCCTTTTCAATCAAACGTCTTCCTGAAGATTAATTCAATATACATTTGAATACCTACCTCTTCTATGTCAGGCACTATTCTGGGAATACAAAGAGAGACATGAAACAGTTCCTGCCTTCTAGGACAGGGGACAAGCATTTATTAAATGTCTTCTATGTGCCAAGCACTGTGCTAAATGCTTTACAAATATTAGGTAGGGGCTATTGTCCTGATTTTTCAGTTGGGGAAACTGAGGAAGACTGGTTAAGTGTCTTGCTTAGGGTCACACAATTGTGAGTGTCTGAGGCTGGATTCGAACTCATCATCATATCTAGTGTGCTATCTAACGGTTCCAATGGGCATTACCTCACTGCTCCTCATAGATCCTCACAGAAGAAGCAATTGATACGAAGTGTTATTGTCCCCATGTGAAAGCTGAAGAAACTGAGTCTCAGAGATAAGGGGCTTGGTGAAGTAAAAGGCATATAGGATTTGGAATCTGAAGACCTGGGTTGCAATCTTGATTTTGTCACTCATTACCAATGTGATACTGGGTAAGTCTCTCTAGGACTTACTTTCGTCCACTGTAAAATAATGGGTTGGGACTAGATGGTGACAAGAGTCCCACCTAAACCTATGATGTGCCCAAAATCACACAGCTAATAAAGGTTGAAGTTTGGACTTGAACCCAGATCTCTATGACCCCAAGTTCAAGGCTCTTTCTATTACACTGCATCTATTTTCTCAACTCAATGAACCATCTTTCTCTGTTCGAGATTCTTATCACCTGGCTGCTCAAGACAGAAGACAATACTGATTGATTGATAGACTTTAGATGACAGGCAGTGGGAATAAACTTAGTCATTAATTTGAAATGCAAATTCTGATTAAATAGAAAATTAATATGAATTTCATATTTTGTTATTTTAATAGACACAGATGTCTTGCCAGTGCCTGGGAGCATTGTTAGTTGTTGCCGCATAAATACACTGAGATCCATATATATTTATATACACGCAATATATATGAATATATGTATATTCCCCTTAGGTTGCAGCTCAATGGTGAAAAGAATTATTTGCTCTTTGTGCATTTCATGCACAAATAAACAAATTAAACTATGGATATAATTGAAACTGATTTTCCCCAGTGAGTGGTACAAGCAGTTCAGAAAATTGAAATTTTATGAGTTAAGTCTTTTACAAGGTAAGTTTTACAATATTTGTTTGCAGTTTACATCACTCAGATGGGTTCGGGTGCAGACATATTGCTCCAGAAAGTGTGTGCCATCTTTCTTGCAGAAATCCAGGCTAGATGAAATGTGTTTCATTCACTAGCATGAAGCCTGAGAGATAGTCTCTCTCAAGCAGGAGTAATTTTTAATGACAGGCTGAGACAGGGTAGTGGAAACTGTACTCTACTGGTTAAAGCTCTGGTTCTGCCAAGACATCATTTTCTTTCCACTTAATGCTCACGCTTTGGCCATCCTGGTTCAGGTCCTCGTCACCTTAAGCCTGGACCAGTGCAATAACTAGCTGGTTGGGATTCTGCTGCTTAATCCTAGTGCTTTTCCTTTGAGATCACACACAATTTATCCCATCTATAGCTTGTTTGTGGAGGCATCTGAGTGGCTCAGTGGATAGAGCACTCTGCCTAGAGTCAGGAAGATCTGACTTCAAATCTGGTCTTGGACATGACTGAGCAACTACAGCAACAACATCACTTGTTTGTACATAGGTGTTTGCATGGCATCTCCCCCTTCAGATTGCAAGCACCTTGAGAACAGGGACTGTCTTTTGCCTTTCTTTGTGTCCCCAGAATTTAGCAAAGTGTCTGACAAATAGTAGGGGCTTAACAAATGTTTATTGATTGACAGGTTCGTAAAGCTTAAGTTAAAGCACTGGAGAAATGTGAATTATTTTAAAATGCCTCTTTTACCCTGTGTTGTTCTCAAGACAAGTTCCTTTCAGTGATGCACAAATGTGAATCTGTACTTAATTTCTGACTTATTGATGTGAGTCACTGTTGTGCAGTGGTTTCAAACTCAAATAGAAAGGGATCCCTGTGAGTCACATATTAACTTAGAAAACCACAAATCAACATTATCTATGCTGTGCTGTATTTTTCTTTATTAAAAAAATGTGCCAATTACATTTTCGTCTAACTTGCAAACGTTCAGTTCTGCAACAACCTGGGGGAGTTTGATATCTCTGGTGTATTATATGGTCATTTTATTTTAGATTTTGCACAGAAATACAAAGTTATTTCTTCTTAAAATTAATTAATTAATTAAATTTATGGAATAAAACATAGATTTCCATAACATAGTACAATAAAATAGATGGCTGTTCATGAAACCACAAATCCATTATGTGCAACTTGCTATTCCTTTCAAATACACAACGTTATCATGTAAATTTCCTTCTCCTGCCCCCAGAGACAGCTACCATAATTGTCTGGTTTTACATTTAACCTGGTTGCCTTAAATTGATATTTTATAGTTGACTTCTAAAATCTGTAAAGCAACATTTTCTTTCTCATCAAATAAAATAATATATGCAAAGTGCTTTACAAACTTTAAAGTTATATAAATGAGAGCTACTATTTTCCTTAGCTCCTAAGGTGGTTCAGAATAAATTATTTAAAAAACTTCAAAACTGCTGACGTTTTTCATCAGCATACCAGTATTTTTTTTAAGGAGAAAAAAGGGGCTGTGTATGTATATGTATGTGTGTGCGTATAATACATCCACAACTTGGTTGGTAGGAAATAGGAAACTACAAAAGTTTTTTAATTAGAAGAGAGATGTAATCAGAACAATGAATTTAGGAAAAGTACTAAGGTATCAGTGAATGTAATATGCAGGAATAAGAAGAGACGAGTTCAGAGACCAGCTGGGAATTCAATTTAAATCGACAAGCATTCATTAAGGACCAACAATGTGTCAGACACCATGCTAATTGGTAAGGATACACAGACCGAAACAAAACAACAATAATAAAAACCAGAATCTCTGCCCTCTAAGAGCTTATTTTCTATTGGATTTGCTCCATTATAACTGTCATGGTGAGAGATGCTAAAAGACTCAGCTAGGGTATGGACTGTGAGAACAAATGAAAAACCTCAAGAGATAGAGTTTCTGGGTAATTAATCAATTTATTAATTAAGCTAGCCAGCAATCAATAAATTGATTGTCAGTGGTTTCTCTGGATAACCAAAGATAAGCCCATGGAGACCCTGAAATCTTTAAATACTTTTTGAAAGGGGATGTCCCTGACAAGTGAAAATCAACCCTGATTGGTGGACATTTAATGAGGAGGTGAATTAGAAATCTTCATTTCCTCCTGTTGAAAATGTGGCTTGATCATGAGACTCAGCCACCTCTAGCAATCTGGACAAGGGAATCCATCTCCATCCAGACTACCCTGGTTGGTTTTCTCCTTCACAGGCTGGACCACCTTAAACTCTAAGGACAGGGCTCCTTTCCCTAAGGTAAGAATGCACTCAAACTGTATTCTGTTTAAAATTATCCCTTCCACATAGCAGGGGAAAATCTGCATAAAATTGTTTGGCCCTCCCTTTGTACCAGAGAAGAAGTATGAATTTTATTTTTCTTTTATGGGGTGTTTACAGTTCCTTATTGTAAAATCTGGGTTTCAGTATTCGATTATAGTCTCTATGTCATCTGCTGGCCTTTGCGTGTTGTCTTCAGCTTCCACAAAACACCCCCCCAAATTCCCATTTAATTTCTTATGCCAACCCACAATATATCTAAACTGCCATGGGGAGAGAGATGTGGAAGGGATAACTGTATACTCTAAACAGAGGTAAGATCTCCTGTTCAGGTGGGGTCTTGCCTAAGATTGAAGAGCATGTTCCCTGAGGGTTAGAGGCAATCTCATCCGTTAGTCATGTCCTTCATAGACTGACTTTTTACAGAAGTTGGGTCCTAATAAGAAAATAAAGGAGAAAAGCCTGGATCCCAATTTAATAATTGGTTGTTAATATAATAATAAAATAATAGTTTATCTCAAAGCGAAGGAACAGGATGATGATGGAGTTAGAGCTAAGGGTGGTTATGATCTGAAGAGAACTCTGAGGCTTCAAGCCTGAGAGAATAGGGGTATCTATCAAGAGAAATCAAGAAGTCAGGAAGAGTAATGAATGATGCTCTCCCCACTTAGTTGGTCTGGCCCTCAGGTTACAGGTAGGTAGTCTGTATCTGAGCCTATATCCAACACTTTCCTATCTGGGAAGGAGCTGTCAGAGCTTGTGTTCTACTGGCATGGCATTGGAGAACCTTGACTCCTTTCCACTGCTAAGATGAGACATCAGAAAAAGACTATAGTGAGGATAGTCAAGGTATCCCAAGAGTTAAAACTGCACTAAGACTTTTGGGAGACGTTGTCTATGCAACCATGCATGTATCCCTACCTATTATATAAGCCAGCCTCAGCGGTCAGAAGACCACCATTCAAGTACCACCTCTATGACCTTGGCAAGTCCCTTAAACTCTCAGTGACCCAGGTAACTCTCTAAGGACTATATGTTGGCAGCTGGGTAGTACAGCAGATAGAGTGCTGGGCCTGGAGTCAGGAAGACCAGAGTGCAAATAGGTTCTCAGATACTTATTAGCTGTGTGACCTTGGGCAAGTCACTTAACATCTCTCTCAGATTCCTCATATGCAAAATGAAGATAATAGCAGCACCTACCTTGTAGGGTTGTTGCAAAAGTCTCAAAACAGATAACATTTGTAAAGGGCTCAGTGCAATGCTTGACATTAATAAATGCTTGTTCCTAGCAGGTACAAGTCTCCATTTGCGGTGGTGATGGTGGGGGTGGTTTGTCCTATGTAGTTCTCTGTACCATAGTCTTGCTCTTTCTTGGTTTTGTCTGTGTGACCCTAGGCAAGTCACATAACCCTCTTTGCCTCAGTTTCCCTATCTGTAACATGAGCTGGAGAAGGAAATGGCAAAATAATTCCAATATCTTTGCCAAGAAAATCCCCAAAGGGGTCACAAAGAGTCAGACATGACTGAAAAACTATTAAAAAAATATAAGAGCATGAAATTCTGCTTTAGGTCCCTGACTGAATTTTTTGAGTCATGGCTCACAGTTACCCCTGGTTTCAGCATCACTTGCACCTGCCTGGAAATATAAGATGGCCTGACTCTTCCTGTGTCTGCTGGTCTGGAATGGAATTGATGTCCAGCTGTTCATCTTTTGATCAAGTTCACTTCCCTGAAACTAACACCTCTGCTCTCTCCAGAGCTGATTTATCACCAAATCCTTAGGTTTGCTCTCGGGATGGATTCGGCTCAATTTATCTGCCACCTTGGGCGTGATCTGTCATAGTCTCATCTCTCTCCTGCCTCCTGGTAGGAATGTGCAGCACCTGATTAGACAGCTCATATTCCCAGCATCTTCTTTTCCCAGTTATATAAGTAGGAGACTTAAGAAAAGGGGAAATGAAAAAGAGAAAGGAGAACTTCAGAGAGTCCTCTTGTATTCTCCCCCTCTTCCCTTTTTAATAAGACTATTCCTAAAATTTTGGAGCTTAGAACATCAACCACAGAATGTCAGAAGGCTCCGGGAGGGAACTCAGACCACTGAAAGTTAGAGCTGGAAGAGATCTTGGAAATCATCTAGTTTAAACTCTGGAGGAGGAATCTGAGTGAGGTAGAAGAAAGCGCAACACGGTGCTAGGCACTGTGGCTAGAAGCACAAAGAACGAAACCATCCTCATCCTCAATTCTTGGCTTCTGTAACTCAGTAGATGCTTAACTTGGGAAAGTCTCTTTGCCTTTCTGTACCTCAGTTTCCTTTCCTCAGAAAGAAAAGCAGGAAGGGCATAAGCACTTATTATACACCTACTGTATTCCAAGTGGTGTGCTAAGTGCTTTACAGATATTATCTCACTTGATAGAGATAATGATACTAGTCTACCCACTTTCCACGGTTGTTTGGATGACTAAATAAGAGCAACCACGTACAGTGCTTTGTAAACTTTAAAACGTGATATAAATCTGTTTGTTTAGTAGTTTTTCAGTCGAGTCTGAATCTTTGTGACCCTTTTTGGGATTTTTTCGGCAAAGATACTGGAATCATTTGCCATTTCCCTTTCCAGCTCATTTTATTGATGCAGAAACTGAGGCAAAGAGGGTTATGTGACTTGCCCAAGGTAACACAGCTAGCAAATGTCTGAAGGAGCGTTTGAACTCAGGAAGAGGAGTTTTCCTGACTCCAGGCCCAGCCCTCTATCCAGTGTGCCACCAACCTGTCTGACATAAATCTAAGTTACTATTATCACTATATCAGCATCTAACATAGATTGATTCTGAGAGTCATGTAAGGTCATGGATGTACCAAATTTGGAAAAGCTTTCATATGGGCCTGGTCATAGCTTGCATGTCAGTATGCCTGATAAATAACACTCTCTCATAAGTACCAAGCTCATGTTCTTTGAAGTTCCTCATTGGTTATATGTTTCTACCATTTCACACCCATCATGCATCCCTCAATTACTATCTCTAGGGCATTCAATTCTCTAGAAACAGTTATAGTCCATGTCTCCTTGCTGCCATACGGCAATACCAGTATAATGTTGGCATTAGTCAATAGTCAATAAACATTTAGCAAGTGCCCACTATGTGCCGGGCACTGTATTGGGTGCTAGGGATACGGATATGAAAAAGAAAGATGGTTTCTGCCCAGAAGGAGCTTAGTGACTAATGGAGAAGGTAGCACATAAAAAGAAACTGAAAAGCAGAGGATGGGGAAAGGTACTCACCTTTGGGGCAGGCAGGAGGGCAGTGCAGAAGTCAAAGAAATCCCAAATGAGCCCAGCCAGAAAAGCCAAAGCACTGAATATAGTTGGGTGGGAAATGAGAAGGGCCTTTGTTCCGAGGGATGCTTGGAGTCGGAAAAGGAACCTGACAACTTCCTAAAGAAAATTTATCCTGTTCTTCTCCTTCTGTTCAACTCTGACCCTAACCTGTTGTCTGTCAACACTGTCTGTCCTACACGGGCCTTCTGATGGACAACTCTGTTGATTATAGATATCCCATCACCTATACAGTAGACTTCCTCTGTCCATCTGGTTTTCTTTTGAATGGTTTCAGATCTTTTCCAGGAGGCTAAGGAATGTGTCCAACATCACACAGATAATATATCTAAGGGGGGACTTGAACCCAGGTTTTACTGATTCTGATGCCAGTTCTCTATCCATTATATCATGATGCTTATTAGAGATAACTCTCTCAGACCATAAATTGTGGAGCCCTAGGTGTTCCCTACACAAATAAAATCATGTTGAATAAATTAATAATAATAATAATGATAGCTAGCATTTATATAATACTTTAAGTTTTGTGAAGCTCTTTACAGATATTTCACGTTATCCTTACAATAATCCTAGGAGGTAGGAGCTTATTTTATTCTTAATTTATAGATGAAAGAGCTGTCACAGATAGGTTAAGTGACTCTCTTCAGGTCACATAGCTAGTAAATATCTTTCATGAGGTAGAGGTAAGGACAGAGGGCATTTCAAGCATGGGGGAAAGCTATTGAAAAGGACTGAGGTAGAAGATAGAGTGTTGTTGGTGAGAGGAACAGAGGGAAAGCCTGTTTGGTTGGATCACTGAATATGGAAGGGGGTAAAATGCACCACATGATGGACCTCCCCACTGGGAGTATTCTCCCATGTTTCTTCTTTGGAGCCATATTTTTCTTTCTAGTTTTACGACATTCTTTTCTTTTTGTATGGGTGTTTCCCCTTCAGTGATTGTGAATTTTGTTTTCTTGGTTCTTCTTACTTCATTTTGCATGGAGTAAGGCCTTAAGGAAAGCTAATCTTATCTAGATGGTAGGGCCTTCAGAAATGTGGCTTCTATAAAAAGGCTGTTGTAACAATTTAAGAGGGAAATGATAAGAGCCTAAAATCAAATGGTAGCTTTGGGAGTAGAAAGAAGGGGTCAGCTGCAAGAGACATGGCCTACATAGAAAAAGACAAATTTGGTAACATTGATATTGTGGGGTAAGGGAAAGTGAGGACTTGGTAAGGATAAACCTGGATGTTGGTACCTTTGGAAAAAAAATAGAGAAGTTTTGGGGGGAGAGGGGAAGATAATGAGTTTGGTTTTGGACATGTTGAGTTTTAGATGTCTCTGGGACATCCAACTTGAAATGCCCAATAGAGAGAAATGATGATATAGGACTGAATGTTAGAAGGAAGGCTGAGGCATGAGATATTGATACCTAGATCTATATTTATATCTATATCTGTGTAGATACAGGTCTATAGCTAGATGCTATCCCCTCAAGCCATGGTTCCATCAATAGGATGAAATCAGTATTTTGTTGACAACATAGTGGTACATTCAGGCTTAATCCTTTAATTATCAGGCTGATTTGATTCAATGGATATGTATATTTATATAGGATATGTATGGATCATATACATGAAAGACATCACACATGCTACATGTAGATAGATTTGGTATAAACTTCTATCTACATAGGACACATATGAAGATATGCAGATATAAAGGATATCTATGTCTGTACTGGTTGCTAGGTGGCACAATAGGAAGAATTCTGGGCCTGGACTCAGGAAGACCTGAGTTCAAATCCAGTCTCAGATACTTACTAACTATGTGATCCTGGGTAAGTTTGAGCACTTAGTCCTGGAGACTAGTAATCACTATATAAATGTTAGTTGTTGTGTTATTATTATCTGTATCTGCGGCTCTGTCTGGTTTCTGCCCCTCCCAGGATAAGCTCACAATTTCTGATCTCATCATTACTGGAGCTTTGGACACCACCTCTTGAAGCCTTGTCTTTCCTCTGGTTGGAGAGACTGGAGGGTAGAGTATCAAACTCCTCCCTAATTTTTTTTATAGAGGGCAGAAATTGAACCGTCATCTCACTCCACTTTGCACCTGCTGCTCTGCCTGGTTTCAATTCCAGGGAACAAGATGCCCCAGGGCCTGGCCCCCTTTGGTGTCTCTCCCTTTCCCCCTTACCTTCCCTGTTTTCCAGCCTTCTTTTGGATATCTCTTTTATTAGATTGGAAGCTCTTTGAGGGCAAAGGCTGTCTCTCTTTTCTTATTTGTATCTCCATTGATTAGCACAGTGCCTACTAGCATATGTAGGTGCTTATCAGATATTGAATTAAAGATATCTCAAGCCCAAATCTGTATCCATAGTTGTTGTTTGTCCTTTGCTTTGAAAAGGATCAATCACATCATGGGGGTGATGTCTTGATTTGCTCATGAATTGGATTTAAGTGAGGAAGAATTAAACAAAGTCATCAGCCTCACTCTCTCTTCTAGAGTCATTGAAGTCTAATGGCAAGAGGAAAGTCAGGATGACTGGAGATGATTCTAGATGTAGTGCATAACCTTGGAATCTTTGATGCATAACCAAGCTCTGAACACTTCACAGCAGCTGCTTCAGTTGCTTTTGTGGCCATTGGAACAAATCCTTCTCATCTGCCCATTCTGTTAGGGAAGGTCTTCACATGCTTGGGATAGACATCCCCTTAAATGGATTGACTCCTTTTGGTTACCCTCAACCTGGTTTAGTCTGACTGCCATGATGGTTTCACCAGGTAGCCACTGTGCATGCTGCAGCTTCTTGGAGCCACAGGTGAGACTTGGCTGAAGGTAGACGCCAAAGGTGGATGAGCAGCCCTGAGAAAGGTTTGTCAAACCCTCACACCAGAAGTACTAGTCCTTCCTGAACATCCCATTTATCTCATATCTATAATTATACTACATAGATATATAGGTGCATCTGTATAGATAAATCTACATATCATCTTTGAAGAGATGATAGTTAAACCTATGGGAGCTGACGAGAGTACTGAGAAAGAGAGAGTATAGAGGGAAAAGAGAAAAGGGCCTATGATAAAACTTTGGGTAACATCAATAGATATCTGCATGTCTGTAGTGCCTTTATACTCTGAAATTCCATGATTCTACATGATAATAACAATAACTCAGTTCTGTAAGGCTTTAAGATGTATGAAATGCTTTTTTTCCCCTCAGTGATCCCATTGTGGTTAATTCTACTCTATCAACAATACTATGCAATATAGTAAATCATACATTTATTGACCACCTGCTGTGTGTATGTCAGCACTTTGTTAGGATCTGAGAAAGATACAAATTATAAATAAAACAATCCCTGTCTTCTTACAGTCTTATAGAGGGATAGGACACACAGTATAATGCAATAACAGCTAATATATTCTAAGTGCATCAGGAACCTGTAAAACAAGAGACTTTATGAAATGTGAGCAGGAAGATCATTGTTTTCTTGGGAAATGAGGGAAGACTTCTTGAAGGAGATGACAAGTGAATTAGGCTTTAAAAGGTGGGTAAGAATTAAACATCCTTTTTTGAAGTCCCATAGCTGTCAGAGGGTAGGGTATCTTTTTATAGGATAATAGAATCTTAGATCTAGGAATGGAAGGGACCACAGAAACTGTCTATCCAACCCTCTCATTTTTACAGATGAGTCCTTCAAATGTCCTTTGCATCAAATCAGCCTGTTGATTAAGGGATTAAGCATGAAGGCACTGTTATATTGTCACCAAGATAATAATTTCATCCTGCTGATGGGACCATGGCTTGAGGGGATAGAATGATGAATGATAAAGCATTTATTAAGGGCTTACCATGGGCCAGCCTAACCTTGAACTTTCCTCCCTGGTTTTTTTTTAATTAAAAAAAATTCAACAGTTGTGCCTAAGACAGCTTTGTGGGGAGCTTGGAAGCATATGGAGGCTAATAAGGGAAAAAAGTGTAGGAATAATATGAGTACTTAAGAATGACTTTTGAATGGTTCAGTGCTATAAGACTTGGCACCACAATCTAAATTCTATCAAGCAAGGTAATGGAGGGTAGAGAAGCCATGACAACCAGAGCGACTGCAGAGCTAAATGATGCTATAAACCTATGGTACCAAAGAGTCACCAAGACAGTCTAATGAGACCATGGCTACAAAGGCTTTGCCAGAAGCAGATTGTTGTTATTTTATTCCCAGAATAAAAATTCCCAGAATAAAGATTTTATACATCTGACTGATGGTAAGATCATTTATTCATTTATTTGTTCATTAATTCATTATTTATTCTTCATCATGTAGTTATTAAGTCCCTATAATGCATAGCTTCTTGTGCTGAGTCCTCCAAGACCTTGTTCAGTACTCACCTACTCATCGAGTCTTCCCAGGTCTCTCCAGGCTGCTCTAAATTCTTCATTCCCTGAACTCATGGACTCAGAATTTTAGAAGGAGCCATAGATAGAATCTGATCTCTCTCTCTTTTACCTTACGCTTGAGAAAACTGAGGTCCCAAAAAAGATTTCGCTTTCTAAGTATTTAAAATATAATATTAGACTATAATATTCCCAGCACTTAGAATGTAATATTAGCTCGTAGAATTTTAGAAGGGGCCATAGATATTTTCTAATCCCTCTCCTTCATCTCACACTTGATAAAACTGAGGTCCCAAGGAAGGGCTTCGTTTCCCAGCTATTTAGAATATTATATCAGAATATAATGTTCTCAGCGCTTAGAATATAATATTGGCTCATATATTTTTAGAAGGAGCCATAGATATCAGCTAATTTCTCTCTTTTATCTTACTCTTGAGAAAACTCAAGTCCCAAGAAGGGCTTCCCAGCTACTCCCAAACCTCATCTCCTCTCATTCTAACTCCCCCTTCCTGTGCTATCTTCTGAATAGAGAATAGGATGCCAAGCCCCTTGAGGTCAGGGCCTGCTTGCTTTTCTTCAGATTTAGGTCCTTGGCACTTAGTACAGAGCCTGGCATATAGAAAGTACTCAATAAATGCGTTCTCATTCTTGACGTTATCTTCTCAAGCCACAGTCCTCTCTCCTTTTTACTGAGCTAAACTTCCTAAAAGGACTGTCTCCATTTGGCGCCTCTCCTTCCTACGCTCTTCCTTTTCAATCCCTGATATTTAGCTTCTACCCCTAATTATTTATTGTAACTATCTCCGAGATATGCAGTGATTTCTTTTTTTTTTTTGCTCTTTTTTTGGACAGAGGAGGGCAGGGCAATTAGGGTTAAGTGACTTGCCCAAGGTCACACGGCTAGTAAGTGCTAAGTGCCTGAGGTCATATTTGAACTCAGGTCCTTCTTACTCCAGGGCCAGTGCTCTATTCACTTCGCTACCTCATCGCCCCATGCAGTGACTTCTTAAATGACTAAATCCAGTGTTTTCTTTTCCATCCTCATTCTCCTTAACTTCTCAGTAGCTTTTGACACTTTCCAGCCCCACATTTTTTGATATTGTTCTCTATTGGCTATTAGTACTGTAAGAGCTCAGGGGAGGGATCCTGGGGGGATATCAAGAGTCAGAGAAGTCTTCCTAGAGGTATTGGGACTGGCATTGGGTTGTTAAAGATAGAGTGGATAGAGTAGACAGAGTGCTGGGCCTGGAATCAAGACTCATTTTCCTGAGTTCCAATCTGGCCCCAGACACTCAGTAGTTGTGTGACCCTTGGCAAGTCACTTAACCCTATTTGCCTCAGTTTCCTCATCTATAAAATAAGCTGGAGAAAGACATGGCAAATCATTCCAATATCTTTGCCAAGAAAACCCCAAATGGGCTCATGAAGAGTTGGATATGACTGAAACCACTGAATGGTAAGGATTTGGGGGCCAAATAAGAGAAGATGCAAATGCAAAATACTTGTGTCATGTTATTTTAAAATCATTGACTTTGGAATCCTTGAAAACTGAACTTTACTACCAGCTCTAATGATCTATCTGTCTGTCTGTCTGTCTGTCTATCTGTCTATCTATCTATCTCCCTGTCCATATCTGTGCATGAATATGTGTTTATACATATATATCCACACCTGTGTATGTATATATAAAGTGATATTCTAGTCAGTGTTTAACAACTGGCTCTCTAAAATGCAAGATGTACTTTTAAGCTTAATCTGCATTACTAATATTTTCTTTATCACTTTATTATTCTAAAAATCAATAAAACAATGATCAAGTCTTGATTTATAGCATTTGTCAATTTTTAAGGTATAAATACTTGCACTGAAAATTTATATTTAATAATTGGCTCTCAGGAGCAAAAACCTTAAAAAAATGCCTGTTGCCTTGACCTGCATTTAGTTAGAGAATCTATAGAGCTCTTTCATCAATAGTAATAATAACAGTAGAAGCCAGCGTTTCGATAGCGCTTACTATGTGTCATGTACTGCGCTAAGCACTTTACAGTTGTTATCTCATTTGATCTTCACAACAACCTTGGAGGTAGGTGTTATTATTATTCCCATTTCATAGATGGGGAAACTGAGGCAAACAGAGGTTAAGTGACTTACCCAGGGTCACATGACTAGTAAATCTGAGGCTGAATTTGAACTCAGTTCTTCCTGACTCCAAGCCCAGACTGTTATTAGTACATTGACACTTTTTTTCATTAGTTTCTTAAGTCAAGATGATCAAAATAATAAATGAAGTCCTAATTTCTTAGCATTTTTCTGGTTTCTAAGTCCAGTTAAAAATAAAAACATAAACACACACATGCACAAAAAATAAAATAAAAAAGCCACAAATACACAAAAGTTAATTGTAAAAGTTCACACCGAAAATTTAACAATTGGCTCCTGCAAGCTGATTCAAGCTGCCTCCAGCACCCACCTGGCTGTTTGTCATGGGACATGACAGTCTCCAAAGCATTAAAATTGGTTTTCACAGAAAGGTATGTGATGGATGTGAGCAGGCTAGGATGAAGCAGACTCAGGAATATGATGAAAGAAATATATTCCTGCAAAAGAAAACAGGTTGAGGTGGCTAGGTGGAGTAGTGAGTAGAGCACTGGCCCTGGAGTCAGGAGGACCTGAGTTCAAATGGGGCCTTGGACACGTAACACAAAAAAACTAGCCGTGTGACCTTGGGCAAGTCACTTAACCCCACTTGCCTTACCTTCACCTTCCAAAAAAGCAAAACAAAACAAAACAAAACAAAAAAAGAAAACATTTAGTTAGAACAAAGGATGACACTGATGGCCTTTGGGCTTCCCTGGTGTCTTAGTGTCAGGAGAGAACAAAGAAAGCCCCTCATGTGTTAAATGTACCCCCTGTGATGAACTTATGAGAGATCCTGCCTAACCATCTCATTGTGTGGACAGAATATTTCTTTTTTGGTTGCATCAGTGGAGAGAATCTCCATATTGATGAAATCACAGATTCATTTGAGTGTTTTGAGCCAGAATTTGTTTCTTTCATGGTCTGAAAGACACAGATACACTTCAGGGGATTTCCTCATTGTCTTGGTTTATAACCCTTCATCCAGGAAAACCAAAAAAAAATGTTTGTATCTCATCCAGTCTACTGAGCTTAACTCTGCTTGAAAACATGTAGTTCACAATATTATAACAGAAAGTTTTATTATAAGAAGGAGGCAAGGGAAGCAGAAATCCTTGCATGAGTAGTCATTAGTCCCAAAGAAGATGTGTATAAATCCCTGCAGGGGAGGGCCTGAATATGAGGTCTCAGATGGCGGAGGTCCCCTCCTCTAAAAGTCAGGCCTTAGCAAGCTGCTCACTACTATTTGAAGGGAGAGAGAGAGTGTGTGTGTGTGTGCGTGTGTTTGTATTTTAGTTTTTTAATTTTATTTTTTGTGCCTGTTTGTGTTTGTTTTAATTTTTAATTTTTTGTGAAACATCCCCTACCCCTGTGTCATCTCCCTCTGACTGGAATGTTTTTTCCCAGAATCTCCATTTTAACAAGGACTGCCCATGTCATTATTTCTCTGTAGGCTACGCTGCTAACTTTCCCAGACATTCTCTATTACACCCCCAAGCTTAGTATCTTTATCTCTTCTCTTCCTCACTCCTCAGCTTCCTCTTGTATGTTGTCTTTCTTCTATAGAATAAGCTCCTTGAGATCAGCACCTATCTTTCTGCTTGTCTTTGTGTGCACATTACCTGGCACATAGTAAATGCTTAATTTAGTAAATTTAGTGAATTCTTAATGCTTGTTGGCTTGGCTTGGCATTTGAAGATAAAATAATGGCCCTACTAGGCCTATTAGGCACAAAACATCTGAAAAGGTGCAAAGAAGGAGTTGGGAGTATCCTCTAAATACCTGCTGTATCTCTGGGGAGAAAGCCAGGAGCTGAGAGAAGCTGATTTCTGTAAAACAGAAACTTAAGCAGAATAGCAAAACCAAAAACCTGAACATGTAACAAGGATACAGGCTATAAGCAGGGTTAATATAGAACCTGAGCTTTGTGAGCTGTTTCACAGGCTACTAATTCAACTTCTGTATCCTGTAACATGTCACTGTCTTGATTTCTCAGATTGATCATCAACTCTTCATGTCAGAGACCTTGTTATATGTTTCTGTGTATCACAATATTTTACACAGAGATTGGCACATACCAGGTACTTTTTTCAATAAAACCTTGCTGAACTGAATGGAATTCAGTCTTAATCTAAACCACTTTCCCGCAGGAGAGAGGGGTGGCCAGTTAGCTGCCGGGGGTGGGGCGTGGGGGTTGTTTCTTTTATGCATTTTCAAATTCCTTAGAATAGCGGTAAAAATAGGCTAAGAATAATCAAAGATGTAAGAATAGTCACAAATTTGTTTTTAGACCCATAATTAGACTAGAAGTGATTATTTTTCAGAAAAGAAGCAATTTTTGGATCCTATTTCCATTGAATTACAAGCAACATATTGTGTGAAGCTGGGTCACCTTGGCTTCCCCAGTATTATTTTAAACATTCTTTATAAATAACAACAGGACAGGATTAAAAGAACGGCTGAGATGTTGCACTAAATGAAGAAACCCCTCACAAAGAGAGGGTTTTGTTTTAGAAATATCAAATGTTATGTAGTTTGGTTGGGTATCATTTTGGGGAACATACATTCTAAAAATTGCCACTACATTCAGGTAAATGATATTTCTTGCACAGATATTTTGTCTAAACCATACAAGACCCAAAGAAAGGAACTAAAGCTATTGAAGAAGAAAAGGCTTCAGGAGAGTCTGAGCTTTGCCTTCAAGTATTTGCAGGCTGTCATGTAGAAGAAAGATTAGACTTGTCCTTCTCTATCAGGCAGAACAAGGAGCAATGTGTAGAATTAACAGAGGCATTTTTAGACTTGATACATGGGGAAAGTTCCTAAAAATTAGAACTGCCTGAAGAATCAGTGAGTTCTTCATCAGTAGAAGTCTTAGCAGATCCTGAATGACTCCCAAATGTCATCTTCAGAATGAGATGGACTAGATGGACACAAGTCCTGTCCAGCTATGAGACTTAATGCTGCAGTGTATACTGCAGGGAATAACAGAGTACTGGGACTACAGAGATTATTTTATCTAACAGAAAATCATCCATACCTGACAGAAAATCATCCATCCAATGGTTAAACATTTTCAGGGAAAGGTAACTCCTAACATATCTCCTGAGATAGCTCATTCTGTATTTCACTAGCTTGAATTAAGAAATGTCAACTCATATTGAACCAAAATCATAGTCAGTAGAGGGCATCAGAGGTCTCCCTCAAGGTCAAAATAGGTACATGATTTAGATATAAAGGGTGATATAAGTAAATTGGGGGAGCATGGAAAAATTTAGCAATCAGATCTATGGGTAAGGAAAGAGTTTATGACCAAACAACAGATAGGGAAAATCACAGGAAGTAAAATGGATAATTTTGATCACATAGAATGGAAAAGTTTTTTCACAACCAAAATTAATGCAACCAAAATTAGAAAGCAAGCAAGAAACTGGGAAAATTTATAGGAAGTTTCTCTGATAAAAACCTCATTTCTCAAATATATAGGGAACTAAGTCAAATTTATAAAAATAAAATAGTCAAAGAATGTCAACAAGTAGTTTTCAGAAGAAATCAAAACTATCTATAGTCATATGGAAAAAATTAACTAGCTCATTAATGATTTAAGAAATACAAATTACAACAACTGTGTGGTGCTACTCATGCTTACAGACTGGCTAACATGACAGAAAAGGAAAATGCTAGATACTACAAATAGGGACAGTAAGGCATTGTCGATGAAGTTGTGAACTGGTCCAACTTATCTGGAAAACAATTTGAAACTATGCTAAAAGAGCTATAAAACTGTGCAGCAATGCCACTCCTAGGTCTGTATGCTAAAGAGATCAGAGAAAAAGGAAAAGGACCTTTGTGTACAAAAATGTTTATAACAACTCTTTTTGTGGTGTCAAAGAATTGGAAATTGAGGGGATGTCCATCAATCAGAAAATGGTTGAACAAGTTGTGGTATATGATTGCAATAGAATACTATTATGCTATAAGAAATGATGAGGAAGATGCTTTCAGAAAAACCTGGAAAGACTTGTAGGAATTGACGTGAAAGCAGTGAAGTGAAGAGAACCAGAACATTGTACACAGAAACAACAGTGTTATAATGATGCAAGACTTAGCTACTTTCCTCAATGCAGTGATCTAAGAAAATTTCAAAGGATCCGTGATATAAAATGCTACGTACTTCCAGAGAGAGAACTGATGAACTCTAAGTGTAGACTGAAACATACTTATTTTTCTTATCTTTGATTTTGTGTGACTTTACATATATAATGGGCATCATATTGCTTGCCTTCTCAGTGGGTTGGAAGAGGGGCCAGAGAGAGGGAGAGAATTTGGATCTTAAAACTAAAAAAAAATGTTAAAAAGAAATAATAAATAAAATAAAAATAATAAAACACAAAAGAATGAAATAAAAATAATGAATAAATAAAGGATTTATAGATTCATAGGTTGTCAGAGTTGGGAGGGAACTTACAGACCATCTAAGCTAACCCCTCCTTTTTACAAGTGAGAACACTGCAGCCCAGAGAAGTAACTTGCTAAAGGTCACATAGTTCAGTAGTGGTGAAGCTGGCATCCCACAAAACCTGCTTTTGTCACAGAACTATAGCCTTGGGAGTCAGGGACTCAGGATTCTCATCTTAGCTCCAATTTTGGCTCAACCAACCTTGCACAAGTTGCTGACTTCCAAAAACAAATGGAATGATGGGGAGGGAACTATGATAGAGTACAAGAAATATTAGCCAGAAAATCAGAAGACCTGAGCTTGAGTCCTGGCCCCAGCATTTACTGGATGCATCAGAATCTGCCCAAGCCTCAATTTCTTCATCTATAAAAAGGGAATAATGATACTCGTCCAAACTCCTTGACAAGGTTGTTTTGAGGGCAATATTTCATAAATTACAAAACATTAAAGACATGTTCACTATTATTATACAGCTTTGTCTTGTCAGGTGGTGTGTAAGTAAACTATCTAATTAATTATTAGGAGGTAGCATACAATGACTCCTCTTTCTATCCTTCACAATAAAACTAGATGGCATTACTGGGGAGGGAGGGTTGTCTTTTATCATTACATATTACTTTAATTTCATTTTATTGCCAAATGTTCTATTTTTCTTCCGGGATTAAATTCCCCCAAGCAGACTGAAATTCTTTTCAAGATGCTGTTTTTGTTGCTGTTGTTTATTTCCCTCCTGAGACTTAGGGAAGAACATAACTTTAATTCTCAGCTACCTTAAGAGAGGTCTAAATAATTACCCCAAATAGGTCTTGCTTATGTTAGACAGAGTCCAGGACCTTACTTACCCAGACAGTCATGAAGTGCTAATAGCAGGAGACTCTACAGAGGCATTCCATAGGAGATTGAAGAGTAAGTAGATTCATAAAATGTCAGAACTAGGAGAGACCTTAGAACATACAATGTGAAAGCTGGAAAAGACTTTTCAAATTATATGGTTGAGCCTTGTCATTTTACAGGTGGAAAGCTTGAGGTC
Source organism: Pseudochirops cupreus (assembly GCA_028627135.1). Taxonomy (NCBI): domain Eukaryota; kingdom Metazoa; phylum Chordata; class Mammalia; order Diprotodontia; family Pseudocheiridae; genus Pseudochirops; species Pseudochirops cupreus. The sequence goes on along the minus strand of CM053583.1, from coordinate 63,812,256 downwards.
TAGACAGCTTTGGTGATGTCCAAGGGTATATAGCAAGTTATTGGCAAAACTGGGACTAGAGCCTGGGTCTTTTGACATCCAGATCAGAATTCTCTCTCCTCCCCTCCATTCTTCTCTCCTTTCCTTGTCCCCCTCCCTTCCCTTTCTCCATCCATTTCCTTCTCTTCCTTAAGTGTGAGGTAGATAGTGAAAATATTACTATACCCATTTTCTAGATGAGGAAACTGAGGCTCAGATTTTTCCCATGACTATACATAACTGGTGAGTGCTGAAAAAGGATTCGAACCCCAGCTCTCCTTATTCCAAGTCCAGCACTGATCACCATACCATGCTGTTTTTCCTTTGAACTTATACCTTGAGTGACCTTAGACTAATCACTTCCCTCAAGCCCTGGAGCCATCCTATGCTCACCCAGGTGGCTTTCCCCATATCTTGGCTAGAACCAGACCAGTGACCTCCAGCTCCAAACCATATAGTCAGGCATATCCCCTTTTCCTCTTCCCCCCAGCTCTAGTTCATGTGTTGCCTTCCCCTTATAGGATAGAATCTCCTTGAGAGCAGGGCCTGCCTTGCTTGCTTGTACTTAACTCCTCAGAACTAATATAGTGCCTAACATATAAGCACTAAAATCAATGCTTTCTCCAGTTAGTTACCTTAGTTTGTAAAAATGAAAAATGAAGGAATTGACCTAGATGATCTTTATTTTTCTTTTTTAATGTAAATCCTATTTTTCCAATTATATGTAAAAACAATTTTCAACATTCATTTTTATAAGATTTTCAGTTCCAAATTTTTCTTTCTACTTTCCTCCCTTCCTCCCCTTCCCTTTCGCTGAGACAGCAAACAATTTGATATAGCAATCATGTAAAGCACATTTCCACACGTCTTGTTGTGAAAGAAGAAATAGAACAAAAGGAGGAAAAACATGAAAAAAAAAAGTGAAAATAGCATGCTTCTATTTGCATTCAGACTCCATAGTTCTTTCTCTGGATGTGCATTGCATTTTCCATTATGAGTCTTTTGGAATCGTCTTGCTCAGAATAGCTAAGTCATTCATAATTCTTCATTGTGCAATATTGCTGTTACTATGTACAATGTTCTCCTGGTTCTGCTAACTTCACTTAGCATCAGTTCATGTAAGTCTTCTGGATGACCTTTAAAGGACCTCTCAGTTCTGATAGTTTATGTATAATTGGGGTTCCCCGGCATTGTCCTAAGACCCCAGTGCCCCTGCTGGTAGAAACTTTGCTCTGGGATTAACAATGTCTTCTTTTACAAATACTAAAGTCCTTTGTATCCACTGACGAGGATTTTTTTTTCTGGCACCTAGCAGTTTGGTCAGAAGAGAGAACTGCCTGACTCTAAAAACCATACCTCTGGTAAGCCCCATGTCAAATAGGACCTTAGAGAGGATATTATAGATGGGAAAACTATGACAGAGAGGGGAAACTACCTGCTTGTATTTCATCAGCTTGTTAGGAACAGAGCCTAGACTAGAGCCTAGGTCTGTGCTATGTACCAGGCACTATACTCAGTGCTGGAGGCACAAAGGCAAAAATGAATCAATACCTGCCCTCAAGGAGTTTACATTTTATTGTGGGAAAACAGCAAATATACAGTGAAGTTAATAATGTTATACACACATAGATATACATACACACAAATAATTGATACATAGTTATATATAATGTACATATATATCGTTTTGTTCAGTCATTCAGTCTTGTGTGACTCTTCATGACCCCATAGACCATAGTGTGCCATTACCGTCCATGGGGTTTTCTTGGCAAAGATACTGGAGTAGCTCTGCATTTCCTTCTCCAGTGGATTAAGACAACAGAGATTAAGTGCCTAGGGTCACACGGCTAAGTATTTGAGGTCAGATTTGAACTCAAGTCTCTCTGACTTCAGACCTAGCACTCTACTGAGCCACTTAGCTGCCTTCAAGGTAAACAGAGGTTAAGTGACTTGCCCAGGATCTTGCAGCTACAAGTATCTCAGGTCTTCCCAAATATACATACATAATATATATATATATAATTGTGTATTAATATATAATATATATAATTACAAATACAAAGAAATTTTTGGAAGGATAGCATCAGCACTCCACAACTGAAAGGATTTGAACAGAGCTTGTGTTAGGAGGTGACATTTAAATTGAGACTTGAAGAGAAGTAGGGCTTCCAAGAGATGGAGACAAGGAAGGAATATGTGGTTTAGAGTTTCCCCAGCCTAGGGTTTACATGGATTGGGTTTGAAATTAGAGAGAGATGGGACTCTTCTCCAGCTACTGAGGAGCGTTAAGTCTTTTGATGAAAGGGGAGGTGTATTCCTATTTCAGTAGGTATGTGCTGATCTAAGCAGTATTACTCTTTCTACCTGTTCCAAAATGGCTCAAGCTAGACATTTGGCTTGGGTTAAAGGAACAGAACAGAGAGCAGCTGTCAGGCCCTATAATTATACCAGTTCTACCAGAGATCCTTCTATCTTCCTTGGTGAGACACAACTGTTGGATTTTCTAATGAACTGTGTATGCCCCTCTTCCCCCCACCTCCACCCCCTTTCTCTCTCTCATGATCATAACGACTTAGACCATAATCTAAAATGAAGAGTTTAGGCTAGATAACATATATAGGGTCTCTTCTAGCTCTGATAGTCCACAGTCTATGTTCTAAGGTCCCCTCTAAATCTATATTCTGTTTTCTACCTTCTAAGGTCTCTTTCCGCTCTAAAATTGCATAATGTCTGGCTAACAAGTATAGTATCTTAATCCAAAGAAGCACACCACCAGTAAACAAATCTAAGGAGGGTTAGTGAGATAGGTCAGGAGCTGGCAGAGTTTATCAGTGTGAGCAGAAAACAGCAGGAAACTGCCTGAGATAAGGTCTGGAAAATGGGCACTCATTTCTGTCTACACTGTTGGTAGTGGAGGAGGAATGAGTATAACTTGGTATAATTTTGGTATAACTTAAAACAAAGTATTGAGAAAGGAGGGTGGTGTTCGGGAAAGAAACGGGAATGGACCTCACAAGGCAGCAGGTCAAGAGAGAGAAAGCTAGCGTCATAGGCTAGGTCCTAGCCCTGTACAAACAGATCTAACAGATTCATGGCATAGCTGGGACAGAAGTGTTTCCATTGGTTGAATTCCTGCACACCAAGGACGTTCTTGAAGCCACACATAGCTCCTTTGACATTTAAAGAGGCCTGTTCCAGCTAGGGCCAAACATCAGTGTGTTTGTTATTGTTGTTCAGTCATTTTTTAGTCGTATCCAATTCTTTGTGACCCCATTTGGGGTTTTCTTGGCAAAGATACTGGAGCGGTTTGCCATTTCCTTCTCCAGCTCATTTACAGATGAGGAAACTGAGTCAAACAAGTTTAAGTGACTCGCCCAGTAAGTGTCTGAGGCTGGATTCAAACTCAGGAAGATGAGTCTTCCTGACTCCCCTGAGCCAAATATCTTGCTGCCCAAATATCAGTGTACTAGAGTGCAAAGAACATTGGCTCTGGTGTCAGAGGACCTGAGTTTAAATCCTACCTATGATGTTGTTGTGTGACCAGAGGCAAGTCAATTAAGCTCACTGAGCCTCAGTTTCCTCATTCCTCATTAAAAAATGAGGAGGTTTCTGGACTGAATGGTCTCTGAGGTCTCTTCCAGTTTTAGATCTGTGATCACTTGGCCTGGATGATAGCCAACAGGCACCAGTTTTGAGGAGGAAAAGATTCATTTTGCCCTCCTTTGCCTCATTGCTCATCCATTCATTTATTACCTCATTTACTTAATCATCAAACATCGGTTAAACCCCTGATTTATGTGCATTAAAGATAAATAAAACATGGTTCCCACCCTGAAGGGTCTGTAGTCTAGCAGGAGAATAAGACTTATACACAAATAATTAAAACACAAATTAAAATATGAAAAGTGCATGAGAAGATTTCAAAGTCTTATCAGAGCAGATCCGGAAGGCTCTGCACCCTGCCTGGGAATCAAGGCAGGCCTCACTGGGAAGGTGCTATCTGAGCTGGGGGGCTATCAGTAAACAAAGGCAGGAAGGTTTGTTAAAGCTTTGGGTAAGCAATCGCTTGGAAGGCTTAGACAAAGAATTCTGCTACATCTCAGGACATGGGTTCTGGGAAAAGACCAACGAGATATAACGGAAAGGACTCTGGAGTCAGATTTGGGCTTGACTCTTCAACTTTGACAGTGACTAGCTTTATGACACTCCAAATACCTTTTGGAGTCTCAGTGCCTCATCTGTAAAACCGGAATAATCACACTAGTGTTACCTACTTCATAGAATTTAGAGCTGAGCAAGACCTTATAGAGCCCAGTGGTATCAAATTCAAATATATAGGGATACTGTTGAGCTGTATGTAAGGATCACTATAGTTTGCATATTAATTTAGAAAACCACTATTAACTTTATCTGTTTTCTATTGTATTTTTGTTAATTTTGTTAAATATTTACCAATTCTGTTTTAATCTGGTTCAGGCCATGCAGCTGCTGGACCCTACCTTTGCTTTAATCCAACCCCTTAATTTTACATATGGGGAAACTGAGGCCCAGAACAGGGAGATGACTTGCCTCAAGTCACACAGATAATAAGTAGGAGAGCTACAGTCCAAACCCAGGTCCTCCAACCATCAATGCAATGCTTTTTTCTCCTTTGGATGCTGCCTTTCAGGGCTGCTGAGAGGAAAAATGCTTTGTGGACTTTAAAACATTAAAGAAGTTGAGAGATTATTATTATTCTGCTGATCAACCGTATCCTGAATTTCCAATGGATGGACTCCCTTTGTTCTAGAGATAGACACTGCAGTCAATCCTTGTGGTAAATGACTCTGGAAACAGGGGCCTTTGCTTCCCATGAGGTATCAGTCTGTAGAAGAACAGGAGTTCCATGGTCTCAGTCGAAGAAAACCATTTTCTAATTCTCTGTCGACATTTTTATCTGTCAGCATTTGTCCTGATATTTCTCGTTTTGCCCCATAGATCAACCCCTAAATTAAATTTCTCAGTCCTAATGTTAATATCTTCCAAGTACCTTTTACCACCATAGCACTTTACCTCCCTCCACCCCTATCCCTACCCCCAAGCTATGCATACTTAGTTTTTCTAATCTTCTCTCATAAATCAAAGCCTCTGGCCATTAATCATATTTGTCCTTTTAGACTAGTCTCTTTATTTCTTTCATATGGCTAATAATGCTTATCCTTTCTTTCTACCAAAATTGAGATTGATTATCTCCATGTTTGCATGCAAAAATAAGAATAACAAAAGTTTCTCATGCTTGCACAGGGCCATTCAAAGAGAGCAAAGGCTGTACAGGAATGAAGGAGACCTTCTAAGGCTCTCCTCACTACCACCTTGAGCTAGATGACTTCCATTGGTTAACTCCAAAGTTTGTTGGAATACCAGCTGACAATCACCAGCTGGGCACGAATAGGCAGGGGAAATTTGACTACCTCAGGCTCATCTCTGAATTATCAACTGAGTTGAGAAGGGAAGCTTTTCCAGAAATGGGAGTATGTGGCTCTCCAGAACATCTCTAAGAAGGAACTACCTGGCAGGGAAGGAGAGACCTTGGTCACATCTCTTCCTCCCTTCTCTCTTTAACCAGGGAAGTACTTTCCAGCTTTGAAGGGTCCAAAGGATATTGTATTTTCCATCTTTCCACCCATGGCTTAAACAATACACATGGATCAGCTCGAGGAAGCATCTGGAATTTTGGCTCAACAAATTATTCTTTTTGTACCACAATGATAAATGTCCTTTTTAAAAAAAAACTAATCAAGACTGGCTACCTCAGTGCTTCTCAACTGATAATTTTGTGGAGGAAACACAATGACAGGGGCTTGAGCTTATGGCATTAGAGAATCCCCACCCCCACCCCACTCCCACCCCTGCCAACCCTTTGGGAGTACTCCTAGAATCCTGAGGGGGAGAGGAGGCTAGCCTAGCTCTATTAAACCAGATCATCAGCAGGAATAGGAGTTGGGATGGGGATGCCTCAGCATATATGTGGTCTGTGCCAGAGATACCTCATTTTGTTTTGGACAGGTTTATTAGACTGGTTGCTCAGAGGAATGCTGTAGATATAATTTTGTAAAGCTTTTAAACATAATCTCTCATGCCATCTGTGTGGTAAAGTGGATAGAGTACTCGACTTGGAGTCAGGAAGATCTCAGTTCAAATCCAGCCTCAGACACTTACTAGTTGTGCAACCCTGGGCAAGTCACTTATTTGCTTCAGTTTCTCACTTGTAAAATGTGGCCACACTGGAGAAGAAATGGCAAACCACCCCAGTATCTTTGCTGAGAAAACCCCACAGGGTCACGTAGAGTGGACTGAGTGGACTGGATGCTCTTCTTGAGGACAAGCTGGAAAAATGTGAAATAGTCACTTAGAGGTAGATGAATTCAGAACTAGTTGAAAGGCCAGATACAGAGCAGTCATTAATGGTTTGCTGTTAATTTGCATGGTCTCCAGTGGAGCACCCCAGGGTTCTGCCCTTGACCTTGTGCTATTTAACATTCATTCAGGCAGCTAATATATACGTACTATCGTATCTATAACTGTGCTTAAAATAGTTGAGGTTGATATATATTCAAAAGGTTCGGAAGAAAAGAGCAAAGATCTTTTTAAGAATTCAGGATTGAGAAAAAAAGCAAAGAACTTCATGATTGGTGTTATAGAGCCAAGGTAAAGTCTACTCTTTATCAGGAAGCCAAATGGCAAAATGCAATTAATTTAAATTATTAAGATAATTTCTAAGGGACCAGTCATTAGAAATGAAACAGTGAAGGAAAGAGTGATAATTAAAGTCAAACTATCTTAACCTTTGCTTTTTGCTGGAAAAAAAAAACGTTCATGTGCCTTTCTAGGTTTTATTTAGGGTTTTATTCAATTAATAAGGAAGAGAGAAAACAGATATGGGAAAGGAGCAAATTAACACATAGCTGGAACTTAGTTGTTCTTTCTGGGTAACATCACCATTGATACTGAGCTCATATTAGGAAGGCTGTTGACTATAGGCATCAGAATAAATTTGAAATCCAATTAAATAGTAATTGATTACAAGCAAAGCTGAGTGAATATACCAATCTGTTCCTAAGTGTAGTAATTTATTTCTTTAAATCTTGTTTCAAATGATGCTTTCTTGTTGATAAAACATAAATATCTGTAATATTTGATCAGTATTCATATGATTATTTTATTAAATTGTTATAAAAGCCTAATTTTACTATAGAAATTATTATCAGCACTTTCTAAGTTATATATGCCTAATATAAGTGGTAGGCCTATATTACTTCCAACTGGTAGTTTTAACCCAAATTTCAGGAAGAATGCATTGAAAAAAATAACTTTGCTCTGATAGGATGCCTTAAAATTTTAATTCACACCACACATCTAACTATCAAAATTCTAGAGTAATAATAATTCACATTATGAAGCATATTTTACAAAGAATTTTCCTCCCAGTCCTATGAGGTAGCTATTTTAAGCATTATTCCTATTTTGTAAATAGAAAAATTGAAGTGTGGGGAGGCAAAATGATTTGCCTAATGGCACATTGTTAGTAATTGATGGAGGCAGGACTCAAACTTGGATTTCCTGTCTTCTAACCCAAGAGGATAATTAGAACAAGAAAGCCAAAGATTCAAAAATTCATGTTAATAACCTAAAATTCCTCTGGAAGCTGAGGATGGGGGTAGACTCCCCTTTATGGAGGTAGTTGGTGTATACATGTAACATGGCCTCTTTTTTAAACTCTTGTTTCTTGTCAGCCCCAAATCTGCAAGGCCTTTCGGACTATTCCAGCCCAATTTGACATTCCTTTTAGTACTATTTAGCATTTAATTGCAAAATAATTAGAATTTTTAAATTGTAAAACCGCTACTTTGCTACTCTACTGAACCTGTGAATACATGATTGAATAAAAAAAAAAACCACTTGTTAAACATTTATTGTGTGTCAATTATTGTGCTAAACTGGGAACATAAACAGAAAAGCAAAGATGATAACTTTCCTCAAGGAGTTTATAGTCTGATAAGAGAAACAATAGCTATGGGGTAGTAGTGGCACTTTGGTTCAGAAAGTTACAGGGATGGGAAGTGGGACCATAGAGGAGTAAGTAGATTGGCACACCCAGTCCAGGAACAGTGGCAGACTTAAATTTGTTCTGGTTTCTAGTTTTAAAACTAGAGTGGCTGAGGGGAGGCAAGATTGTGGGTAAAGTTGGGGAATAGATAGGAAATGAAGTGACTTGGATATTCCTTTTAATGATTCAGATCTCAACCCATCTATGCCTGCCCACCCTGTGCAATTCTTATTCACATCCTCCTGTAAATCCTACAGGTGCCAGGTAGAAGGGTGGGGGGGAGGTCAAGGTTTCCTCTAGTTCTGTTCAGTTTGTGAGGCTAAGAGTAAAACTTGAGCACTGTCTGTCAGTCATCTCCCAGGGTCATTGCGTGACTGGTCCCCCTTCTTTCCTGATCATAACCTTTCTGATGACTCTGTGAACAAGTAGCCAAATAAATATACAAAGTAAGGGTCAAAATCTTACACAAAACCCTTCGCTGTTAACAAAGCAGAATGGAACAAAATTAAATAACAAATAACAAACAGGTAAAGAAAACACATTTTGCATTGCTTCTTAACTTAGAATCATAGAACATAGAGTGTCAGAGTGTCAGAATGAATCGAAAGAAATAACTTTGCTCTGAAAATTGCCTTAAAATTTTAATTCACACCACACATCCAGAGTGTCAGAGCTGGAAGGGATCACCTAGCCTATCATAATTTGACAGATGAGAAAATGGAGGCCTAGAGGGGTGACATGGCTTACTTGAGGATATCCTGTGAGTTAGTGGTGGAACCATAATCTATGTCATGGATGTGTGCCTTGTCTTCCCAACTAGACTGTAAGCTTCTTGAGGGGAGCTTAGGTTTCTTTGCAGTCCCACAAGGGCTTAGTTTGATGCTAGGTACAGAATGAAGGTTCTACAAATAGTAGTTGAATGAAAGGAAGCCATCATGCAGAATATCTCTTTGATTATGGATTGGTCACCAAAGTCTGTGGAAATGGAGAGAATCAGGGCTCCACTGGACCTGATGTTGAACCAGGTCCATGTTGGGTCTCCTGGAGTGCAAGGGCTTTTGGAGTCTCCTCTCACCTCAACTCCAGTTCCCAGAGGTCTTCAATGGTTTGGGAGAATACCCCAAGGCTTAGGGGTGTCATGACTTGCCAAATTACATCCAACACAGGGTGATGAAATCTGGCAGAAAAAGTAGTTTTTCTGATTTGTAAATCAGTGCCAGTGTAGGTGTTCACTGGATTTACTATAGGCATATTTCTGTTGTTGGTTATTAGATAGACATACATCCTTATAGGCTCTCCAAGAGAATTGTTTGCACTGATGAACTATTAGGAGATTGAAGTTTTAGTCACAAGTTTAGAGATGGAAAGGATGTGGAGGGAAGAAAGCTCTATCACCAGATAGAAACATGAAGAGGGAGAGGAACCAACTTGACAGGGAACCATTACTGGATCCCCTCTGCTGGGACTATGATTCATGTCAATTGTGTGGTTGTTGGGGGAATGTGGGGCCCACCAGAAAGGAAGGTTTCTTGACTCCCTAGCAACCCTGAGTTCTCTTCCTCTTGCAAGCGGTTCCTCCTTAGGGTAGTACTATGAGGTGGGAGGACTATAGAAATGTGGGGGGAGGTGGAGCCTCACCAGAAGAGGGGTTGCTTGTTTCTTCAACCACTTTTACTTTTTTCACCTTGTGGGGTATTGAGCGCACCCAAGATAATAATCTAAGACTAGATGACACTATGGGTCCCTGGGGGAGGCATCAGCCCACAGGGGAAGGAAGGGGAGTAATATTGACTGTTTATGGGCTTAGGAAGGAGTCTTTTGAGTTTTTTGTTGGACAAAATAAAACTTATCTCTATAAGGTGGCACAGTGGATAGTGCACAGGGCTTGGAACCAAGAAGACTCATCTTTATGAGTTCAAATCCAGCTTCAGACACTTATTGACTGGGTGACCCTGGATAAGTCACTTAACTTTGTTTACCTCAGTTTCCTCATCTGTAAAATGAGCTGGGAAAAGAAATAGCAAACCACTCCAATATCTCTACCAAGAAAAGCCCAAAATGGGGTCACAAAGAATTGGACGTGACTGAAACGGCACAATTATAGCTGATGGTTTTTAGCCTCAGTGCTTACATCTGAGTTTCTTCTATGCATGAGCCAGATTTTAATGTTTCTGGGGAAACCCTACGTGAGTACACGTAATAAAGAGGTTTTAGAGAGAAGCCCTCCAAATCAAATCTGATTCCGTGCAATAGCATAGAGCTCTTTGGCTACAGTTCTGTGTTGTGGGTTACGTATGACTATCATTTATTCATTCATCCTTGTTTATCTTGGTTCAACATGATATGAGTATTGTTGATCAACTGTTTCAGTCCTGTCCTACCCTTTGTGACCCCATTTGGGGTTTTCTTGGCAAAGATACTAGAGTGGTTTGCCATTTCCTTCTCCAGATCATTTACAGATGAAGAACTGAGGCAAATAGGGTTAAGTGACTTACCCAGGGTCACACAGCTAAAAAGTGTCTGAGGCTGGATTTGAAGACTAATTGAAGATTTTGAAGATTAATCTGTCTGACTCCATGCCTTATGCCTAACCCACTGCACCACCTAGCTGCCCCATGTGAGTATAGGTCTATCAAATACCAGAACTGACATTCCCATGCTTATAATTTCTATCTCTTTCCAAACAACTGGACCATTGGCTCATTTCACCCGGGGTTGAATTTCCCACATTTTCACTAGAGCACCTGGTATCCCATCTCTTGTCATCATTTTCATCATTGTTTTATTGTTGCAACACTGGGCACGTAGTAGTTGATCAATAAGTACATGTTGATCAATTGATCCTTGTGATCTCTCCTCCTCTCCCTGCCTGGGGCTTCCTTCACAGCAGGACTAAGATATATGAGCAGCTTTGTGGTAGAAAAGTCCGTTATCCCCTTGCATTGCTGTAGTTTTTCTCTGGACAGGCAGAGGAATTAAATCCCTGGGACCACATTATCAATTTTGCAGGCATCGCCAGCACTAACAATGCACACACACACACACACACACACACACACACACACACACACACACACGCACACACACACTTTTTGTATGCTTACAGAGCCCTGCCACAGGCAATTACAGTGGTCACCATCAGTCATCTTAGAAATATAACGAGGAAGTCAGTGATTAAAGCAGCCCCGTTACAGTTGCAAATGCTCATTGAGTCAGCGTCTGGGGTCACATTCAGCTAATGTGAGAAGCTGCCTTCAAATGATGCATTTTATGAAAGCTTTTTCTTAGAGCTATCTTTTGAGCTCATAAAGATTTACTGACTTTGTACGGATCTGGGCCCATTCTTTGAGCATGTGCGGAAAGGGCATGTTTAGCTCTGGGTAGAGCTTTTAACCCAGGGTGTTTTTAGCAAAGTTTCTGGATAGAGGCAGCTGGGTCTGGTGGAACGATCCATCACTTTTTAGCTGTGTGACAATGAGCCAGTCACTCCCCTCGTCAGGGCCTTGGGGGTCCTCATCTTACAAATTGATAATAAGGCTTGCACTTATTATTTCGGTAGGTTGTTTTGAGGGAAGAATTTGCTTTGGAAATTGTAAAGCTCAATATGAGTGTGAGCTTTTGGGTACTTATGAGCTCTCGCAGCATCCAGCCCAGAGACACCTCTGCACATAACATGTTCGTACTAAAGGTTTGCAGAATGAATGAAGGAGTGAGTGAGTCAGTGAGTGGAGGACACTTCAAATTAGAGGTAGCACACAGCACGAGGTAATGTGTAAGAGGGGCACTCTGAGAAACGTCTAGCTGGATGAAAAGTTTCGTGATAAAGAGATAAATGCCCATTTGACAAAACCACTCATAGTTGGCTAGATTCTTAACATGAAAATAAGACCATGCCCATTTGTAGAAGAAAGGTTTGGGTTTTTATTTAATAAAATTATCACTGTGTGTTAAAAATGAATCAGATGGATGACACATCCAAACTTATCTTAAACTGATATTTTTAGAAGATTGCCATGTTGGAGAAGCCAGAAATAGGGACTGGCCATGAACTTGGGGAAAGAGACAATGTGATTCATCACAGGACCACAGCAAATAATGTTGGAAAGGACCTCTGAATACAAAAGCATGGACTATTCTAACCGTGAGAGACTTTATTGATTGCTCCTCTAGTATGACTTCCTCATTTTGCAGATGAGGTGACTCAGGTGAGTCGATTTGCCCGAGATCACAATCTGGTTTTGGTAGAACCGGAGTTTGAACTCAGATCTTCTGACTTAAAGGTAGGTTGTTGTCGTTTGTCCTTCATTCTTGACGAGGGTCAATGACATCATGAACATGATGTCTTGACTTGTGAGTGATTTGGATTTGATTGAGGCAGATTGCAAAGGAAATAAATTATACTGAAATACAGTTATCAAAATGTATTAAAAAAAACCTTTTCATGGACCCCTTCTTCCTCTCTTTAGAGAAGTTATAGAGGGAGAATTGAGAGTGGTTAGCATCTTACTGATTGAGGCAGAGTTGCTCTCTCTCCTCCAGAAGTCCAGTGGCAAGACAAAAATCAAGACAACTGGTGATGGCCCAGGATGCAATGGGTGACCTTGACTTTCTAAAATGAAGATCTTCAAGTCTCTATCTTCAAGGAACTTACAATTTAGTAAAGGAGAAAGACCTAAACACAAATAACTACAATATATACAATTGTGATAAATATGTGAAAGGCATACATAAAGTGCTATGAGAATTCACAGTAGGAAGCAATCACTTTTTGGATTAGGCAAACAGAGAAAGCTTCATGGAATGAAGCAGGTTTTGAGCTGGACCTTGAGAGATGCATAGAATTTCAACAGGGGGGGAAGTGTTGAGGGCTTAGTAAACATGGGGGAAATATTTTAAGATGAGAGAAGGTCATGAACAAAGTCACAGGGCCCAGGAGAGATAGGGGAGTGAGGGGAAGTACAGTTTGGCTGGGGCATAGTGACAGGCACAGGTAGGAGCCTGTCACTGGGGTGTCTGTGAAGGTTTTGGAACAGGACAATGGTTGTATCAGACATATGTTTTAGGAAGATCAGTTGGTGGTAATGTAGATTAGAGGGGGAGAGAGTGGAGGTGGGAAATCATTGAGAAGGCTTGCAATAGTCCAGGCAAAAGGCACTGACGGCCTGGACTAGCAATGGCACATATTTTAGAACAGAGAGTCTTCACCTTTTTGTGTTGTAGATCCCTATGGCAGTCTGTGGAAGCCTATGGACCCCTTCTTAGAGTCATGTTTTTAAATGCGTAAAATAGGATTACAAAGGAAATAAATTATACTGAAATATAGTTATTAAAATGTATTTAAAAAAACACTTTTCATGAACCTGTTCTTCCTCTCTTTAGAGAAGTTATAGAGGAAGAATTGAGAGTGGTTAGTATCTTACCAATTTTGCAGGGCAAAGGAGACAGATAAGTCAAGGATGACTAAGATTTTACCTAAGTAGGAGAATGGTGGGGCCATGAACAGAAATAGGGAAGTCATGAAGAAAGGTGGGGGATGTGGTCATTTTCTTTGATAGTTCAACTTAGAAGGTTTTTGTTACCCAGAGTCTAGGCTGTCTCATAGATTCACACACGCTTACAGCTAAAAGGGATCTTGGAGGTATGTAATCTAACCCTTTTCTGAAGCATAAATTCCCTCTGTGGGTGGCACAGTGGAAAGAATTCTGGATTTGAAAGCACCGCACTTGAGTTCAAATCTCAACTCTATCTGTGTTGCCTTAGAAAAGTCCATCAACCCCTCTGAGCCTCAGTTTTCTCATCTGTAAAATGAGGGGGTTGAATTAGATGACCTCCAAGGTGTCCTTTATCTCCAATCTATGATTCTACTATTTAAGCTCCCAAATTGCTGTCCAAACCAGCCTTAGTCTAAACATCTCCACTGACAAGAAGGAAACACCATTCTCAGAGTTAGCCAGTTTTATTTCTGGGCAGGAATTAACTTTTTATATTGTGCCAAAATCTGCCATTCCGTAACTATCATCGTTACTCCCCTCCAAGGCCGTAGAGAATATTCCTTCTTTCTTTTCTACATAAGTCTTTCTGATATTGAATCCTGTCCCCCATCCCAAAATAACCTCTCCCCCGCCCTCAGACTAAATAGTCATAGTTCATCCAACTAATTCTGATATGACATGGGATTTTTTGTTCCTATTTTTAGGTCTATTTTTTAAAAATATTTTTATTGATGTATTTTATTTTTATATAATCTAAATGTCCCCTTGAATTACTCCCCCCTCCTAGGGGGGGAGGAGTATAACCAATAATTTTTTTAAAGAAAGAAAGAGAAAATCAACAATTCTAATAAATACATTAAAATGATATATATATATGCACATACACACACATATATATACACACATATACATACATGCATAATACACATACACATACTCACATATATACATATACACACTATTCCATAATTGTGGACCTGCTTGCTACCTTTGCAAAGTTGAGATGGCTGGATGAAGTATGACATGGTTTTGAATCTTGACATCTTAATCCAATCATCATCATCTTCCTCTCCATAGTTTCCAGTTTGTAAATGCTCCTTCTAAAATATGGTGCCCATAGCTGAATATAGTGTTCTTAATGTGGTTTGATTAGGGCAAAGGAGCAGAGATTCTGACCTTCCTTTCTCTGGACACTATACTCCTATTTTTGTATGTGAAGGTTGTGTGGGGACCACAGATTTAAAGTTGAAAGAGATCTTAGAGGCCAGTGAGTCCAATCCCCTTATTCTATAGATGAGGGAACTGAGATCCATAGTGGTGAAGTGACTTACAGCCTGTTAATGCTTGAAATGGGAAGTCCTGTGCTTTTCCCTCTGTACCACATTCATCTCTACATGGGAGAAGAGAAAACTCAGTGAGGTGGCACAATAGGTTTGTGGTCAGGAAAACTCATCTTCTTTGAGTTCAAATCCAGCCTCAGATGATTAATAGCTGTGTGACCCTGGGCAAGTCATTTAACCCTTTTTGCCTCAGTTTCTTCACTGTAAAATGAGCTGCAGAAGGAAATGGCAAATCACTGCAGTATCTTTGCTAGGAAAATCCCACATGGGGTCACAGAGTAGCTTGTGACTGAGGTGACTGAGCAACAGCTGGATGAGAGATTGTTTGGGTATAGATCTGTATTAGACAGCTCCAGCACTTAAGAAGGCAAGTGGTAGGGACACTCTCACTTTCCCAAGAGGCAGGGGGCAGTTTACTTGGAGTTATTTTCAGGTTTTAGTCCTAGGTCTGCCACCAACTTTCTATGTGATCTCAGGCAAGATACATCCTCTCAGACCATCAGCTTCCTCGCTTGTGAAAGGAAAGGATTGTGCTACATAACCTTTAAAGTCCCTCATGGTGCCAAAATTCTGCATTTTAGGATCTCTTTTAGCTTTAACTTTCTAGATTCCAAAATCCTTTTCAGTTTTTATACTTTATGACAAATTTTACCTGGGGATTTCAGCAGAAGGACTTGTAACAAAAAAGATCTGGCATATTTAATAATATTGGCTGATATTTATATCATTGTTTAAAATATACAAAAGCATCTCCTATATATGATCTTGTTTGAACCTCATAAGAAGCCCGTGAGTTAGGGAGGCACTTGAGGTATTATCTGCCACATGTTATAAATAAGAATATTAAGGTTCAGCAGGGTGATGTGACTGGCCAGTGTCTGCATACCTATGGAAGCGTAAGTGTTGGGATCTCAAATAGGGCCTCTCTGAATCAACCCTGGATGTCCTATTATGTTTTTTAATGAGTCTGTGGGTGGGGGTGGGTGGAGTAGTTTTGAGTTGGTGGAATAATAATCAGAATAAAAAAAATAATGAAAGGATGAGGTTGAAGTTAAAATGGAGGTGAACAAATGAAGATACAGTTGGATACCATCTACTTAGCTTCACTGCCATCCAGTCAGTCAATCAACAACCATTAAGAACTTACTACATTCCAATCACTGTGCATTTGAATTCAACAAATATTTCTGAAGCACCCGCAGTGTTCAGTACGCTGTGCTGGGTGTTTTGGGGAGATATGAAGATAAATAAGCTTGAGCCCCTGTAAACTTAAGAAGTTTACCAGAGTTAGAATGAGGGAATTTCAGTTAACTGAATTTTTCAAATCTTTTTTTGCCTTTTGTTGCTCTCTGAAGAACTTTGGAATCAATTGAGACATATGAGAGTCACTGGCAAAGGACCCCTGAGCATGGCATGCCCACATCAGAGAAGGCACTGTGCTCTGTGAGCAAAGCAGAATTGCAATAGCTCAAAAGAAATGTGAGATACGCAAATTTAGAGCCACCTCCAGTTCAAATGTTTACGTAGATTATTTGTGCCTGATCTGTAATAGAGCCTTCCAAACTTGTATTGGTCTGATCAGCCACAGTTGGACACCCTGTAACTTGACCCTCACATAGCAATGTCATTTTGGTCTTCTTGGAGAATAACGGACAACAATCAACCACTTCTTCAAGGCCAGACCTAGTAGGAAGCAAAGTTATTTATGATGGCAGAAGAGGAAGAGTAGAGAAAGGACAGAGTGTGTCTCTGATTAGATCAAATCTAATCTTGACAGTAATTTAACTCTTATTGTCAGTGTGATTCTGGGCAAGTCACTCACCTTCTCAAAACTTTAGTTTCCTCATCTACAAAATGGGAATAAATATTCTTTGCACTACCTACCTCTCACAAAGTGCTTCATAAAGTTTTATATACTATGGAAATTTATTGAAATGGATATTTATCAAGCGTTTGCTATGTATAAAAACACTGTGCTCTCCAGCTTTGGAGCAGTACAAAATTTAGGTAAGGCACAATTCCTATCATCATTAGAGCTTACAGTTTATTAGGAGAGATAAGACAAAGACACCAATAACTATAATATCCAGCTTTACAAAGTGCCATGCGAAGGCCAAGAAGGAAGGCTTCGTGGAGGAAGTGGCCTTTGGTTGGGGTTTTGAATGACGGGTAAGAATGTGGGTTATTGTTTAGCGGTTGTTATTATTGTTGTAATTATTATTATTATTATCAGAGGTGGGGATAGAATTGATGGAGACCAACATTTATAGGCAGAGCTGAAACCCCAAATGACTTCTGGGTAAATATGACAATGAGGGAATAAATCAAAGGAGGCAATTGGATGGCAAACATAAATCGAAAGAAGAAAAGAAAAGAGAAAACATGAAACCTGCTGAAACAAAATACCTCTGGTTATATTTTCTGCTGACAAGGAATACCCCATGAGGAAGTTTGTACTTCTCAGAAAACCAAAGATTTGTGTGTCTCCTGATGCTGTTTTGTGCTATTTAAAACAGCAACAGCAGGCATGGAAAATTGGAGGAGCCATAATTTATTCCCTGACTCAAAGCTGCACAAGGGAAAAAAATACGTAAACATTGTGCTCCAGCCACAGAAGAGGATTCCTCTTACCCCATGAAACAATTTTGAGACCCATAAGGAAAAGTCACTGGGGTCCAAATGCAAGGAATGCCTTCTCCTTTATGAAATAGCTCTCTCAAAAGTCTAGACAGTCTAAGAATGATAGTTTCTGGTTTAACAGCGCCTGGTCTCTTTATGGACTTTCATGAAAAGGGGGTAGGAGCTATGTTTATTGATGAATGGAATTCGCCTTATTATGCTCAACTCAGATCACAAAAATCTTTCTGATAGTGGACACAAATTTATGAGCCCACTTCCCATCCTTCTCTTGATCGCTATGCCCCATAAAAGAAATTGTTTCAATCGCACTGTGTTCCATTGCTCAATTATAGAATAAATGGCAGCTGCAGTTGGAAAAACAAACCTGGCTTCTGATTGCCTTATTCGATTTCTACAGAGAATGGAGCATAATTCTTTCAGAAGAAGGGGTTCTGTATGGTGGAGGCTCAAGGCTTTCCTCCCTTTGGTCCCAAAGGAAGGTCAGTGGGGAATTTCAATAGCCAGGTCTCCTTGGAGGGAATTTCATAGAACAGTAGCAGCAACTTGTAGTGTTAGAGTGTTTTAAGCTTGTTAGGGTTCTCAGAACATGCCCATAGAGTGATGGGATGCTGAATTTCATAATAAATGCCTTATCAGAAGCTGCCTTCTTATCACAGACTTAGCCTTTACCCAAATGCCTGAGAGAGTAGGAGGCTAACGTTTAATAAAAAGTCAAGTTGGAGTAAGGGGAATCAAAAGAAAGAGCCTGAGGAAAAAAATGCAAGAAGAACCAGGTTAGCCCAACTGAGGTAGGTATATAATCAGGTGATTAAATTCAACCAACATTTATTAAGGACTTACTTTGGTCAGAACAATGGATTAGGCAGTAGGGGATACCAGAGATAAATTCCTTCCCCCGCAGGAAACTGGAAACCTGTAGGAGTAGAGATTTTTAGGTGACAATATCTGAAAACTACAAATCAAACTCAGTAGAAATAACATTAACTGCTATGGAAGAAGTAGAAGTCACATTCAAGAGAAAGGATGGAGTAAGTTTTGGGGCAGATCAAATCTAGTCCTGACTTTGACCCTTATTGGCATTGTAATTCTGGACAATAAGTCCCTTTTCCCTTCTGAATTTCCTTCTCTACTGTTAGTCAATCAGGGAGGCAACTCTGTTTCTCTTTGTCTCTTTCTCCTACCTCCTCTGGTATGAAGTAGATAAAGTATTGGCTATATGAATGATAACTCTTTAGGCCCCTGCCTAAACTCCATGCTGGTTAGGCACCTGAGGAAAAGGTTCAAAAACATGAGGGCATCGTGGAAGCTTCTCCTTGGGAAAGTCAGATAATGCCCCTTGCTTTCGGAATTTTTGAGGTACAGTAATCACTTTTGCAGTTCAAATGGCCTGAAGACTTAAAGGCCTGGCCTCGTTGAATCTACTGGCCTTGCCTACTGACCTTTTTATTTCAATATCACTGATAAAATTTCTCCTCCTGTTACAATAGCAGCAAAATGCAGCCCAACTGTGGAGTTTTTCCCATTCCCCACTTCTTCAAAACTGGCAGAAGTTATAAAGTGCTTCCCTCCCAACAGTCCTAAGATGAATAGAGTACAGTGATTAATAGCTCTGTCTCACAATTGGGGAAACTGAGGTACAGTGACAAAATTATTTGTCAAAAGTTTTGTGGCTAATAAGTATCAAGGTTGGGGCACTTCCCACCCTTCCAAATCTTTCTACTGTACCATATGCAACAAACCATATGTTCGGTAGTCATGTTAACTTGACTTTCATAATAACTACTTCAAGAGTGCTGAATTATAGAGGGGCTACTAGATTTTAAAGTTTTTGATTTTGTTTTATTTTTGCTGTTATGGGGAACTCCCATTTTGGAAATGCAACCCCCACGAAAATTGAAAACTCATCTGTATCTTATAGGTTTAGAGAATTCTCTGGAACATGGGATAGTTACTTGCCCATGTTTATACAATATGTGTCAGAGGCAGGATTTGAGCCCAGTTCTTTTTTTTTTTTTTTTTGGAGGGGAGAAGGCAGGGCAGTTGGGGTTAAGGGACTTGCCCAAGGTCACATAGCTAGTTTTGTGTTAAGTATCTGAGGCTGGATTTGAATTCAGGTCCTCCTGACTCCAGGGCTGGTGTTCTATTCACTGCGCCACCTAGCCACCCCAAGAGCCCAGTTCTTTTTGACTCCAGTGAACAATACTCTGCTACTTCTTGGCCTACTGTTACGATGAAAAAAAAAATTGGCACCTGTGCTATTTTCCTTGACCTCATTTCCTGGGGTTTGGGGCAGGGGCTGGAGTAGTCAGTCAATAAACATTTAATGAACACTTATTATGTGCCAGACACTGTGTTAAACACTGGGGATGTGAGGAGTGGAAAGAAGTCAGACAGATCATCCCACCAGTGCCATAGCCCGAGTGTGAGCTGAGGAGGGCCTGCAACAGGACGTGCAAGGAGAGATATTACAGAGGCAAAAACTGACAGGACTTAGCATGCTGGATATGGGGATTGACAGAGAGTGAGGAGTTCAAGATGACGCCTGGGTGACTGGGAGAATGCTGGAACCCTCAACGGTAATAGGAAAGATGGGAAGACAATGGGGAAAAGATAATGAACTCAGTTTTGGACGTGTTGAGTTGAAGATGTCTACGGCCATCCAGTCTGATATATCCAACAGGCAGTTGGAGATGAGAGAAGGGAGGTCAGAGGAGAGGTTAGAGCTGGACAAATAGATTTGGGAATTATCAGCAGAGAGATGATAATTGAATCCATTGGAGCTGATATGAAATAGTATAGAAGGAGAAAAGAAGAGGGTCAGGGATAGAATGCTTTGGGACACTCAGTGTTAGTGGTTTTGACTAGGATGATTTAGCAAGAAGACTGAGGACTGGTCAGATGGGGGATTGTTGGCCCTTCATTCTGGAAATGGACCATGACATCAGGAAAGTGATGCCATGACTTGCAAGTGAATTGGATTTAAGTGAGGGAGAGCTGTGCAGGGTCACCAGCTTTACTTTCTCCTCCAGAATCATCTGGGTCCAGTGACAAGATACAGATCAGGAAGACTAGAGATGACCCTGTCAGATAGGTAGGAGGAGAACCAGGAAAGAGCAGTGTCATGAAAACCTAGAGAAAAGATAGTGTCAAGAAGAAGGTGATTGACAATGCATGGCTGAGAGTCCTGGTATAGTATGGCATATGGTGTGATTAGGACAGCCCGGTTTGGGCAGAACAGACTACAGTAGTAATACTAATAATAACACAGCTAGCATTTATATAGCACTTTAAGACTTTATAAATATTATCCCATTTGATCCTCCTAACAAATCTAAGTGTTATTATTTACCTCATTTTACAGATGAAGAAACTGAGGGAAATAGAGATGAAGCAATTTGCCCAGGGTCACAAAGCTAGGAAGTGTCTGAGGTAGGATTTAAATTAAGGTGTTTTGATTCCAAGTCCAGTACTCTATCTACTGGGCTACCTAGTTGACTCTTTTACAAGAGACTAGAAGCAGAAGTGGGTTATTCTGGGGAAACAAGTGACAGTTATGAGAATACTAAGCAGGTGGTTTCAAAACAGTTGGAGAGTAGAGACAGAATGCATATTTAAGATATCCAACAATTTGGGAACCTGGTAGTAATGGGATTCAGAGAGCAACCAGGAAAATATGGCTCAAGGTCTTAAAAGAATTTAAGAAACTAGGTGTCAAAATAAGTTTTAACCTTTAGAAAGAACATGAGTACAACTGGTTGCATTCACTGCAGTGAGCATACCAGCGTTCTTTTGAGCCCTGGTGTGTGATGCTAAGCCCCTTTTCCTTGTTGCTATGAATGAGCTTTAGCTGTGGACAGCTCCCAGCTACCATGTGGCCTTGTGGGAAACAGCTGTTTCCTGGCAGCAAAGGGCAGCATTTATATATATTGCAGCATCAAGAAAAGGGTGGTAGATGTTGTTGAACTCTCTTTGTCAGCCTTAGTTGAGACTCCTGAATCAACTCTGTGTAGGCTGTATCGATTTGAGAAGCTGCCTGCTCATGGTATTCTGTGACCAAAGAGCTTTTCTGTATGTTGGGAGCTCTGTGGGCTCCCAATTCTTATTTGTTGTCACCTGGTCATTCTGACTCACCTGGCTAGAATAACAGAATAGTGACTGAAAGTTATGTAGTGTTTTTAAGTTTGCAAAGGGCTTTATGTTGTCTTATTTCTCACAAAAACTACAAGGTAGGTGCAAAAGATATCATTAGCTCTAATTTACAGATAATGAAACCAAGTTTCAGAGAGGTTAAGCTACTTACTTATGGTCACACAGCTAGTGAGTGTTAGAGTTGGGGGATGAGTCCAGATCTCACTGACTCTATCCGTATCCAGTACTCTATCTAAGTTGCCGTGTTGATTTTCAACATACACAAAGGGCTTGGCATACATGATCTCATTTGAGCCTCACAAGAACTATGAGATAGATTCTGTAGGATTATAGGATCATAGATTTAGAGCTGGAAGGACCTTAAAGATCTGTAGTCTAACCCTTTCATCATATAGATGAGGAAATTATGGCGTAGAGAGTTTGTGACTTTCTAAAGTTCACATAGTGACAGAGCTGGGATTTGAACTCAGTTCTTCTCAATCTCAGTACTTTATCCACTGTACTACTATATGCTAACTGTAGTCCATGGCAATCTGTCCTTTAAGTTGTTTTCCATATCATGATGTAAAGGTGATCCTGGGTTCTTGAAGATAGTGCCAACAGAGCTCAACATCTGTTTGCCTTAGTTTTTCATTTATAAAATGAAGGAAATGGCAAACCACTCCAGTCTCTCTGCCAAAAAACCCAAACAAACAAAACTCAAAATGGGGTCCTGAAGAATTGAGCACACCTGAAACAACTGAATGACAACAACACAGGACATCCAGTTCAAAATGTCCAACAGGCAGTTTGTGATGTGGGACTAGGGCTTGGAGAGAGACTAGGACTGTGTAAGCAAATCTTAGGCATTTGCATAGAGATGGTAATTGAATGCATGGGAACTAATAAAGTCACCAAGGAACAGTGTATAGAGAAGAGGGCCCAGGAAAGAGGGGTACAGTCAGAGTTAGTGGGTGTGATGTGGCAATTAAATGAGCAAAGAAAACTGAGAAGGAGAAATCAGGTAGGTAAGAGGAGATGAGGAGAGAGCAGTTATATGTACCCAGAGAGGAGTGTTTCTAGGAGGAAGTAGTAGTGATGGACAGCATCAAACAGAAAAGAAAAAGAAAAAGAATGAGGGGTTGAAAAATATGTTAGGTTTGGTAATTAAAAGATCACTGGCAGCTTTTGAGAAAGCAGTTTCAATTGAGTGATGACTCCAGAAGTCAGATTGCAGAGGAGTTAGAAGAGAGGGAGAGAAGAAGCAGAGGAATTGCATGGAGACAACTTTGTTTTTTAGAAAGCAAAGACAGATGTGAGGTGATATTTATCTAGCAGGGATGGCATGATCCAGGAAGGGTATTTTTAAAAGGATAGGGAAAACTTGGGTGTGTTTGTAGGTAAGGAAGCAGTAGTTAGGAAGAGATTGAAATTGAGGTGGGGAGAGGGGAAGAAATGAGGAGGGATGACGGAGAGGAAGAAGAAGAGAGAAAAGACTAAGAGGAAGAGGAGGGAAAGGAGATATGGAGGATGATATTGGGGACACTTTGCTAGTGAAGACAAGAAGGGGTAGAATCAAAAGTTTATGTAGAGGGTTGGCCTTGGGGAGAAGGACCACTTCTTCATCAAGAGGCTGCCAGTTACTGATTGTTGTCCTTTGTTCTCAAAGCAGACCAAAATGGCACCACTATGTCGGAGTCAAGGTACCAGTGTGTCTGACTGTGGCTGATCAGACCAATATGAGCTTGGAAGGCTCTACCACAGATTGGGCACAAATAGTCCATGTGAACATTTGGAGTGGAGATGTCTCTCAATTTGTGCATCTCAGACTTCTTTTGAGCTATTCCAGTTCTGCTTTGCTCATAGAGCACAGCACCTTCTTTGATGCAGGCATGCCACACTGCACAGTACTTTACCAGCATCTCCCATGTCATGCAATTGATTCCAAAGTTCTTCAGAGAGACATTGAGAGTGCCCTTATATCACTTCTTCTGGCTTCCACATGAGTTCTTGCCTTGGGCAGTTCTCTGTAAAATAGTCTATTAGGCAAGAATATGTTTGGCATTCAGACAACGTGGCTAGCCCATCAGAGTTGTGTTCTCTGCATTAGAGTTTGGCAGTTTAGTTTGAGAAAGTACCTCAGTGTCTGGTACCTTATCCTGCCAGGTGATCTTCAGAATCTTCCCAAGGCAAATCAAACGGAAATGATTCAGTTTCCTTGGCATGGCACTGGTAGACTGTTTAGGTCTCACAAGCATACAACAATGAGGTCAGCACAAAGGTTCTGTAGACCTTCAGTTTGGTAGTCAGTCTAATGCCTCTTCTCTCCTACACTCTCCTTCAAAGCCTCCCAAACACTGAGCTAGCTCTGGCAATGTGTGTATTAACCTCATCTATGTGTACATCTCTGGTTACTGCCAAGGTAGATGAACTCATCCACAGTATTCAAAATTTCTCTATTTGCTGTAATTTATGGCTCCACATGTGGATGCTACAGTGCTGGCTGATGGAGAACCTGTGTTTTAATCAAGATGCTATAATAGTGGAAAAAATAGCGGGGAAGGATATAAAGGGTTTGAGAGATGATGAGAAATGGAGAAGAAAGTGTTCTTGACAAATGGCCTGGCTTTTTTTTGCTTTTTTTTTCTAGCTAAATATAAGAAAAGATGGGAGTGGGTGCTGTGGAAGGAGACTTGACGAGAGCAGATTTGGAAGAACTGTTACGAAAAGTGGGATAGAGAGTCAATTAGGGAAGAATAAATGGATTCCTTTTCTGTATGTGATAGGGACCTACATGAGAGTAGTTGAGATGATGCTGTAGTAGATGGCAAACCCAATTGTGTTGTTTCAGTTCTGTTCAGCAGCAAAATAATATTGTATTCATATAGTTTTGTTGTTATCCAGTTGTTTCAGTCATGTCTGACTCTATGACTCCAGTTGTGTTTTTCTTGGCAAAGATACTAGAGTGGTTTGCCATTTCCTTCTCCAGCACGTTTTACAGATGAGAAAGTTGAGGTGAACAGGCTTAAGTGACTTGCCCAGGGTCACACAGCTATTAAGTGTCTAAAGGCTGGATTTGAACTCAGGAAGATGGGTCTTCCTGACTCCAGGCCCAACATTCTATCCACAACACAACCTAGCTGCCTCTATTCAGATAGTCCTTTTAGGATAACAAAGCACTATAAAAATATTATCTTATCTGATCTCCCAAACAACCTTGTGAGGAGTAGGTGCTACTCGTCCTTACAGTGGAGGAAACTAAATCTGAGAGAGGCCAAGTGACTTGACTATGATTGACACAGTTAGTGTGGATGAAATACAATTCACCTGCAGGTTTTTCTGATTCCAGTGCTAGCCTTCTGTCTTCCATGCCATGTTTCCTTTATACAACCTCTATGACCACTCATTAGAAAAAAGCAAATGGTCAAAAATGCCTTTTGCATGCCAAATGGCATACAGTTGGCTGGGAAGGTCATCGTGTCAGGCCATCAGGCTATAATTCTTGAACCAGCACCACAGATAAACAATCAGCCAGACTCACAATTAAACAGGGAGAAGACAGTAGACTAGATTAGATTTGGGAAAGTGTGCAGTGCTTTTTGTGAACCTCAGTTTCTGAAGCAAAAATCTAGCTCTTTTAACACCAGTGATCTTCCACTGATGCCAAAGGCTAAAATTCATGGAGCAGCCCAATCTTCAAAGGACTGAAAATTTGGGTCGCCCAAAGGCCAGTGGACAGACACATGGGGGGCATGTCCAGCATGCTACCCATGATCCTAACAAGCCGGAGATGTTATAAAAGATTTTTATCTTGGAGATACATGACTGGAAAAGGAAGTGACTTGCTTACATAGCAGCCAATCACTTAGCATTCATTACATAACATTAGCAACAAATGGACCTTCAATATTGTGCCGCTACACATGAAATCATTAAAAAGAAGTATTAGATTTGGAGTTAGGAAGATCCAAATTTGAATCCTACTTCAGGCATTTACTAGCTGCACGACCCTGGGTAAGTCATGTAACCTTTCTCAGCCTCAGTTTC
This sequence comes from Pseudochirops cupreus, assembly GCA_028627135.1. Lineage (NCBI taxonomy): Eukaryota > Metazoa > Chordata > Mammalia > Diprotodontia > Pseudocheiridae > Pseudochirops > Pseudochirops cupreus. Next base: position 63,786,505 of record CM053583.1, on the reverse strand, counting down.
CTCATATGTGAAATGGGGATAATAATAGAACCTTCAGGGGACTGCTGTGAGAATCAAATGGGTCATCCCGTGGGAAGTGCTTTATAAATGTGCTATGCAACTAAGAGCTTACATTTAGATGGTTCTTTAATGATTGCAAATCACTTCTCATTTGACCCTCACAGCAACCCCGACTGAAGCAGATGTCACTATTATCGCCATTACATAGAGGCTGAAACTGAGGTTAGGTGACTTGACCAGGATCACACAGCTAGTCAGTATCTGAATAAGAATTTGAATTCGGGTCTTCCTGACTCCAACTCTCCATACACGGTGCCAGTGAGAGATAGCACCATTACCATTATTATTATTAATAATGAATATTAATAAAACAGCAACAACAGTAATAATAAATGCCTTGAAAAGGCCTGTAGCATACTGGGTAGAGATGGAGAATGGAAGGGGAGATATGGACAGGAATGCCAGGCCTGTTTTCTGGTCCCCTTTTACAACATTCCAGTTTCCCAAGCTTTCATACAGGTTGTCAAGAGGCTCGGTGGATGTATGTCTGCTATTGAATGAAATGTAAAATCACCCTGGGCAAGAGCACTGAATTTGTAGTGGCTGGGTGGGGTGCTGGACTGGGTTTGAACCCTAGTGTGGGTTTGGACAAGTCATTTAACCCCTTCTAGGCCTTCGTTCTCATCTATATAATGGGAGAGGTGGACTCTAAGGTAGACCCAGTGGTGATACTAGATCTACGCAACCTAAGGGAAGGTACTTCAGCCCTCTCAGACTCAGTTTCCCCATCTTTTATGTGAATAATCCCTCAGAAGGTTGTTGTTGGGAAAGCATTTGGTAGAGTAGACCTAGAGACCTGGGTTCAGCTGAGCCAGGTGCCTCAGTGACTGGCACCCTGGGCTTGGATTCAGGGAGACCTGATTTTGAATCTGGCCTTAGTCACTTAGCTATATGACCCAGGGCCAGTCACTTCATTTCTGTCTGCCTCAGTTTCTCCCCTTGTAAAAAAGGGATAATCATAGCACCTATCTCCCAAGACTGTTTTGAAGCTAAAATGAGATATTTGTAAAGGGCTTTGCAAACCTTAAGGGGCTATCCAAATGCTCACCATTTTTATTATTAAGTCCCAGTTCTGTCTAACCAGCTGATCAGGCAAATCATTTCACCCCATGAACCTGCTTCCTCACTTTTTAGATGAGGCCTTGGATTAGGTGATCTTTGAGACCTTTTTCAGCTCTGAGTGTCAGTGGTGACCTTCAAGGACTGTGGAACCATGACTTATTATTATTATTACCTGTAATTTCTGGACTTCACATGCATATATTCACCAAGCCCTTTGTGCTTCCACAGCAATCTATTTTCCTTAATTAGTAAATCCCCGTGGCACCCTTGTGAGATAGGAAACTGTGGGCACAAATCACAGAGGACTGAATGTCGACACAAAGGGGCCAAATGAGCGGCCCTAGGCTATGAAAACAGTCAGCAGCAGAGTCAGGCCTGTCCCAGAGATTCTCCTATCCCCTGTATCTCATTTAGCACAATTACCCCACAAAGTCAGTCAGTATAGGAATAAAGGATTCTGCCAAAGGACAAAGACCTTTCCCATTCAACTGATGGGAGAACACATGGGAAATCCAATATGGCCCCAGGGAGCCCCAGGAGTAGAGGAGAGAGTCCTGGGTCCTTGACCCACTGCTGTCACCCTCTCCTCATTCCATTTGTTTCCTTACCTATAAAATATAAGAGTTGAACTGGATGATGGCATTCTGTCCTAACCTTCTGTGACTTTATAATTCATGTCCAAAGATAAGTTCCTAGGACCATTAGGAATCTTCCTGTCTTATTTTTCTTATTGTTGCTTGTCATTAATAATGGAACAGCATGGCATCATGGATACAGTGTTGAACTTGGAGCTGGACAGGCCTGGGTTCAAATCCTGCCTCTCACTCTTACTGGCTGTGTGACCTACAGGGGAGGCATCCTCTCCAAGCCTCAGGCAACTCTAAGACTTATTTACTAAGTAACAGAAAAGTTGAAGTCTGCTTGGTGGTGAAAGTTCCCCCACTGACCATGGATCTTTGATGCACTGACAGCATAACAATAAAGAGAAAACGTAATAGCCACATTTGTTTGGCATAAAAGACAAGCTCCTCTTTCGTCCTCCCCCAGTCTTACTGCAGCTTCCCCTCCCCTTCCTTATCTCACATTTTCCCTGTTTAGGCATTCTGCATTCCAGCCATGGTAGACCATCCTCTCCTCTCCTGTATCTGTGCATTTGTACTCCTCATTTCTGCCTATTAGAATCCTTCTTTTTGTCCAAGACTCAGATTAGGTGAGACCTTTTTCATGAATTCTTCCTGATTCCTACTACAACCCACCCCCCTCAGGTGAAATTTACTGGAGCACTTGGTCTAGAGGAGTTTTCTTTTGCTCCTATTTAATTCTATTTTGTATTATACCAATAGATATTTCTTCTCTGGTAAAATGCAACTTCTTGAGACTAAAGATTGTGTCATTTTTCATCTATGTATCCCTAAAGCCTACTATAGGACTTGGTACATAACGTTTTTATAATAAATAAATGAATAAATAGTGACTTACAATTTATGAAGTGCCTTCTTCCTCCCACCTCACAGGCAGGGCAAGGCAGAATATATTTGTTAAACACCTACCATGCATTCCATATGTGAGCAAAAGACATTCCGTGACCCCAATGAGATTCCATTCTAAAGAGGGAAAATATTCAAAAGGAGTGTGTGTGTGTGTGTGTGTGTGTGTGTGTGTGTGTGTGTGTGTGTGTGTGTATGTGTGTGTGTCTGAAAAGTCATGGAAGAGGGTACCCATCTGAAGGCAGGGGGTTCAAGTCCATGAAGTCGGAAGCACAGCCTGGAGTGGAATGAAGGTAGGCCCATATGGACCATCCATAAAACAGAGCTTCAGGGAAGAACTCACCAATGACAAAAGGGGGCCAGCATGGCAGAGGGATGTTTTTAGGTGAGAAGCACACAGGGAAAGATGAATGTTGCCTAGGGAGGAGGCCCAAAGTAGGGAAGTTCAGGGGTAAGATTTTAACTGAAGCATTGTGTTTAAAGTCTAGAAATTCAGAAGCAGAGCCAGGAGAGCAATGAAGGTTGGCCAGCCTGGGTACCTCCTCAAAATGGAGGTCCTTGGAAGAACTTGTCAGTGGGAGATGAAGGTCAACATGGCAGAGGGTTGTTCCGGGATGACAAGGCCCCAGTTGACAGATGCAGCTGAGGCATGAGTTAAGTATCATTATCTAGAAAAGTCACAATATCCCCATTTCACAGGTGAGAAAACTAAGGTTTACAGAAGGGAAACAACGTATGGTAGGAAAAACTAAGTGTGATAACCATGCCTCTAGGTTTTCTAACTTTAAGTACTGTTCCTTTTCTACTACAACATGTTCTCACCTAATGAAAACAGGACCTGAGTGGATCTTTGTCCCTTTCCTTGGTTAACGTTTTGCTGCCTGCCCTGTGCAGATCAAATAAGCAAATGTTTATTGAATGTCTACTGTACTTCAGTACTTTCATTGGTCCATGATTCTGTCAATCAGTCCTCCGCTATACAGGTGGCCTATCTGTGCCTTCTTTTTCTGTGCAATTCTTTTTATACATCATACGCAGAGGAGTCATTCAACACATTGAAGGCCTTTCTCTGGATCAGAGGTCTGCAAACGATTCTAGGTGGCCAAATTGCCTGTTTTTGTGTGGTCCAGAAACTAAGGATCATTTTTACATAAGAATATTGGGAGCCGTTCAAAAACAGGCAATGGGCTGTAGTTTGCTGACCCTCGCTTAACAGCAAGGGTCTTTTAGCATTTTGTTAAATGTCTTTTAACATTTTGTGGCCCCATTGCTCCCCCTCCCACCGTTATCCCTTGCTTTCATTGCACAGCTAGTCACCCTTCTTTTTCTGTATGTACCCTTGGGGCTCTTTAAAATGTATCAACATCTTTCGTTTCTGAAGCAGCCTCATTTCTGAACATATCTCTGCCTCCTTTCCGTCTAGTAAGCCATTCTTTATAGCAAAGAGCAAAAAAAAAAGGGGGGGGGGGAATGGTTCAGCAACCCACCCAGCCCATTAACTGATTCTGACAGTATATGCAATGATCCACCCCCAACTATGGGCTTGCACCCCTGCCAAGCACACAGGTGAGTTTTCTTGTCTCTTCATGGTTATTGTCATTACCCAGATGTTTCATTCTCTTTATTTATATTATTATAAGGACAACAATAACAAATAGCCTTTATGTAGCTCTTTAAGGTTTGCAGAGTGATGTAGAAATATTGTCTCATTTGATCCTCACAGAAAGGAGGTAGATGCTATTATTATCTTCATTTTACAGATGAGGAAACTGAGGCAGCGCAGGGTGATTTGCCCAGGGTCACACAACTAGCAAAGGTTTGAGGCTGGATCTGAATTTGTGTCTTTCTGACTCCAGGAACAGCATTCAACCCACCATGTCCCCAGTGGCCTCAGCATGTATATTATATTGTTTTCCTACTTCTGATTTATTCTCTATCGGTTCATAGAATTCTCCGAATTCTTGTGGCACAGTAATATTGTTATTGATAATCTTCTTCTACCCCACTTCTCAAGAGGTGTCATAGATTAATGGATGGAAGACTGGATCTGGAGTCGAGATGACCTGAGTTAAAATCCTGCCTCAGAGACTTACTAGCTGTGTGACCCTGGACAAGTCACTTAACTTTTCTGTGCCTTAGTTTCCTCATTTGTACAATTGAAGAAGTTGGATTTGATGGACTTTGTTTCCTTACAGCTTTAAATCTATAATCCTATGTAAGGAAGTCACTGCTTGACTGCAGACTGCTTGAACCTACTGTGTGCAATTTCGATTATTCCAGGGCCATGCTGTTCTATTATTTGCAGCATTACCGGAAGAGTATTGGTATTAAAAAGATGGTATTTGGTGACTGGGGAAAGCTTGAGATTTCTCTGAATGAAACGTAATTTCTCAAATGTAGTCTTGCTGCTCTCTTCCTCCCATTCATTTTCTGTACCCTTAAATGAGACTGTGTCTACCTTAAAGTGACATCAACAACCCACAATTCCCTGGCATCTTCTGATTTAAAAAGAACTTTGCCTTCACTATTTTGTTCAGTCATCAGAGCTTCCTTGTAATGTGGGTAGGTAAAGTTTCGTCAAACAAGTTAAATGACTGACCCAAGGTCACACAATTAGTAAATGATGGAGCTGGGGTTCAAGCTTAGATCTTCTGACTCCTTGTATAGGACTTTCTCCACTGCACCACATAGTGACAATATATCATCAGATATACTTTGTGCCATATAGATAATCAGGGCCCCATTAATTCAGAGGAGGGAGAAGATGCTTCCAACTAGGGGACTGGAGATGTGGGACATAATCTTCCCTTTGAAGAAGGCTTAGGGTGACGATTGGTGGAGATGTCTGGAAAAGGCATCCCAGGCAGGGAAATAGACACCAGCAAAGGTAAGGAGCAGGGCAGTGCAAGGACTGATGATGTGATTTGATGATTTGGGGATATTTTAAGCAAAGAAAAAAAATTCCTTTCGTGAGTCCTGTCAGAGGGAATTTCTTTGCTTAGCTTTGGGAAGTAAATTATATTCCAAGCACATGGCTGTAGCAGTTATTATTATTGGAACTGAAGCTCCTGTGGGTACAACTCCTGAGATCACTGGGGAACATACACAGCACTCCTGTGGCCCAGAGAACAGAATGATAGAACTAGGAGGATCAGAAAACTGATTCTCCACAAAGGTAAAAAATGTAAAAACATGACTGCATCGCCGATGCTGAATATTAAGATGCAGCCATTGTGTCTGAGACAGCATATGCTCTTTTATTCTTAACAAACTAAATTATTAGTTTAAAATATTTCCATATTTAATAAATAAAATACCATTCAATAACATTCTGCTTAATAACATAAAAATATTAATTAAAATATTAAACAAATTTGAATATAAACAGACCGATTTGGCAATTATTTACATTTAAAGAAATGAATGTCATTGCACAAAATGTCTAACTTTTCATTCTTTCCCTATAAGTTTTCATCAGTCTCTTTTGTCCATTCATTCCCATTCACTTCATTTAAAAAGAAAATTCTTGATATCTTGTGAAAAATATAGCACCTTCATTTCCAAATCTGTTCTTCTTTTTTTCCCGTATTAGAAGCCATCCTGGTAACAAAGAACAAATAGAGAAGGAAAAAAAAGCAAAAATCAGCCATTGCTTCAACTGAATCTGACAGTGTATGCAGTATTCCACACTCATAGTCCCCCACCTGTGTAAAGAAGAAAGGGAAATGAATTTTCTCAACTCTTCTCCATAGTCAGGCATCTTATCGTTATACAGTATTCAGTTTCATTTTGTTGCTGCTACTATTTTTTCCGTTTACCTTGAGGCAGCTGTGTGGTCCAGTGGATAGAATGTTGAAGCTGGAGTCCAGAAGTCCTGAGCTCCAATCCTGTCAGAGATACTTATTAGCTATGTTTCTCTGAGCAAGTCTCTGAACTTCTCTTTGCCTCAGTTTCCTCATTTGTAAAAATGGAGTTAAGCATAGCACCTACCTCTTGGGTTATGAGGTTCAAATGAGGTGACTTATGTAAAGCATTTTCTAAACTTAAAGTGCTGTATAAACATTAGTCATTATTGTAGTCATTGTATACTTTGTTTTCCTGGTTCTTCTTACACCAGCATCATGTTCATGTAAATCTTCCTAGGCTTCTCTGAATTCTTCATATTCATTGTTTCTTATAGCTTAGCAGTATTCCACTGCATCCATGCATGGAAGTAGCAATTAGTATTATTTGAGAGGAAACTCCTGTGGGTATAGCTCCAGAAATCACTGGAGAATGGACACTGCACTCCTATGGCCAGATGTGCAGGAATGATGGAGCCGATGTGTTTAGCCATTCCCCAGCTGAAAACCATCTACTTTGTTTCATTTTCTTTGCTACCAGGAGAAATGCTGATGTCTGGTGGAACTTTATGTGTTTGTGTGTTTACACACACACATGTGTATGTATATACGTGTATATATACACATGTGTATATGTGTATATATGTATCTATGCATATGTGTGTGTGTGTTTTTTTTAACCTCCTTGGGATATATGCCAAGTACTATCTATTTACTGTGAAAAAAACCCAACCAAACTGATTTATTGATGTTTTAAAAACAACAACATGGTGACTTCCCAATATGACTCTGTCACATCCTTTCCTACCTCCCAACAAAGAAAAACCCTTAAGGGGAGCAAACTGAAACACCACCCACCTTTAATAGTACACGTAACATTCTGAACCCACATTTTCCCACCTCTCTGGGGAGACAAGGTAAGATGAACAGATAAAGTCTTTATTAAATGTTTCTTAGGTGCAAAGTCCCAAGGACATAAATGTGAGCAAGCAAAGTAGTCCTTGCCCTCAGGGAGCTCCCATTCTAATGGGGAAAGATAGACCCCCGAGAGGAATTGGGAGCCTGAGGGGAGAGGCATGTGGGGAAGTGCTTGAAGCCCCTCCAGCTTGGTCTAGTTCTGGTTTTTGACCATTGTCATTTGCTGGGTCTGAGGTGAAATCTCAGACCCGTTGATTTTTCCTCCCGTACGGCTGTGCACTCTCTTCTGCTGGGTCTGCTTTCCCCTCTTTGCACCACTTCATAAAAATCTATTCATATTTCTTCATTTCTCATACTTGATCTTAATTACCTCATAGTACCACATTACACTAACGGACCACAATTTATGCCACTATTCACTGATTGTTGGACATTTAGGTGGTACTGATTTTTTCCCTCAATTACAAATAATGTTACTGTGAGAATCTTTCAACATGTAGCTCTTTATTTTGGGGCGGGGGGAATGTGTCTTGTTTTGTTTTTAATAACACTTTCAGGGTATGTTCCCAGCAATGTAATTATTGGGTTAAGGGGTGTACATTGCTTTGTTCTTAAAATAATAGAATCTTGGAGCAGGAAGGGACATCAGATATCATCTAGTCCTACCCCCGGCTGGAGTAGGAATCCCTCCTTCCCGCACAACATCCCAACAAATGGCCATCTGGCTTCAGCTTTGAAGAGCCCCCTTTCTGCACTCCCCCCAGGCATCCCAAGTCCATTTCTGGCAGCTCTAATAATTGAGAAGTGTTTTCTTCTATTAAGCTGAAATCTGCCTCTCTGCAACTTGTGTTCATTGTTTCTGGCTCTTTCCTCTGGGCCCAGGCTGAGCAAACCCAGTTCCTTTCCATTGCCCTTTAAATACTTAAATACTTGAAATACTTCCATCACGCTCCCCTTAAGGCTTTGCCTGGCTAAATATTCTCAGTTCCTTTAACAGATTCTTCTATGACATGGACTTCAATCTTCCTGCTTTCTTGACTAATCTCTTCTGGCCGTAATAAATTGTGGAGTTTATTTTTTTTTTTTTTAAATTTTTTTTTT
>CM053583.1:63746256-63777535 GCA_028627135.1 Pseudochirops cupreus | reverse complement strand
GTTCCGTCGGTCCTCACCTCGGCTGTGAGAGGGCTGCAGAAACCTCCGGCTCGGTGAGTGGGTTCTGTCACTCTTAAATCCGCTCAAATTTACTTTTGAGTTCCCAAGGACGAAATTCTTGGGGAGCTTGGAGAAGTCACTGCTTACTCTCCGCCATCTTAGCTCCGCCCCCCAATTGTGGAGTTTATTGAGATCACTTCCCCAGATTTGGCACCCAGAACTGGACACAACACTCTAGCTATACTCTGACCAGACAAAGCCTATGAGGACCATCACGGCTCTCCTTCTGGAGAAATTGTGCTTCTAATCATGGATTCTAAGATCCAGACAACTTTGCTAGTAAGTGTGAAGTGCCCGAGGCAGGATTTGAACTCAGGTCCTTCTGACTCCAGGGCTGGTGCTCTATTTGCTGTGCCACCCAGTCACTCTCCACCCCACCCCCCTCTCCCCAACCTCCGTTTTGGGGAAGGGTTCAGACCAGCTGTGTTTCAGTCTTAGGACTTTGCATTTTCCTCTCCTGTCTCCCCCCTTTATCTCCCTTTCATGTGTTTGAGAGCAAGGACTGTTTTTAAAATTTATATTTGTACCCCCAGCACTTAGCCCAGGGCCTGGCATATAGTAAGTGCTTAGTAAATGACTGTTGACTTAATCATAGAACCACAGAGGGAGAGGGTAAGAAGGGACTTTAGAAGGAGTTGAACCAGGAAAAGAGAGAGCAATAATTTAATATGAGTTATTTAATCAGTGATTTCCTTCCCCTTTATCTAGAAGATTCAGAGGCCAGAAAGGACTTGCCCAATGTTATTTATTGACTCGGTGGCAGTCAGACCAAGGGAAGGAGCAAGGTTTCTTGGGTCCCAGTCCTACACATTCTGCTACGCCATGGAAGGCAGAAGAGGGTGGTACCTAATGGGTTGCTCTTTGTGTAGGGGCATCACTATAAAAAGAGCCTTGTGCTTGAATGTGAGTCCTGAGGACAAGCTGACTGGGGAAAAGGATACACACACACACACACACTCACACACACACACACATACACACACACATATACACATATATATGTATGTATGTATTTTAATCAGAGAACAATAGAGTAATAACTCTATCCCTCAAGTTGCTCCTGGGGTCTGTTAGAATAAGGCTGTTTTTGCAAGTGTACAAATGTGAATGAAATTACAATCAGGCTAAGAGTACAGAGAGAGCACTGGACCTAGAATCAGTAAGTACCCCTACTTGATGATTGTGTGATTTTGAGCATGTCATTTCATTTCAATGAGCCCCGATTTTCTTGTTTGTAAAATGGAGCCAGGAACGTCTGTACTTCCTGTCTCCTTGGGCTGAGCTTTATGAACTTCAAGACGCTCTAAAAATGTGAGCTATCATATTACTGAGAAACATACAGCCTCTTCATGCCGACAGTTGTCAATCAGGCATTCTTTGGAGGCTTAAAGGGACCCGACATATACTGAGGCTCCAGGGACCTATTTCCATTGTGTTTATTAGAAACCAACAAGCTGTCTTGCCTGGAAAACTCCCTTAATTGAAACTAAAGAGCTTCCCACAGCCTGTTTTTCTGAAACATCTTGGCAGGGGAGCGCACGATCTGGCCTTTAAGAAATCATTGCTTATGTTAGTCTGCAATCTGTTGCTTTTCTATAAGATGTCACCTTGTCTGGTCAGTGAAGCCAAAGCTTCTCTGATGAAACCCACATTTACCTACTATCTACTCTTTGAATGGTGACATCCTGCTTGCATCCCTTGAGGGTCCAGCTTCGAGGTCAGCCTGCCCTGACCACCTCAGCTCCAGGTTAGTGCTCCATTTGCTGAGCTTCTGGAGCCCTGGCTGACTGTATCCTTTAGGGAGGGACTGTCTAAGCAGCATGGCATGGGGGAAAAAGTGCTAGGCATAGGGTCCGATAAGACCGGGGTTTGAATTCTGTCTCTGATGCTTACTGGCTATACGATAATTGACAAGTAGCCTCTGTACCTTCGTCTAGAAAACACGAGGACAATGATAGCATCTACCTCAAAGGGCGGGTCTGAGAAGGTTCTCTCTCTTCATCTCTACCTCTTGTCTTTCCTGTCTTCTTCCAAGTCCTACCTTCTACATCAGTGGTTCTTAACCTTCCTAATGCCACAACCCTTTAATACTCGTATATGGGTGTATCTGCATGCAGGCAGACCTGCCTGGAGCCCATGGGAAATATGTGTTTTCCAATGGTCTTAGACGACCCCTGTGACCCTGTGAAAGGGTCGTTTGACCCCCAAAGGGGTCGCGACCCACAGGTTGAGAACTGCTATTCTACAGGAAGCCCTTTTGGATCCCTCTTAATTCTAGTGCCTTCCTTTGTTGATCACTTCCTGTTCATCCTGCATACAGCTTGTTTGTGACATAGGTAGCATGTTGTCTCCCTCACCGGACTGTGAGCTCCTTGAGGGCAGGGACTGTCTCTTGCCTTTGTATCCCTCGAACTTTGTATGGTACTTGGAACACAGCTGTTCAGTCATTTTTCTGTTGTGTCTGACTCTTCATGACCCCATTTGGGGAACATAGTAGGTACTTAACAAATACTAATTGACTAACACATGTAAAGAACTTTGCAAGCTTTAAAGCGTTATATAAATACGATTATTATTATTATTGTTTCTGTTATTGACTACGAGGCCATTGGCAACTCACTTAGCTTCCTGAGTCTGTTTCCTTTTCCTCATCAAGAATTCCGTGTGTCAATGAAGTCACAGGTTCTGTGCCCCCCCAAAAGCCCAACCATTCAAGATTATAAAATTGTAAGATTCTAGAGTTAAGGCATAGCTTAGGGATTGTCTGGCCAAACATTTTAGTTTTACAGAGAAGAAAGTACTGGCCCAGAGTGGGAGAAGGGGCTCATCCAAGGTCTGACAGGTAGCAAGAGTTAGAGCTGAGATTCGGACATAGGTCTCCTAATTCTGAATCTAGCATTCTTTCCACTTGCCCAACCTAGTTTTTTGAAGGGAGACCACATGCCTCACATCTTGTACCCTACATAGTTCATTCTTAATAGATGGGAGCATCATGAAATATAGTTCAATAGGAAGACCATAAGCCTGAGAGTCAAGAGAGCTTGATTTCAGTCCCCCATCATTTAGGCTAAGGGTAAGTATCAGTTTATCTGAATATTCTCTGTGAACTCGAGTAAGTCATAGAATTCAGAGTTGAAAGAGGTTTCAGATGATTCAACCCAGTCATTTCATAGATGAGGAAACAGACCCAGAATCACATACCTAGTTATTGGCAGAGATGAGGCCCCTTCTTTCTGACCTTAGGCAAATTATTTACCTCTCTAAGCCTCAACTGTCTTTGATAAAATGGTGATAATACCAACTGCCTACCGTATAGGATGATAGTAAGGAGGCAGGTTGGTGGCATGATGGGTAAAGCACTGGACCTGCAGTTAGGAACACCTGAGTTAAAATCTGACCTTAGACACCACTTGTGAAACCCTGGGCAAATCACTTAATGGCTGCCTGCCTCAGTTTTCTCATCTATAAAATGGAAATAATGATAGCACACATTTTCCAAGGTTTTTATGGGGATCAAATGAGATATTTGTAAAGTGCTTTGTGAACCATAAGGCACTCCTAAGGATTAAATGAAACTATGTATGTGAAAGTGCTTTATAATGGCAAAGTACTATATAAAGTGAACTATTTCGGCACTCAATAAATTTGTGTGGATGGATTGATTTTTCTCTGGGCAGAGAGAATGGGGGTGATCAAGAGTATGTTATACATTTCTACAGGCTGGCCATTGATCACGAACTGCAACGTTTAATGCTTCAGGGGTTTAGGATTTCACCAATGTAGGCACCCTCTCTACTGTCACAGATCACAAGTCCTCCATACCCTTGCAGACAATCTTCGTGAATTGTTGTAGTGTAAAGAATGTGTCTAACCTCTTGGCAATGAGTGAGGCTGGAATCTGGATGGTAGACACACAGTCCATAATGGGGCTTGTACTTGAAGCTATCTCAGCTTGGAAGGACCTTCCTGAGCTTAGATGCTACTGACACGGCCTTTAAGAACCCAGGGTTACCTTCAGACCATAACAAGGCATTAGAAAAAGACATTAAGTGAGGGGACTATTATATAATCATGATTATAACAATAGGTGATTTTCCATAGTGTTTAAGGGTTTATAAAGTGCTTTATAAAGTTTACTAGGCTATAATATATGTATCTATCTATCTTCACGTTGTCGGGGGGAGGGAATAGGAACCATGATCATTTTGCAAAATCTTGATGGACTCATCTCCCAGGCACCTGGTGGCTTAATATTAGAAAGTGAAAACCCTGTCGAAGGAGGAATAAAATATGATAAACAATGCAAGGACATGGTAAAGTGGATGGTTTCATCTACTATTGTAATAACTTCTTGTCCTTGGGCAAGAGACCCTGCAGTTTTGTCTGAAAGGACTTCTTTCACAGTTATGGAAGTATTAGATCATTTCCCCTTGTCTCCTGTCCTTGAACAGGGAAGGTTTTCTTATACTAAATCTTGCCAGTTGCATTCCAAATATTTACCTCTTTCCCTTGTTTGATCCCCCTCTTTCTCTACCCCTCCCTCTCCTGTGAAATGCTTTAGTCATCTATCCTAAGTTGCCATAGGATTCTGCTGAATGCCTGTGTACTCTCAGCAGGCTTGAAAAGTTATAAAAATCAAATGTGTACCTTAGGAAGTTGAAACTGCTCTCCAGTGAGAGCAATATTCCTTAGTATGCCAATGAATTTCTTTTCTTTCAGTTTGTCCTCTTATCTTTGATACACAGTGGTAAGACCCCCACTGATGGGTAGTCTTCTCCCAAAAGAAGACTATTCCTCTCTGTTGAAAGATTTCTCCCATGACACACCCACAGACACATAATTTTTTTCTGGTCCTGGTGATACAAGTAGGAAGCTGCATGACATAGGGGACATATATGTGGAGACAGGAAGACCTGGTTTCATGTCTTGTCTTTGAAATATAAAAACTTTCCGACATTGACAAATCATTTGACCTTTCAGCATCCCATCCAAATTTTAAAGACTAGAAATTGTATATGGGCTGCTAATTTGTATGAGTAGAAGACTTTTCCACACTGGGAGTTCCCAAAGGGATGACATCACAAGTGTAGACCCATTTCCCATCTTTCCCCTCCTCCATCACATAAACACATGAAGCATGTATTATTTACAGATAAAGAAACTGAGATTAAGAGAGATCATACAATTGTAGATTCCAAGTTGGGAGGGATTTGAGAACAACTAGCTCAATCCCCTTATTTAACAGAAAAGGAAATCTATATCCAGAGAGATTAAACAATCTGCCCAATATCACACAATACCAGTGCTGGAATATACACCCAGTTTCTCTGACTCCAAATATAGTGTTCTTTCCACTGTCCTGTGCTGTGAGGATCAAACGAGATGATATTCGTAAAGGACTTAGCACAGAGCCCAACACAGAGTAGGCAATTAATAAATGCTTGTGTTTTTTTTTCCTTCCTCTCTATTCTCTTGGGGAAATGAAATGGATTTGCCTAAGACTGCCTACCTGATAATCCTAGGACCTCTCTGATGATCAGAATCTCCTACTGGTTTTCAGAAGTTGCCTAAATTCATGGATGTAAGATAGAAGAAAAGTTTCTTATAGCCTGCACTTGGCACAGTCCTCCCTGACATTGACCAAACCCATTCATTCTTGGGGAGCAGTAGTTAATCACAGAGAGAAGGAAGGAGCTGTAGAAATGCGTTTCTGTCTGGGTGCCAAAGCCAGCCACTGGGAGGCAATGGGGCGGATCTGTCCTTGCCTCCCTTTGGGCTCCTTGGAACAAGTTGCAGAGGCAGCACATTTCTTTTGTGATAGGTTCTCCAGAGTCCTGCTTCTCAGGACCTTGGGAGCTTTGGCTGTGCCTGATGTTGGATGGCAGCCAGGACACAGTTCTGAGCTCTCAGTAGTTTTGATTTCTTGAAGAATGTTAGTCTTGGCACCAACCTTGTTTTCCAGTTTTCATTTGCGTGATTGTTGGCATACAGCAACACATCACCACCTTCCAGAAGCTGGGAACAAGAATCCTGATGTGAAGCTAATGCTAGCATTGAACAGTTCAAATATGAGAAACCTGGGGTTTTAAGTCAAGTGGAGGCACATGCTATTGAATGTCTAGTAACCTTTGATCAGTACAAGACGTCATATATCAATTGTCTTATTTTAGTCTTACAAATGATCTGTGTGGGCATCCAGTGTAAATTTACTATGTCGTATTTTATAGATGGCAAAAGTGGAATTTTATTGAGAAAATAACCTGGCATGGTAGAGAGATAAGGAATTTCCTCACCTGGAATGCCTCATATCACAGAAATTATAGGCCTAGTCCAGATGAAAAAAAAATGGTATAGTGTGAAAAATGACTGGATTGGCAGTTATAGAATCTGGGTTGGAATCCTGTCTTTCATATTCAGTAACTGTGTGACCTTGGAGAAGGTGATTAATTTCTCTGTACTATTTACTCTCACTTTTAAAAAAATTTCTTCTTTCTCGCGGTTCCTCCCATCGATTCTAATTCTTCTTTACAACATGACTAATATGAAAATATATTTAATATGAATGTATATATAAAGCCTATATCAGATTGCATGCCATCTGGAGACAGGGAAGGAAAGGGAGGGGAGAAAATTTAGAGCTCAAAATCTTATGGAAATGAATGTTGAAAATGAAAAGCCAATTAATTAATTAAAGAAATTAATTTCTCTGCATCAGCAGAAGCCAATTAAACTCTTTGGGTCTCAGTTTCTTCATCATTAAAATGACGGAGTTGGAGCAAATGACCTTCCAGCTCTAATCTGTTGATCCTATGACCTGCTGAAGGTCACATATGTAGAACCTGAAGGAGCTAAGACACAAACTTAAATTTGTTAACTGTAAATCTATTTATTCATCTTTACCTTCACTGAACTACTGCTCAACCAGTTCAGTATGCTTTCTTCTCTTTAGCATTTCCCTCTCCAATATCAGTGCTATGCTAGTGTTTGGGGGACAGACAGAAATATAAAACGTGGTCCCAGCCCTCAAAGAGCTTCTAATTTAATTGGGGAAACAAGACTAAGATGCACCAGTCAGTCAACAGGTATTTATGTGCCAGGTATCATGCTAAGCTCTGGGGGCACAAATATAAGCAAAAAGGAAGATGGTGTCCATCCTTTAGGAGCTCATATTGTAATGGGGGTAGGAGACAGTACATAAAAGGGAGCTGAAAAGCTGAGGCGGGGGAGGGGGAGGTGCCTGCGTGGGTACATGATAATGAAGTCTAGGCAGTCAGAAGCAGAACTGAGAGAGGGATGAAGGTGGCCAGTCTCAGGAGGAACTCACTAAGGGAGTCATGCAAGTAACAGGAAATTCCAGGATGAAAATACACATGAAATAATCAGAAGCCTGAAGCTTATTGCAATAGGTCACTTGAGAAAGAGATCAGCCAGGGCTGGAGTTATCAGAGGAGGTTTCATGGAATCCTCAGGTCTACCACGGTGCCTTGCCAATAGTAGAGACTTAGTAAATATTTGTTGATTGGAGGGGATCGGATATAGGACAACAGATATAAAGCTGGGAAAGAATTAGAACATAAAATGCCAAAGCTAGAAGGATCCTTAAAGATGAACGAGTTTAACCCCTCATTCTATGTTTCTGGAAACTGATTTCTAGAGAGGGGAAGAGGCTTGCCCACATTTAGGCAGCTGGTAAGTGACTCAAACTCAAGTTTGCTGACTCCAGGTCTGGTGTCCTTCATACCACACAATAGTGTTATTTCTCCTGGTTCTTCCTTTCCACATGCTCAGCAAAGCTTGTGAAGGCTACAAAAGAAATGGCAGGAATAGTTCCTCTCCTCAAGAAATCTCTCATCTGCTTGGGGATTCAAAATTAGAAGTAAGTACAAAAAAATGCAAAAAGGTATATGATACAGTACTAGAATGTGTGATTCTATAAGAATTTAGTAAAGGGAGAGGGGTGTGTGTGTGTGTGTGTGTGTGTGTGTGTGTGTGTGTGTGTGTGAGAGTGATAGCTCAGGCTTCAAGGAGGAAGGAGGACCTCAACTGGGGTTTGAAGGATATATATATATAGAACTTGACTGAGAAGGAGAAGACGGATGGGAGAGGGCATAAAGGCTCTGCATGTTACTTTAAAGAATGTTGGACTTGAAACAAGAAGACTTGGGCCTAAATCTTAGCTCTGACATTGACTGCCTGGTATGAGGTGGGGCAAGCAGGTTCTTCTTTCTATGTCCCATTTTCTGTCTCTGTAAAGTAAATTGCTAGATTCCTAGCTCTTAATCCTCTGATTCATTACAAGGTGAGGAGCCGCATATGAAGGCATGGATGGGTGTGGTTTGGGCATGAGACAATAAGGGAAAAAATGTCAGAGCAATGAGCGTTGGATAGCAGTGGGTGACAAACGAGAAGAATCACAACTTCCATTTTTACGTCACTTTCAGGTTGGCAAAGTCCTTTCCTCTCAGTCCTACTGTGAGGTAGATGGTGCAAATATTGCTATTGCTACTTTATAGATGAGGAAAGCTATGCTCAAAGATTAAGCGACTCGTTGGCCAGCTGCCCGGTTAGTCTGAGGCGTGATTTGAACCCAGGTTTCCTACCTCCAATTTGAGCGCTCTTTCTTTTCTTCTTCTTCTTTTTTTTTGTGAAATATTTTTTTGTGGAAATCCTTTGGTTTTTTTTTTTATCTCCTAAGTTTCCTGTTGTGTTCTTCCCCTCTTTTCCCAGAAAGCCCCTTATAACAAAGAATAAAAAAAAGAGGGGAAAAAAGGCATCATCTCATCTCCTCTTTGGAGCCAAGCTCGATTGCCGTCATTTCATAACCTTTGTTCTTTCTATTTACATTACAGGCATTGTGCACATTATTTCCCTTGATCTGTTTACTTTATGTAACGTTAGTTCATATCACTCTTGCCATGCTTCTCTGCATTATCATATTTATTGTTCCTTATAGCACAGTAATATTCCATTATATTCATATACCACAATTTCTTTAGCCGTTCTCCAACCAACAAGCTACTACAAAATCACTGCTATAAATATTTTGATATTTAGGAAGCCTTTCTTTTTGTAATCCATTTTCTTGGGTTATACACATACATATACACGTATGTGTATATACACATACGTGTATATATACGTGTACAATACATGCACATACATATGAGTGTATGTGTATATATGTGTGTGTGTACACACACCCACATCCCCATATATAGGATCCCAGGGTCAAAAGATATAAACACTTTTGTTACTTTCTCCACATCATGTAAAATCACTTTCCAGAATGGCTGGACCAGTTCACAGCTTTAGTACCAGCTTCTTGGTGTATCCTTCCTTCCCAACAATGACTATTTCCATCTTTTGTAGTTATGCCAATTTACTTACTGTGTATGAAGTAAAACCTTGGATTCTCACCTCTCTTATCACTTAGTGATTTGGAACCTTCTTTCAAATGGTTGTGAATAATTTGTGGTTTTTCTTTTGAGAAGTGTTTGTTGGTATCCTTTGACTATTTATCTACTGGGGTTTTATCTCTTTCTCTTAGTTGTCTATACATCAGGCCCAAGATATTTAATTCAAAGATTTTTTTCTACCCGTGCTCTTTCTACTGTATCCTCTGCTTCTCATAGATTCTCCAAGTTGTCAGTGACCTCACAGATAATATACTCCAACTCCCTGCATGAATCACAAATCCCCCTCTATTGCATCTCAGAAGTGATCATTCTGTCTCTGATTGAACATCTGTGATTAATCGACAACTCAAAATTTTAAACCCTTACTATGTCCTGGGGATTTAGTAAGTCAGTAGTGAAACAGTCCTTACCTTCAAGGAGCTTACATTCTGTCAGGAGTAGCAGAGGGATCCTTTCCTCCTAATAAGTCAGTGTTGAATGGATAAAATGGGGCACAGATTATGATTAGGGCCTTGAATGTCAAGATGAGGAATTTGTGTCCAAGTTACAGTAGAACCAGATTCCAGGTTCTAGGTGTCATGATGTCTACTCTTGGGTTTCCATTGACATTAAAAGGAGAGACACAATAGGGAATGTAGGAAAAGTTGAATGCCCCTTTCCCTCTATTCCTGGAATTGATCAAGTGATTCAGTCACGTGGTTTGCAAGGCTGCTGAGTGAGGATTGCCTATATAAAAGCAAAGCAGGAAGCAGCAGCATCCCTTGGGCAGTTGGAACGGCGCTGGTCTTGGACCTAGACAATCTGGGTTCAGGTCCTTCCCCTTCCACTTGCCAGCTGTGTGGGCTTTGGGCAAGGCATTTAACATCTATGAGCCTCAGTTTCCTCAGCTGTAAAAAAGAATGATAATATTTGCCCCAGCTGCACACAGGGTCATTGGGAGTATCAGATGAGCATCCTCAAGATGCTGGGAGATACGTTGAAACTCTGGACACTGAATCTGTGATCTCAGCTCACTCTTATTCTGTAGATCCTGCCCTGGTTACTTGCCTGTAGTTTAACTTGTTTTCTTGGGTTAGAAAGATGACTCAGTCTAGTTTCTCCTTTGATTTCCTGTTCTCTATTTAGTCTAGTGTTCTTCTTAGAACATTGTTGGAGTGGGTATGCGGGGAAGTTGGACTCTACTGCTCTGTCCTTCTCCACTATCTTGGTCTCCATGTGAGGATCAAATGAGATCATTTAGAACAGTGGTTTTCATTCTGTGGGTCGCGACCCCTTTAGGAGTTGAATGACCCTTTCACAGGGGTCACAGGGGTCGCCTAAGACCATAGGAAAACACATATTTCTGATGGTCTTAGGAACCGAGACACTGCTCCTCTATCTCCAGGAGGGTCCGCCCACATGCAGATACGCCCACATACGAGTATTAAAGGGTTGCAGCATTAGGAAGGTTGAGAACCACTAATTTAGAAGGTACAAGGGACATTAGATATGGAAGGTTAGTGCAGTGGGGACATTAGGGATTTTATAGCCTGAGGAGACTAAGCATGAGAGAGTAATTTTTTCCCATGATCACACAGATAGTCGATAGTAGAGCCACGATTTAATCCAGTGGCTAGAGTATTTTGACTTGGAGTTGGGACTTCATGGGTTTGAGTTGTGCTACAGATGCTTCAGACACTTACTAGCTGTATGACAATCTAGGCAAATCACTTAACCGCTATGGGCCTTTAGCTTTCTCAAAAATCTCATCATCAAATCAGAAAGACTGGACTTTTACCATAAGGCCTCTTTCAGCTTGAAATCTTTGATCCTATTCTGACTCTAGAACCGTGTTTTTTCTGTGATTCCAAAATCTCTCTCTATTATATGAGGGGTGATTTCAAGCCCATTCCAAAATCTTTCCCAGTCGCAAAATGTCCCTTCCTCATTTACTCATGAATGCTTGAAATCCATTTGCAAGGAGATAATGTCTTTTAATTCTATAACAAGAAATTAGGCTTAAAAGGCACTGACCCCCCCAATTCTATCTGTGGCCTTTAGCCTCCGATGTAAATGACTGATGAAAGAATCATTCCTAGGGTTACGTTTCACAGGATGTTGGGCAGAGAAAAGACCAGGAGCCTGGGGATGGAGAGGGAGACATTGACATGGAGTATGGAGATAGGAAAGAAGCAAAAGGGCCTAGAAAGAGGAGAATCAAGCACAAACAAAAAGATATTACCCATATCAGGCCTCATTTTAAAAGATGTGGTCTTTTCTGCATCATTTTTTTTTTTTGTGAGGCAGTAGGGTTTAAGTGACTTGCCTGGGGTCACACAGCTAGTATCTGAGGTTGGATTTGAACTCAGGTACTCCTAACTCCAGAGCCAAGGCTCTATCCACTGTGCCACCTAGCTGACCCCGCCTTTTCTAATTATATGCTATTTTATTTATTCTTCACCATTCAGAAAAATCTCATGACAGCAGTCATCAGCAAATGATTATGACACGTGGAAATTCACTGAACAACAGTATTTGCAAATATTCCATTGTTCTCTTACTTAATTCCAGACATTTTCACTATCCTAAGACTAGCTGGGAGATCACTTAGATTGCCTCTCTTAAAATTTTTGCTTATTGGTGAAGGCAATTTCACACCTTCTGAACCTTTTGCAAGAAATTAAATGACAAATGAACCTGGATCAAGTTGAGTAAAATCCAAACCTCATTTGGGAAATCAATTCCACAAGATTCTACTGGCAATAACTGGTCCTTAAAGGTGTTTCAGGAGCAGGTAGGTCACTCTCCTAGCTAAATAGATTGGACATAACCAAACCATGCAGGATGCATGCCATTGAAAGGCTTACAGTTTCAGGCTCACTGAGCTGTTTATTATACGCATCTATACATAATAGAGTACAAAATGCATTTAAATTGCATTAAGATTTTCAGGTGTCTTGTAGGGGAGTCCTTAACTGAATTCCAATTCCCCAGAGACTAATAACTTGAAGAAAGCCAGAACAATGAGACTCTATAATAGGGGGAGTTCCCAGAACTGTGAAGTTGTAATTTTTTGTTGTTGTTGTTTTAAAGTGCTTGTTTTTCTTAACATCCCTATAAAGCAGGGATGATTATCCCTGTTTTACACATGACAAATCTTGAGAGAAAGGGAGAAGATGACAAGGTCATATGTCTGAAAAGAGAAGAATGGGGATTTGAACCCAAGCCTTCTAGCTCCAAGACAGATGTTTTTTGTCAAGTAGCCAAGCTAGAATTTGAAGCCTTTGGGTCTTTTGACCTCCTTTCCTCTCTAGAAACTTCTTCCAAGAAAGTATTCAAAGGTCAGATTAGATGGTTAGATGCACGGCTAGGGCTAGGGCTAGAATCCAGTTCTCCTGGTTCCCAGTTTAGGATTTTTTTGAGTATACCACATTGACACTTTTTGTTTATCCACAGTCTTTACATCTCCTCGCCACTCGTTGGCATATAGCATTAGCTTAATGAAGAGCCAAGAGGGCAGCTAGTTGGTGTAGTGGACAGAGAGTCTGCGCTGGAGTAAGGAAAACCTAAGTTCAAATGTGGCCTCAGACATTCACTAGCTGTGTGACTCTGGGCAAGTCAATTCACCCTATTTGCCTCAGTTTCCTCATCTGTAAAATGACCTGGAGAAGGAAATGGCAAACCACTCCAGTATCTTGGCCTCAAATGGGGTCATGAAGAGTCACATACAAATGAAAAACAAAACAACAACCACAACAACAGAACTAGGGCTTGAGTCCAGGGTCCTGACTCCCAGGTTAGTGCTCTCTCCACAAAGTAGCAAGTCAATCCCACAAACTTTATGTGGTACCTACAGGTTGTCAGGGGCACTGGAGAATATAGAAATGAATAAGAAACAGTGTTGACCTCCAAGGTATTTCTAGCAACTCCTAATACAGGCCATAGGCTTAAAATAATATCTGTTTAGAACAAAATATATATTTATACACAGGTATAGACACATATACACAAAAAGAAAAAACAGCACTGATTATTGCCTTCTCATGTTTTATACAGTGAGCATTGATTAATTGATTGGTACAGAATCTGCTAGGAATTTGTCTTTGGCTGACATTTCTGTCTGGGCTAACATAATTTGTCCTCTGGTTAACATTTTTATCAGTAACTTGGAAGAAAGCATAGATGGCATTCTTCTCAAATTTGAGGATAGCACAAAGCTGGGAGAGATCAATAATGTGTTGTATGAGAAGGGGGGAGGAATCCCAAAAGATTTTGATAGGTTAAAACTGTGAGTTCAGTAATTTTTCAGTCTTGTCCAATTCTTTGTGACCTCATTTGGGCTTTTCTTGGCAAAGATACTGGAGTGGTTTTGCTATTTCCTTCTTCAGCTCATTCTACAGATTAGGAAATTGAGGCAAACAGGGTTAAGTGACTTGGCCAGGGTCACACAGCTAGTAAGTGTCTGAGGCCATATTTGAACCCAGGAAGATGAGTCTTCTTGACTCCAGACCCAGAACCTTATCCACTGCACTACCTAGAACTATGAACTTATGAACGGAATCTAATATAACGAACTTCAATAGAGATAAGTGTAAAGGTCTCTAATTATGTTTATTTTTAAATCCAGCTTTTAAAGAGCAAAACAGGAAAAGTATGGTTAGATAGTGGTCAGAAAAGATTTGGAGGTTCTAGTAGACCAAAGGCTGAATAGGAATTAACAGCACGATCTTCTAATAAAAAAAATCAAATATAATCTTAAGCTGTATTGAGAGGCATGGTGCCCAGAATGAGGGAGAGACAATAGTTTTATTACATAGATTTTATTTCTTTTAACCTTAGTCAGATCCCCTCCCTGGCTTCAGGTTCTCCATGCCATGGCATCCTGAAGGTCATGCAGAACTCCAATTGGGACCAATGCTCTGAGAAAGAGAACTTCTATCCTGTCATTCCTGTGAAGCAGAGGCGTACAGTAGCACCTCTAACTGGCCTGAGATTCTAATTTAGGAGAGATGAAAGGGGCATTTTCCATACCCAAGAGAGATAAATGGTGTCTTTTTTAGCATTATGTAAGTTATTAGACATCTCCTTTAATATAAGGGATTCTGTATAACAGCAGGATTAACAACTACACTTTATGAAAAGAAATAGGTCAGGTTGTTAACATTATTGTCTGGTGGTGGAAATACTTCAAAGCATTATTTTCTCTCTCCATCATTGCTGTGTGGTGGACTCCGGCTTAGCCTTGAACTCTTTGTTGCTCAGTTTCTTTATATAGTGAATGCAGATGCTTTTTGCTCTATTCGTAATACAGAGATGACTAAGATTTAGCAAACACGTGTGCGTGAGCGCGCGTACACACACACACACACACACACACACACACGCCCCAAATCCAATCAAACCTTTAGAATTTATTATGCCTTTCTGGCACTTGGCGACCTGTGCTCTGGCTTTGCTGCTCAGACTGGGCTTTTATTCAGTACTGTCCTCTGCCAAGCACTCAGTGTCCTCTTCTGTAAAATGAAAGGGTTGGAGTTGATCAGCTCTAAGACCCTTTACAACTCTGACATTTTATGGTCTCCTCAGGTTGCCAGCATTCTTAGCTGAAGGTAAAATTGGGAATGGAGCTGTAACAAAGGTTCATTCTGAGCAATACAGCGTTTCACCTATGGAAGACTGTTTTTAATAAGCACATGTATTTTTGTAATGACAGACTGGCCAACAAAAGCCCAGCCCTCATGAGTATGCATAGCAGTGGCTTCCTGCCCACTCACTGTGGCATTGGAAGAAAAGATCTCTCTTCATGACTGCTGAGCTTGACTTAAGTGGGCATACAAAAGCCTCCCAAGGTATAACTTTGCCCCTTTTCCTTTTCTGGTGGTGAGCTGCTGTGGGCTTCAAGGTCAAAGAGAGGCCTTTGGTCTCTCCTCTCTAGAGATGGTGTTAAGTCTCAGGCATATGTCCCTACTGCTGCTGAGAGCAGTAGCATCTTCCACCTAGTCTCCCCACCAAGGTAGACATGAAGTCATGACCTCACAGCCCTGCTGCTGCTTCTGTCCTTGCTGTGTTGATTTTTTCCTGGCCTAAGCGAAGGGGTATAGGAGATGGAACAGAATGGGCAGAGACTTTATGAGCTTGGAAAGATCAGAGAGCTGCAGGAGGTCTGAGAGTTGGAGTCTGTGCCAGAGTTTGCAGTCAGCTGGGCCTGGTCCATGAGCATAGCTCAGAACAAAATCAGTACCCAGACTAAGGGTGGGTTGACCCTAAAGCCAATAGACTGGGTCCTACAGGCAAAGCAGCAACTCTTTGCCACATTTGGAAAGGAAATTGGTGGGACAGATGTTTGTAGCAGCCACATTAAGTGTGAGCCCCCTCTCTACAGGGATTCTAATGTGGCATAGAGGAGACTGTGCCCCCAGATCTGGGGCGAAGTTCTTTGTAATTTGGGTTCCTACTCGGTAAATATCCCATTTACGAGTATATTGATGATAACTGGCTAAATGACACTGAGATGCTAAGCAATGCTGTTGATATTGAGGACCTATTAACTGGTGCTGGCAATTAACTTGGGAGGGTAGAACACCTCAGAATGGGGGCTCAAGCTGATCACAGTAGAAAGAATAACTCCAGTCCCTCAAGGATACCGTTAGAACTCTGACGAGGAAGATGTAGTGGCCCAGGAGATCTCTGATATTGTGGATCATCGTTATGAGGGGGAGTTGGGATAAGGACCCACAGAACTTATAAGGGCTACATTTTTATTGCCAGAAAGAAAAAAATAAATAATCCTACTTTCCATGGAATGTAGGATTTAAAAAATTTTTTGGCATGAGTGTTCTAAGTTTTGTCTAATGTGAGGCAGTGTAGCATGGTGGAAAGATACTGGATTTGGAGACGGAAAACTTGGATCAAAATCATAGTACTGCTGCTCACTACTACCAATGTAAGCTTGAGTAAATCACTCCTCTGCTCTGGGACCCAGTTTTCTTATGTGTGATATGAGGAATGTGGACTCAATCGTCTTTAAGACTGCTCCTAGCATTGTCGATCTATGATACTAGATGCATGTACTAGAGAGAAATCTCAAAACTCTTGGGAGGGAGGGAGTTTAATTTTCAAACTGTGTGCATATAGTGGGACTGGGGGCAAAAATTATGATTTTTTTTTAAAACATCTTTCACAAATGCCTTGTCCCATGTCTGGTTACTTTTGTTACTGTTCCTATTGCTGCTGATTGTGATGGAGAGAAAAACGAGGAGGCCTTCAAGAGTTGCAAGTGAAAGAATCCTTGAACTGGGTGTCTGCTCTTTTCAATGTTTTGATAACTGTATTTAACTATAATTGGCTTCCTTTGTGATCCTCTGTATTTTATTTCTTTTGCTGAGAAGGGAGCTGTAGACTTCACCACACTTCCAAAAACGGTTAAGGATGCCTCAACTGGGAGCCACTATTTATCATCTCTGGCTTCATGCCACTGAGAGAAGCTTGTATGGGAAAAGGGCTGGATGTTGCCAATGTAGTGAAGTTAGAACTTCTAGGATATTAGAAGAAATATATCACTCATTTAGTCCAATCTTCTCATTTCATTTAGAAAAACCTTTTTATCGATGGCTTGGTTTTTTATATTGATCATTTCCAGACATAGCTCACCTCGATGCCAATGGAACCCATCCTATCTTGTTACTAAGAAAACAGGAAAATCAAACTCAGTTTCAACAATGTCTTAGAGTGTATTCAACATCCACTAGCTGTGTTCCTCTATCTCCCTTACTAAGGGGAGAGACTTGTTCATTTCATCAGTTTTTTTTCCCCCAGGACTGAGGTTGGTCATTGTATTCAATCTGAGTTCAGTTGTAATGTTTCTGCTTTTCATTTTTGTAGTCATTGTGGATCTCGGTCTCCTAGTTCTGTTTACTTTGTTCTGGTTTCACTTCTTGCCAGTCTTCACAGGCTTCACCAAATCCTTTATATTTGTTGTTTCTTATGATATCTCAACATTGACTTAGCACTGTTCAAACATTATCTCTGTTGATCTTCACATCAACGCTGGAAGGTAGGTGCTATTATGTTCCCATTTTATGTATGAGAAAACTGAGGCAGACAGAGGTTAAATGACTTCCCCAGGATCACCTAACTAGTAAGTGTCTGAGGTTGGATTTGAACTTGAGTCTTCCTGATTCCAGGTCCAGTGGCTTTATCCACTAAGCTACCTACTTGATAATACGATATGATACGATACGATACGATACAACACGGCATGGCATGGCACGGCATGGCATGGCATGACACGATACGACACGACAACATACGACAACACAACATAACATAAGGTAACGTAATATAATGTAATACAATATAATATAATAAATATGATATAATGTAATGTAATGTAATGTAACGTAATGTCATGTAATGTAATGTAATGCAATGTAATATAACATAACATAATATAATAAATATGATATAATGTAATGTAATATAATATAATGTAATATAATATAATATAAAATATCCCATAATTGATTTCTAGGTTCTTGCTATTGCAAAAAAGTATTACTATGAATATTTTAATGTATATGAGACCTTTCTTTCTGTCTTTGGGTATATACCCAGTAATAAGATCACTTGGTTGAAAGGTATGAACAGTTTAGTTAATTTTCTCACAAAGTTCCAAATTCTTTTCCAGCATGGTTAGACTAATAATAATTAGCAGCTCTGTAATGCTTTAAGGTTTGAAAAACACTTTACAAACATGATTATCTCATGGTGCTGCTCAGGAAAACTGCCTGATGGACATGAGGTTTTGAGTTCTAGCTGGGATTGGAAAAGGCAGAAAGGCAATTTCCTCCTTTCTTCAAACAAGATAATGTGGACCAAGTGCTCTATAAATCATAACATATCACATAAATGTCAACTATAATAATACTTATTATAGTTGTGGAGAAAGCCCTGCTGTCTCTGCCCCCAATCCTCTGCACCAGCTCAAGTGTTTTTGCCCTACAATGTGTCACAGCACTTTGTGTGGACCTCCTCTTTTCACAAAAATTTAAAAGGAAACCTTTACATCAGAGTTATTTGTGTGCCTGAGCTTGCTAAGTGGGTCGCAAAGGCCCTGAGATCAGGGCATCACATTTCTCTGGTCCTGTTTCCTCTTCTATGAAATGAGGGGTCTAGCTAGCACAGGGCTTGCTGCTAGGAACCCTTGAATAAATGTTTGTTGACTTGAATCCAGAAGCATAACAAAGTCAACATTCTCAGAGAAAATCCACGTTGACACTTAGTGGCTTTTTTTTTTTAACTTGGAGCTGGCACATACTAGCCATACTTTCTTCTGCCTCTTTAAAGGCCAGACCTGGGAGAAGCCAGGAATTTGATAAAAGAAGTTATTTATTTCTCCTCCTTCTCTTGCGTGTTTCTTCCCCAAAATGCCCAGTACCCTCATCGTTCCCTCTGACACCATCCTCCCCCCAGGGCTCTCCTTATTCCTCCCATGGGAATACTCTATACTCTCAGCCACTTCTTCTATTCTGTGTCTATAGATTTAGAGCTAGAAGGAAATATTGAAATTATATTTTGTTGTTGTTCAGTCATTTCAGTCCTGTCTGACTCTTTGTGACCCCATTTGAGGTTTTCTTGGCAAAGATACTAGATAGGTTCACCATTTCTTTCTCTAGATCATTTTACAGATGAGGAAACTGAGGCAGACAGGGTCAAGTGACTTGCCCAAGGTCACAGAGCTAATAAGTGTCTGAGGCCAGATTTGAACTCAGGAAAGCGACTCTTCCTGATTCTAGGCCGTGCACTCTATCCACTGCACCACCTAGCTGCCCACCATCTAGACTAGCTAATTCAATTTGCAAATGAGGAAACTAAGGAATGTCAAGTGACTTGCTGAGATCATATACATACATACATACATATATATATATACATATATATATATGTATATATATATATATATATATATATGTACACACACACAACAAACATCAGAGATGGGATTTTAACTCAGAGTTTTTAACTCTGCAGGCATTTCCCTGCTCTGCTCTGAGCTGCCTTCTTTTCTGTCAGCAAACTATAAGGTTGTAAAGAAACTGAAAAGAAGCTAATTCATTCTCTGTTATCCATGATGGAAGACTGGCAAATGCTTAAATGCCCAGGGTTATTTTCACTTAAATTGGGATGCCACCTTAACTCAAAGGAGACAAAAATTGTTAGTAAATGTCAGGTAATTCTGGCAACCTGAGGCTTTGGGAGAAGAGAGAACTTTCTCAGAGTCCCTAGCTTCTAGGGAAGCTTCCTGATTTTAATGTGATCATTTTGTTTCCCCTTCTACTTTTTTATGTCATTCAAGTCAATAAACATTTATTAAATACTGACCGTTTGCCAGGCTACTTGGTTACCTCCTTCAGGTTGGAAAAGGAAAGGGCAATCCTCTTTAGTATCTTTAACAAGAAAATCCCATGGACAGTAGGCTTCATGTGGTCATGAAGAGTCAGATACAACTGCACAATAACTTACCTGGCACTGTGCTAAGTATTGGGCATGCAAAGAAAGGCAGAAGACAGTCCCTGCCCTCAAGGAACTCATAATCTAACTTAAAAGCATATATGTGTGTGTGTGTGTGTGTGTATGTGTGTGTGTGTGTGTGTGTGTGTGTGTACACACATATCTATATACACACATACAAAAGCTTACATTGACATAATATTTTAGAGCTTATGAAGTACTTTCAGACATATAGTCTCATTTGATACTCACAAATACCCTTTGAGGCAGATGTAATTATTCCCATTTTCTAGATGAGGATACTGAGTCTGACAGAGTTTAAGCTACTTGTCTACAGTCACAGTCACAGCTGGGACATGGTGGAACCAGGATTAGAACCCAAGTCTCTGGACTTAGATCCAGGTTACTTTCTACCACACCTGGGTGCCTTTTTAATTGAGGGATTTTTTTCCCCATGTAGACACTCCCCTCAGTTAAGCAGATCATGTTTAAGATCCTTGGATTAAGGCAGTGAAAAGAAATGCAAAGTAATACATTTATTCAGACATTATTCACTCAAAGAGCTTTGGAGTTGGTGCCAGGATAAACTTCATAGCAGGTAAGGGGATTGGTTTATTTTTTCTAACTTAATGAAACCCTCTTTCATGTCCTTTACCATGTTTTCTTTCCTGTGTTTTTCTATATTGTCAAAATTGAATTAATACAGTAAGTTCAAAGCCCTTCTAAGAAAACTTGAGCCCAGTCTATTAAGCCAAATACAAGGAAACAATGCTTACATGCTTTCTGTTGCAGGATATTAACTTAGAGACAGCTAATCTCAGCATTAGCAGATTTTGGGAACCCTCTTTGTCAAGACAAATGAGCCTGAGAATGATTGAGGTTAGAATGGCAGTTGGGGCAGCTAGGTGGTGCAGTGGATAGAGCACTGGGCCTGGAGTCAGGAAGATGAGTCTTCCTGAGTTCAAATCTGGTCTCAGACACTTATTGTGTGACCCAGGATGAGTCACTTAACCTCTTTGGGGCTGCCTCAGTTTCCTCATCCATAAAGTGAGTTGGAGAAGGAAATGGCAAACCATCTCAGTATCTTTGCCAAGAAAACCCCAAATGGGGTCATGAAGAGCTGGACATGACTGAACAACAATAATGAACTTGCCATGAAATACTACGTATTACAGCTTTCAGTGTTTTGCTTTACTGCCCTTCTAGACTGAGTTCTGGAGAGCAGAGGTGGTATTTTATCTCAAATCAGATTCTCTCCTAGGGCAAATCACACTGCTCCATACACAGGACACATTTAATAAATATTTGTCAATTTGGTTTGGCTTCTTGTGCTCTCCCAGTGTTTCATGGAGAAAGTCAGTGCTTGAACTCTGTGCTACAGACCCAGCCTTAAGCAAAGTTATGAATGTGCTGAAGTTTGCCCTCAGTCTCTTCTTTCTGCCTCATCCAATGACAGGATGACTTTTTAATTCCATAAAGCTCGATTGCAGGCATCTTCAGGACTCCATAAAAAAGTAACAGAATACACTTCAGCTTAAAAACTCCTTTTTTGATTATTTGACTCTTTCTGTGTTGACATCAAATGGACTGAGGTGGGGGGGAGGGAAAAAATTGGTCAGTAACTTCCTGACCAGACTCTCCATCCTCCTTCCCCTGCCTCTCTACTATATATAAAAGAGGGACCTAGGGAGGAGAGATGTGTAGATATTATGTAGCTCCCCAATTATTCCTGATTCTTCATGGGTCATCCCCTAAACTGCATTCTTGCAGTCTCTAGTTTTAGTCTCTGAACCTAGCCCATACCTCACAATGCATAGTTTTGCCATTTTTCTTGGCATGGTGACTCCATTCTCTCTGAGTCCCTGGTTTGATCCTCAGCCAGACCCTGACCACTGCTGTATTTCTTACTGTCTCTGGTTCTGATGCTTGGCATACCTCCCTCCCCCTTCCCTCTTGCACAAATTTCTACCTTAGCTGAATAATTTTAAGCTTGTAAACAACCATTGACTAGACATGAGACTTCAGGTGCCAAGGGCTTCCATGCTGTCTCCTTTTTTCTGTTATAGAGAAAAATAGCCCAATAAGCAAATTCCCATCAAGGTTTTATGGGCCTCTTTCAGTAATCCTGGAGAGAAGTCTTGGTGCAGTGAAAGGAACATTAGAAGAGAGGAAAACTAGATTCTAATTATTAGATAGAACTGGGTTTTGCCACCAACTAGCTGTGTGATTTGGCAAAGCCACTCCATGTCTCATCTGTGAAATGGGGATGATAATATTTACATTATCTTTCTCAAAATCTTGTTGGGAGGAAAGTTCTTGGTAAATTGTAAAGAATGATAAAGTCCCAATGAAAATAAGTGTATTGGGCTGGATAATCTTTAAGGTCCCTTTCAGCTCCAATATTGCATGTTCTATGCACTAAATTTCCTTCTGAGTCTGTGGTTTTATTAACATTTTTACTTGGGACCAAAGAAATAGTCAGTGCTTAACCCAAAGTGATGAATCACTAATGGTGGAATTTCAGGCCTCCTTGGGAAAGACATGTTGAGGTGAAGTCCATTCCTCACTGCTCAAATCACAGCATTAGACAACTGGTTTCTCTGGTGACGATAGGGGCTCAGTTCTGCTCTGCCCAATAGGCTTTCATAAGATTCCAGAGCAGGACTGAGCTGGAGCCAGCTCGAACCGGCTTGCAAGAGCAGATTTTAAAATTTTCAGTCTGAGCTTTTACACCTTGGAAATCGACAAATTTTTTTACATCTGGGCTTGATTTATTGTTTTGTTGATTGTCTAGACTTATTAAAGTGATGGATAAAATGTTAATAATGCAGATTAAATTTTAAAGTGTGTCATGATTACATTTAAGGGGGGAGAGAGAGAGTGCCAGTTGGCTGTTCAATATTTACCAGCATACCACTGTTCTTGAATGTCATTAACTAAGGAGAAGTGGCAAAATTTAGACATCTGTGGGTCTTGCATCTAACAAAGAAACATGGGAGAAAGCTTACTAAGATAGGAAAGGAGGTATGGTAGGTGTCACAAAGTTGCAAAGCATCAGAAGAAGTAGGAGTTGTGACCTCAACAGCAGCCCAAAAGAAAGATGGTGGCAGAAAATCTAAACCCAGGAGACAGCCTTTTTCCCTTCAGAGTGAATCAGGAAAAAGAACCCTTCACACAGGGCTGCATAAGAGGCAGGGTTGACATCTTTCCTTTGCATGGAGATGCAGTTGGAGGCAGAAGCCAGAACACAAGTAAAGCAGAGGTCAGCCAGGCATCAGGAGCATCTGTCCCTGATTGTTTCCCAGCATTAGTTAGTAAGAGCCAGACTGTTTAAGGTCTGGGGATTATGAATGAGACTGACTTTTTTAGTTTGGGGAAGTCAGGCTGATTGGACTGTGCCACAGTAGTGGCTGGGGTTGTGGATCTGGGGATCTCCTGAAATGGTGGTGACCTTTGTCTTCCCTCTTTCTCTGTTCCTGGGTGCGAGTGGTTTTAATTTCCTGGGAGTCTCTTCTGTAGGGTTCAGAACCCATAGGCTTGCCCTTCCTTGTATGTTTGTGCTAAGTGCAGTGAGAATCCTTTGTCCATATGTGAGAGCAGACTGGGGTGTGAGTTCTTCTCCAGTGATGGATCAATGGGATATAAAATTACTACAGGTTGGGCTAGCATGTCCTCATTTGAAACTCTCTGCATGGAGATATCCCTGTCATCGTTAGAAAAGGCAATGTTGATCTTCGAAAGCCGGGTGTGACATATAGCTGTGCTTTGCCACCCTTCTCTCCCTTGCCTCTTCAAGAGGGATCAAAGTGACTAGGGAGAGCTTTCAAGCTCTTTTTTTTTCCTTTTGAATAATGTTAAGAAATAATGTCTTTCAGCTGCTTTACCTTACATTGGAATAGAAGGAATGTGGACTGATTTTCAACAGCACCTAACCCATCCTCCCTTCATACCATGAGAAAAAAAATACTAGGACAGAAAGAAATCCGATAGGCACAGGGTGGAGGAGAAGAAAGGACTGTATGTCCACAGCTTGGATGGCATATCATCAGCCATGCCATCCTATTTAAAGCCAAGAAGAACCAGGTACAAACAAACCCTGGAACGGAAGAATTCTTCTGGCCATTTGTCCCTGCTGTGGCAAAGTAGGTTGATTCAAATATTGCTCTATGATCCTAGAAGGGCTATAAGTTGGAGATCTCCTTGCCCACAATGTCATCATACTGATGCCTGGTGGTTAGTTGTGTGAGTTGGAGTGCTTCCTTCAGTTCCTGCTCCTTTGGGTCTGGGAGCAGGAAATTGGGTCTTGCCTGTGTTCCTAGGAAAAGAAGGACCCTTTTAGATGTTCTTGTGTGAGTGGGAGTCAGAATCATGGGGTAAATAAGTCAAAGTAAAAAATGTGAAAGATGGAGTGTGGCAGAGCTAAAAGGGCTGGATATGGAAGGTGAGGTATACATCAGAAACAGGGGCAAAACCAAGAATTGCACCATTAGAGAAAGGATTAGTAAGAGTTGAGCTCAGGACTCCAAACTGCAATAGTTTGGTGCCCAGAAAATAATAGGGCATTGAACTAGACAAAGCTCTCCCAACTTGCCAAACCCAACTGATCCTTGGGTATGTGCGTGTTTCAACCTCTGTCCATAGGCAGCTTTTCCTTTCAGTTTGTTATGAAATCCCTTCACCTGGAGAGCTACTGTTGCTGGCAGCCCTCTTGTTCTTCATGGTAGTGAGTTTACGTGACATTAGGAATCTAGAAAATCATGGAGGAGAGGTATGAATTGGCATAGGGGGAACACCCTGGCTAACTGGACTGATGCTCTGCCATGTAAGGCTTTAGATCTACTGGGAGATACTGCTTGGGGATCCTGATTCTAGGACCCCCTCACCTCATAGGGAATGATTTCATTGTTGACAGTCAATCTCTTCCCTAGCCACCCAATTTATGGCATTTTTTTTACAATGTGGAGGCAGCTAGGTGGTGCAGTGAATAGAAGGCTTGAGCTGGAGTTAATCATATGAGTTCCAATTTGACCTCATACACTTAATAGTTGTATGATTCTGGGCAAGTCACTTAACCTCTCTTTGCCTCAGTTTCCTTGCTTGTAAAATGAAGAGAATAGTGGTCACCCATCTGGCAGGGTGATTGTGAGGATCAAACGCAATATTGTTTGTAAAGCGTTTTGGAAACTTTAAACCATCTATAAGTGGTATTACTATGATTATTGCTAATGTTAGTATTATTGACCGTACAAGAAAATTATTTCAAGCAACTCAAGAAGTTCATAAATATTTTGGCCATTTTCAGGAACATGAAGATATTTCAGTCAACTTTTTTGCATATTTTGCTTTTGCATACATTTGCATACTTTCTTACTCAGCTCTCCAAGGTGAATTTTTAGGGATAGGGATTTTGTTTCTTTAATGGTATGAATATGGCCTCGATCCAACCTTTCTTGGGTCAGACTTCTCTGCCTACACCACCTCGACTGGGTACAGCATGGTACAATGGCAATAGTATTGGGACAGAATGAGCTCAAACCAGCTCGTGATAGCTGATTGTTAAATGTTCACAGTGAGCATTTTACACCCAGAATGGGCAAACATCAGCTTGATTTATTGTTTTGTTGGTTTTCTAGACCTAAATTAATGGAGAAAGTTTCAGTAATGCAAATTGAACTTAAAAGTGTGTCTTGCATATTTTTTCCCCACTGGTGTTAAATATTTTCCAGCACAACAATGGCTGAGTCAGAAGACCTTCATGTTCCATCTCTGCTGTTTACGTAAGCTGAGTGACTACAGTAAAATAAATTTACTTCCCATTGCTGCAGTTTTCTCATCCACAAAATGGGAACAATAATACTTATATTACCTTATTATTACTGAGTAGTTTCAGTTGTGTCTTGAGTCCCCATGACCCTATTTAGGGTTTTCTTGGCAAAGTTACCAGGGTGGTTTGCCATTTCCTTCTCCGGCTTACTTTACAGATGAGGAAACTGAGGCAAACAGGGTTAAGTGACTTGCCCAGGGTCACACAGGTAATAAATATCTGAGGTTGGCTTTGAACTCATGAAGGTGAGTCTTCCTGACTCCAAGTCCAGGCCTCTCTCCAATGTGCCACCTAATTGCCCTTGTATTACCTACAGCCCTCAATAGTGGTTGTGCAGAAAGCAGTTTATGAATGTGGACTTTTCAGCTTCTTTTTATATGTTGTCTTCCCCATTAGATTGTAAGCTCAATGAGAGCGCAGGTTGGCTTTTGCCTTTCTTGGTATCACAAGTGCTTGGCACGGTGCCAGACACGTGGTGAATACTTCGAAGATAAATGCTAGTTGTTGATTGTTGTAGGCAGAATGGTCTGTTATTCTCAACTAGACTATAGGCTCCCTGAAGGGAAGCACTATCTTTCTTATATCTTATATCTCTCCTAACATAAACACAGTACTTTGTGCACTGCAGACACTTACTAAGGGTTTGTTGAATTAAATGTTGAAAATTGGGGACAGAAGAGAGTGGAGATAGGGGAGGGGAGATCCAGGCTAAAAACTTCAGGGAAAGAAGTGGAGGCATCATTTATTATTATTACCATTATTCCTGTTCTCATCCTGTATTCTATTGTCTTCATCACTGATGAGGAAAAACTCTTTTTTAAAATATTAACTTTTCTCCAGGTTTGGCACAATTTCAATTTGACATCTTTCTGGTACAGAATGAAATCATAGAGGTAGACAGAGCTTCAGAAGTAGAAGGAAATTTCAAGAAGATCTAATGCAACCTCTTCATTTTTACAGATTAGGAATCTGAGCCAATACATCACTATCATTTATCTAGACAGGTAGAAATTTATTTGGTTTAAGCATCTAAGTGGCAAAGTACACTGAGTGCATTGAGACTGGAGTCAGGAAGACATGAATCCAAATCCAGTCTCATACCACTAGCTGTGTGACCCTAAACAAGTCACTTAACCTCTCTGGGCCTCAGTTTCCTTATTTGTAAAACAGGAATAATCATAGCACTGGCTTCCTAGGGTTGTTGTGAGGATCAAATAAAATGACATTTGTAGCGTGCTTAGCCCAGCTCCGGGCACATGGTGGATGCTAGATAAATGCTAATTATTATTAATGTTATTATTATTATTACAGTGGGAGTTATTATTGATTTCCCAGTAATAGCAGTAAAGCGCTTTGCAAACCTTTAAAGCTTCCTGTAATTGCTAGCTATCATTAAAACGATCTAGTTCCTTTTCCCCTTACCTGCCTCATGCATCTCTGGTCCTGGTGAGTTAAATCCTACCCTGTAAATATGCTAAGCTCTGGAGAGGGGAAACATGTTCTAAATGCACGTTATTATTATTTTTATTATGGGCATCAGAGCAAAACCCGTGGTTCAAAGAGCTAATTTAGCAAAGTCAGTACTGAGTGCCACTTGAGTTGAATAAGCTTCCGACTTTGTGATAGACTCTTTGTAGCATAAATCAAGATGAGAGCTTTTCTTTTTAATCATTTTAGTACCAGTATATTTCAATCAAATGGTCAGCAGTCTCATGCTGCAGTTACATAACACGATGTTGATGTGATTACTACAATTTACTTTGTAGAACCTTGGCACTGGCCTTTTCTTCATGCAAAGCAGTTTTCGGTCCCTTTTATTTGATAAATGTGAAAATACTTGAGTTTCTTTCAGCTGGTGAGACGTCCCAAGACCATGGAAGTGTTTCTTGCTTGGCCATATATATAAATGGAGTACATTCACTTTTGTAAGCCTACTTCAGACAGCCCCCAACACAAAACATTTCCATTTCTCCTGGCCTGCTACAATCCCTGCATTACATTACTAAGCCTTGAAGACCTGAGCATGAATCCTGGCTCTACGACTTGGTAACTCTGTGGTCTTGAGAAGGGCATCTAACCACTGGGCTTATTTCATTGCAGTGGGCACTTCCTATATTGAAGTAGATTTTAGTCACTCCACTCTTTAACGGATCATCTTCATGGCTGACCATGATCAACAAAATTCAGTACCTGGTGACCAATTCTCTGGTGGTGAGGGTCTCCAAACTTAGCTAGGCTGGCTCTCAAAAGATAGAAACAGTTCATCACTGTGTCCATTTTTTGAGTCTTTCTAGGTTGGTAAGACCTGCCAGTCTTGGGCTGTGTTGGCACAGTCTCCGAGAACCTCAGGCTATCTCCACACTGTGGTGAGGCAACTGTAGAGGAATTCAGTGGAAAGATAATAACTGTGATGATGGTAATGAATAGTTAACATGAGTTCTGAGTTCTATAACTTTGGTTCAATAAAGGCTCATGCAAAACTTATACAGCTATTAATTGTTTATGAGTACTTATCTAATGTTGGTAGAAATTCCAAAATCTTGGATTCAGTAATCTTTGGGCAAAATAGTTCAGGAACTCTAAGGCTCCCATATTTCCAGGGAGGGCCAGGTGAATTACAAAGGGCCTGGGCAACTCCATTTGAGAGCACCCTGTTGGTCCTTGCACATACCCATACAGAGGAGAATCATTAGGCAGCTTCTTATGTTGCTTCTGCTTTCTGATTAATGTACAAGTTTTAATTCAAGACAAAATTGCCATTTTAATTATACCTGTATCTGAAATCTTTTGAAAGGAGACTGCTCTATCAAAATCTTATTTATGCAAAGTTTCATTTAAATGGGAAATCAACTTCGTATTAGATTGGTTGGGAACAAGTACTTTGATTTATGATTTAGGGTATATGCTGGGGGAAAAAAAAAA
Source organism: Pseudochirops cupreus (assembly GCA_028627135.1). Lineage (NCBI taxonomy): Eukaryota > Metazoa > Chordata > Mammalia > Diprotodontia > Pseudocheiridae > Pseudochirops > Pseudochirops cupreus. The sequence goes on along the minus strand of CM053583.1, from coordinate 63,748,825 downwards.
GCAAAAATATTGTGCTGCTTAATTCCAAACTTGTTTACTGACAACGAATGCTCAGGACCCCCTTCCCATAGCAGAATCTATAATCACCAGGCCTTCCTAATCCAGTAGTAATGAGATTACAGAGCAGTGTAGCACTTAGCATCTGCTAAATGCTTTTAGCTGTCTATACAGGGCTAAGCATGCCAGCGTAAGTGGAAAAATTCAAGGGGAAAAAATGTGGACATCTTATTTATGTAACTATTAGAATCTGGGTATTTGGGAATGTCTAGTTTTTGGACTGGTTTCTGTTCAGTTATAGCTTGTGTATTTGGCATCAAGTCTAAGTTATTGCCTTCTCTGAAGCCCTGGAAGGGAGATGGTGATGATAACGAGATTAATAATTTACATTTATATAGTACATTATGTTTAGTCACAAAGTACTTGGCATAATGATAACAAACATTTATATGTCATTTTAAGATCTTCAAAGCAGTTTACATAGGTTATCTCATTTGATCCTTATAAGAACAGTATGAAGGAAGTGTTATTATTATCCTCATTTCATAGATTAGGAAACAGGCCAAGAGATGTTATGTGACTTGCCTAGGGTCGCAGCTAGTAAGAGTCTGAGGCAAGATTCTAACCCATGTCTTTCTGACTCTAATTCCAGGGCTTTGTTCACTGTACTATACTTTATATATCTTCTCATTCATGTTTCTCAACCATATGAGGTCTATATTGCAATAACTGTTTGCATTTTGAGAAAAATAAGGTCCAGAAAGATGAAGAGAATTGCCTATAGTCACCGTCTTAGGTCAAAATCAGACTGATCCATCCTGGGACAATAAAGCCCAAGCATTTGATCAAATAGTTGCTTTACTTAAGCAGTGGTGACATAAGGATACATAGCAGAGGGAGGTAGAGATTCCATCAGGTCTGAGGAGATCAAAAGGAGAGAGTAGGGCAGCCCCTCCGGGTTCCTCTGAGAGGCCCCTTCCCCGCAGTGACTGCCTAGCCCAGGGCTCGTAGGTACCCAAGGTCATCCACCTGAGGTGCGGGGGGTGAAGCTCCATATAAGTCTTGTTATCTTCTTCATATTTAAGGCACTTCTCAGACTACTAAAATCTAGGGGCCACTGTGCCCTAAACAACCTGGGGTTATTGAATATATAACATAATCTTTAATACAGTGTATGTTATTAATATATAATCCAGGGGTACCCACTGCCAAGGATGGGAATGAGGCCCTGGGATTTAGTGGCCTGAATCTGCTTGAGTAATGTCATTTCTGTAGCTTTATAACTCCCACACTCTTGTCTTCCACTTTTATCAAGACAAGTGTTAGTCTCAGGTTCTTCTTCTATTCCTTCATTCCTGGCACCCCCACTTCCAAGGATAGAGGGTAGTTACAGGGTTAACCAGAGGGCGCTGTACCTGAAGCAGAGTAGATTTACTTTATGCGTGTTAGGAACACTGACAGTGAGCAAAGGCTTCCCATGTGCCCATCCTGACTTATGCTGTTTTTTATGCTGTTTTCGGCAGACTAAGATGCAGCCCATGCTGGCTTGCTGTTGTTATTTGTAGACTGGAATTGATAAGGGACATCTACTCTGCAGCCTTGATAGGGTCTTGCGTTAACTTCGTAATTTCCTTCTGGCCTGGAACTGAGGGTCCCAGGAAGTGGGAACCTTGACTAATATTTGATGAAACCAGAAGCCCAAGGAGGTGGGAGTTGATATATTATTGACTGAATATTTTTCAAGCCAGTTAGGGACACTGGCTCCTAGAACCTCACAGCCATTTGTGGTCATTGTTGATCTTAGGTACCGGAGTTATTTGGAGCCAGGGGTGGATTGCGATGAGCCAAGAATGGACTTAAAAATGGAGTGTTGGCATTGGCTTAAACGGAGTTCAGCGGATAAGGAAGTATTTCCCTAGGTTAATGATCTGGGGCAGAAGGGCTTTTTCCAGGGAGCATCTAGGGCAGCCCCAGTAGAGAACTAAAGGGATTTTCCCAAAGCCACATAATGAGTGAGTAGCAGAGCCACGAATATGAACCTTGGTTTTCTAATTTCCATTCCATTAATCAGACTGCTTCTCTAGGTGGTTTTGGTGCCACTTTTAATGAAATGAGGACTGGGGGGGGGGGGGGGAAGGGGCGCATGTGGATGATACATAAAATGTGCATGTGACAGTGACCTAATCTAAATCAGAATCTGTGATATCAGCTCCCTACATACATTTGTAGGACAGTTGTTTTCCAGGCTTCTTCATGACTCTTATTCTGGAGAGCCATAGAATCAGTAATAGAATCTCAGTGGCAAGAATTCCTTCCAGGACTTCTTTAACAAGTGATTGATCTGACTGCTGATTGAAGACCTCCAGTAAGGGGACACTCAGGAGTTGCTTCCCTAAACTGTTCCCTCTACTTTGAGATAACTCTGAGGATTTTTTCCTTACACTAAACTAAGACCTATATTACTGTTAACTATTATTATATTATCTGACCCTACAACCTCCTTTCTTCTAATTCTTCCCCCTGGGTCCAACTGCAATCCTTTTTCCATATGCCTGACTTTTAACTGCTTTGA
>CM053583.1:63714608-63746156 GCA_028627135.1 Pseudochirops cupreus | reverse complement strand
GTGTACCACCCAATGAATCCCCAAACTCTTTCTATATCTAGTATCCTAATGTCCTTATGCTTCTGTTAACTACACCCCCAGGTCCTCTGCCAATCCATCTATGGCATGAATTTGTGGCTCTACCCCATCTCCTCAGAACACATTTGGACTTGCCAATGTCCTTCCTGAAAGGATGACTTAAGCAGAAAATAACTGCTATCTTCAAACATTCAAAGGGCTCCCATGAGAAGCTGAGAAGAAATGTTTTATGTTTCTCCAGAGAAGAGAAAGCTGACTCAAGATACAAGGGATACTCTTTTTGCTGAAGGACTTTATTAATGATTGAAACGGGCCAGCTACAGGATGGATTGCTTTAGCAGGTAGGGAGCTCTCTGTTACTGGTGATGTTCAAGCAGAGACTTTGTGACCATCTCTTTTGGATACTATAGAGCAGGAGTTCTTTGTTTTTGTTTTTTTTAAATATATCTCGTGGACTCTTTTGGCATGACTGGTGAAGCCTATGGAGCCCTTCTTAGAATAATGTTTTTGAATGCATACAATATGTAGGATTACAAAGTAAACCAATTTAATTGAAATCATTGTGAAAATATATAAAAAAGACCCAATTTGAGGTGTAAAAGATGGGACGTAGGACTGTTGTTGTTTAGTTGTTCAGTGACCCCATGGACCATAGCACACCAATACTGTCTGTGGGGTTTTCTTGGCAAGTATACTGGAGTGGTTTGCCATTCCCTTCTCCAGCTCATTTTATAGAAGAGGAAACTGAGACAAACAGGATTAAGTGACTTACTCAGGGTCACTCAGCTAGTAAGTGTCTAAGGTCAGATTTGAACTCAGGAAGAAGAGGCTTCCTGACTCCAGACTGGGTACTCTATCCACTGAGCCACCTAGCTGCCCCAGCGAAGTAGGTGGGACTGGTGGACCTCTCAGATTCTTTCTTACAATTTATTTTTTAAATTAAAATTTTTGTTTTCTTTCAGTTTCTTTCAGATTATGTGACTTACTACTGACCAAGTTAGAAGTGATATGATCCATTTCACCTCTGGGACTCTAATGAAAAAAAGAAAACGTTCTTTTTCACCTTATTCCTTCTTGATGACCCACAGGTGGCCAATTGATTACACTGTTGTTCAGTTGTGTCCGCCTCTTTGCGACCCCAAGGACCATACTGTCCATGGGGTTTTACTGAGAAAGATACTGGAATGGTTTGCCATTTCTTTCTCTAGTGAATTAGGGCAAATGGATGTTAAGTGACTTGCCCATGGTCACACAGCTAATAAGTGTCTGAGGTCAGATTTGAACTGAGGTCTTCCTGAGTTCTATCCACTGAGCCATCTGTCTGCCCTTAATTGATTATACTTATCTGCTCATCCCTGTTCTGATACTTCTAACTGTGTGAACATGGGAATCCCTCTGAGCCTCAGTTTCCTCATCAGTAAAATGACGCTAATAATCTTTGCCCTACTTACCTCCCAGGGTTGATTCAAGATAAGCACTTAGAAAATCTTAAAGTGATACCTGAGTGTCATTTTGCTCAACCTCACATTTTATGAGATTTATGTTATAAATATCTCTTTGTGGTTTAAGGCACTTGATCATCTACATGTACCAATCCATCCTCAACAGAGCTGCCAAAGGCATTTTCCTTACTGTCACTCCCTTACTCAAATTCTAGTGGTTCAATACCATGGAATTCCATTAGTGAAAGAAGGCTCATAGACTGGGAACAGGGGCAGACCAATCGTATTTGGGTGATATAGTCTGTAATCACAGGAGGGATCAGGCAGTTATTCAGAATCATGGACCTACTCATAAAATTATAGAATGTCACATCTTAGAACATAGTAAGTCCAGGCTAGAATGGACCTTAGAAATACAATCTAATGGTTGGAAAGGATTTTGAAGATTGTTTAGTCCAACCGCATCATTTTTGAGATAAAGAAACTGTCCACCACAGAGGCTAAGTGATTTACTCACTTGCTACAGGTAGTTAGAACTAGAACTCAGGCAGGCCTGGGTCCCAGTCTATCTCCCTGCCTCTGCATGTGTTCCCTGCTTCTCCTGGCCTATTTTTGGATGCTTGATTACCAATAAGTGTTCTCCCTGTTATCCCTAAGATAAAAACCAAACTCCTTTGGCACATGAAACCCTTCCCAACCTACTGCTTTAACTTCTTTTCTATTATTTAGCTTCTCAATTTAATTGTCCAGACAAATTAGCCTTCCTTTTCCTTACACGTGGCACTCTTTCCTTTCTGTAATTTTTAATTGTCTAGCCAAATTAGTCTTCATTTCCCTTACACTCTTTCCTTTCTGTGCCATTGCTTGACTAAAGTGAGACTGGTGACCTTGCACAACCCTCCCTCCCTCAAATCCAAGTCACGTCATCATTCCCTGATGTCATGGTCCTCTTTGAGAAAGAAGGACAAACACCACCATTGCCTGGCCATCTCCCATGCCTGAATCGCTCCCCCCATTCCTCTCTACTTCCTTCAACTCAAGTTTTTCTGATTTTCCTCCAACTGCTTATGTCCTCCTTCCCACACTGCCATGTATTATCTTATATAATTATATGTGTACATATTATCTCCCCCAAAAGAACTACTTCCTTGAGAGTCGAGGAACTTTTTTTCTTTTGGAGGCAATTGGGGTTAAGTGACTTGCTCAGGGTCACACAGCTAAAAAGTCTCTGAGGCTGGATTTGAACTCAGATCCTTCTGACTCTAGGACCCACGCTCTATCCACTGTGCCATCTAGCTGCCTAAGGGCAACTTTACTTTTGACTTTGTGTCCTCACCCTCCAGCAGAGTGCCTGGCACTTAGTGCTTGCCGAGTGACTGATTCTTGTTTTGTAGCACAATCTAATTGCTTTGTGTGTAGTAGTATCTCCCTCAGAAGATCTTTGGTGCTTTGATGACAAGGGATCATATTATATACTTCTTCTCCAACCCCCACTCTCACATTGCCACTGAGGAGGCATCTGGGTCCAGAACTGAATAAGATGAGGAGATAAGACTGCATTGAATTCAGGAATAGGCTCATCACTTTTAGTGACCCCCAGTTACTCGCTGCTGCAAAAGTCCAAATATATTGATGCTTGGTTTTGACATTACCTCCATTCCCCATTGTATTCCTTACCACCCACCCCTCTACTTCCAGAAATCCAGCATTTCTGATGAAGGATTTTTAAAAAGGAAGAGAAGTAAAGTTCAGCATAATTGACCACCTTATAAAAATTTCATATTATATGCCATATTCCATGGCCCCCTGCCACTGCAAAGAAGTGGGAGGGAGGGGGTGTCTTCCAATAGCAGTATGTTGGAGTCATGCTTGATCATTATGGTTTCAGAATTTTCAGTCTCCATTGTTGCAATTGTTATTTTACCTTATTGTAGTCTGTCTGTGTGTACATATGTATAGATGTGTGTATGTGTGTGTGTGTGTATATATATATATACACACACACACACACACATATATATGGGGAAGAGAGAGAATGAGAGAGAGTGAAAGAGTGAGAGGGAGAATGAGAGAGAGAGAGACAGAGAGTGTTTTCCTGTTTTGATTACTTCACTTTGGGTCAATTCAAATGAGTGTTCCCATGCTTCTCTGTATTCATTATATACATTATTTCTTACTGTATGATATTCCATTCCATTCTCTATGATTCAGTTGGCTCCATTCCCCAATTCATGAAAATAGCTTTTTTTTTTTAAACATCAGTATTCTCTCAGTGATGCTTTGTGGCTGTATATCATGAAAGAGCATGATCTCAGAAGAATAGGTGTCTCAAAGAACAGTAACTGCCAAGGATGTCAGATCTAACAAGTGACATCAACAAGGACACATATGACTTGAAAGAATAATCATCCTAATAGCTAATATTTTTTTGGTGTGTGTCAGGCACTGTGGTTAACACTTTTAAAATTATTTTATTTGCTTCTCATGAGAATCCTGGGAAGGAAGGGCTATTATTATCTCCATTTTACATATAAGGAAATGGAGGCAGGTGAAGTGACTTACCCAGGGTCACATATCTTGTAAATGTCTGAGGCTAGATTTGAACTAAGATCTTCCTGATTCCAGCCTGGTGCTGCATCCATAATGTGCCACCTTGGTGTGTGTGTGTGTGTGTGTGTGTGTGTGTGTGTGTGTGTGTGTGCATGTGTTCTCTCCCCCACCCCCCATGGTGCTGGTAAGGTAGAGAGAGTGAGGGATTATGCTATAGATAGCCTTGAAATCCTATGTAATATTATAAAGACAAGGGAAGGTTCTCCAGTGAGTTGGGAAGAGTCTGATCTACAAGAACTTCAAAGGAAGGCAGGGAGGGGTTTTATGCTATCATCATATGGGGAATGCTCACCCCAATAAGTTCCTGGGTCCATCAAGGACCTCTCTCCAAAATAAGTATCCACAGTACTATGTTCTATAGGGTTAGGCTATTACCTCCCTCTCAATAAATGGTTGTTGATTAAAGCTGAACCACACCTAATTTCTTCCCAAATGCTCTGTCATTCATTTGGAGAAACTGATGAAGAGTCCAGAAGATCATTTTATGTTGATCAGTATCCACAGTAGCCTGGAGAAGCAGAGAACACAGGTCAAGGCAGTGAGATACAGTGGGAAGAGGACTGGACTGGGAAGCAATTCTGCCAGAGTTCTAGTTTGAAATCTATCACTAGTTAAGTCACTTAACTTATCTCAAAAATGGAGTTGGACTAGATTTGAAAACTCTTTCCACTCATTAGACTGTGTTTTCTAATAGCATTACCTAGTATGTTCTAATTCTATGAGTAGGTCCAGGATTCTAAACCATTGACTGATCCCTCTTGGGATGGCACAATGCATCATCCAAACTACCTTGACCTTATTGCCTTCTTGACTTCGGTCTTTGTTCCTAGTTTATGACTTCCTTCATGCTTGGAATTCACATATTAAGGGTCTTTATTTTTTCTTTCCCCACAGTGGTGGGGAAGATGAGAAATCTTTTTCCCCAATAGTCTTTATATCACCCCATCACTGGCTTTTTGTTCCCCTTCAACTCTCCCTCTTTCTTTTTGATTGCCATAGCCATGTGATAGCTTGGTCTAGGTAAGTGATCGTCAATTATTTCTGATTTCCTCTTCCTAGAGCTCTACTTATTTCCTCCCCTCCCCAACCCCATACTTTTGCTTCTGGCCTGAATTAACATCTTGACCATTCATCTACTATTCTGCCTTGCTTTTCCCCCCAAGAGCTGAAAAGATTATAATTCTTTAGTCATGCCAATAAAAATATCACCTATGGCCTCTTGTTTTTTGAAAATTGTTAAAATGCTTTTTTTTTTTACTTCATTTCAACAATTCCCCACAGCACACATATAATTCCTTATTCTTAGTTTCCTGAACATTGGCAATCTCAGAATCTCTGAATTAGATGGGACCTCAGAGGCCATAGTAGTTCATCTCATCCCAGCAAAATGAAATTCCACTCTAAAGCATCCAGCCATTGCAGGAAGACCTTTAGAGGTGAACCTACTCTCTTCCAAGTCAGCCCAGCCAGGTGTGTTGTTCGACAGCTTTGAGAGGGAAGAAGATTTTCCTTACATCTTGCTGAAATCAGCCTCCTTATAATTCCCACCACCTGCCACTAATTTTGCCTTGCAGGGCAGCAGTTCTCAAAATGAGGTCCGAGGTCCTTAAGAGTCCTAGAGACCCATTCAGGAAACCTGCGGAGTCAAAGCTATTTTCATAATAATAAGATCTTTTAATTTCTAATATAGTAAATATCTATGGGTATAAATCACATAAAAGCCCATGGGAGGGTCCTCCATAATTTTTAAGAGAGTAAAGGGGTTCTGAAGCCAAAAAAATTTGAGAACCACTGCTCTAGGGAAAAATATTGCTGTTTGCCTCCATGATCATGTGCTATGGTCACCTTTGTCAATTTAAGCTAATAACATGACTTCTAGTTATTATTATGTCTCTAAGGGTTTAAAAAGTATTTTGACTTTTGCTTTAGAGTCTCCTCATTCAACCTCATAAATTAAGTGCCTCCTATGTCCAAAGCTACATGGAAGCAAAGTGGATAGAATGCTGGACTTGCAATCCAGATGACTTAGATTAAAATTCCACCCCCCCCCCCCACACACATTTACTAGTTGGGTGACACCCTGCCCCACCCCACCCCCATTTCTCTAACAAGTCTCTTAACTTTTCTGTGCTACAAGCAATTCCCTAGGGCTTAACTCTTTGATCTGTATTGATGAAAGGAGTCTCCAAATCAGGAGTTTCTTATATTGATAAAATCACAGATCCTTTGTACATTCTCATATATCCAAGAAACTCTGCTTGGCATAGAGGAATCAAAGATTAAAACAAAACCCCCTAAAAAAAACTACACAGTCCCTTCTCTCAAGTAGCTTAGAGTCTGCTTGATGGGTGAATAGGAGATCTAGCATAAACACTGATTAGAATGATACAAGGTAGAATGTCATGGGGCAAAAGAGAGATTCGGCCAGAGTGTTCTAGGAAACACTGAGCAGAGTTAAAGATTCACATTGGGAATCTATACAATTTGAACATTGTCACATTTATACAGATAAATTAATCCATCATCACTAGAGACTTTCAATAATTAAAAAATCCTGGAATTTTAATGAACAAATGTTATGATTAAAAGGTGAAAAGTAGAGGATTTTTTTTTTAAATCACTTTGGGGTTTATGGGAGTTATCAAACACAGACAGATGAGTGTCTGTTCTTTTAGTCTGAAATCTTTTCTTAGTAATCTGAATACCTCATATCCACAGTATACCCTCATCTGGGGTTATCTCACTGAGAGGTGCAGGGCAGGAAAGGAGGGAGGCTTACAAATTCCTTTCTGACCCTTCTGATCATCAGGTAAGTCTCAGGCTTGTTTTCCCTTTCCTCACCTTACTCATATTGTGGTTCATGGTTGGGCTTTAATATTAATCAAGGACAGCTGAAGTGTCAGATGCCAAATAAAGAGCAAACACATGACATTACTCCTCTCCCCAACACAAAATTACCTGCCTGTTGCATCTATCCATTCAAAAGTCACACACGCACACACACACACACTTTTAGGACCAGACAATAAAACCCTACTTGCATCTTCACTATAATTTCAATTGTTATGTTGCTCCTTCCCACCATAAGCTTTTTTCAGATAACATATGATGTTTTAATTAATTCCTCTTTCCTCCATTTTGGGTAGTTCATGCAGAAAATAATCATATATATTTCCTTCCTTCCCTCCCCACAAAGTTTAGTCATGAAGATAGTATTAGTGTTAAACTAGTTTATTAAACTCATTCAATTCCATGGTCTTAAAACCAGGTGACCTGGATTTGATTCCAGCCCCAGCACTTGCTGACTATGACCCTGGACAAATCATTTACTCTCCCTGGAACTCAATTACCTCACCCAAAAGGGGATAAAAATTTCAAGCCTACCTCATAGAACTGTTGGGTAGAAAACACTTTGTAAACTTTAAATTGCTATAGAAATTGACTTATAATTATTAGCAATAGTCACAAACAAGAATCATCTGGTATATATTAGTGGAAAAGGCCTGGGGATGAAAGTTAAAATAATTGGGTTCTAATCCCAGCTCAGCCACTGGTCTGCCATTGACCCTAAACTAATCAGTTCAATTCAACAGGCATTTATTAAACAGCTACCATGTTCAATTAACCTCTCTATCCCTTGGCTTCCTCCCCATCAGTACCTGGCACACAGTAGGTGGGTATTTGTTTTTGGTTGTTGTTGATTTGAATTGGAAATGCAGATAATATTGCATGCTCTACCTACCTCATTTTATTTATTCTGATGCAGTGAGTCAGAAGAAACTCGAACAGCCCTCCACCATGTAGTGTGGAACCTGTGACAAACTTTTGGGAGACTAGATTTGAACAGGTTGGGCAGGCTTGGATGGGTTGTAGTCTTCAGCCCTAAAGAGAACTCCAAAAATGATGAGATCACATATCCACTTGGATTTTCAAAAGAATATAAGTGAGATGAAAGCTATCACGGTGCTTTCAAATAAGGTATTATTATTTTTAGTTTGAATAACTGTGAGAGAGCATGAGTAGGATGAACGTAGGGAAAGGGACATGAAGGGGCGAGGGAGAGAATTCTTCACTGTCTGGTGGATCAAGTAAAAGTTAAAGTGGTTAGAATGACTAATCAACCCAACAAGTATTTCCTGAGGGTTTAAGGTATGCTTTAGCCCAATGCTGAACTTTGTGGTAGAACCAGATGATATGATCACTCTCTTTAGTGATCTTAGTTTTCTATGGATCAAGAGGAGAGAAAACTAACTACATCATGCAGTTTAGAACTCAGAGGTGAACTGACCTGTTGGTACCAGCTTAGATTCCTTCCACCACAATAATTCAATCAGGATCTTAGGAAGGTCTGGGCCAGGGGGGTAATACTTGCAACACCCTTCCCACATCCTTCCCTCCATCTTTCTCACCGCCTTTCTAGCAACCTCTGCTTTGACTGAAGTACCTCCCCCACCTCTCTAATGCCAGATGCCTCTCCACATTTCTGTATGTTCCCTCTTCCCTTCCTCCCTCAGCCCTTATGTTTAACCTTTCAGTCTGAGTGGTTGATGAATTAGAACCCAAGCGGCTAACATACATTTGGGGGATCAGTGAGGAAGAATATTACAGAGCTTCAGATAAAATGTCTTTTCCAGTTTAGGGAGAGGGAAAAAAGTACGGTTGTATTGGAGGAGAAATGCTGCATGACTTCAAAAGATTCAGGTGTTTTGACTTTGATGAGAGACCTTTGGAGCCTCAGAGATTACAGATTCTCCAACTCTATGAAAAGCTTGAGTGTTAACCCCTGCCCTTCTGATGTATCCCCTCTTCTCTCCGGAGACTGGGCTTTCCAAGGTGCTGGGCCCATATCCAACTTTTGAGGTTCCCATACTCAATATCATTTTTTAAAAAGTAAAGATGTGTGGAAACATAGTTCATAGAAAGAGACCATTTGAATTTTTTTCCTGGTTGAAAAGAGGGTTCCGATGTAAATGTGCTCATTATCAAAGACATATCTAGCTTTCCTAGTGTTTGTTAACATCTGATACTAGTTCTAGCTCTTTGAGAGGAAGAGGTACATAATAAATGTTTGTCAAATTGAATTTGAAATGCATAAAAATTGAAATGAATATTGCCTGTTCTGATAACATAATTTTCTTTATCCTGATGAGAATGGAGCAAGAGGGAATCAAGGAAAACCTCTAATGGGAAAAAGGAACTCCATTCAAAACCCTCTTCACATTTAACACCTGTGTGACTGAGCAAATCACAGCCTGCTTGGTTCTCTGTCTGTAAAATGAGAGGTTTGGAGGTCTTTTTCAGATGGAGATGTTCAATCCTCTCTGCCGTTACCCTTTTTTGAGTTTCAGTGTAGTCATCTGTAAAATGGACTGCTTACCTTTTAGCTTTGCGGAGAAAGTAGTTTGTAAATCTAAAGTGCTAAGGAAATAGGAACTATCATTATTATTGATAACAGGTTGGTGAAAAAATTCAACAGCTGTGATGGCCAACTGGTCAATCAATCCCAGTTGATTCCTGTAGCTTTTTACCTACTTTATTAGTCTTCCTGTTTCCCCTCTGAGTTTGTGACCCAGCCCTAATGGTCTTCCTGGTCCTTCTTCTGTTTGGCCACAGACAGAGTAAAGCTTATTGAATCAAGGTAGAGGAGGAATAGTGTCACAAGAAGAGGCCTGGTTTAGAGTCCTGGGTTCTAGTCTCTATTCTGCCACTTGCTGTGTGACCTTGGGCAAATGGACCCCCCTTTCTGGGCTTTAATGTTTTCCTGTCAACTGGGGCTTTACCTCACAGGACTCTTGAGCCCTTTGTAAACGTGAAGGAAAGACTTATAGAAATGAGTTATGAGTCCTCTTGACTGCCTTTTGGATGCTAGGAAGCCCAGGTCCCACTTGGTGAGGCCGGCAGATGGCGATGCGTCTCCTTGGCTCAGCCTGGAGCTCCCAAGCAAGTTGTGGTTCCTATGTAAATCCTCGCTTTGGTTACAAACCCTCCTCCCTCCCTCCCCTCCTCCTCCCGTCTCCCTCTCGCGCTCTCTCGCTCTCCAGCTTTCTCTCTCTCCTTCCTTCCCTCCTGCCCTTCCCTCCTAGGGTTGTGTATCTATCTTACATTCCCATCCCAGCCTGTCACTATCGCATCAGAAGAAGATAATGGCGCAAAGGGGGACACCCCAGTCTCGGACACGGACCCTCCCGGAGGGGAGAGCCCGGAGCCCCGGAGCGCAGCTGCTGTCGCCCCCGCTGCTGCTGCTGCTGCTGCTGCTGCTCTGTACCTCGGGGGCTGCTCTGCGGTGCCCAGAGCTGGGGGGCGAAGGTCCCTGCTCTTGGGTGACCCGGTCTGGAAGGAGCCCGCTGGACCAGTCGCTCCTTGGTGGTGGCGGTGATGGTGGTGGCGGCGGCGCGGAGCCCGAGGCAGGCGCGGACCGGAGCGCACTCAGTATCGGGGAAGGAGGCGACCCGGCTGCTTGGAAGAGTCGCTCTAGGAGAGCGGCAGCGGAGGCGGCGGCTGGAGCATCCCCCAGGGCGCAGGTCTCTCTGATCAGCACCTCGTTTGTGCTCAAAGGGGATGCGACCCACAACCAAGCGATGGTGCACTGGACTGGCGAGAACAGCAGTGTAAGTGACCAACGAGCCCCTTCTCTTCTCTATCCCCTCCGCCCTGTCCTTCTTCGTCTCCTCCCTGGGCTAGCCCGGAGCTGCTTCTTTTCTGGCTTTTGGGGCGCATGATGGAGAGTGGGGGACTGACGCGCCCCGCTCCCTCCCATATCCGCCCCCATCCTCCCGATTAACTTGATGCCCGTCGCTACTTTTTTCTGTTTATGGTTTCAGCTTTGAAAAATTTTAATAAATCATCGAGGGGTTGATGATGGGAGGCTTTCGGGGTGCGTCCGGTCCGCCCGCACGGGCAGGAGAAAACTGAGGAGTTGCTCTAAGGAAGCGGATGGGGGTGGGAAGAGGTGTCCCGTCAGCTTGGCGGTGCATCGCTCTTCCCAGTTAACCCACCCCGGAACTCCAGCTGTCTGTGGTCTGAGGCAACCCACCCCTCTCCCCGGCGGGGAGGCTGCGCCCCTTCTTTCCCCAGCGCACTTTCCCCAGAAGTTTGCGGAGTTAAGTGCTGGACCCTATCCCAGCGGAGCGCTTCTCTGGGGCTCCCCCTCTGAAGTGGAGCTGGGGCTCGAGGATTAGTACTTTTCAAGGTGGTCGCCCTTCAATCAGGAGCGGGGGGGGGGGGGGAATGGGGTGGTGGGGTGAGGCAGGGACCCAGAGGGCATAGGAAATGATGGGCACTCAATGAATGAATCCGTTTCAGGTGAATCAAGTTGCTAGTGCCTGCGTCCAAGAACTTACAGGAAGGCTATGTTTGGAAGGGAGAGACACAGAGAGAGGATTCTTTCTTTCTCTCCATATCTCATAAAGTCTCAGATTAAATTGTTGAGACTCCTATCGATTCTCCTAAGATATCCACTATCTCTGGGTAACCTTTTCCCTCCCTTCTATATGAATGCTTCAGACCAATTTTGTTATTGAGTCACCGGGCTTGGGGGAGCTAACGACAGTGGCATATTGCCCTGGGCTCGTGGGCAGTCCTTGGAGTTGAATTGAACGGTGGGTGGAGGGAGATGAGCATGAATTCTACATCGCTCGGCCAGGAGGCATTCTCCAGTGGAAACCTTCAAGAATGACAACTGATGATGGTCCCTGAGAATGGCTTGCAGATGTACTGGTTTTCACGGGGGAAAGTGGAGTTGGCGTCTCCGGTTTGCCTTGTTCATCTGCAGTCTCACTCAGACTGTAAGCTCCTGGAAGACAGGCAATCAAGGATTAGGTTTTCTGTGAAACTACTGACTGTGTAGGCAGCCCAAGGCTGCTTCCTCTTACCTTTATTGCATGTGACCTCCTCAAAACCAGAGCTTACGAACTGGGATAGAAGGTCAGACTTGAGAGCTTCTGAGCTAGCTGGCCGTTCTCTCCCAGACACTGGGAGGCGGGACAGCCAGAGCCAGACACTTCTGCCCGACAGCGTCACTTCTTTACTTGGTCATATTTCCTTTTTTTTTTTTTTTTTGTAAGGGGCGGGCAAAGAAGAAAGAGGGAAAGGAGTGAAAAAGAAGGATAAGAGAGAAATTGAGAAAAGGAAATTGAATGAGCTGAGCTTAAATGGCATGGAATCCCACCAGACTAGGGCAATCCTCCAGCTTCCACTTGCAGCCTACAGCAGTTTGAGTGGCTAGGGGCTGCTAGTTTCAGTTCATTTGAGGAAGTGTAAGGTCGGCAGGATGCTGGGGCATCACTGGGCAGAGAGAAATATCAGAAATATATTTCCAACAGAAAGGACTCTAACTTGCAGAGTATAGGAATAGTATGATTTCCTTTGTGTTCGGGCCAAATAAATAACCTTGTAATTGGGTTCCTTGTGGTATCCTGGAGGCTCCTACCTACCTAGAATGGATTTTACCCTTCTGTAATTTCAAACTGGAATCTTTGTCTTAAATGTGGTTCTTCCTCCTGAAAGAGGGAGTAGAACAGAGTACTGTGTTGTGTACAAACCCGGGGCTAGAGGAAAAACAGCCAGGAGAGCCTTGTCACTTAGGTGATGCATTGAGGGTGGAGCTACTGTGGAGAGGGGCCGGTTTTGTGAAGAGTATAGAGGAAGAGGGAAAAGGAGAGGATCTATCTTTTTTGCCCACTGGGAGGTGGAAGAGGAGAGCTGTAATAAAGCAGAGGTATGTATTGGATGGAGGCAAGACAAATATGGGACTGTGGCTCTTGCAGAGTGTTTTTGGTTTGAACACAGTTCCATTCTTTCCTGCCCTTCCCTAGATGTGACATCTTTGAGAATCAGTAGAAAGGAAAGCAGGATGGCTTTAATCTGATAGCAGATTCACCAGAAAGAAAATTTAAAGAGTTTCGATGTTGGAAAGTAGGGGTGCCAAGAAGTCTTGGTTTTGTGTGGTGACCTGGCCGATTCTTCCTAGCAGGAAGAAGATGAAAACTGTGGTCCTTTGGATCTCAGGCTTTGAAAAACTGCTGTCGGTGTATACTGACTAGGAAGGATATATCAAAGTTCAGTTTTTAATGTTTTCTTTTTTCCCCAACCCTGTTGGTATTTACTACATTATAAAAGGAGAATTGTTCCCTTCTCTTCAACAGGGCTGGGACGAGGCTTTTCTGGCTTACTTTAAGCAAAGTTTGAAATGTTCACCTCCTTTCTGTTACTGTCCCCTGGAGCCTTTCTCTGCAAAATATTCAACCTGACTTATCACAAAAATCTGTCCTTCGGGGCTAGGAAGAACGGGCTTCTCCAGCATGAAAATTATGTGCATTCATAAAAAGGTCATGCTAAAAAGGGCCCCTCTTTATACTTCCCCATGTTACACAGAACTTGTCTTCCCCTGGGCCCATCTCTACTAGAAGTTATGGCTTTCTAGATGTTCACTCTTTGCTTCTTCTCAGTATCCTCTCCCATTGCCTTTGACATGGCTTTATTTTATAGCAAATAATTTGTTGTCTAGTCCAATCCAAAGCACCATGGGGGGTGGAGGAGGAGAACCCTTGGAGGCAGGTTTGTTTACTGGACAGGTAGCAAAACCATCCTCTGTTGCAGATTGGGTCAAAAGAGGTCAAAAATAACTAGTTTTGTAAGGTGTCCTCAGGTTTACAAGGCTGAAAAAATTGGGTAGAGGTGATAGATTTGGAAGGTTTGTACCTTAGTGGAATTCCTTCTTTAGCAGGAAAAGGAATAGCCACACAGTTGTAGCTAGACTCTAAGGAAAGCCTTCTTTCCCCAAGCACGCACACTTAGTAGTTTTAGTTTAGAATTCTCTGAAGCAGTTCTTGACAAGTATTGTGTCACTCCATCTATTTTACAACCTTATAAGGGCATGTAACTTCTTTGTCATTCAGATAATTCAATTTTTTAATAAGTCAAAAATTCAAATTTTTCTCCCTGATGTTTACATATAGAAGTAAATCATCCCAAGTTAAATTAATGTTTCATCTGAACTCTTATTCTCTGGTGTCTCTAGGGTGGCTTGTTTGAGAGTGCACTGGTTTCTCCCTACTCCCACCTCCCCTTTTTTTTCTCTTCTCCTTTGTTGATCTCTTAGTGAGAGAGGTGTTATTTGAAAGTGGGTAAATATTACATAGTGCTAGGCATTGTGTAATGTCTATATAACCTTGTAGGGAGTGGTATCATATTACTGATGAATATAGGAGGAAAACCAACCAGAAAGCTCTGGATCTCTTTGAGCTTTTGCTGTTTCTGGGAATTTACCTTATTTTAACTCTAGTTCACCTGAGAGCCCAGACTTTTACAAGGAATCTAACTTGAATGCACCAATTAATTTGAACTATAAGCTCCTGAAATCATGCAGAATTTGCTATGACATTTCACACTATGAACAGGATAAGTGTCCTGTTTGACCCACTTTGTGCCATCAAGTTGGAGAGGGTAGCTGAAGGACTGGTGACTGGGAAGGCTGTTGGAAACACAGCAGTTCTGAGTAGATTGGCTACTAGCTCGAGGACTTGTATAATTGGATATTTCTGCCTATTTTGATGCCAGGACCGAAACATCCCATGTCTGGATACTTCCAAAGTGGATTTCTCCTTTGCTCATGATGAAAGGGTCAGCTGATGTTGATTTTTCTTTTCTGAGACTATTATCAATTATGAGCCATTGATTACTTTGGGTTCCGAGGTTTTGCTTTAGGGCACTGCTTATGTGTCTGCCTTTGCATGTACGTTCCCTTTTTGGCAATGGCAAAGGTTACTTCTATTTCCATTAGGATATCTGTGTAAAGCAAAGTTGGCTTACATTCAGTCCTGAACATTCAAAAACCATAATAGCTTTCTTGTAAAGTGCTCCAACTCCTTAACTGGACAAGTTTAAGAAAATTCTAGTGATAAAGTTAATTTGTAACTTTGTGTTAAGTGACCACTCTATGTTTGTCCTTCGGGTGTGTGTGTGTGTGTGTGTGTGTGTGTGTGTGTGTGTGTGTGTTCCATTGCAGAATATTCCCAGTCAACCACTTGAAATCTACTTGAAGGTGGGAATGCCATCTGTCTCACTGCATGTCACTTTTGGAGTCAGTAGCTGTTTTAAAGTTAGGGATTCCGAAGCAACATGCTTTTGAGGGTGTGTCCTGACCAACAAGGAGATCCATTTATCATTTGTTACTCTTCTTCGAGGGTGATGGTAGTGGTAGTGGTGGGGAGGGAATGGTCATTTGCTGCGGATTTTGTCAAGATTAAGTGTTGCCCTGCCCTGTATATCACAGAAAAAGATCTATACTGTGGAATCAGAGAAAGAGAAAGGCCAAGGTATTATAATGATTATGTCAGAATGCCTCTTCATAGTTTATCATCAGGAAGGAGCAGCTGGCAACGAGATCTCATTGAGGCACCCTTGTCAAAGAAGTGACAAAGAATGATGAGAGAGTTTGTGCATAAGAATGCATATACACACATCCCACTGTCCCAAGATACAGGTAACAAGAGTTGGGAACTGAATATGCTATAGTTCGGCAATTTCTAGGAAGAGTTCTGAGGATAAATATGCCTTGTTATTACATTAATAAAATAATTGCATTAATAAATTAGTTAATAAAATTAATTGCATTAATGGTTAGATTTGTCATGTACCAAGGTTGTGTTTATCCAGTGAGCCTCTGAATTTTTGAAACATATAGGAAGCAACAGATAAGAGTTTTGGCATTTGGGACTAGAAACACATGTAGTTCTATCTTCAGAAAACAATGGTGGAGGGACATAGGAATTTTTTTTAAAATTAATAACTTAGCTTTCATTAAACAAAAATAAGTCAGCCACCTTTGTGCCCAGAGCATGCACTCATAAGGGTATTATCAAACTGTTAGAATACATCTAGGGAAAGGTAGCCAAGATGATGAGAGGAGTAGAAGCCATTTGATAAAAAGATTGTCTGAAGGTCCTGGGGATGTTTAGTTTGGAAAAGAGATTTGGAGTCGTCATCACAGAGCATTTATTAGGTGTCTACCATGTGTCAGGCACTATGCTAAATGTTAGGGATACAAAGAAAGGCAAAAAATAGTTCCTGTTCTCAAGGAGCTCACAGTCTGATGAGGGAGACACCATGCAAACAATCGACATACATAGAAGATACAGATGGAATAGATTTGAGGTAATCTCAGGGAGAAGAAACTAAGATAAAGGAGGACTGGGAAAAGCTACTTTTCAAAGGTGGAATATCACTGTCTTCAGTATCTGAAGAACTCTCCTATAGGGAGGGGAGCTGACTTGTTCCACTTGATTCTAGAAGACAGAGCTAGCAGCAGTATGTAGAAGTTTCAGAGGGATAAATTATGGATTGAAAGAAGAAAAAAAATTCGTAAAAATTTAGAGCTATCCAAAAGAGGAATGGATTGCTTGAGAAGGTGATGGGCTCCTCATAACTGGAGGTTTTTAGGTACAGGCTGGATGCCCCTATTCATCAAGGATTTTGTAAGAAAGCATTCTCCGAAATCCCTTCCCCTTGGAGGATTCTGTGATAGTTGACTCCCCCCTCAAAAAAAATCTGTTTCACAGAGCTCTTTTGAAAGGTGTATTGTCCAGCCCCAGAGCAGTATCCTTCAGTCTGATACAATTCTTGGAGGGAAAGGAGGCAGAAGAGATGCCCCTCATTTCTCTTCTAGTGAGGCAGTTTTGTTCAGACAGTTGACCTAGGTGTTGTGGTTGTGGATGCTATACATATGGGTAGCTTAGATGGTAAAATATGAACTTCTGGTCCGAGTGAGGTGCAGAGGTCCAACATCAGCAGTTCTGTGTCAGACAGTTCTGCAGAAGAAATACTCTGAATTTTTCTATTGACCTTTTACAACTAGATTTTAGCTGTGCTTATCTAAATTCATGGATCACCTCCCTTCTACCTCTGGGGATGAAATAATTAGTTAATCCATCTACTTATTCATTCATCTAGCAAGGGTTTATTAAACATAGACTTTGTGAGCTGATAGAGCTAAAAAAATTCATCTCCAAATTACTGATTTACTGAGAAGCCTTTTCCCATTCAGACAGCAGCAACTACCCCATTACCAGCACTGTACTCAAAGTCTTTGCTTCTTGGTAGGGCCTCAAACTCTTTAAGAAAACAGGATCAGCTTTGTGTCATGGTGGGAGAGGAGGAATTGGATGAAGACTGTGCCCCGAGTTGGTTAAATGAATATAATGAATGCATGAAGGCAGTATTATGTAGTGGAAAAAGTTCTGAGTTTAGCAGCAGAGACCTGGGGTTCAAATGTCAGCTGTCTTGTTACCTGTGTACCATCAGCAATCAATCAAAAAACTTTGATTAAGAGTCTATAAGTTGCCAGACTTTAGGTGCTGAGAATATAGATATGAAAGTGATGTGGTCTCTGTCCTCAGAGAGCTTACATTCTGTTAGGCAAATATGATATGTTTATAGGTAAAAAAGCAAAATATCTTTGAGAAAATACAAAGTGATTTGAGGAAGAGGTGCTAACAACTATGTTGCCATGGGGGGGAGGTGGGAGGAGAGAGAGGGGAAAAAAGTCTGAAACTCAGGGGACTGTGGAACTGGCTGTTGCAAACAAAAAGTAAAAAAAAAAAAAAGGAATCAGGAAAAGGTCTCTGTAAAGAGGTGGTGGTTAAATGAGCCTTAAGGAAACCTGGAGTTGCAACAGGTAGAGGTGAGGAAGGAAAGCAGGTAGCAGAGATAACCTGTTTGAAGGCACACAAGCAGGAGATAGAATGGTAGGAATGGGGGAGCTGGAGCATAGAATTTGTGAAGGGGAGTCAATGTGCATCCAGCCTGGAAAGATAGGCTGGAGCCAGAGTGTGAGGCCCTCTAAGAAGGGGAGATTGCATTTTACCTTAAAGGCATTGTGGAATCATTCGAGGTTTTTGAGCAGGACAGCAGCATGGTCAGAGAATCACATTAAGGATTATAGGATCATCGATGTAAAGCCACAAAGAACCTCATTATTTTACTGATGAAGAAACTGAGGCCTAGAGAAGTTAAGTGGCCTAGGGTCACAGAGAGATTCAAATTCAGGTTTTCCAGGAATGTTGTTCTGGCAGCTGTCTAGCTGGAGAAGGGAGAGATGATGCAGGAACATTGAGGAGGCTCTTGAAATAGTCTAGATGAGAAGCAATCAGGGCCTAAACTAGGGTGGTCAGGGCATGAGTATAAATAAGGGGCTGGGTGAGAGAGATGCTAAGGAAGTGGAGTCAACAAGATTTGGCATTTGATTGGATGGGGTAGGTTAAGAAGAATGGAGATCTAAGGACGGTTCTGAAGCTGTGAACCTTGGTGACTGAAAGAATAGTGGCCCCCTCCAAAGAAATAGGGTAGTTATGAGGAGAGATGGGTTTAGAAAGAAACACAATGAATTCTAGTTTGGACATGTAGAGTTTAAAATGACTCTGGGATATTTTGGTGGTGATATCTAGCAGGCAGTTAGGGATATGAGGCTAGAGCTCTGGAGAAAGAGATGAGGATTAGATGTATAGATGGAGGAGTTATCTGCATAGAGACGATAGGTGACCTGTGGGAGTTGATGCTTCTGCCAAGTGAAATAGAAGAGGAGAGAGGGCCCTGGACAGAGACCGAGAGTATAACTATGCATAGAGGGGTAGACTATGGATCATAGTCTTATATCTAACATTTCTACAGGACAACGAGGATCTAACATTCAAACTTATGGGCCTATCAAGCAATTATAAAAGAAAAGACAACAAGGGCTTTTCGAAAGGATGTTGATATGTCTATGGCACTCTTCACTGGTATGTCTTCTGCCCATCCTCAGCACCTGTATCCATGGCATCCGGTATATGTAGATAAAGGGCCAATAAATGAATAAGTATTTATTGAGGCCCTGCCTACAGCACTGAAATGAAAAGAAGTTAGGTGAGCACACATAAATATAGTACATTTAATAAAACAATTATACACCTTTTGAATCTACTTTGGAATTTATGACTATTTAATTTTCAGTTGCGTGAAATTTCCTAAGAGTCATTTAAGGAAGTCACAAATTTACCTCCGTGTTTTGCTTGGTTTAGAATTTTGTTAAGTACTAATATAAAACTTTCTTTGCTTTATCTCTTTCTGGTTCAGGCATCAGAACCATATTTGTCACAAAGAGTGTGATAGGATGCTTTCCTCCTTGATTTTTGTTAAGGATTTATGTAATGTAGTTAATTGTTGTTTTTTACATATGTCTTTTAAGAATTATTTGTTTTCTTTTCAGAAATGAAGAAAGGTTTTATTAAGTGGCACAAGGGAGTGTATAGTTAGAAGGACTATAAAAATGAATGAATAACTTGGAAGATTTCTGACTCCTGTGTGATAACCACTGCCAGGAGTCATTCTCTGAGGAGTAAGCTCAACTAAAACTGTTAAGCTTGGCACCTCTAGATTAGATCTGAAATGACTTCACCATAACTTAAACCTCCAGCTCTGATTATGTGCCGTTTGTGGGTGCCTTTGCTCACTACAGTGACATAAGTGGAGGATAATGAATGAACCCAGGCAAGGTGGGATTATAGAGATGCCTCCCAGGCTCAGCTGATCTCTGTACTTGTCCTTAGGTCGCATACACTCTCACCACCATTTTATGTAAGTTATTTTCATCTGACTTATGAGCCATATTCCCACTATCTGGCTCCGCTATATACCCAAGTAGAAGTCCCTATGCCGTAACCTAATAACAACAAAAACTGATAATAATAATAGCTAACATTTATATATCACTTGAAGGTTTGCATAGCATTTTGCACATGTTAAATCATTTTATCCTCACAACAAACCTGGGAGATAAGTGCTATTATTACTCTTATTTTAGAGATGAAGAGACTGAGACACAGAGAAATTATTTGCCCAAGGTCATATAGCTGGTAAGTATCTGTGGCAGGATTAGAACTCAGGTCTTTCTAACTCCAAGTCAGGTCCTATATTCATTGTACCATCTAGCTGTCTCAAGCCATCATTTGATCTAATTGTTTACTATATCTCCTCCCTCTGTCTGTTTTGGAGGAATTTGCCAGAGGATTCTTTCCATATTGCCCATGGCAGCACCTGTGCCCCCTTCTTCCTCCAGGAAACTGAAAGGCCCTGCTCTTCTTACAGTATTGATGATAACTTTGCATTTTTTTTCAGTCCATAGGAAACTGTGGTGAGCTTGTAAATCCTCTCTCATTTAGTGGCCAGGTTCCCTTTCTTTTTCTTCAGGCTCTAAAGAATGAATTATGTATAGATTCTACAAATAGCCAACTTCATCTCAGCCTCTCCTCATTCCAGAGCTTCTGGATTGGAGGCCTATAGGGGGGATGTAAAGCCAGCCTGTGGGGGCCAACATTTTTGCATGCTGAAGATCTGGGAAGGCAGGCAGTTTCTACAACCATAATGCCTGGCCAACTCCCTCCCGTAATTTTGGGAAAGGAAGGAGCGAGGGAGCAAACAAGTCCTCTGAAACCATGAAAACGAGCCATCATTTTATTCCCAGGCACATTTTGAATAATGAAAAGCTGTGTTCTGGGCCTGCTTCACATCCTGTATAATGCTGTGGGAATCCCTTGATGGTGTTGCAGCCGGATGTGAGCAGAGCTAACCTTGGAGTAATGCATCTTGATAGGAATCCACTGAAACCTTTGGTGAGTGAAAACAGGGAAACATTGGACAGCCAATGCCCCACACTAATCTGCCTGACTGCCTGACTTTGTTACAGGTTTCAACAAGTGGGAAAGAATTCCCTGACTTTCCCAGAGAAGATTGTAAAACGAAGCCTTACGCAATGTGTTGTTAGCGTTAACATGAGCCATCGATTGATTGATGTATAGTCAATTGTTGGAGGCAATGGTGGTTTTCATTTTATGGCCTAAAATTCCATGATGCTGCAGAGAGTGCAAATTGGACAAATAATCTTATTCCCCTTTTGACTCAGTTCACATCTTTGGAAGATGAATAGAAAATTTTGTATTTCAGTTTTCTGGGGCTATCACTAGAAAGCCTTAAAAAAAGAAATGCCAAACATAGCTTGATGTTCTTTGGAGGCCAGAAAGTTTTGTGGGTTTTCCTCCTTCTTTTTCACATTTCTCTAACATTCGGTTGACTTTGTTTGCACAGAAAATTGCAATCATTTAATTAGTTTCTTCTCACACCAGCTTTAAGATCTTTAAATAACACCATTCTTCTTCCTTAGTAATTTTCTTGCTGATAATTTCCTGTAATGTTGAACTTGTCTTGACTCTAAGGCAAGCACATCCTTTGCCCAGCGACATTGTCTGATGTTCAAAGATAAATGAAGTTCAGATTAGAATAACAAAAAGTTGGGCAGAATGGAGTGTTCAGACCAATTCTAATTTTGTTTGTGCGTATGCATATGCAAGTATGTATATGTATATATGTACATGTGTGTATTTTACATGTTTCTGAAGGATCAGAAACAAAGAGAAAACCTTCCCAGGCCCAAGGAGGCTTTAGCTGGAGAAAGTATTTGTTTGCTCTGATGATATCATGCCCTTAAGTCTCTGGTCTCAGAGGCTCTTCTCAAGCAGCCCTACCTCACTGCTTTAAATACAGAAAATCTGCTAATAGAAAATGTAGGACCAACCATTCTTTTAGAATTGCTATACATGGAAGAGTCTGCTTGTCACAGGCACTAGAGAGGAGTAGGTGGTTCTAGCACCTGACTTGGGAGTCAGAAAGACCTGGGCTTTGGAAGCCTGCCTTTAGAGCTTACTGGTGGTATGTATGATTTAGATAAGTCATGTAACCTTTCTGAGTCTGAGTGTTATCATCTGTAAAATGGGTGTAAAAATAGCAACTACTTCATATGGTTGTTTCAGGGTCAAATGAGATGAGGCACTGCGTATTGTGCAAATGTTAAAGAACTGTGTAAATGTCAACCATTAGAACTAGTAGGATTTATAAGACCTATGTCCTCACATTCCATCGAGAAAGATAAAATATGGGAAGATAATTGTCAAAATAATTTTATCTCCTATTTATAGTTCACTTCAAGAGAGGCAATGTAGTATTATTGTGACAAGGATGATAGACCTGTAGTCATGAAAGACCTAGGTTTGAATTCTACCTTGACGCTGGCTATATGACCATAGACGAGTCATTTTATTCCTCTTCTACATCTAAAGTAGGGATAAAAATAGCCCGAACTCTACGGGATTGATTGAAGATCAAATGCGCTGATATATTTAAAGTGATTTTCAAACCTTAAATTCCTATACACATGTTAGCTACCATCATCCCTTGTATATACTTCATTCTAAGAAAGCAAGCCGATATAGGGGCCAGAGCTCTAGACCTAAGAGTTCAAAGTCTTATACTGAGCCCTAAATTATAATCTCTGTGACCCTGGATAATCAATAAACAAGTATTTCTTAGGTTTACTGTGTGCTAGGCACAGTGCTTGTTGCTAGAGGTGCAAAGAATGAAACAATCTCTCTTCCTGAAGAGATTCTTCCTCAGCCTTTCAGGGCTTCAATTTCCTTATTTGTAAACTGGCAAGAGAATAACTTTTATTACATGCATGGGGCAATATGACAGAGGGGATGCAGAACTGGCCTTGTAGCCAGGAACATCCAGGTTCAAGTCCTATCTCTGCCACATCATGGCTCTTGGGACCCTAGGAAAATCATCTAATCTCTTGTTTGCTCTGAGTAGAGATGCCGGGATGGTGCTAATATGCATTGGTAAAAAAATTCTCATCTATGAATTCTCTTTTTCCAATGAAATAACAGATATGGCACAGTTCCCGTGTCTGTTTTTTTGGTAAGAACAAATGAAATAAGTGGATATGTAATCAATTGATGGTGATGTAGCTGGAGGGGGCTAGGTAGTTCTATGGGTAGAACACTGGACCTGGAGCCAAGAAGACTTGAATTCAAATGCTCCCTCAGACACTTAGCTGTGAGACCCTGGGCAAGTTTTACTCAACTTCTGTCTCAGTTTCCTGGTCTGTAAAATGAGAATAATAATTGTACTTCCCTCCTGGAGTTATTGTGAGGATCAAATGACATAATATTTGTAAAGCATTCAACCCCATTCTGGCACATAGTAGGAGGTATAAAAATGCTAGCTATTATCACTATTAATTATAATAATAAATGTGGCATTTATTGTTGATTTTACTGCTATTTCCTTCCATGATCATCAGTCATTAGTCATTATTAATAAATGAAACTGTGCCCGCATTTCACAGATTTCCTTGAATTTCAAAAGACTGATATTTCACTGGGGAATCGAGATCTGTCAGAGCTTGAATATAGATCTTTTAATATCCCTTCCAATGCCAGCATGCTGAGATTCTCTGAACGGCAACTCTGAGGAAGGCTGAAACAAAATCTAAACACTTGACTTTGGGAACTGAAGTGTTGACCACATAGTGTCTGAAGTTGCTCTTCTTCTCTGCTCAGGATATGAGCCTGCACAGACTGTCTGCCTTAATATGCCTGCTTAACAGGTCATTCAACCCTGTGTTCTTTCCTATACTACTCTGAAAAGTTTTTCTTCTAGTCTTACAGATTAGTAGAGATGACTGAGCAATAGCTGGTTTCTGTCAGCATGTGTTTAATCTACATTCATTTGCTTTTGGGTTTGTTCATTTGATACTGGTTTGTACTATTTGAGTCCCCAAAGAATATCAACCCCAGTGTTCTTGAATAGAAATATTTATGACAGTGCCCATGATCACGTATCCAGAGTGAGCATCCTGAGCCACTGGGTCATAGGTATAGAACAAGAAGGGGCAGGCTGAGAGAGGTTAAATAACTTTTCTAGTATCACGTACCTAGTAAATATCTGAGGCAGAATTTGAACTCAGGTTTTCCTGGCTCCAAGCCCAACACTCTATCCTTTTTCTCATCTAACTCCCTAGAAGAATGCAAACTCCTGTCAGATAGGGATGGTGTCTTATTCATCTTTATATTCTCAATGACTAGTCTTGTACTAAGTTACTTAGGTGCTTTATAAATGTTTGCTGATTAGAGGGGGTGCAGTAACAGGCCACTATAGAATCATGGAACATGTTAGCATCTGTGCTAAGCTCCCTCCTCTTATTGATGGGAAACTATTGCCTTAGAGTCAGTAAGACCCTGGGTTCAAGTCTCATTTCTGACATATACTGAGTGTATGACCTTGGGCAGTTCACTAAATGTCTCAATGAGCAGGTAACATTCTAAGACTATAAGTGGTAGATCAGGTACAGACCTGCATTGATAGAAAGGGTTTCTTCATCAGGAGTTTCCCATACCTAGGAAATCACATGTCTGGTCACTATCCCTCCAACATGATACAAACAAATCATCATTAATGCATAATAGAGATGTAACTCAAGTGTGATGGGAAGTTAAGGGAAACTTCCTAGAGAAGTTAACATAGATTGGATTGCGTGGGGTGTCAACAAGTGGAAGGGTAGAGAAGGGGAGACATTCTAGGCATAGAGGGTAGCGTGGATATGCATGAAAAATGTCAAGGGGTTCAAAGGCTTATACTCTGGTATAAATAGGAGGATGAAGATAGTATTGGAAAAGGACACTGATTAGTTATGGCCTTGAATGCCAGGCTCTAGGATTGAGCACTTGAGGAGCCCTGGGAAGCAATATCTTGCGGTGGCTGGGGCCATTGATGTCAAGATTATGCCACATGTGACTCAGAGGGTAGTAATGGTTAGAATCATAGCCTAAAATGATCTGTAACTATCAACATAGTCAGAAATAGCCTTATTAGGTAGATGCCTGGTCTATAGTAAAAGTGAATGCTATTCATGGTAGAGCTTTTTACCAAGCTATAAATTTTTTTTGAAGTTAATATTTTGTGTTCCAAATCGACATGCCTTTTACTTACTTTCTCAGTATTTGAGCATTTCTTCCTATTGATTATCTCATTGACTATTTACGTAATCCAATTTCCACTCACTAAAGATAAAATACTCCATGAAGACCTTACATTTTTCTTAATTTATTCACATCAATATGGTCTGACCCTACATATCTGATTTTTAATTTGCTACTTTAGTGCAGCTGACTGTAAAAATATGTTTTTTTAATGACTGATTCAGAATTGAGAGTCAGGAAGCCTGATTCAAATCCTGTCTTTGAGACTTAGTAACTATGACCACAGGCAAGTCCATGTTCTATTCCAGTTCTCTTTTTCTTAAGATGAAGAAACTGAAGTCTAGAGAGTTCTCATTTATTTTTAGTTGATTTCATTAAAGATAATTCTCTATCTTGTTAATAACTTGCTTAGAAATAAAATCTTATTTTTTTACTTTCCTATCAGTTAACAAGCATTTCTTAAAGACTACCCTATCTTATTCATTCTTATTCATTTATTCATCTGTGCTAGATGATGAGGATACAAACATAAGAGCAAGACTGTTTCTGTCCTCAAGAAGCTTACAGTCTGCTAGCTAGATTCTTTATTACCTTGAAATCAGGATTGGCTTTCGCTGTGGAGTAAGTAGATGCTCTCAACTTTTGGTTGGACTTTGAGGTTGGTAAGACAGAGTTGATTAGTTCCCAAAAATCTTCCTTAGGGGTTATTCTTTTTTCAAAATATGTTTTCATTTATTTTGTTAAATTCTTCCCAATTATGGGTAGAAAACATTTTAACATTCATTTGAAAAAGTTTTGAATCCAAAATTCTCTCCACTCCCCCTGCCTTCCCCTGCTCCTTGAGAAGGCAATTTGATTATACAGGTGAAATCATGCAAAATGTATTTCCATAGTAGCCACATTGCAAAAGAAAACAGACAAAATCTCCAAGGAAAATAAAGAAAATTTAAAAAGGTATACTTTAATTTGCATTCAGAATTCACCAGTTCTTTCTAGAGGTGGATAAAATTTCTAATTATGGATCCTTTGAAATTGTCTTGGATCATTGTTTTGATCAGAGTAGCTAAGTCTTCACAGTTGATTATTCTTACTATATTACTATTACTGTGTTCTCTTGTTTCTGCTCACTTGACTTTGCATCAGTTCATATAAATCTTCCCAGGTTATTCTGAAAATATTCTGCTGATTCTTTCTTTCTTTCTTTCTTTCTTTCTTTCTTTCTTTCTTTCTTTCTTTCTTTCATTTTTCTTTATCTTTCTTTGGTCTGTCTTTCATCTTTCTTTGGTCTGTCTTTCTTTTGTTTTTTTTTTTTTTTTGGAAGGGGGAAGGTAAGGCAATTGGGGTTAAGTGACTTGCCCAAGGTCACACAGCTAGAGGTGTGTGTGTGTGTGTGTGTGTGTGTGTGTGTGTGTGTGTGAAGTGTCTAAGGTTGAATTTGAACTCAGATCCTCCTGACTCCAGGGCCAGTACTCTATTCACTGCGCCACCTAGCCACCCCTGCTTGTCATTTCTTATGGCACAATAGTATTCCATCTTAATCATATTCCACAACTTGTTTAGCCATTCCACACTTGATCAACATCCCCTTGATGTCTAATTCTTTGCCATCACAAAAGGAGCTGCTATAAATATTTTTGTACATATAGGTCCCTTTCCCTTTTTTTCTGGAATGTAGACTTAAAGTGATATATTTGTGTCAAAGGGTATAAACAGTTTTCTAACCCTTTGAACATAGTTCCAAATTGTTTTCCAGAATGGCTGGACCAATAAACAACTCCACTAACATTAGTGTTAGTTGACATAATACATTAGTGTTCCAATTTTCCACATATTTAAAGGTTATTCTTAAAGAGGATTGATGAGATTGGGGGCAAGACCTGCACAGGGTTACCATTACCTACACATACTTCAGAGGTAGTATGGCACAGGCAACAAAGTACTGACTTTGGAGGCAGATCTGGGTTCAAATGTCATCCCAGATACTATATGAGTATCCATTTCTTCACCTGTAAAATGGGGATTGTGTTGTTGTGAGGATCAACCTAAATAATTTTTGTAAAGTGCTTTATAAAATTAAAGCACTATAAAAATGTCAGACATTCTGTATCCCAAAGAGATTTAGAAAAAAGGAAAAAGACCTATTTATTTGTACAAAAAGTATTTATAGCAGCTCTTTTTGTAGTGGCTAAGAATGATTACTATTTTCAGAAAGACCTAGAAAGACACAAACTGATGCAAAGCGAAATGAGCAGAAGTAGGAGAACATTGTATACAGTAACGGCAATATTGTATGATAGTCAGCTGTGAATAACTTACCTGTTCTCATCAATGCGGTGATCTAAAACAATCATGATGAAAAATGCTATCCCCCTCTGGAGGAATGGAGTCTGAATGGAAGTCTGAATGGAAATTGAAGCATACTACTTTTCACTTTCTTTATTTTTTGTGTTTTTTTTCCCCCTTCAGGTCTGTGTCTTCTTTTACAATATTACTAATATGGTAATATGTTTTGCATGATTGAACACATATAAATTATATCAAATTGTAAGAGGGAGAGAATTTGAACTCAATTTTTTTTAAGAAAGCAAATGTTAAAAATTCTTTACATGTAATTGGGGGAAAAATAAAATATTATTAAATAAAATAAATAAGGTAAATACCAGAAAAATGCCATACGTTATTGTTATTATCTTATTTTGCTTGAATATTTCCAAAAGGAGAACTATTGAAAAGTAAACTTATTCCACTGCTAGAGAGCTCTAATTATTAAGAAGACTTTTCTCATATTAAGTTGACATCTTTCTTTGTAATTCTCCCCAGTAGTGCTAATTATATCTCTTCTAAGTTTTCTCTAGGTTAAACATTTCTGGTTATCTCAACCAGTCTTTACAAGAGGTGGTTTCCAGGCTCTTCACTCTCATGATCATCCTTACCTAGATATAGTTCAGTTTATCAATAACTTTTATACCTAGAACTTAAACCAATATATGTCCAGCGTTTCTAGAATAAATGAACGAAAGAGCATTTATTAAGGACTTATTATGTGTCAAGCATTGTGCTAAGTCCTGGGATCTAAATACAAAATCTAGACAATCTCTGACCTCAAAGAGCTGACATTCTAATAAGGGAAGACAACATGTACATAGGGGTGGTGGCCAGAGGAGAGTTGCTTGATCCATGGGTCAGTCAACAAATTCTTTACAGAAACAGTGATATGTTGGTAGTACTGAATTCGAACCAAAAGCAAGAGGTGGGATGGGGAAGGAAAGCCTGGTGAGATTGTGGGGCTGATGGCAAGTTGGTCAAAGTGGATGACCAGATACATATGAAGCATGGTTTGGAAGCTTCTAAATATAGTAGGATAGCTGAGTTTACACTAATCAAAGATAGCCTGGCCCCATAGTAGGAGTTCCAGAGCAGTGTTTATGTTTATATTGTATCCCTTCAATACAATATAAGTACCTTTAGGATAGGGACTATTTCAAGCCGTGGTTCTTTCAGATGACAATATCAAACATTGCCTGACAAAGTAGTAAACACTCAATCATGGATCACCTAAGTATATTCAGATTTAGGACGCCAGGATTTCATGCTTGTATGGAAATTTCTGTCTATGTACTCTTCACTAGACAAATACATCTAATGATAGGGACAGAAACCTCTCTGTTAGGGAATAATTAATAGCACAATAGACCTTTTTAAACTCCCTTTTACATATGAAGAAACTAGATTTAAAGGCAGCAAGAGACCTGCACAGGGTTGCATAAGGGGCAAAAAGTTGAGGCTAAGAGGAATTTGAACTCTAATCTTTCAATGTCAAATCCATTACTTTTTCTCCAATCTTCTATGGCATCGCACATCAGAAATCTATTGACTCCCTAAATCCATAATAGCCCCTTTGAAGAGACAGGGTACTTTCAACCTTTAAATAGCTTTAATGTAGTCACTGATTAATCCCTGTCCAGATAGGGTAAGGATCTTCACCCCCATTTCACAGAGGAGAAGGCTGTCAAAGAGACTCTGAGTTGTCAGTTGATGTCAAAAGCAGAGACAGAGCAGGTTTACTTCTGACTTAGAGCCCCCATTACGTACACCAGAGCTCCCCTCCCCACTCTTGTCACTTAAGGTCTCAGCAAACCAAATGATGTGGGTCAGTAGGAAGCCAGCGTTCACAAAGAAGAAAGAAAAAAAGTCCTTAAAGTGAAATGATTTAAAAAATGTAGCATCTCTCTCTAGAGATGTCTCGAAGTTCTCTAACTTCAAACTCTCAGGGAGTAATTTTTTTTCCTCAGCTTTTCTAAAAAGAAAAATCACATCTGGGCTTGGTTTAAATAGTGGAAAACCTTCCTAGAGGCAGGATTGAAGAGAAAGGAAAGATTGGGTAAATTTGGCTTGGAAATGGAGCTCACTCTCAGCCTTTACCTGCAAGCATCATTCTAGATGGCAATCTAATTCTCAGGCTAAGTGACATCAATATATAGTCCTAGGAAGGAGAAACAGCATCTTTGGTATTTTCTGAGATTGGTAATTTTCCATTATGCTTTCAGGTTGATGCTATAGTGGAGGAAGAATTGATCATCATAACTTGGTATTGTAAATCATCTCCAAAGCTTGAAGAAGAATGCAGGATTCTGTTTCAGCCCTTTTATCCCCAGCAAGATAGCAAATTGGACAGTAATCAGAATTTGTACTCTTGCTTTCAAGAAATTTTAAGTGGTTGCTATTCTCAACCACTACCCCCTCCTATCCATCCCCAAATCCCTTTCTCTCCCTCCCTTGATTTCCTGAGTACTGTAGTTTGTTGTAAAAATAGCATTTCATACAACATTCTGCATCTCGAATCGACTTTTATTTTAAAGTGCTCCTTTGTACATCTGGTGTTTTACAAGTTCTCTGATGTGAATTACTGCCTGGAATGTTCACCTCCAAGAACAAGTTGAAATTTTGTCCAATCTCCATGGGGGCTGCATAGCTCAGGGTTCAGGCAGGGCGGTGATACAGAAACCTGAAACCACAGAAACGTTTGGAGTTTGCCTAACTGCTGAGAGGGGACATGTGAGGATTCTACCTCACTCAAGTGGTAACCAGCCAGGTTCTCTAGTTAACATCGAAGGTAGAATGGTTTAAGGGAGGAAGTGATATTTTATCTAGTACTTTCAAGATTCGTAAGCTATTTTATGTAAGTTATCATAGCTGATTCTCACAACAACCCTGTGAGATTGTTTCTGTAGATACTGTTCCCATTTTAAAGAGGAAACTGAGGTTCTGGGTGGTTGTGACTGATCTCTGATTATATGGCCAACATTAGACAAAGTCAAGACTTAGATCCATATCTCTCCTGACTCCAAATTCAGCATTTTACTATACCATAGTGCCCTTCAGTCACAAAAACTGGGTTCAAATCCTAGCTTGGCTACTTATTAAGCCGTGGCTTTGGCCAAGTTGTTTCCTCTTTATTTTTAGTCTTATATTTAAATGACGTGATGAGACTGTGACTTTTACAGTTTCTTTTAGTTCTCATTCCTTATGATCCTATAATCTTACTCAGAAATTTCTTCCCCACCCAAAGAAGTAGCTTTTCCCTCATCATATTTAAAACTTAGATGCCCTTGTCTTCAGTAAACAGATGAAAAAACTGGTTGAAGCAGTAATCCTAGAAATTGGGTCAGCTGTCCCACACCCTTACCAGGCAGGATTGTTTTCCCCTTGCTCATTGAATGAACAAAGACAGGATGTCGAGACGAGGTTCATGTCATGGAAATCATAGATTATCAGAGAAAGATTCTTGGAGGTAAGATCATCAAATCCAGCCCCAAGGGTTAGAGGGCCAAAGGGACATACTCAGAATCAGCCAGCAGACATGGGGCCAGAATTTAGTTCTTAAGGTGCCTGAATCAGGAAAAGAGGCTAACTATGAGGAATTCAGTTCAATTGGTCAAGTTTCGATGAAGCATTTACTATATGTAGGGGGTAGAGGTAGAACTAGAAAGAATTTTAGGACATCTCTTATATTACAGTGGTTTTCAACCTTCCTAATTCTGTGACCCTTTAATACTCATATGTGAGCATATCTGCATGTGGGTGGACCCGCCTGGAGACGGATAGAGGAGTGGTGTCTCAGTTCCTAAGACCATTGGAAATATGTGTTTTCTGTTGGTCTTAGGCGACCCCTGTGAAAGGGTTGTTTGACCCCCAAAGGGGTTGCAACCCATGGGTTGAGAACTGCTGTTTTATAACCAGAAATAGCCTTAGAGCAAAGAGATAATCACAACTGATGTTCATAGAAAACTCCCAAAATACTTTATAAACCTTATTTCAGTTGATATCAAATGGATAAATCATATCAAAATAATTGAGTGAAATAACATGTAAAGTGTTTTCCGACTTTAAAGTGCCATATAAATGCTGCTTCTGCTACTGCTCCTCCTCCTTTCCTCATAATCCCCTGTAAGGGGATTAGATAGACACTGTGATTCTAATTTTTCAGAAAAGGAAATCAAAAGATAAAATTTGACCATGTTGCTCCCCTACTTGGGAATCTCCAGTGGTTCCCTCTTGTCTCTAGAATAACTATAAACTTCTCTTTTTGGCTTTTAAAGTCCTTCATTTTATGGCTCCAGATTACTGTTCCATAT
>CM053583.1:63683837-63705246 GCA_028627135.1 Pseudochirops cupreus | reverse complement strand
TCCCCCCTCTCTCCCTTTCCCTCCTTCCCTCCCCCTTCTCTCCCTCTCCCGCTCCTTCTCTCTTCCTGCCATTCCTCTATTTGTTTGCAAGATATAGGATGAAAAATTGGAATCTGGAGAATTAAAATCATGACTTGGCACCTTTTCCCAAGTTAACTGAAGGTTGATCCCGTGGTTCTCCCGTGTTTTTGTTTGTCTGTATGTCCCAGCTTGCTTATCTGTAAAATGGGAATAGTAGTGGTGCGACTTTATAGGGTTATTGAGAAGCTCAAACAAGATGGCGCGTGTCGAGCATTCGGCAAACTTTAAAGCGCTATTTACATGCTGGTTGTGATTATTATTTTTGAGACAGTTTTATTTAAAGTTTTGAGTTCCAAATTCTGTCCCTCCCTTCCTCTCCTTCCCCCTCCCCGAGATGGTAAGCAATCAGATATAGGTTATACAGGTGCAATTATGTAAAATATTTCTATACTGGTCATTTTGTACAAGGAGACTCCAATAAAACAAAAAGAAAGTGAAAATAGCACGCTTCAATCTGTTTTCAAATGGTATCAGTTTTTTCTCTGGAGGCAGAGAGTGTGCCTCATCATTAGTCCTGTGGGATTGTCTTGGCTCATTGCATTGCTGAGTATAGTGAAGTCTTTCACAATTCTTTATTGAACAATATTGCTATTACTGCGTACAACATTCTTCTGGATCTCTTCACCTCACTATGTATCAGTTTATGGAAGTCTTTCCAGATTTTTCTGAAATCATTCAGCTTGTAATTTCTTATAGCACCATAATATTCCATTACAATCTTATACCACAGCTTATTTAGCCATTCTCCAACTGATGGGAATGAATTCCTTAGGTTTCCAATTGTTAGTGAATAGAAAAAAAGGTGCTATAAATATTTTTGGCACAAATAGATTGTGCCCTTTTTTGGATGTCTTTGGAGTATAGACCTAGTAGTTGTACTGCTAGATCAAAGGGTATGCACAATTTTATGACTGAGCATAGTTCCAAATTGCTCTCCAGAATGGTTGGGTCAGTTCACAACACCACCAAGAGTTCATTAGTATCCCAGTTTTCCCACATTCCCTCCAACATCCAACATTTTCCTTTTTTGTTCTATTGGCCAAACAGATAGGTGTGAGGTGGTGCCTCAGCATTGTCTGAATTTGCATTTCTCTAATCAATAGTGATTTAGGACATTTTTATATCACCACAGAGTTATTAATTATTTTGAAATTCCTCTGAAGAGTTCAGGAGGTGGAAAAAACTCAAAGAGGCAAATTTGCTACTGGCTTGTTAAATTTAATACTCAAAAAAAAGCAAGCTGTACAGAACATATTCATAGTTTCATATAAAGTTTCATCCTTTTTATATTGGAATATTTGTGTTTGATGATATTTAAGATAATAAAAGAAAATGGAAAATAGAAATCCCTTTGAAGTCAGCAAGTTTGATGACAAAAAGGGTCTCTAAAGTAGTTGTAATGTAAGATTTTTGCTTTATCTGATGGGAACATTCTACATAACATGCCTTTAATATGAATACATTCCACAAGCACATTTGATTAACTTGTATTAAGGCCCCGATTTGTGCAATGTGCCATGCTAGCTGCTGAGGGTACGAAAGTAATCACACTGTATAGTATATGGGGAGATTGAAGTATCTCATTATTAATGTTATTATTACTAGACTTGGCAAGGTGCACTGAATAGTGTGTTTGACTTGGAGTCAAGAAGACCTGAATTCATATCTTGCCCCCAGATATTTAATGACTGTGTGATCTTGGGCAAGTCACTTAACCTCAGACAATGTCATAGCATTTACTTACTAAGTAATTTATTTGCTTCAAATTGTATCTGGGGAGAAAGTGCCCATACCGGAGGTTCCCTATCCTTATGAAATCAGAGATCATTTGTGAATTGATTATCATCATTTTAGAGAAGCAGCTTGAAATAGTGGAAAGAATACTGTTGTGTTTATAATCTTTTTTCTACCACTAATTGATTAGTTGTACAATTCTCAGCAAGTCCTATTATCTTTTGGGTTCCCAGTTTCATTATGTGTAATAATACTCATAACAGCTGACATTTATTTGGTGTTTTATAGTTTCTATAATATTTTGTGTTCATTGTTTTATTTGAGACACACAACAGTTCTATGATGTAGGTACTATTGACATTATTATCCTCATTTTAAAATGAAGAAATTGAGACTCAGACAGATTAAGTGATTTGCTCATGATGACACAGAGAGTGTCAGAGAAGGATTTGAACTTAGATTTTTCCTGGACTCCACGTCTAGAACTCTTTCCACTACACCATGCTATAAAATGGGGATAATATGATTTTGTTTTCTCTACTTCTTAGGACTGTTGTGAAAGTCAAATGATAAAATTGTATGTAAAACATTTTGTACTTGGGAATGGCTATATGAATATCAATTAACATTGATTGTTACTGTTATTATCCTCTGCTACCACCTAAGGTCCATTTGTTTTCATGGCTCCATCCCAAGGCTTTCCTGAGTACTTGACAAAGAAGATTTCGAGATCAGATTTGTCACCCCATTTTACAGAGACTGGCACTGGCAGATTGTATTCCCAAAGGATAGTTAACTACTCTTCTCTTTGGGATTTTAGTGGTAACTCTAAGGGACTGTGATTCATAGTGCTGTAACTCACAAAGCCCCACCAATGTGCTTCCTGTTGGTTATCAACTAGCTTTTTAAAAAGCATATTTACTAAGGTAGTGTAATAACATTTTCCCCTCAAAGTTTGGGGTACTTTCTTCCATACTCAGACTCTGATGGAAGTGTTCTTAAACTTAGAATAGGAGGGTAGTGAGACATATTAGTAGAGAACATGTGTCCAAAGGACAAATTCACAACTCCTGGTTACTGGAAATTCTTGTTTTGAGTCCGTAGCAAGCATTTTTTTTTTCTGGTTCAAAGGGTCATGTTTAAAGGATCTGGTCAAGGTTTCCTCCTTTGAGTGGTAATTTTTTGTATCTGAATTTGTCCTCAGTTCATTTCTCTCTGTTCTTAGCTTAATGAGTTATTGACTATTGGTCTGGGCTCTGATGACATGATCATTGGTGGTGGTGGAACTGGGGGGGGGGTAGTGTAACTCTCTCTAGGTTCACTTGTCCCCACTCTTCTCCCCACCCCTTTACTGTCCTTTGGTTCAGGTGTCTCCTCAGGATATGTTCAAGTCTGGAAGCTCCTGAAACTTCATTGATTTGCTGATGGACAGTTAAGTTCTAAACTGGCTTGCTGTTTTTATGCATTGCCCAAGAGGCATGACCTGATCTTTCACAAAGTAAAAAGTCCCAATTTCTCCTGCAGTGGGTGGTGTTAATTCATTTTATCCAACGATAAAAGTATTTCCCTTCTTTTCTCCCAAATTGATGGAGTCATTCATAACCACATTATATCTTTCATACATTGATTCAACTAGGAAGTTTGTGCCTTCTATACTTATATTAATTTGGAGTGAGGTAGAAAGCCTAATCTTTCAATAATAAATGATCTGATCTCCTGCACCACTCCCTGTCACTGTCAGCCTCCACCATGATGGAATGGCAGAGTGACTGATGGAAGACAACAGCTTGGAGTAAGCATGATCTGTCTTCTAAAACTGGATCCCAACCTATATAAACTGGGTGACCTTGAGTAATTTTTCCTCTCTGAATCTAAGTTTCTTCATCAGTAAAATGGGGATAAGATCACTTGCACCACCTCCCTCACAGCAGTGTGGTGAGAAGTACTTTGAAAACCTTAAAGAGTTAAATAAATGTGACTTACCGATGCCAAATTTTCAGATCCCCAAGTCCGCAATGATCCTGATTGTTGATTTTGCCTGCTACAATTCCTTTTTTCATCTACAACTGTTTTTTTTAAATTTGCTCCATGTTTACTTTTGTCTTTGTGACAATTACTTAAGCTACACTGATATTTCAAATATTTCATAGGAAATAATGAAGAACAGCATTGTGCCCTCCCTACCTGCCCTTGAATCCCTTCCCCCATATTCCAAACAACTGTATTCCAAAATCTGATCACCTGTCATGATTTGTTTTGTGGCAGAGAGAGAGAGAGAGAAAGAGAGAGAGAGGAAAAGAGTGCTTTAATAAACAGAGTAGCATTTAATAAATCATAATTTCTTACATGGGTAAATGTGTCAGCTAAATTTAGGCACCCAATTAAACATCTGATTATGGTTGACTTTTCACTTGCATGTTTAAATAGCTGTCCACACCCCCTGGGGTTACCCAGCTGTCCCCTGGCCCTTATTAAAGCACATAAGAGTTTCTCTTGTTTGAGATGCTAAAATAATGTCCCCAAGAACGTTAATAAAGACACCAGAGTTCTTCAGCACAGGAAGGAATGAATATGGCTAGGGTTGTGCCAGTGAGTGCTACAACTGAATGAGGACCAAAATGGGAGGTGCTTCTGTATTATCTGAGTTTCTGGACTGTAAGCTCCTCTAGATCAGGACATGTGGCTTATAGAAAACTTGTGTATCTCTCTCACCTTGGGAAGTGATCTGTACAAAGCAGATTGTTTGTAGTTTTTTGTTGATTATTTGAATTCATAGAGGTTGCAAAGCATCCCAGTACTGCTTTCATTTGAAGTATTGTGTTCAGTAGAACACTTGACAGGGAACATGGGCAAGCTGGAGGTGATCAAGAGGAGGGTGATTAGGATAGTAAGAACAATCATGTCTTGTTAGGAACATTTGAAGAGACTGGGGGATGTTCTGCCTAAAGGAGAGATGATATGATGGTGGTTGGGAATGACATCTGTCCTTCAAATACCAGAAGCATTGTCACATCAAAGATTAATTAGACTTATTCTGCTTGGCCTGAGAAAAAAGGACTAGGGACAATGGATGGGAGTGACAGGGGTCTAGTTCATTTTGTGTTGAAGCAGGAATTCACTCTTTAGAGTCCCCACCAAATGGTCATATGGTTTCCTCTATTTCTTCTTTTTAAATAGTGTTTTATTTTTTAACTTACATATGTAGACA
Organism: Pseudochirops cupreus; assembly: GCA_028627135.1. Lineage (NCBI taxonomy): Eukaryota > Metazoa > Chordata > Mammalia > Diprotodontia > Pseudocheiridae > Pseudochirops > Pseudochirops cupreus. The sequence goes on along the minus strand of CM053583.1, from coordinate 63,700,223 downwards.
ATTTTCAACATTCATTTAAAAAAAATTGAGTTCCAAATTTTTTCCCTCCTTCTTCACTTCCCCCTCTCAAAGATTGTAAGCAATTTGATATAGGCTATATATGTGTAATCATGTAAAACATATTTCCATATTACTCATGTTGTGAAAGAAAAAACAGGTCAAAAGAGAAAAACCATGAAAAAAATAAAGTGAAGATAATATATTTCAATCTGCATTCACAGTCCATTGGTACTTTCTCTGAATGTGGATAGCATTTTACATCATGAGTCCTTTGTAATTGTCTAAGATCATTGTATTCCTTAGCCATTCGTAGTGATCAGTGTTACTGTATACCATGTTCTCTTGGGTATGCTCACTTCACTTTGCATCAGTTCATGTAAGTTTTTCCAGGCTTTTCTGAAATCCACTGGGTCGTCATTTCTTATAGCACAATAGTATTCTATCACAATCATATGCTTCAGCCATTCCCCAACTGATGGTCATCTCCTCAATTTCTAGTTTTTTGCCACCATAAAAAGAACTGCTATCAATATTTTTTGTACATGTAGGTCCTTTTTCCTTTACAGTATTTTTAAAAAATAGTCTTCTCTTAAAGACCTCCCAGTGATGGAGAACTCACTACTTTCTAAAGAAGCCCATTATTTTTAGGAAATTTTTCATGTAAGAAAGCTTAGATGACCTTTAGTTTTGTCCTCTGGAGTTAAGCAAAACAAGTCAAATCTTACTTTGGTTTGTCAGCCCTGTGAATACCTGGAGAGAACATGCACTTTTCTAGGCTAAACATTTCTGTCCCCTTCATCTCATCCTGATATGTATGGCATGATTCTGAATTCCCTTGGAATCCTGGTCCCCTTGACTTGGATTTGTCAACCTTCAGAATGCAGGTTTGTTTGAAAAAAAAAAAACAAAACACTATCCAGAATTTGGCTAATTGCTGGCTGGGGAACCACCTTGTTTGGGTCAGAAATAATTTCTATTCAGGCAGTCATCCTTTGGGTACCTGAGTTGTTCCAGCAAATGGCCTTAATCAACAAGTGAATGCTCATCTTTTATTTATGCTGATTTACCTGAGATAATTCAAATAGTCCTTTCAGAACCAGGGATGGAAGCTTTTGATGTCTCAGTGATTACTACAAGCAGTCAGTCAGTCAATTACTCAATCTTTTGTGTAGGAAAGTGGTTTTGATAAAAGTAAGTTCCTCTATCTGTTAGTTTACAGTTTCTGTGGTATAATTAAACTCTGTTAGATGGTTTAGTAAAATGGTTGGTAGAATTCTAACTCTCCACGGATAGAGAGCTGAGAGAAAGAAATCAAATGATCAGTCTTAGTGGGAAAGTAGTGACTGTGAGTGAAGATAGTGGGGTTCAAGTTCAAGATCTGTCACTTAACTGGCCATGTGCCCTTGGACAAGACACTTTGGCTTCCCCTGGGCCTCAGTTTCCTCATCTTTAAGATGAGGGCAGTGGAGAGGTTCACCTAGACTTTTCAGATTTATCTGTTACATTAGAATTGACAAAATACTTGTCTTGAAACAACCCTATAAGGTAGTTAGCAAAAATATATTATTATCCCTATTTTATGGTTGAAGAGATTGGGACTGAGAAATGCAAAGGGATCTGGCACAGATGACATAGCTAGAGGCACCATTCAAACCCAAATTTTTTTACTCCAAATCTAATACATTTTGCCTTATATCAAACTGCCATATTCTAAGGCCCACACCAACTCTTACATTTTGTGACTTCATGAAATACAAGAAAATCGCCCACACTCTTCCTGCTTCACCCTATTTATACTGGAGCTAGGTTGGTAAGGTGATCATAATGAGGTATCTTCAAGGGAAATCATAGTTGGGCCTTGAACAAATTATGGAATCTAAATCTCTTTAAGAATTCCTTCTTAAACACGTGTGAGGGAAGAATTTTTAGATCCTCTGGCATTAAGCCACTAGGTAAAAGTGGCCTCTTCCTGACTTCTCTTGGAAGCATTGTTTTAGGTGGGGGAATCGAGTTCTTTGCTGCCAGAGGAATAAGCCAACACCGTAGGTATTGAGGGGGCTGCTAGATGGTGCAACAGATAGCACACTGAAGACTCATCTTCCTGAGTTAAAAATCTGACCCCAGACATTTACAAGCTGTGTGACTTTGGGCATGTCACATTACCCTGTTTACCTCAGTTTCCTCATCTATAAAATACACTGGAGAAGGAAAAGGTGAACCACTCTAGTATGTTTGCCAAGAGAATTCCAAATGGGGCATGGAGAGTTGGACATGACTGAAGATGACCGAACACAATAAATTGAGACTGATATCCTGTACCTGCCATTCAAGGCCCTCCTATAATTTCCAGCCTACCTCTCAAGCTTTATTTCACATGACTTCTTCCCCTCTAGGCCCTCTCTGGTTTCACTAAACAAGACTGAGAGCTGTACTTCAATCTCATCCTATGTTCTCTTATTTCTGTGCATTTTTCCTTTCCTGAAAAATACTCCCTAGGGGTGGCTAGGTGGCACAGTGAATAGAGCACTGGCCATGGAGTCAGGAGGACCTGAGTTCAAATTTGACCTCAGACACTTAACACAAAAACTAGCCGTATGATGCTGGGGAAGTTAGTTAATTCCAATTGCCCTACTTTCCCTCCTCCAAAAAAAAAAAAGCAAAACAAAAAAGGTAAAATACTCCCTTCTCATTCATTCGTTTAGTAAACCTGTATTAAGCACTTACTATATGCCAGACTCCATGATAAGTGCTGATTCTTTCTCCTATTTGCCTATTAAAATCCCTCTTTTCCCCAGGGCCCAGTTCAGGTGCCACCTCATCCAGATCCTCTCTGCTCAAAGTGAACACTGATCCTCCTGTTTTCTTGAGGGTATTGGGTGTCTCTCTTGTGTTATCACATTCTTTCTGCATCTGGCATAGTGGGAGGACACTGGGTCTGGAGTCAGCAGACCTAAGTTCAAGTCTTAGCCCTTCTACAACTTAGCTCTGTGATCCTAGGAAAGTTGCTGTTTGCCTGCAGGATTGTCGTGAGGAAAAAATTGTAAACCTCAACTCTTTGCCTTTTCATTTATGTGTGCTTATGTATGTGATGTTGTGCATTGTATCTCACTTAATCAGGTCATAAGATCCTTGAGGATGGTCTTCATCTAGGTCTCCACAATGCCTGAACATAGTAGATGTTTAATAAATGTTGAGTTAAATGGAAAATAAGAACAGATCTTTTTGCTTAGTTTTCAAAGTGTTTTATCATGTGATTCTTATGGAAACCCTGTGGGATCTTTCTGGAAAATAATATCCTTATTACACAGTGTGGAAAAACCAAAGTTCAGTGATGACTTGACCACACTCACATGGCTTGTTGTTGTGTTTGTCCTTCCTTCTCGAAGAGGACCATGACATCAGGGAAATGATGCCATAACTTTTACTTGACTTAGATTTGAGTGACAGTGGGCTGTGCAGGGTCACCAGCCTCACTTCCTCCTCCAGAGCCATTTGGGTCCAATGACCAGATAGTCATCAGGATGACTGGAGATGGCCCAAGGTGCATTGGGAGACCCTGTTAGGCTAAGGCCTTTTCAGGTATGTCAGAGGCAATATTTGAATCTAGTTCTCTCTGATTCTAGGGCAAGTACTTTATCCACTGTGATTATCTGCCTACAACATAGCCACATGCTACAATAAACACATATACAATACAGTCATGTTCTACAACCATAGACTATGGTCATGCCATAAATTAAAAATGGAGTCAAGTAAGAGGCCATCTCTGGGACTTTGAACTTAACCACTGCAGATCAAGGTTTTGTTGATCGATTCAATTCAGAAAACATTTATTAAGCACTACATGTCAGGCACTAGGCTAAGTGGTAGGGATACAAAAAAAGGCAAAAAGACAGTCCCTTCCCTCAAGGAACATACAATCTAATCAGGGAGACAACATGTAAACAAATATATACAAAGCAAGTTATGCACAGGATATAGGAGAGAATTAACTGAGGGAAGGCACTGGAATTAAGAGGGATTGGGGAAGGTTTTCTGTAGGAGGGGAGATCTTGGTTGGGACTTAAAGGAAGCCAGGGAGGTCCCTATTGGAGTAGAAGAGGGAGAGCATTTCAGGTGTGGGGGACAGTCAGAGAGAATGCTAGAAGCAGAGAGGTGGAGGGTCTTGTTTGTGGAACAACCAGGAAACCAATGTCATTGGATTAAAGAGTACATCTTGAGGAGTAGGGTGTGAGAAGACTGGAAAGGTAGGGGGAGAGGGTTCAGTTATGAAGGGCTTTGAATGCCAAACAAAGCTTTTTTATTTGCTCCTGGAGTTTATTGAATAGAGGGTTGACATGATCAGACTTGTGTTTTAGGATCATGTATTTTTAATTTGAAATTGCCTGGACCTGATTATTTCCTCCTTTCCTAGGAGTCTCCCAAGGATTCAATTCAGTTAAATTCATTTTGATTCATTTTAATTCAATTCTCAGAATTGTAGGATGTTAGAAGTGGGAGGAATATTAGGGCAAAGATCAGAATGGGGCAAGATCTTAGAAATCATTGGGTTTAATGGCTTCCCAGTTCTGTCACTTATAACATCACCTTTGTGACCTTGAGCAAGTCACTTCATGTTGTAGCTCATTGGAATTGCTTGAATGTGGAACGTGTTTTCCACTTAGAAAAAGATTTCTGTGGCAACTTGCTGCCCTCACCCAATTAGGGAAAAGAAAAAAAACCTGGCAACATTAGGTTAATTCAGGTGTGGGGAATCAGATGTTCACCAGGCCAAGAGAACCAGAGAAGGAGCAGTAGCACATTTAATCAGGGTAAGAATAAATAGTAAGGCAATGAAACAGTATCTGCATCCACGCATGGAAGAGCGCGTTGTCCTTCCCTTTCTCCTCGGAGTAACTTCAGAAATGAAACCAGCTTCTCAAAGATTCATTCTTGGATAGGGGAAGTCATGGGCTCTGCTTCACTTGTGGCTAGAGTGTATTTGGATAGTCCCTATGCTGACGATGTTAATGATAGAAGATCATAATATCACTTGGTAAGTGCATTAGATGGCATAAAACCCAGGACTACTCGAAGGCTGAGTAAATTCCCCTTAATTCTAGTGCCTTCCCTCTTTAGATTATTTCCAATTTATCCTGGATAGAGTTTGTTTTATGCAGTTGTTTGCTTGTTGTCTTCCCCATTAGACTGTCAGCTCCTTGAGACCAGAGGCTGTCTTTTGCTTATCTTTGTATCCCTAGTTCTTAGCACAGTTCTCGGTGCTTAATAAATTAGGACCTGAAATCAAGGAGACCTAACTTCAAACCTGACACAGACATTAGCTGTGCCACCCTGGGCATGTCACTTTACCTCTCTCTCAATTCTCTTCCTCCTCCTCCGACCCTGGCCTGATGGACAGAGACCCTGTCTACTCATTATACTTAGTCACTAGTGGAAGGGACCAGATAGCACTGTGAATCCTTTGTGTTTTTTTTTTTAATTAAGAATTTTGCTTCCTAGTCAAAGCCTATGCTGGACCGTGCCTAAGTGGGAGAGGTGGACAAGTGTCTCTTAACTGGAGTCCCTGGCCCCAGTCTCTCCCCCTCTCCTCCATCGTATATGTCTCTTAGATTAATCTTAATTCATAGCTCCATTCCTTTCTTTGCACACAGAAAACTTCAGTGACTCCCTACTGAATCAGAATTAAACTCTTTAGCTTGAAATTCAAGGCCATTTATCATTTAGTCCTAGCCTGGCATGAGAGAGACTGGGATTTAAGAATATGTTGAAGGTCTAAGCTAAATCAATCGATATAATGCACATAGTAGAGATAGTAGGATTAAAATTTTATTTCAGAATAAAGTGATAATACTTACTTGTACTTTTTTGTATTTAAAGGCATATACACAGATAAAAGTTATAGAAAACAATAAAGTTATATAAAATTTTTAAAAATCTTGCATTATTTGATGAAGTTGTGATGCCTTGGGCCTTCTAGTGCTAGCCTTCCAGAAGTCTCTCCACTCTCCTTTCCACTTCTAACCAAACTGGGCCATTCTCCAAGGATGTCCTTCACTTTCCTGTCTCTGCTTCTTCTCATGCAGTTACCCTAGCCTGGAATGTCTTCCCACTCTTCCATCCCCAATCCTCTTATCCCCTCCTTCCAGACTCCCTGCTTAACCTCCTCCCCACCTCCAAGCTCTCCATAGACAAATCTCAGCTATCCATTAAGGTTCAAATCCTGGGAGTGTTTTGTGATTCCTTCTCCCCTCCCCTCACCAGGTAAAAGTGACTACTCCCTCTTTCTCCACTTCCACAGCACTTCATATCTCTCTTAGGGAGGCAGCACGGGATAGTAAAAAGAGTACTGAATTTGTATTCAAATCCTTACTCTGCTACTTACCACCTGTGTGACCCTGGACAAGTCACTTTCTTTCCCACCTTTAGTTTCTCCATCTGTAAAATGAAGGAGATCTGGATCTCAAAAGGCTCTTCCTGTTCTAAATCTGTTGTCCTACTGCATTATCAAATTATATTTTGAACTATAGTTACCCACATATACAACTTTTCATTCCTACTTTGCCAGTTCTTGAGATTAGGACTTGTGTTTTATTCATTTTTTTTTTACTCCCTCATTTCTTAACAGAAGTTCTTTCATATGGAAAGCACTTAGCACAGTGCCTGGCACTTAATAGATGCCTAATAAATGTTTATTGACTAATTGAATGGATGAATGGACAAGTGTTATTTGGTTAGATTGATGAGAAACCCCTAGTAATGACATTCTCAGGTCTCGGCAGTATAGGGACATCACTGGTGTGTGTTCCTAAAGGTGATCGTGGGGTTCTGTAAAATGTTAAGAGACTGGGCCCATCCTTTTGAAGTTTACTACTAGTACTAGTACTACTACTACTACTTCTACTACTACTACTAGTACTACTACTACTACTACTACTACTACTTCTACTACTTCTTCTTCTCCTTCTTCTCCTTCTCTCTCTCTCTCACTTTCTCTCACTCTCTCTCTCCCCCTTCCTTCCCTCTCTCCTCTCTTTCTTTCCCTCTCTCTATCCCCCTCTCTTCCTCTCCCTCTCTCACCCTCCTTCCCCTCCTCCCTTCCCTTCCCTCCCTTCCCTAATTCCCATCTCTTCAATTCCCAATGCTAAGAACAGTGCTGGTCACATAGTAAGCACTTAGTAAATGCTTCTTAACCCATTGATTGAATTCCCTCACTTAGTCTGCCACGAGCCTTATTCTAGAAATTATAGAACAACAGAGTGATAGAAAAGGAGAGGGAAGCTGGGCGCAGTCTGATATGCATCCAAGAATCATGTGGGGGAGCAGGTTGCAAAGGGTTTAGAGAGAAAAGATAAGCAGTGAAGTCAGTCCAGGAGGAATTGGAAGTGCTGGAAAAAAATTCTGAAAACATAAAGAGAAATGTTCCCATTGAGGAGGAAGGGCAGGGGTGCAGGGTGTGTGTGTGTGCAGTGGAGTATGAGGGGGAAGTGTCAAAAGAGACCAGTGTGGATGTACAGGGCACTAGTCAACTAACTTGATTTTTAAAAAGACATGCACAGGAGATAGCAAGAGTAGGTAACAGGCTGAATATAAAAACATGAGTGAGAATGATGTCAGGAATGCTAAAGTTAAGAATGAGTTGAGACTGGAAAGAAAAACTAAGAAGAGCAAAAAAAGAAAAAATACAGCCATGCTGGAGAAGAGAGGTAGCTCCAGGATAGTGTAGATGTTCATGGTGGATGGGATAACTGATGACAGAGAAAACGCAGAGCTACGCAATTCTGATTTTGTCTGTTTTCCCTGGCAGGGAAAATCATCTTTGACCTAGAAAGAAGAGAACCAAAGTGGCTGATAGGGAGGTGATAGTCAAGATAAGTAAAGAAATAGTAAGCTGCCTTTGAAGAATTCAAGTCACCTGACTCAAATGAACTTTGTCCAATGGCATTGAATAAAATGATGGGCATCATTGTTGAGTCACTGTCATCGATCTGTGAATGACCATATAGAGCAGGAAAGGGAGCGCATAAAAGAAGAGGACAACATAGTATCTGATTTTCAAAAATGGGAAGGGAGAGAAGAGACCCTGTAAGTTCTAGGCTGGTGATTGCTACTTTGATTCTTTTTTTTTTTTGCAGGGGGGAAGGAAGGGCAATTGGGGTTAAGTGACTTGCCCAAGGTCACATGGCTAGTAAGTGTTAAATGCCTGAGACCAGATTTGAACTCAGGTCCTCCTGACTCCAAGGCCAGTGCTCTATTCACTGTGCCACCTAGCCCCCCCTCTATTTTGATTCTTGATGAAATCCTAGGATATGCTATTAACAGCATGATTAATGCAATGTACGATTTCAGAATCATAGATTTAGGGACCTTAGAGGTCATCTTGTTCAAACCTCATTTTGCAGATGAGGAAACTGAGGCCCAGAGATAATCACTTGCCCAAGATTACACATGTCCTCTAATGCCAAAATGAGCACTATTTTCATGACAAGTAACAAAGCCAGCATGGCTTAATCAAAGGCAGGTTTTGATTAACTATATTTATTTTTTGACAGGGTTTGTGAGACTGCTAGAGGAGGGGAATACCACAGATGTAATTTGCTGAGATTTAGCAAAGCATTTGCCAAAAAACATCTATCATGTTGTTTTTTGGTGGAAAAGTTGGAGAGATGTAGGTTAAATGATAGTATAATTAGACAGATTTGGAACTAGTGGGATTGCAGGATTCAAAGGCTAGTCATTAATGGTTGGATATCAATTATGTCCTGTGGTATTTAGCATTTTTATTTAAAAGCCTGGATAAAAGCAGAAGTGGAAGGATTATGAAATTTGCAGATGACACTCAGCTGGAGTGGGGGGAGGGGAGAAAAAAGAGAGAAAGGGAGGGAGGGGGAGAGAGAGAGAGAGTGCATTAACATACTAGATGACAATATTCAAGCATATCTTCATAGTTTAGAATGTTGGGTCAGATCTAATAAAATGAAATGCAATAGGGATCAATAAAAAATCTTAGACTTGAGTTTAAAAAAAATCACGGTGTTAAGATAGCATAAATACAAGATAGCAAGGCATGACTAGACAGCATGTCTGACTCTTTCACTTGAGAACGATTTGAAGGTTTTAGTAGACCTCAAGCTTCATAAAAGTCAGCAGTATGATACGGTTTCCCCAAGAGAAAGCACTTTCTTAGGCTGCCTTAAAGGAGAGAGTGTCCAGGACTTGGGACACTACTCTAGAGCAGTGGTTCTCAACCTTCCTAATGCTGTGACCCTTTAATACTTTTATGTGGGCGTATCTGCATGTGGGTGGACCTGCCTGGAGATTAATAGAGGAGCCTGTCTCTGTTCCTAAGACCATAGGAAATAAGTATTTTCTAATGGTCTTAGGTGACCCCTGTGAAAGGGTTTTTCGACCCCCAAAGGGATCACAACCCACAGGTTGAGAACCGCTGCTCTAGAACATTCAGTTTTTGGTGCTACATTTTAGGAAAGACATTGATAAATTGGAAGATTTTTTCGGAGATGGGGAAACAAAGGAACAAGCATTTATATGACATGTGCCATACTAAGTGATTTACAAATATTACAGTTGATTTTCTTAACAACCCTGGAAGGTAGAAGTTATCATTACCCCTGCTTTACAGGTGAGAAAATGGGTAAAAACAGAGGTTAAGTGACTTGACCAGGGTCATACAGCTAGCATGAGGCTGGAGTTGAACTTAGAATCTACCTGACTCCAAGTTCAACCCTCACTCCACTGCCCTATGTAACTGCCTCTATAGAGGAAGGAGCTAGCATACTCAAATTCACCTTATGTGAGGATTGGTTGAAAGAACTGAAGATTGTTACCTTGGAGAAGGGGTGCCATCATGGTTCAAGTATTGTGAGGGCTGCCATGTGGAAGAAGGATGATTAGATCTCTTCTGCTTGGTCCTAGATGCCAGGTGGAAGTCACAAAAAAGACGATTTTAGAATTTGATGAAAGGAAAACCTTTCTAATGGTTGGTAGAGTTAGTCAGAGAAGCAGGGCTACTGGCTTGATAAGTCATACACATATTTTATAGCATAACATGGGAAAGTTTGCTAATAATGAACTTGGAATAAAACACTTTAAGGCTGGTAAAATGCTTTGCACACATAATCCTGTGAGGTTCACTTTGCAAGCGGTTGTGTCATGCCACAGGGAAGTGTTTGAGGCCCGGGAATTGGTTGGGTCGAGTGGAGGTCGGGGCATATTGCACTGTGCCCTGCCAGGGGATGCTGCGTTGCTCGGAACTCTCTTGCGTGGGGTTACCCGCTGTTCCTGATTGGCGTCTCCACGCCTTGGGGCCTTCCTTCATGTCCTTGTGGTTGCACTCCCCCTCTCACAATTCTGTTCAGCTGGGCCCTATCACGTGTGGTAGATCGATCTGGGGTCTATTTAAGACTTAGGGCTGGGAGGCATCTTCGGAAGCCTGCCTTAGTATATAGCTTTAAGGCTTCCCCATAGAGAGACCTTAATAAACTTTTCTGTTTGGACCTCAGAGCCGGGACTCTTCTGTCCTGAAAGGTACGCTAGTGTCATTGAGTTGTGTGTGTAACTGGTTGCCTCTGCTGGTAAGTTAGGGTACTCTAAGAGAGAACCCTGACATAATCCCATTTAATAGTTGGAGGAAGGTGAAGAAGGACTTAATGATTGGGTGGGGAAATTCCAGGTTCAGCTGATACGGGGACATTGAATGTCCGGAGTGTGGGGATCATTTATTTCTGTGAGGCCAATTGGACCTCAAGACAATCACATCTCGAGAGAGAGTTAACGCTAGCACAAAATGCTTTGCTTGGTACCAGGGACTGGGGTCAGGGAGACAGGAGAGCTTTGTTTTTTATGCAGGTGCTATGCTTGTGCATGTATTTCCTTTTAAGAGGCCGAAGGGGGGTGCCTAGCTTGACCTCAGATAAAAGGTAAACTCTGTTCTAGGGTATCCCAAACCTGACAAACTTATCGTTTAGTGAAAGCTGTGCTCTGGCTTCTTCTCAGTATATGGCTCATGAACAGGTGTGTGACCTTGTTCAAATTATTTTTTTCTCCGTTGGTCTCACTTTTTTCCCTCTAAAATGAACAAATTTAGATTGTTATTGTTTAGTCATGTCCAACTCTTTGTGACCCAATTTGGGGTTTTCTTGGCAAAGATACTGGAGTAGTTTGCCATTTTCTTCTCCAGATAATTTTACAGATGAGGAAACTGAGGCAGACCGGGTTAAGGTTAAGTGACTTTCCCAGAGTCACACAGCCAGTTAAGTGTCTGAGGCTGGGTTTGAGTTTATGAAGCTGATTTTTCCAGACTCCAGGCCCAGCACTCTATTCGCTGCACCAAGGTTAGATTAGATAGTCTCTAATGTCCCTTCCAGCCCTAAAATTCTATTATACTATACCTCCTGTGCCTTCTTCATACCTGCGGTGTAGCAATAAGACAACTTCCTAGGTGGACACATTATTATCATGAATAGTAACAATATCTATTTCTGTGGCATCTTAGGGTTTACAAAATGCTTTCTTCACTACTTTGTGAGGTAGACAGTGAAAGGATTATTGACCCCATTTTTAATTGAATGAACTGAGAGACAAAACACATCCCAAAGTCAAGATGTCTTGATTCTGGGACTGAAACCTGGGTTAATTGGCTCTGAGACCAGTGTTATGTCTTCTACAGAAGAATACCTCCAAGAGGTAAAGCAGTTTGAGTATGTCTTGAGTAGTGCTATTGTAAGGGGTAGTATGGTTAGGCACATTTCAGATGTCTGGTCATTCCTTCTGATGGTCTCTATGGAACTCGGCTCTTTATTGAACCTGCTCCTTCCCTAAAAGGGAGGACTAAATACAGCATTAAAGTATGGAAAAAGGATATTGGTAATTGACATTTTAACACACTTGCAATTAGTGTGAAGAAGGGAGATGAGTGGAAAGTGAAGCTGTGATACTAAACCTCTGAAAATTATACTAGCATGTATTAGATAAATAATAAAAAAAAATCATACTGCTTTCTGGGCTTGTTTTTTTTGGGCTGAATTTGATATTTGCCACTATCCCTGAAAAGTTGTTTCCTTTTCCTGAAGGTATAAGTTTTCCCTGCAAGGGAACTAGGTTTAGAAGTCAAAGGATCTGGGTTTAAATCTCAGCTGAGCCATTTGTAAAAGGGTTTCTGCTTGGGAAAGTCACTTCCCTTCTCTGGTTTACTTATAACAATGTGATATTTATTATATGTGAATTGTTACAGATGAGATCCCTCTGATATTCTTAGCTTCCTAGATTTCCATAGATTAGAACTGTGGAATTTCAGAGTTTCTTCCCTAGGGAAGGGAGCCTAGAGGGGTTCTAGATTACAACTAGATTACTTTTAGATGGCTCTATGAAAATCCTCTATGGCATACTTATTTATAGACCTCTCTCTGAGCTTCCATTTTCTCATCTTTAAAATTAAGTGGTTGGGACGAGATCAGGGACTCTTAACCTGGTTCAGGGGTTTTGTGAACTTGAATGGGAAAAATACATCTTTCTCTTTACTTTCCTCTAACTAAAATACTGTATTTCTATAAATTATTTTTTAAAACCCCATTATTCTGAGGAATCTATTGGCTTTACTAGGTTGCCAAGAGAATCTAGGACACAAAAAAGGTTAAACCCTGGACTGGATGATCTCTGAGATCATTTCTTTATCTAACAATCCAGGTTTAGGTTCTAATATGCTTCCCAGCAACAACATTCTAGTTCTGTGTTTGAAGAACCTTCCTGGCTCTTAAATTTTATGTTCCCCCTTTTCAGGTTCTCTTCTAGTTTTAATATTTACCAGTACAGTACCTGGCACATATTAAATGCCTAATGAATGTTTATCCAATGAAATTTGGGCTGAATTGGTGTCAATATTCTCTGTTTTCAAATCCTTCCATTCTATGTTCTAATACCCTTCCAACTCGAATATTTCAAGTTCATAATTCCTAACTTGTTTAGAATGCAAAATCTCTGATAATGAAAATAAGCATTAGGGAGAAATGGGAGTATTTGGTTACTTTAGGAAATTGAGATTTGAGAATTTTCAGTCTCTCCACTTTAAAGTCGACTGACCAGTTGTGCAATTAGGGTTCTCCCCAGAAACAATCTCCTTTCCCACCTCTAACGTCCCTGCTAACCATATGGAATATAAATTGCTACTCTGTAAGACCCACATCTCTTGCAAGTGGATTTTCCATAAATATTAAACCATCAATTATCTAGTGTCCCACTCTCCTGCTGCCATCTCCACATGACATTTCCCTGAGTCTCCGAGCCAAGGTGGCCTCGAAGCTCATGCTGTCTTTACTGTACTTTTTAGAAAATGTTCCAGGAGGGCAGAGGCCATGTCAACATGGCTCACATTGTAAGGCAGAGGCTGCGGAGCTTCATAAACGCTTTCTGGGAATGGTGATAAAATCTGGCTGAAGGCCATCTGGACCATGCAGCAACCTGGAGGTCAAGGATGTTCTGGTCTATCTAGAAGCAGTACCAAGTGGAGGTCTTAAGCAGGACTAGTAGCTCAAAATTCTGTAATGATTTACAGTTTACAACCAACCCTGACATCTACTTGCTGGGTGACCCCTGGGCAAGTAATTTCCACACTTGGAAACTCAGGGACCTACCTAACAGGGCTGTTGGGGGGGAAAATGCTTTGTGAATTCTAAACTTCATTAGAAATGTGCATTAGTGAGAGTTAAGTAGGCAATAAAAGTATTCCTACCCCTGTTTCACAGGTGAGATAAATTTATCTTATAAAGGTTAAGAGATTTGCCCCCAGAATCTATGCCATTCAACATTTATGATTGAGTGCTAATACATGCAAGGCACTGGATAGGTCTTGAGATACAAAGATACCCATCCCTACCCTAAGTAGTTTCTACCTTCAAGGAAGGGTAGAGGGTGGGCAAGTAGGAGAGTATAGAATGCACACAAGATTAAACAGATACAAGGTAATTTAAAGACAACATTTGTGATGAGAGAAGTAAGGAAAGCCCTTAGATGGTGAAGGATCTGACTGATGAACTGGTCCTGAGTTCATATTCTTCCTTAGACACTATTAGCTATGTGACCATGGGCTACATAGATACGTTATTGCGGACAATAATAGCATTTTTCAGTGTTGTTGTGAGAATAGAATGGTACAATTATTTACAAACTTTAAAGCCATATATAAATGTGGTGGTGATCATGATGTAGGAGGTGGCCTGAAGCTAAGCCTGGAAGGGAGGGAAAGAATCTAAGAAGCAACAAAAGTTTTGGAGCATAGTATTGAACCCAGGTGTCCTGGCTTCAAGCCCTCTCCTCTGCCCATTGTGCCATGTGATAGTGGGTCAAAAAAATGTCTCCAGAGCAGGGTTTCTTAGTCTTTTTGTTATCAGCTCCTCTAGCAGTCTGGTAAAGCCTCTAGATCCCTTCTTAGAACAATGATTTTTCAAAGCATAAAATAAAATCAATAGGATTATAAAAGAAACCAAAATCAATTATATTGAAATGCAGTTACCAAAATACTTTTAAAAAATTCATGGACTCCACGTTAAGAACCCTTGGTCCAGAGGGTAATTTACCCATCAGTACTGATATCTGTACCTCAAGGATCCATGACTTCACTGGTGAGGTCACATCTGCCATTCTAGACCCCAAACTTTCCTCATTTGCTAACTGGTAAGTTGCTGTGGCTGAAAAAAAATTCATCACCTGGTGGCTTATGATGGATGAGCCACTTGAGCCTTCTATGGCATGGAGTCCATTATCCTTAATAAAGGATTTGTTCTGTGAAGTTTGGATTCAGGCAAAGGGCCGCACTTGAGAACCTGGAGGGCCACCTGTGACTTCGAGGCTACAGGTTCCCCATACCTGGCCTAGACTATTACTGGACATATCCTCAGAGCTCCTCTGGCTTGAAACGACCTGCCATAAGCTCTGCTGGCATTATGACTCGATGAGATATCAGGTCACCTTTCAGCTGTGATGAGGCATTGGAGGGGATGGTTAAAGCAGCCTTGATTTTAAGCTTGTAATTATATGTGTCAATTCACTTAGTATAGGACTGACTTTAGTACTCCCAGGAGTTATAATCTTGCTAGAAACCTGTGCATTGTTCTGGCCTAGCCTTCAAAGACAGAGGATCAGCTCCACACTTTTAAAGGTATACTAGAGTAGTACTTGAGGGGAGGGCCCTCAATTATCATACATTTTTTGGTCTGGCCCCAAGATTTCACTACACCAGTAATTCCCACTTCTCTCCCCTCTGCACCACCACCTCCCTCTGTCAGCATGAGTAGATGGCTGCTCTGCAATTTAGAGTCTGAAAGAGTTACTTGGGATCAGAGATATTAGGTGACTTGCTTGGGCTCACACAGCCAGGAGATATGAGAGGCAGGATTGGAATTCAGGTCTTGTCAACTTGAAAGCTGGCTCTCTAGCCACCATACTAGACTACACTAGAAGTAAAAAGAACAATAACTTGATTATATCTGGTCTCAGAGTCACAAAACCCTGGCTTCAAATACCACTTGTGATTCAAAATAGCCACGGCCACCATTTGTATGGCATTTTAAGGTTTGCAAAATATTTTTCCTGTATGTTATTTCAATTGATCCTCATAACAACTGAATGGGGATAATTCTCAGGGACCAAGACAACTGTCTAAGATGATACATTTTTAGTGCATGTGCTGAGCTGCCTCGTCCTCCCTGAGACCTCCCTGTATGAATGAAATCACCATTCACTGAATGAAATCATCCATTCAGGCAGTCACTTATAAGCACTGGAGTTAACAAAGAAGGACAATAGAGATGCACATATATATTTATATGAAATATGAGTATGCAGATGCATATAATACACATGTTGTATACATTATGTATATATAACAGGTATAATATCATTTTATAAATCAATGTACGTGTGAAATATTTGTATATTTACACATGAAGCATTTGTGTTATATATGTATATGCACATAGATATATGTATTATCTATACATGTATATTATCTATACATACACATATATTTACACACACATTCAGTGCATCTTTACGGTGTTTTCTTGTTATGAAGTATTTTCCTCACTGCAACCTGGAGAAATACGTAGGTAGACAGGAAGATCACATCAAAATGCAATATAAGTGTTAGCTGTTATTATTTTGAGTCACAGCAAGTAGTTATTTTGATACAGAAAGTGAGGGTCAACAATTGGGAAGCACTTGCCACCATTCTTCCAGTTAAGAAGAAGCAGTGGGCTTGTAGTGCCACCATATAGTCTCACTCATAAATCATTCCCTTCTCGAGGGTTAAGTCTCCCCTTCCCTGACAATCTCAGTCAAAGGAAATTTATTATCTGGGTTTATTTTTAACAGGTGGAT
>CM053583.1:63635188-63678097 GCA_028627135.1 Pseudochirops cupreus | reverse complement strand
GCCACAGGCTCCACGTGATCACATTCAGCCTATTAGGGAACAGAGTATACTTTCAAATATCCAAGGGTCCTCAGAGTCACGTAGCCACTTTAGCAAAGGGCCTAGGGGCAGGGAAGATCTTCAGATTCCCATAACATACACCTCTGAAATGTAACCTTTCACCCTCTTCCTCTTTCTCTCCTTATGTTTGCGGGTTCAAACTCTGGGTCCTCTTTGATAACCGCTTAACTTATGTTCAATAATCAAATTCTCATTCTCTATGATCAGATAAATTATCTCTGTTGCTTAATCACAAATCAGTTCTGACACCCATGTTTCCCTAGCATATTATAGCTTGTCAATTCAAAATGAACATCTCTTTCAGAAATCTGAGTTAAAGTGTTTCCCTTAAAATGGAGGTGTCAAACAAGTGTCCCTCAACAATTCAAGTGTGGCCTGAATCAGATTAAAATGTAATATGGAAATATTGATCAAAATAAGTAAAAATACAACAATATATATTTAACATATGGTTGTCTAAGCTAACGTGTCCCACAGGGATCCTCAAGTATGGTTTATTGGTCCCCATTTCTATCTGAGTTTGACAGTATTGTCATAGAACTCTGAGTAAAGCAGACTTAATTAACTCAGCCACAAATTGTGTCATATAAAAGGGTAGTGCTTTTGGGTAGATCAGAGATCTTGGGCAAAAACCTCCCTCTGAGGCCTTCTTATCCAGCTCTCCCATTTTACAAGTGAGGAAATTAAAACCAAAGAAGGTTAGGGAACTTACCCAAGGATACACAGGTAGTTACCCCCAGAGGTAGTTCCTCTGACTCTACAGCTGGTTCTTCTAGTGTTAGAGAGTTGTCTGGAGCCACTGAGAAGTTACAGGACTGTCCTAGTGACCAACAGCCAGGATGTGTCACAGACAGAGCTTGAGTCCAGGCCTTTTTGACTGAGGCCATCTTTTCCCATTCATTACTCCATGCGATCTCTCCAAACTCAGATCGTCTAACTCCAAGACAGTGCTCTTTCCACAATGTCATGTTACTCCTAGTGTGGTGGTCTGGAACAGTCTTCAGGGGCCTTTGGATCACATGGGAAAGGATGCCCACTCTCCATGAGACTAAAACAATTCAGGATCCTCAGGGAATTACTTGGAGCTTGACTGAAGAAGTCTGGTAGGAACTGAAGTATGCTGCAACAGAAAGATTTCTGTGCTTGTGGTCAGAAGGTCTGGGTTTATATTGACATCTCCTCTCTCTACTTAGACTCTGAGGTCCATGAGGGCTTCATTCATCTTTACATCTCCCAGAGCTTATAGAACAGTACAGGGGTTCCCAGTATACAGTACAGTGCCTATGGTCAGTGGCCTCTGTAAAGTCACCTCTGGCTCATTGAGCCGGGGGGGAGAACGGGGGAAGGCAGCATGGTAGACAGAGAACTGGACGTAGAGGTAGATGTGGGGGGCTTAGGTCCTGTCCTTTACCCTCTCTGCAGCCTGAGGTCCTTACCTTCTTCCATTCTCATTTTCCTCTTCTGTAAAAATGGTAGTGATACTGGTATAACCTTTGCTAGAGGGTCTCAAGAGAATTAAATGAGAAGGTAGGTATCAAGTTGCTTTGTTCCTGTAAAACGTAAAGTGTGGGTTTCTATAACTTTATTATAATTAACAATGCTAAAATCTATCTGTGCTATAACTATATAAAACACGAACTCAGTATAATCTTTCCAGCCAATGCTACTGAAATGGAGCCATAGAAAACAAAGATGTGGATTGAGGCTGGCAGAGGAGTACTGAATTAGGCATTTCTGATTATGATGTGGGAGAGGCATCCTGAGCGGTTGGGGCTTTGGAGTTTATTTCCATTGACGTGGAACCTTCTCTCCTCCTCTGGCTTCTGCGCCATCGTTGTCTCCTGGTTCTCTTCATGCCTGCCTGACAGCCTCCTTTGCTCTCCCATTGCATGCCTTAGACACTCCCTTTATATACTTTCTCCACTGCTGATCTTGTCTGCCCTGTGGGTTTAATGATCATCTCTAAGTAGATGATCCCCAAATCCTCCTACTTAGACTGAATTTCCCTTGGATTCTACTCTTGTGTTTCCAAGGACTTGATGGACCCTTTCATAACTTAACACATCTAAAATGAAACTTCTTGCCTCTTAAACCTATCCCTCTTTTCAGTTTCCAATTGTGGATTGTGCTTCTTTCCCATTCTCTTAGATATTATAACCCTGGAGTCATTCTAGATACTTTCCAATTCCCACCCTCCTGCCCACCCCCTATATCAAACAAATGTCTAAGTTTGGTCTGTTGAACTCTGCCGCGTCTTACATACACTTTCCTCTCTCTGTTCACATAGCAGGTCCTCATCAGAGCTGCCTGAACAATTTTAATAGGCTCTCACCTGGTCTTTCTGTTTCCTTTCTTTCTTCTCAAAACCCTCCTTTTGTCAAATATATAGCCACACATATGGTCCATGACATTCTTAGATGTGACCTGAACCAGATTAATATGCATTTGTGAAATATAAAACAAAAATCAAATATAAATAATGTTAATTTGTGTTTTTCTAATACGTGGCCCATAGGGAACCTTGTATATGTACAGTTCAGTGGTCTCATTTCTACTTGTGTTTAATAACTATAACACAATTGCTAAAATAAGCTTCATGAGGCGCAGATCTGATCCCCTTCTCTAAAACTTTCCATGGCACCCCATTACCTCTAGGATAAAGCACAAGCTCCTCAGAAAGCTCTTCATAGTCTGACTTAAATTTACTTTTGCAAGCTTATGTTATAAAATAATACTTTATGCTCGGTGTTCTACTTAAACCAGACTCTTTGCTGTTCGTGGACCTGGATGCTCCACCTCCCATCTCTGTATATTTGAACAAACTGTATAGAGTGTTCTCCTTTCAAAGCTTTGCAATAACAACACCAACAACTAGTATTTATATTGTACCTGAAGGTATATAAAGAAGTTGACGTGTTTTCTCATTTGAGATTCACCACAGCCGCGTAGGTGCTATTAAGTAGCACAGCTAGTTTAGGAATGTGCTATTATTATCTTCATTTTACAGATGGGGAAACTGAGGCAGACAGCAAAAAGTGCCTTGCTCATCATCACACACCTGGTAAGTGTCTGTTTTGAACCCAGACAGGACTTCGTAACTCCAAACATAGCACGCTATGTACTGGGCCACCCAGCTGCCTTATTCTATCACTTTAAGACGCAGCTTCAGGGTCATCTCCTCTTTGAAAGCTTCCTTTATGCTCCCCAGTTGATAACGATTTCTCCCTGATCAAAGTACCTTGTATTGATTTAACCTTGTGCAGGCTGTTTCCTTCCCACCTAAACCTAGTCAATGTAGGCTCCCAAAGGGAAGAGGTTGTTTCGTTTTCGTCTTTGAATCCTCACAGTATCCAATGCACAAAGTAGATGCTTTAAAATGATTTTTTAAATTAAATGGAAATGTAGGTAAAAAGCAACTAGCTGGTTCAGGATTTTGCAACCAGGTTTCTTACAGCGATGCTTTCTGAGGACCAATGACAGGGTCAATGATGCCCGATATATTTTATGTATCAAATTGAACCTGAGTTTAGAACCTTGCCACATCTTCCCTTGTTTTAATCTTTATGAATATGTATGTGGAAGTAATCCCCGAGAATCACGAGTGCGGGGTTTTATGTCTGTCCTTGACTCTTTTTCTGGTGATGAAGTTGTGAATCTGACAGGTTCCATGTGTCTACGATGGAGGAAACAGCTGAAGCATTTCTTTTAGAGTGTGTGTGTGTGTGTGTGTGTGTGGTGTGTGTGTGGTGTGTGTGTGGTGTGTGTGTGTGTGTGTGTGTGTGAGAGAGAGAGAGAGAGAGAGAGAGAGAGAGAGAGAGAGAAATGGAACTTTTCCAGCTTCAAAGCTGTGATCTGGTGATTTGGTTCAGGCTTTCTAATGATCAATAATAAAAACTTTACCACTATATTTTACCTCTGAGCCTTTGTTTTCTCATATGTAGAATGGGAAGAGTAATCTGCTAGCTACCTCACAGGTCTCTTATGGTCTAGGAAGAAATGATAGATGTGAAAATGCATTCAAACAGTACTCATCAGCTCTTAAAATTACAGTTATATTATGCCTAAGGTCATTCATTGTTCTCATGAAAACAGCAATCTATAATCTATTGTCAGAGACAATAGGAATATATACAAAGGCATATAAGAAGTATACGTATACACATATAAATATACACATATACAGGTATATGTAATGTACATTTGCACATAGGTATATACAATATTTGCACCTACATATATAGGCATATGTAATATATAATACAAACACATATAAGTATATATAATATACATTATTTAAGTATGAGTAATATACATACCTATATATCTGTGGTATTTTTTTCTCTTTCTGTCTCTCTCAAAAGATGACTTTCTCTCTGTGTAGTGATTTTGGGGAGAAAGGCAAAAAATAATGGAGATAGTTTTTTTTTTTCTTTTTTAAAGTCTCATGTAGATATTGGCCCTTAAGCTGGGCTTTTAAGGAGACCAAGGCTGCTAAAACGTGGGGGTGAGGAAGGAATGACTTCTAGTTATGGCTGGGGGTGGGAGTGGGCTGGGGTAGGGGTGACTACCTATACAAAAGTCTGGAGGTGGGAGATAGTGTATGAAGGACAACAAGAAGGCCAGTTTGGTAATGGCAACTTGATAAATAACATCATCCCATGTGTGGCACCCCACTCTTAACCTCAACTTTTTAGCAGCATTTCTTCTAAACTGTGTAGATTTAGAAGATTTAGCGCTTTTATAGTGAGCAGGAATTACCAAGGAGAGAGACTAGTTCTTTTGGACCAAATACCTCAGTCAACTTACCATAAAGTACATGAGATAATTAATTTTTTTGGAGGAAGAAGGCAAGGTAATTGGGGCTAAGTGACTTGCCCAAGGTCACACAACTAGTTAAGTGTCATGTGTCTGAGGTGGGATTTGAACTCAAGTCCTCCTGACTCCAGGGCTGGTGCTTTATTCATTGTGCCACCTAACTGCCCCCAGATAATTAGTTCTTTGTAGATAATCATTTTTAGAATCAATTTCAAATCCCCCCTGCATAGGACAATAAATTGTAAAGTTTGCTTTGTTTAACCATTTGAACTGTAGGGGCTGGCATGTTTCACTGCTCATTCTTTAGTCATCTTACTGGTTTGTCTGTATAATACAGAGATTGTTTTATGTGATAAGCAGGCAAGGCTTGAACCACAGGGTACCTAGGATTTCGGTCCCTCCATCACCTTGGGCAGATAGGTGACACAGGATAGAACACCAGACATGGAGTCAGGAACCCAGAGCTTAAATCCAGCCTCAGATACTTACTAGCTGTGTGACCCTGAGCAAGTCATTTAACCCTGTTTGCCTCAGTTTCTTCATCTGTAGTAACGAGCCTTAGTATCTCTGCCAAGAAAGCCCCAAATGGGGTCACGAAGAGTTGGACATGACTGAACAATGATAACATCTCCAGTGGACAGGTTAATTAGGAGAAAGTTAATCAAATAAAGCTTCTGACTTTCATGAAAGCCAAGAATGGTTAGTAAGCACTATTCCTGGATTGAATTTTCATAGTGTGTGAGAGACTCTAAGAGTCTCTAAGACTAGGTCTCATTTCTATGACCCTTTATAGTTTAAAATCTGATTTTTTTTCTTTTTTTAAATTAAATTTTATTTTTTTAAGTAACAAAAATCTAGAGAATATATTTTACTCACACAAACCCTGTGAGGTAGGAACTGTGGTTTTGGAGTCAGGACATGGGTTCAGATCCTAGCTCTCTTCCATGCGATCTGTGTGACTTTGGACAAGTCACTTTACCAGTCTGTTCTGGTTTTCTCATCAGCAAAATATGGTGAAGACACTTCAAGACACTAAGATTCCTTGATATTTTGAATCCTATTATCCTGGTACTGATTGTGTATACAAGAAACGTGAAGATATGAAAAGTTATGACTTCACTAAGGTTATAAAACTGCTAATTGGTGAAGGTGAGACTAAGTTTCTTACAGTGTGTTAATTATCAACTTGTTTTGTTATTGTTGCTGGCTTCTGATTCTGCTCAGCAAAAGCAGATAGACATTCATTTTTTCGACTTTTTGTGAAATCTCTCATCTCTGATTTTCTTTCTCCCCATTCCCTTAAAACTTCATTTCTCTGTGTCTTAGTTCCATCATTTCTCAATCTACAAATATTTATTAAGAACCTCACATTGGAGATACAGAAGTGACATGGTCCCTGCCTTGATCTAGAAAATGAAATTAAGAAGAAGGTCTCTTCTAACTTGATGTCTTATGATTGAACTAAGGAGATGTATGGCCTTAGGTAAAGCCTTTCCCTTCTCTTAATCTGACTTCCCATGTGGAAAATGACTGGCTTGGACCAGATGATCCTTGGTTCTGAGTTTTTATCTTACTGCAGTTCTTCATTCATCTAGCATTTATTTATTCAGTAATAATTGCACCTACCTCCCCCAGTGATTGAGGATAAAATGAGATAATGTTTCTTATTGTTGTTAGTGGTCCTTTGTTTTTGAAGAGAACCAATGGGGGTTGTCTTCACTTGCTTGTGAATTGGATTTAAGCGAGGAAAAGTCATCAGTCTCATTCGCTTCTTTAGAGTCATCAAAGTCCAGTGGCAAGACCTTAGTGTTTGTAAAGTGTTTTACAAACCTTAGAGAGCTACATAAATATTATCACCATCACCATCACCATCATCATCACTATCATCATCATCATCTCCTCTGTGAAGAGTTCTGGCCAGCTTCTGGGGGAGACTCAAAGATTTCTGCCCTTAAGGAGCTTGTAGTCTCTTTTTTTCTCATTTCTCCCCTTTAGTCCCAGTTGGACACTAGGAATATGCCAGACCTCTGTGTTCCCTAGCCTGTGGTCTTGTTGGCCACAGGCTGCTACCGACAGAGATGTTTTCTTGCATAGAATCATTTTAGCAATATGTTCATTGGCTCTTTCTCTGACATTCCTCTGGCCTCTCCTGCTTTAGTGGGTTATACAGAAAACTAACTGTTCCTTTGGAGTAGTGCTATAGCCATAAATAGGGTAGAGAGTGATTGCTTTTAGTTCCCTGTGATCAGCCTTCTTTTGATCTTCCCTAAGGAAGAGACTCATTGACCATCTGGGCTACCTCCTCTATAAATCTTTCATTCCTGGAGCTTTCCCTTTCCTGAACTTCCCTTAATGTTTCCACCATTCATTTCATTATTCTGGTAATAGCAATGATACTTTACTTTTTAAATGGTACTTCAAGACTTAAACAAAGCACTTGCCTTACAACCCTTCTGTGAGGCAGATAATAATTAGGACTATCACCCCCTGCTTTATAAATTGAATCTCATTCATGAGACAATTTAGCAATGGTCACTCAGCCAGCAAGTGTCCGAATGAGGTCTCAAACCCAAATATAGTTTAGTTTTTCCTCTATTGGAAGTTCCTTTTTAATGGTTTGTCAACCCCTTGGGGTTTGTGAAGCTGGTTGAAGGGGGTCATGTTAAAATTTCTTAAATAATGGCACCTGAAAATATAAATATAGTAGTTGTAAAATACTGTGAGTAGTATATTAAATTACCCTGGGGGTTCACAACACTTTTTTGTTGTTCTTATTATTCAAAAGAATTTGAGGAACAAAAACTATTGAGAACCACTGGACGATATGATAAATCTAGCATCTGGTACTTTTCTAGTACTATGATACTGTTTCATTTCTCTAAAATGAATGAAAGTTCATTCATTGATCCAACAAACATTAACTACATGCCTACAATGTGGAAGGCACTGTGCTAGGTACTTTGGATACAGACAGAAACCAAATAGTGCTTTCCCTCAAAGAATTCATCTTCTTTTAGGAGATACAAAAATGCACAGGTAAGTGAATCCAGAGTCATTTGAGAAGAGAGAGAGCACTGCCTACTGGGAGAACCTTCAGGGATGTGGCATCTGGGTTGAGCCTGGAAGGAAGACAAGAATTCTGAAAAGTGGAGAGGTCATGAGGGGGTATTTTCTTGTGGGAAGTCGCAGAGGTAGGGAATAGAATATTGAGTTCATGGAACTGCTTCTACTCTGGGGTTGTCAGACCATAGTGGGCATGAAGGGAAAGGATGTAGAATAATGTTGTAAAGGATTGTTGGAGTCACATGGTGGATGGTTTTAAAAGCCTGGCTGAGAAGCTTGGGTTTCATCCTAGATATAATAGGTAGCCACTGAAGGTGTCCGAGCAGGAAAGTATCATAGTCAGGCCTGTGCCTTAGGAAGATGATTTTGGCAGCTGTGTGAATGGGTGTTGAGGGGGGAAACTGGACATAAGGAGACCAAGTAGGAGACTAGGATGGTAGTTTAGGAGGTGATGAGGGTTTGGGTAGGACTTTTTTTGTGCTAACTCTTGAATTTACTCACTACTTTAAAGAATAAATTAAATTCTTTTTTGTTTTTAAATTTTACTCACTACTTCTACTTTAAAACTTAATTGATTTAATCAGTTTTAGAGGAAGGAGGTCCCTTTACTGACATAGACAGCAACCCCCTCGTTGACAGTAAAAGGGTTTTGTGAGCTAAACAATTCCTTCAATGAGCCAGCCTTGTGTCAATGGAAGGAAACACAGGGACCCCGCAGTCAGTCTTTGCTGAGCATATTCTGTATTGAGTGGGGAAAAGTTAGGAGCAATTATTAGTGCTAGAATCATTGCTCTGGAAGAGACTTCTTGTCCAATTGTCTAATTTTTCAGGGGAATAAATAGGTCCAGTGAAGGGAGTGATGTGGTTAACGTTACATAAGCTTCTGACGCCTGCTTCTGTGTGTGTGTGTGTGTGTGTGTGTGTGTGAAAGAGAGACACACAGAGATACACACAGAGTGGGAGTGAGAGTGTAGAGTATGGACGGGGTCATGAGGCTAATGATGAAACATTTCACAGGAAGCTTCAACAAACCAGTGCTTTTCAATCGTCCAGTCACACTAGGGACCAACATTTAAGCTTCATCATCAGACTCGGTGTTTGTGGAATTGGATTGAATGGCAGTGAACCATTAAATTGTAATATGGTGAAAACTCTATCATCTGGCTGGCTATCAGTCGGAAATCTCAGTTAACCAGCTTCATCTCATCTGTATTCCCATCATGGGCATCTGTCAATTCAGTTCTATTCAATA
Source organism: Pseudochirops cupreus (assembly GCA_028627135.1). NCBI lineage: Eukaryota > Metazoa > Chordata > Mammalia > Diprotodontia > Pseudocheiridae > Pseudochirops > Pseudochirops cupreus. The sequence continues at coordinate 63,668,907 of CM053583.1, read as the reverse complement.
AAAAATTTTTTAAGGACCTGCCTGCTGTGTCCAGAGTACTTTTTCTAGGTCTAAGGGCGTGTGTGTGTGTGTGTGTGTGTGTGTGTGTGTGTGTGTGTGTGTGTGTGTGTGTGTGAGAGAGGAGGCACAAAGTTTACATCAGATAATGTCCTTCTTAAGGTGAACCTAGGAAAGATGGGACTATCATTGCAATTGGAGTCAGAAGACCTAGATTTAAATCCTGGCTCTAATACAAGTTGTGTAACCAAGGGTAATTAGATTAATTGCTCCGAGTCTCAGTTTCCTCATCAGAGGCAGCTAGCTGATGCAGTAGATAGAACCTTGAACCTGGAGTTAGGAAGATCTGAGTTCAAATTTGGCTTCAGATACTTACTAGCTGGATGACATTGGGGCCAGTCATTTAACCTCTGCCTGCCTCAGTTTCCTCAACTGTAAAATTAAGACAATAATAGCACCTCCTTGCAGTGTTGTTGTGAGGATCAAAAGAGATATTTGTAAAGCACTTTACAAACCTTAAAATGTATAAATACCAGTCATTATTTTTACCTGGAAAACAAGAAAAGTAGTGCTAGTACTATCTACCTCCCAGGATTGTTGTGGAAAGGTTGTAAACCTTTTTATGCTATAAACACATGAGTTCTTGTTGATTTAAGATTGATGACAGCGGACTGAGTACATGTCACTGATAAGAACCATGAATTCTCACCCTCATACCTCTATTCTCCGTGTGATCTTAGGCAACTCTAAGAGGCTCTGAACTGGAGTTTCTACTTATAAAATGGGAGCAATTGGGCAAGGAAGCCGTGAAGGTTACTGATGGAGAAAGTGCCTACAAAGTTCTCAGTGTCTCCAAAGTGCTACATAAAAATGCTCAATAATACCAATTTTCAGGAAACACCTTAGTGAGCTCTAATGATATATCAAACCTAAATCCACTTTGAAAAACCATGAAATGAAAAAAAAGGCATTTTGGTATATCATCTTTCATATGCACCAGAGCAAAGGACCGTGGAACAATTTTTACAGCGCTTTACTGCCTAATAATTCCCCACTCGTGCGGTGACAGTGGGGGTATTACTTAGCCAGCATCAATTTCATGAGTGCATAGCCCACACCTGAAGCAGGAGGCCCTGGGAGAAGTCTTCTTAATGTCTCTGCCCCTCACCAAGCCCAGTCCCTTGTCAGTGATAGTGCTTTTCTCTCCAACAGGCTCTGCATCAGGGTAATGAGCACTGTAAAAATTTAATATAGGGCCGTATATATTTTATAGCACAGGAGATTCAGATCACAGAACCTCCTGATTGTTTTCAGAAAACTAATGCTAGGTGCATTTCAAACTGCTGTGAGCACCGTGGCCCTTTGCAGAAATGCACCTGCCCTTTAGCAAGATTAAAAGAAAATGGACCAGAAGCCCAAGGTTCAAAGTTGGACGTTGACCGCAGAATCTTAAATCTTGTGCCTTAGCTCTCAAATAGGAACTAAAGTTTAAATGTACCATTTCTCGCCTCTGGACCCTTTCCAAGCATCACTAGGTCTAGGTTTTGAAGCAGCTAGGTTGTGCAGTGGTTAGACTGCTAATCAGGAAGACTTGAGTTCAAATTATGCCTCAGAGTTAGGGTTAGGGTTAGTCACTTAACCTCTATCTATCTTCCTCATTTTCTTCATCCATAAAATGAGGATAATAATAGCATCTATTTCCCAGGGAGTTTGTAAGGCTAAAATGAGATATTTGTAAATTGCTTTACAAACCTTAAAACACTATATGACTACTCATCATTGTCACCATCATCATCATCATCATTACAGAATCTTGGCATTGGCAGGGGCTTCAGAAATTCTTTCCTCTGATTTGTGCCTGAATAAGAATCTCTTTTCCATCATCCCTGGCAAGTCATCATCCAGGCTCTGTTTATCAATAGATCTCCAATGGTAGGAATCATGCTACTTTTTGGGTGACTCATTAATTTTCCTGATGTTTCCTTGTTGTAATTCTAAATGCTCTTCCCTTCAAGTACTTGAAGAAAGAAATCATGATTCTACTTGGCCTTCTCTTCTCCAGGCTTCAAACATCTCCAATTCATTCAACCGATTCTCAAACGCAATGGTTTCCACCTGCCTCTGGCCACTCCTCACTCTGTCAGGGGCCTTCCTAAAGTGCAACACCTTGAACTAAGCCTGGTGTTCTGCATGTGGTCTGACCAGAGTGGCAAATACAATTTTCTCACCTTCTTTGTTCTGAGTACTATTCCTCCATTACGGCAGCCTATGTTTGAGTCAACTATTTTTGGCTGCCGTGTCACACTGTTGGCACTATTGATGTGTACTACACCGACTACATGAAAACTATTGATATTTAACATTTAATTTCTGTCTTTGTGTCCTCCAGCACCTGCCACATACTAAGTACCTAATAAATCGTTGCATCATAGATTTAGAACTGGGAGAGACCTTACTATCCAGTGCCCTCACTTTATAGATGAATCTAAGATGCTGAGCAATTTTCCTGAACTTAGGTCTTCTTGACTCCAAGCCCAGTGTTCTTTCTACTACACCACCTCACAGTTAAAATGCTTAGTAATGGATTAATGTTCTTTTAAGGAAATATTCTGTGGCTACTACACAAAGATAGGATGTGTGTCTTGGGTGTCTGGTTCTAGTTTTATACCTTATGTGGCTGTAATGACTAGTATACAGTAAATGCCTAATAAATGCTTGTTGTTAACTGGTGCTACTCAGGTGGTGAGATTTTTCAATTGTCCTGGTACTATAAACATGAGAAGCAATTTGATGTAGTGGAAAGAACACTGGCCTTGGCACTTGCCTTCTTTGGCTCCAAATTTCCTGATCTAAAATTTTGGCTCTAAAATTCCTGATCTATAAATCTGTGGTCAGGGGTTCTTAACCTGGGGTCTGCTCAAACAGTATCTTCTACAGGAAACCTTTCCTCTGGCCTTCTTCCATGATAAGGTACTCTCCTCCCTCAAATCTAACTTGTCTTTAATTTGCATATGCTTATTTACATATATGTTGTCTCCTCCAGAGGATATAAGCTTCTCAGGAGCATGGACTGATTCATTTTGCTATTTATTCCCAACCCCCAGCACAGTACCTGATACAATAACAGTGATTAATAAATGCTTAATGGTAGATTGATTGACTAAAAGCCCTTTTCAACTTTAACATTTTATGATTTTAAGAGGACTTTGCAGTTTTGGCAGGATCTAGTCTGGGATGGGTAATGAAATTTCTTTGAAACTATGCTATTTGAAGAATGATTTGGGGAATTGGGGAGGGTTAGTCTAGAGAAAAGAAGACTAGTGGGCGATGTGATTATTTTCCTCCAAATCTTTAAAGGGTTTTATATAAGACAGTTTAGAATTGCTTGAGTTGGCCCCAAGAGGGCAGAACAAAGCATGATGGGTAGAAGTTACAGAGTGGGACTTTTTTGTGCAAGATGAGGGAGGACTTCCTGACATTGAGAGGTACTCCCAAATACAATGGGTCACCTCCTGTGGAGTTAGTACCCTGGAAAGAGTATTGCCTTGGAAGTCAGAGGACCTGGGTTCAAATCCCAATTTTTCTGCTTCCAATGTATGTGACCATAGTAAAATTGCTTTATATCTCTCTGCCTCATTTTCATCATTTATAAAAAGAGGGAATTGGATTATTAGCACTCTTAAAACTGTGAGTCATGACCCCATATTGGAAAAATTTGGCAATAGTAAAAGGTTTTTGAATGTACAATGACCAAGAATTAATTCAAAATCAAATGCATAATGAATCTGGGGTGTTTGTGGCAGCACTTGCCCATCTTGCATTGCACAACTTCACTGCAACTTGGTTCTGAACACAAAGCATGTGCAATTTGCATTGCGTATGCCCTCAAGCCATGCAAAACCAAATAACACTGAGGAAATGCCAAAAGCGGTCTGAGTGGAAAAAGCTCAAGAAGCTTCTAAGATCCATTATTAAGAGATTGTGAGTATCGATAAGAGAAATACAAACCAAAACAACTCTGAGATGCCACCTCAAACCTATCAGACTGGCTAATGTGACAAAAATGAAAGTGACAAATGCTAGAGGGGGTGTGGGAAAATTGGGACACTAATGCGTTGTTGATGGAGTTGTGAACTTGTCCATCCATTCTGGAGAACAATTTGGACCTATCCTCAAAGGGCTATAAAACTCTACACACCTTTGACCCAGTAATAGCACTACTAGGTCTTTATGCCAAAGAGATTCAAAAAAAGGGAAAAATATTCACAGCAGCACTTTCTGTCGTGGTCAAGAATTGCAAATTGAAGGGATGCCTGTCAATTTGGGAATGGCTGAACAAGTTATGATATGTGATTGAGATGGAATACTATTGTGCCATAAGAAATAATGAGCAGGATTGTGTCAGAAAAATATGGGAAGATTTATGTGAACTTATACAAAGTGACGTGAGGAGAACCATGAGAACCCTGCACACAGCAATAGCAGTATTGTATGTGAAAGGCTTAGCCACTCTGATAAAACAATGAACCAAAACACTTTCAAAGGACCCCTGATGAAAAATGGTATCCACTTCCAGAGAGAGAATTGATGAATTCTGAGTGCAGATTGAAGCATACTTAAAAAAAAAAACTTTCTTATACTTTTCTTAGTGTATGTGCATGTTTGCAACATAGCTATATAGAAATATGTTTTACATGACTTAACATGTATGATTGACATCATATTCCTTACTTTCTCAAGGTGAGGGAGGAAAGGAGAGAATTTGGAGCTCAAAATTTTCAAAAATGAATGTTAAAAATTTTTACACGTAATTGGGAAATATTTAAAGAAATACAAAAGAAAGAAAAAAAGGTAGTGAGTTCCCTATGACTGGAATTCTAACTGGTGATGTTCCTCCCAGCCCTGGCTTAAAAAGGGAATCCCTGTTGAGATGACCTCTGATGTTCTTTCCAACAGCCAGATCATGTGGCTCCCCTTAAGTAGATTAAGTGGATGAAGTTCTTAGAATGGAAGTTCCTGATACAGTCATAGTCATAGAGCTTTTGCATATTCAGTTAAAATGGAGATAACAATGGATACCCAATCTACCTCACCAGATTGATGGGGAAGATCAGGTGAGACAATGTATATTAATTGCATATTAACCAGAATGCATTATATAAAGATGAGTTATTATAGTATAATTATCCAGTAACTGGAACAAATTAATCCACTGAATAAATTAGGAGGAATGATTTAGTTATTTTAGGAAGGAAATAACATGTTGAAAATAGTAGTAGTAACAATGATGATGATGATGATAGTTAGCATTTATTTGGCCCTTATTATGTGCCAGGCATTGTGCTAAATGCTTTACAAATATTATGACAGTTTCAGCCTCACAGCAATTGCTGTGATAGATGCTATTATTATGCCTTTTTTACAGTTCAGTAAACTGAGGCTTAGAGAGGATAAGTGACTTGCCCAGAGTCCTAAGTAATCTGAGACTAAATTTGAACTCAAGTCCTCAACTTCAGGACCAGCTCTCTATGCACTATTCTATCTAACAGCCTCAGTAACTGATTGGGAGTGGGTTCTAGAAATTACTTCTAGCACTAACTCACTAGCTAGCACTAAGTCATGGAAAAGTCACATTTCTTCTCTGGATATCAGTTTCTCCATTTATAAAATGGAGGGACTGCACTTGATAATCTCTAGGTCTCTTTCTTTGTTCTAAGATTCCTTCCATCTTTGGCATTCTTTGATTCTGCGTCGTAGAACAGGGGCATTCTAATTGGTGAGAGGAGTTGAGAAAGGATTGAAAAGACAAGAGGAGGTTCCTGGAGGGCAGCCTCTTGATGGTGATCATCGTGGGGAAGCTCTGATCAGCCACAGGACAGCATGGGGGCCCTGGGAGCTGAGGGCACAGGGAAATGTAAGGAGGACCTTGGTGGTGTTTTTTAAAGGGAGCTTCACAGCTTTGCCTTAGGCTGTCTCTGCCACTGTGAAAGCTACAGTGAAGGTTCTGAATATTTCTTTTTTTCATGGGGAAGTTCAAAAAAGTCTCTCTACCATGAACAGCGGGGTGGGAGTGAGGAACTGAGAAACAACACAGGTGATGGATTCTTTATCTGTTTACCCTTTATTGGTTTAAATAACAAAGGGAAGAAAAAATGTGCCTCTGGCCAACCGGGAACTCAGGGGAATGGTTTTTTGTGTTTTTGAGGGCTCCAGCAGGATTTGAGCAGAAAAATCTGTTTGTGAAATAAAGGTTTGACAGTGGTGTAAACCAAAGCTGCCCAAAGCCATTAATATTAATGATAACATTATTAAAGTCTATTTGACAAAGTAAGAGTTATTGTTCATTTTAGTTCAACAGACATTTGCTAAGTGTTCACAAAGTCTCATGTGTGGTGAGATGGATACAACAGTGAAAAATGGCAATGGTTTTCATGCTCCATGATCTCTTGGCCATTTTTGCCACTATGACTATCCCTACTCCTGGATACCGTCTCCTCCCACAGCTTTTGTGACGTTGCTCTCTCTTGGTTCTTGATTGTTCCCTCTCTGTTGTTGTTGTTTGTCCTTCAAGCTTGAAGAGAGCCAATGATATCACGATGGCAGCCACCCATAGTTCTTCTCTGACTTTCTTGCTAGGTCATCATTCCTATGCCACTCACTGAGCACATGTCCCCAAAAGCTCTATCCTGGACCTTCTTCTCTTATTCTATGACTTCTCTCTTTGTAATCTTATCAGTTACATAAATTCCATAATCATCTTTACAAGATGACTAGTCTAAATCTGTATATTTTTTCTTCTTATCTCTTTTGAATGCCAATTCTGTGTTAATGACTGCCTTGATGGGTCTCTCCACCTTGATATGGAGGCATCACAAACTCAGCATGTCTAAAATAAGAAATTATCTTGTCCTTTCTAAAGCCATCTCTCCTTCAACCTTCTCTGCTTTTGTCAAGGGCATCACCATGCTCCCAATAACTTAGGTTCATAATTGTGGAGTGGTCATCCTCAGCTTTTTACCCCTCCTTCTTTCCTCACACATCTCATCAGTTACTAAATACTGGATTCTTCTACCACAAGATCTTTCCCGCATATCTCCTCCTCTCCACTCATATCACCGCCACTCTGGTTCAGATCTTCATTACTCCTCACCTAGACTATTTTTAATAGCCTCCTAGATGGTCTTTACTCCCAGTTCCTTCCCTCTTTCATCCCCTATACAGATAATAAATATTCTTAAGATGACAATGTCACTCTGTTCAAAAACCTTCACCTGTTCCCTCTTAACCTCTATCATAAAAATATAAATGTAGTTTGGCATTACCCTCCCCCACAATGGTTTGATTTTCACCCAAAGTTCTAGTCTTACTTCCTATTACTTTCCTTTACATGCAGTATTATTCTTTCCAGCCAAAATGAATGACTAATTCTTCCAAAAGTTGATAATCCCTATCTTGTCCCTGTGTGTTTGCACAGGCTATGCCTAACACTCTAGGGTATGTTGATAAATGTTTAACCACAGGAAAAAAAATACATCCAACATGTTTTAAAGTTTAATCTGTGTTAATATTTTTTCATCACTCTCTTAAGCCTTAATTTAATCAACAAAATAATAAACAGAGCCTTGAATTGGAGCTACCAATCTTTATTTAATTTAATTTAAATGCCCACACTGAAAACTTAACAATTGACTCTAGAGGGCCATGTGTTCACCTGAAATGCATTCTTTCCTCAGTTTTTCTTTTTAGAATTGGCTTCAGGTACATGGGGCTGCATTTCTAGGAAGCCTTTCCTGACCCCACCAGCCATTGGTCTTCTTGTCTTAAAATTATTTTTCATTTGCTTATCTTTGTACTTGGGTTGCCATGGCCAAGAAACAAAAGAGTATGTATAAGTTATATTCTCCAAAGAAAAAGTTAGTGCTTCCATTGGTGCCCTGTCCCCCTTGTATTGTAGAGATTGTCTTGTTTTTGAGTTAGTATTCCCAACACTGTGTATAGTATCTTGCACAGAGTTGGTGCCTAATAAATGTTGGCTGAATTGATTTGAAAGGAGCTGACAACTTATAAAATTCCATTGCATTTATATATCCTGGTTTGTTCAGTTGTTCTACAAACAATGGGAGTTTGTGTGGCATCTGGTTCTTTGCGAACACAAAAAGTGCTGCTATTAATATTTTGGTCTATGTGTCAGTGACCTCCTTGAGGTGGGTAAGGGGAAGAGGAGGCATAAACCTTACAGCAGAATCTCTAGGTCAAAGGGTATGGACATTTTAGCTACTTTATTTGCATAATTCCTAATCATTTTCCACAATTGTTCTAACACTTCACAATCTCTACCAATAATGCATTAAGTAATATTTTAATGTTAACAAAACAATTTCATAGCCAATTCTTACCATGATGTAGCAGACAGAAGGTTTCTCTTTGAATCAGAAAATGTAAGTTCAAATTCTGACTTTCCCACTTTTCTCCTGTTAACCCTCCATAGATTCACCATATTGATGCTGTATTTAATGCAAACACCCATTAAGCTTTAGTCCTGCTGAAGCTCTGAACATCTGAACTCAAGGGAGCCACCAAGCTCAGCCTCATCATCAACAGGGACGACAGGCATGAGCTACAATGCGAAGCCTTTCATCGTTACTATTGTTGCTGTTAATAACCTTAAAGCAACCTTCTGTCTGATGTATGTGGTGACTTTTAGAAAATGATGCATTTGTCATTGTGTGGGAGGGCATATGTGTGTGTATGTGGGGGACGGTGTGGAGTGGTGGTCTCTGTAATGGCAAGCAAAGTAGTACTTTGCTTATTTTAGCTATTAAAGTATCTTTGAGCCTCACCTTTGTATCAAAAGTCTTTGTTGGAAACAGTATATATTGTGTTGCCCTTAATAGGCCTAAGGGAATTTGAAGATCTTCCCTGCCCTAAGGGAATCACATGAAGCCCATAGTTGGAGGAGCTTGCCAAAAGACTGGAACAGGAAGGGTGGAACAGGAAGGAGTAGAACACAGAAAACCTTGAGAAGAGCTGGGAGCAAGCAGAACTCAGAGAAACAGTGCTTGTGATTTTGTTGTTCTGTTGATCTGTGTTGCTTTCTGAGAACTGAGAGAATGTGATGTCAGCACTTTATAGCACTCTGTCTATTGTTCGGTCAGACAAAATCCTTGTCTGTTTTTCTAACAAACAGAAGTACCCTGTCTGTTGTCCTTAGACAGAAATCCTTGAAAGAAGACTTTACTGTTGTTACAGAAGTCCTGAAAGAGGACGTTACTGTTGATTTGTGTTTGATTTCTCAGAAGCCTTGTCTGTTGATTTGTGTTACTTTGTCAGACAGAAAGTGAGTTGAGATGATAGTGTAGCTAATGTGTGTAAATATTGTTGTAGCTCTGTTAAGCTTTGTCTTCCTAGAAATAGAAACTGCAAAGGGCTTGGAGCGGAGCAGTCCCCATGAGCAGGGGAGTGGAGAGCTGCCTACCTGTGAATCCAGACAAGAGCTGAGATTGGTCAGTCCTTGAAGAGGAGGTGAGGAGTTTAGAAACCAACCTTAAGTCAAGATGAAAGATGATTTTACTTGGGTACTCTGTATTGACTGATGAGATTGTGACTTGCTGTGACTTAGAGGTAGATGGTGTTTGTACTTTCAGTTACTCCTTAAGGAGGATTGGAAACCAGCCTTGAGTCGAGATGAAAGAAGACTTTACTTGGATACTGGGTATTGACTGAGGAGATTGTAATTTACTGAATGATATATTTTGTTTACTGCTATGTGGTCACCTTTGTAATAAGTTACGTGATATTGTTGTGAATGTTGTGCTTTAGTTTCGTGAATGTTTTGCTTTCATTTATTGTTGAATAAATAGAGAGTTCACTATACTATGTGATTAGAGCTTTAAAGTTATTCACAGCAGCAGTCCTCAGGAGAGCTGCTTGTGGTTGAATTTGTAGTCTCCTAAATTTTTAGATGTCACAGTTGCCTGGAAGAGAGTTGGGATTTAGAGACTAAATGAGGCCTCTCCCATAGGGGAGATATGTTGTGTTCATGTGTTCATGGTTGTGTGCCTCTGTAGAAGTATATGTGTGTCTGTAGGCATCAGAAAGGAGTTGAGAAAGATGGATAATAGTTGAGCTGTATAAAGGTTTGTTGAACTATAAAGTCTAAGGAGAGATGAAGCTGGATGAACAAGGGAGATAATTTTAAGATAATTCACTGTAGGACAGCTGGGGTGGGTATTTGACTGATCCAGTTTGGCTCTGAGCTTCACTGACCCAAAGCAAAATTGGGAAGTTGACAAAGTCATTTAAAACTCTTTCCTCCCCCTCCCTCCATCTTGATTTTCATTCAAATCTAATTTTACCTGGTTGGAAGTATTTTAGTGGGGGTGGAAGAGGAGGCAATCATATAGTATGATTTGATCTGACCACCTCTCTCTCCCTCTCTCCTTTCCTATGGGTGTGTGTGCGTGTGTGTGTGTGTGTGTGTGTCTGTATGTGTTTGTGTGTGTTCATGCCTGCCTACCAGCTTAGGGTTGCAGACAGTGTGGCAGAGATAAATTGTCTGACTTTTGAGTGTTGAAGATAACAGAGAGGACAATCAAGCTGAACCCCCAGTATCTTAAAAGCACTGTCTCCCTCTGGGAGGAGTGGGCTTTGTAGGGTAAGAGATTGAGATCTGGAATCTGAGAGATGATTTAGGTTTAGCACAGTAATTGAACAGGCAGGTTGCTTTATCACACTTAAAATTATTGATTCCCTGAGTACTGTGACCTCCTTTCTGAGGAACCACCAGTTGGAATTACTTGGGAGTTGGGGAGAAAACCATGGCCTGCTATTTCTTCCTGGTTTGTGGGGCCCTCCTGAATTCTGGTGCAGAAAGTGGGCCCCAGTTATAGCTTCTAGAGGGTTTAGGTCAGTAGATCTGTATTATAACACCTATTAATATCGATTTGTTAATAAGAGCACTGCTACATAGACTGATTTATGCATTTTGGACCACTTTCTCCCAAAGAACTTAAAACAGCTTTCATTCATTATCCATATAAATGTGGATATTATGGATAATTTGGAGTATAATTGGCTATCTATAAGTTTGTTTCCAATGTGATTCAGACTTTAGGTCAAGGGACCAATAATAACAACAATTCATATCTATAGTATTTTCCTCACAATATCTCTGTTAGGTAAAAGAAATATTATATGTATTTTAAAAGTTGAAGTGATTTGCCCAAGAAACATAACTAGTGTCAGATCCAGGATCTGCACCCTGGCTTCCTAACTACAATTGCTGGGTTCTTTCTATGGCAGGATGCTAGCTGTATAATAATAGTTGACATTTTTATAGTTCTTTTAGTTTTACAAAGCAATTTGTACAATTATTTTATTTTGTCTTTAACTCTAAGAACACTCATCTGAGGTAAGAGTATATTTGTCTGGAACTCTGTGTTCCTCAATGTGGGAAACACCCTCCATTAAAGCAGAATGGTAATTTGTCTATAACATGGAGTTCTTAGTGGAAGTTAACTATCTCTATTTTAGAGAAGCCTGAGTTTTGGGGACATAAAATTGCTTGCCTGTTGGCTCTAGGATCAAATGGAAAATCCTTTGTTTGGCTTTTAAAGTGCTTCATAACCTGGCCTCCTTCTGCCTTCACACTCTTCTTTCACTCCATTCCCCTTCACTTTGCTCTAGGATGCGGTGAGTGGCCTCATTGCTGTTCCTTGTGTAAGACACAATCTCCTGACTCTGGACATTTTCTCTGGCTGTCCCCCATGCCTGGAAATTTCTCCCTCCTAATTTCCCAGGTTTTCCTTCAAGTGTCAGCTAAAGTTCCACCTTTTTCAACAATGGACTTTAGCATTTATGATACCTCTTAATCCTCTTGCCTTCCCTCTGTTGATTTTGTTGTTGTTCAGTCTTTCAGTCCTGTCTGACTCTTAGTGACTACATGGCCCATCGCACACCATGCCCTTCTGTCCTCCACTTTCTCTAAAAGTTTATCCAAGCTTGTGTTCATTATTTCCATGACACCATCTATCTGTCTCATCCTCTGCCATTCCTTTCTCCTTTTGCCTTCAATCTTTCCCAACATCAGGGTCTTTTCCAGTGAGTCCTGTCTTCTCATGTGGCCAAAGTAAGTTTCAGCTTCTGTGTTTGACCTTCCATTGAATAGCCTGAATTAGTTTCTTTAAGTATTGACTGATTTAACCTCCTCGCTGTCTGAGGGATTCTCAAAAGTCTTCTCCAGGACCACAGTTAAGGCGTCAATTTTGCAACACCCAGCTTTTCTTATAGTCCAACTCTCACAGCCATATGTTACTACTGGAAAAAGCATAGCTTTGACTATGCAAACCTTTGTTGGCAAAGTAATGTCTCCACTTTTTAGTATGCCGTCCAGATATGCCACAACTTTCCTTCCAAGGAGCAAATGTCTTTTAATTTCATGGCTGCAGTCACAGTCTGCAGTGGTCTTTGAGCCTAAGAATGTAAAATTGGACTCAGCTTCCATTGATTATCTCCAACTTATTTTCAGTCTTTCTTTTTTGTCCATAATTCTTTGCATGTTGTATCTCCATTAGGCTGTCAGAGCCAGTTTTTATTTTTTGTTTGTATTTTTTTTGAGGGGGGAAGGCAAGGCAATTGGGGTTAAGTGACTTGCTCAAGGTCACACAGCTAGTGTGTCAAGTGTTTGAGGCTGGATTTGAACTCAGGTCCTCCTGACTTCAGGGCCAGTGCTCTATTCACTGCACCTAACTGCCCCTGTTTGTTTGTATTTCTTTGAATCCCTAGTGCTTAGCCTGGTATCTGGTACCTAGTAGGGGCTTAATAAATGCTAGCTGGCTGACTACCGTCATGCAGCTAGTTAAGAGAAAGAGCTAGGATTTGAACTGAGAGCTTATGACTACAATTCCAGGACTCTTTTTATAGTCAGTCAATCAAACATTTACTAAGCACCTACTGTGTGCCAGGCTAAGCACTGAGAATAGAAAGCAAAGCGAAGAATGGTCCCTGTTCTCAGGGAGCTCCATAGTCTAATGAGGGAGATAACATGCAAAAAAGAATTACCTACAAACAAGATGCAGGATAAATGGGAAATAAGTAACAGAGGAAAGACACCAGAATTAAGGGGGATCAGGAAAGGCAGGAAGGATTTTAGCTGGCACTTGAAGGAAGCAAGGAGACAGAGGCAAGGAGGGAGAACTTTCCAGGCATGAGGGGCAGCCAGGGAAAATGCCCAGTGCTGGGAGATGAGGTGTTGCCTTTCTGGGAATTTCTCCCTCCTGTCTGTGTTTTCAAATTTGGCTTATCAAGCTGGCCAAAACAGTTCTCACTCCTTGCCTTACGGCATCATAAGATTTAGAGCTGGAAGAGACATAAGGGTTGTCTTGTCTGACCCCCTCAGGTTATAGAGGGGGAGACCAAAGCTCAGATATGGGATGTGACTTACTCAACAACATGAGCCTAGTAAGAAGGGGATCCAGGGTTTGATGCTACGTACTCTTTCTCCAGCATACTATGTTGCATCTGTGTATGGACAGAGGTCAGTATCAGGTTGGGGTGGGCAGGAAAGCCTTTATGGAGGAGATGGGCCCTACTGCTTACTCCCTGTGTGACCCTGGGCAAGTCACTTGACATTTGGTGTTCTCAGTTTTCTCATCTTTTAAAAGGAGCGAGTAGGATTAGATGACCTCTAAGATCTCTTCCAGCTCAAATTGTATAATTTTGTGGTGTAGAGAGAAGAAGAATATGCAAACCCACTACATTAAAGTAAAAATAAATACTAAAATAAAAAATAAACGAAATAATAACAGGAAATGAACAATAAAACCAAACGGCGCTGGCAGGACCGAAATTGGAGGAGGAGAGGCTGCGTGTTGAGGAAGGTAGGCAGCGTGAGCCCGAATCCAGAGCTGGGCACTCAGTGAGTAGTTAAAAATTTTTTTATGGAGGCAACCATGGTTAAGTGACTTGCCCAGGGTCACACAGCCAGTAAGTGTCTGAAGCTAGATTAGAACTCAAGTCTTTCTGATTCCAGGGTTGATACACTACCTAGCTGCCCTATGAACAGATGGATTTTTAATTGTATCTGTGACTTACTTGGGGTTGGCAACTACCAGTGAGGAGCTTCCTCTACCAATGTTCTTCCATGTCTTCACTGCTTTTATAATTTTAGAGCATTGCCTGGGGCCATCAGGGGATTTAGTGACTTGCCCAGGGTCACTTAGCCCGATATTTGTCTTTCTGACTTGAGACCAGCCCTTTACCTCTTGTCTGTGATGCTGCTTCCCAAGCAGACAATATAGTATAAGCTCATACTAAGGAGTCTGAAGAGAGACTCGGACCCTTGTCCGTTAGAGTTGCTCAACAGTGGAAAAGGCAGCAGAGGCTGGATAACCTCCTGTTGGGGATATTGTTGAGAAGATTCCTGCTTCAGAAGGGGCTGGACTGCTAAGGTTTCCTCCCACTCTGGGATTCTTTGTTCTCATGAGTTACTACTGGTGATCCTGTTTAAAACAATCAGTCCTGGATCCGTAGAGCTCTCCTGATTTCTAAGTCTATGGGCTTTCATCTAGACTACCTTAGACCAAAAAAAATAAAGAATGCAGGTTTAGGTTGTTACAAGTACCAGAAAAAGCCCTTTTGGTAGTTAGCAAGGGCTTGCAGCGGGGGCAGCAGTGAGGTCTGCGTTCTACAGGAATGACGAGTTGTACCTCTGGTCACTCCGGGAGAGCCAGTGGGAAAACAGAGGCATGGGATGGATTTGCCCTTAAGAGCCACAGAGGTAATTGGCATACATTCCAGCAGTTCGAGTACCCAATTGAGATGTGGTGCCCTGATTAGAACCAAAGTCCTACAGAACTGACTGTGTCTTCTAGAAATCAAACTTGGATTCAGTCCTTTTATCAGCACTTAGCAAGCCGAAATATTATTTACCCGGCCTAGGGGTGATTTGTGACTGGTTCGATGTAGAGGTGAAGTGACTTTTGTCGTGATTCCAAGGGCAGCTTTTCATGGCAGACGCTTTCTGTGAAGGTGACCTTAGTTATTGGCATTCGGTAAACATTTGCTAAATTGGAGTTATAGAATAATAGGGATAATAGCCTGCATTTGTCTAGTGCCTATAACTTTCCAAACCATCTCTGTGATTCTTTTATCATTATATAGCTTCAAAAGAATCTATGGAATGAGTAGGGCAGACCTCATTCTGATTTGATGGATGAAGATACTGAGGCTCCAAAATGTGATGTGACTAGCTCTGATTCACAAAAGAGTTGGGATTTGAACTCAGGACTCCTGTTCCTTTTCTAGTGTTCTTCCCGACATACCAAATGGTGCATATTAAGAAGAGTCTTTGGGAGGTTCAAAGGCATATAGTTATTTAGCAGTAAACCAAGATAAGAGTGTCAACTCCTCACATTTCTCTACTGTTTTACAAGAGCTTTGCATGGTAGGTGGTGCTCATGCTTAAATGGGAAGAATGCTGCTTATATCACTTGGCTCACAGTGCTTTACAAATCATTTTCATATCTGTCATCTCATTTTAGTCTCACGAGAAACCTGGGGGGTAGGTGTGCACATATCATCATCCCCATTTAGCAGAGGAGAAAACTAAGGCCTGAAGAGTATGTGACTTGCCCAGGGTCATGCAGCTAGTAAATAGCAGAACTGGAAATTGAGCCCAGCTTTTCTGACTTTAAATAGAATATTTTCCCCCTCTATTTTATGCCATTGTTGAAAGAAACTTCCTTCCTTCCTTCCTTCCTTCCTTCCTTCCTTCCTTCCTTCCTTCCTTCCTTCTTTCTTCCCTTCCTTCCTTCCTTCTCTCCCTCCCTTCCTTCCCTCCCTCCCTCCTTCCCTCCCTCCTTCCTTCTCTCCCTCCCTCTTTCCCTCCATCTCTCCCTTCCTCTCTCCCTCCTTCCCTACCTCCTTTCCTCCCTCCCTAGGATCACACAGCTAGTAAGTGTCTAGGGCTGGATTTGAACTCAGGTCCTCCTTACTACAGGGCCTGTGCTCTATCCACTCTGTTACTTAGCTGTCCTAGAAAAGATTTTTCTTCACATGTGGCTTGGACTAAACGACCTTTGAGGTCTTTTCCCAAGTGTCAGATTCTGTGATTCTATATTTGAAGTCTTTGGGGGCATGTGATAAACACTTCCCCATCGACCCTAAAAAAAATCCTGAGCAATTTCAGTCTTATCCTCATTACTAACAAATAACCTGAAGAATTGTTAAGCTTTGTTTTCCCAGTGTCCCTGGCCCCTACCCCTCTACGATGGCATTTGACCACTCTATCTGACCCTCTTAAGATTAGCCCTGCAACTGTTTCCACCTTGTGTTCCATTAGACAGGATTGACCCCATAAGTGCAAATCCAGAGAAGGACCTTAAGTATGCTCAGTTTGATTTTAGAAATATTTTCATCATGATGATCTAGAAACCAAGGCTTCTTAAACTGGAGCCATGAAAAATTTGGCAACACTAAAAGATTTCTGAACTCGCAACAACCAAAATCAATGAAAAATCAAACATATGATTAATTGGAGATGTTTCTGGCATGCTTGCTTATTGCAACTACACTGCAGCCTTGGTTCTGAACACAAAGCATACCCCCTTTGCATTGTGCATGCCCTCAAGCCAGATAATGCCAGTGAATACTGCCTGACTGGGAAAAGGGGTTGCTAGCAGAAAAACTTGAAGAAGCCCTGGTCTAAAGTTGGGAATCTGTGACCATGTTGTAAATATTTGGGACAGAGCAGTGTTTGACTTCTGGAGTAAACATATTGCATTATATATTGCAATATGTAAACATATTGCATTCAATTATATTGAATTAACAGTGATGGATAGAAAATAGCATCCTGGAAGACTCAGCTTGTCCTTTTAGACATCAAGAAAGGAAAATAAATGTTCACAGCACTCCTGTTTGGCGGTCTTTGGTGGGGGGAGAGGGAATAGTTTTCACATGGTAATAACAACACAGAGGCCTCTGAATGACATTCTCAGAGATGAATGTAGCTAGACCAGGTCATCAATGGCTGCTCCCTTCAGTGACAGCTCAGAGTTGATTCCTGCTTCCCTCCTGCTACCTACAGATAAACTTGGGCATCCCAGGGAGATTCCACTCTTCCTGAGAACCTGGAATGTCATAGGCCTATTGGATAATAACACAGAGCTAGATGACACATCTCCCTTGGGCCAGTGGTTGAGGCCTTAGACTTATTTATATTGGCCAAAATTTTAAACACTAAAGTTTTTGAAAGCAGAGAACATGTCTTACTTTGACTTGGTATTCCCGCCAGCAAGGAGCATGAAATTAAAGTTAGTGGGTTGGTCTAGATGGTTTTTGTAAAGCTAATTCCAACTGTAATAAGTTCTTTGATCTTCTATTCTGCTCCAAAATTTCTCCATCCCTCATTTTCTTGAGGGTGCTCTACATGGTCAGAGCCTGAGCAGTGACCAGCATTAATGTCTGTCATTATACTTCAAGCCCAAAATTGTTCCAGGCCCAAATTATTTCAGGAAACTCCAGTATAATGCCTTCTACATCTCTCACATCTGCTTCCTTCTTCCCACTCGGACGACCGACCACACTAATTTGGGCCCTCATTACCTCTCACCTCAACTATTTCAAGAGTGTTCTAATTGGCCTCCCCTCATCCAGTCTCTCTGGTTTCCAATCCACTTAGCTGCCAAAAACCTCTCCTAAAGAGTGGTTTTGGCCATGCCCTTTCCATAGACGCTTTTGTGGCTTCCTATTAACTCTAGTATAAATGACAAACTTTTTTTTTTTTGCATGGCATTTAACACTCCTTATAATCGAACTCCAAACTATTTGCTTTCCAGCTCGAATTTATATTATTCTTCCTTACACAATCCTGTGTTCAGACCAACTTGGCTTATTTGCTGTTCCCTGTGCCTGGCAGCCCATCTCCAGTGCCTATCACCCATGCCTAGAACCCTCCCTCTTCTCACCCTTGCCTCATGGAACCCTCTGGGAAAACTGTCCTTAAGCCTACAAGGCTACCTCCTGGAAAAGTGTTTTTTCCTGATTCTCCTTGTAGTTGATGCACCCCTACTTAAATTTTCCTTTTTTTTTTTTTTTTGCACTTACTCACTGTATACATGTTGTTCCCTCTGTGGCAGAATGAAAACTCCTTTGAGAATAAAGATTCTCTTATTTCTGTCTCTGCATCCTAGCACCTAGCATCATGTCTGGAACACAGCAGGCCCTTAATAAAGTGCTTGTTGCACTGTACCTTATGAATTTTTATGTTGGATCCTAGAACACTAGGAGTATAAAAAGTTGTTAGAGATCCTCTAGCCCAAACCAATCATATGTGACAAAATCATCATGAGGTCTGAAGGAAAGGATGCAGTGTGCCCATTTTCAGATGAGGAAATTGAGGCTTAGTCATATGCTGATAATCAGAATTGGGATTGGAATCTTAGTATTCTAGATTGGATAATCCAAGATTTTTCTCACCGTGTGATAGATGCTTTAGAGTTTTACTTTCCTGGCAAAAGGAGGGAAAAAAAAGAACCCTCAAAACCTTGGGCTGTATTTTAATCAGCTTTTACTTCTGTAAAAATTGTTTTCACCAGCAAATTACAGGATTGAAGCCTTTCTGGGGATTTGTAATTTGTTTGATACATAATGCTGCGCCATCCAAGGTGTCAGTTGGAATGAAAGATAAACTCTAATTTGTTCAGGACTACGCAGGCTAGAGTGATGTTAATTAGAGGTGATTATCTTCTTTTGGTTTTTCCAAATAACTTCACTGTGCTGCTGTTCGTGTTCTTACGTGGAATGAGCTCAATTACTGCTGGAAACCTATTTTCCCACCTAGCTAACTTTCTGCTTGGTTGCATTAGGAATTATTCTTCTATAGAGGGACTCCTCAGCTCCATCTTGGTGATTGGCTGAACAGCTGATGCCCCGGGAGTAGGTTATTATGAAGAGAACTCTTAACTTTCTCAATCTCCTGCAGATTTAACAAGTTCATTTTCCTGATCTTTCTATCTTCTTTTCTCACCTTTCTCCTTGTGTAAGGGGGCACACTATCCTGCTTTAATTATGCCATCTGTTGGGTGGTATAACCTCTGAGAGAATACCAAGATATCAAAGAAAGAGGAGCTCCTACAAGCTTGGTTATTAAGAAGTTTTATTAGGGTTAATTAGGTTAATTGGGTTGTTCATGGGAGTTTACTCACAAGAGACCAGTTGTCTCGGTCTGGGCTGGCAGCAGGACAAAGTAAAACTGTGGATCCCTGAGCCAACCCCAGGCCAGGCCAGGTATCACATGGAAATAAAACAAAGAGGCATCGATGTGCCGGGGTGGGCTGGAGTCACGTGTGACTTTTCCTATGGGATAGTCAGAGCTTCTTTTGCTGTTTCCATTTATTCGAGGTAATTCACATTTTTCTCCGGAGTTGTGGGTCATGTTCCCATTCTGGCATACCCCCATGCACCCCTCCCATTTCCCTTCCCTCTTCCTCAACATCTAGCAGAGTAGACTTGGACTCAAGGAGATGCGGGTCCAAATCCTCCCTCTTTCACTCATTCTGTGACCACAGGAAAGTGAATTAACTATTTTGTGATGCCACTTTCTCATCTCAACCACTGAGCTAAAGAGACCTGTGAGGGTGAAATAAAAAAAAGTTATATAAAATATTTAACAAGTTCTAAAGTGCTGGCAGTAGTTATCATCATCATTATTACTCTTCTTATTTTTCCTTCTTATTTCAATTCAATTCAGCCATATTTTTTAGAAGAGTCTGTTGTGTATGGAACATTCTGTTCAGTCACTGAGGCAGACAAAAAGTTATAACAGGACACGGTAGTGCCTGCATGGAGCTTGTAGTTTAATAGAAGGATTAGCCATAGAAAACCATGCTACACAATCATACTTTGTATGGGCAATATGAGTTACTATGTGAAGTTTAGGAATGGGGTTGGGGATGATCAGGGAAGGTTTCCTGGAGGAGTTGGCATCTGGGTTGGGCTTTAAAGGATCAATAGGATTTCAACAGGTGAATACAGGTCAATCAGGGCATTCCTGGTATGGAGGATGGGCAGCTAGATGATGCAGTGGATAGAGTGCTGGGTCTGGAGTCTTCTGTGTGAGTTCAAATCCAACCTCAGACACTCAGCTGTGTGACCCTGGGCAAGTCACTTAACCCTGTTTGCCTCAGTTTCCTCATTTGTAAAATGAGCCAGAGAAGGAAATGGCAAATCACTCCAGTATCTGCCAAGAAAACCCCAAATGGGGTCATGGAGAAACAAACACAACTGAAAAAAATGGCGCAGCAACAGCAATTAATAAAAGAACAGAAGCACGAACATGTTTATGTCTAGGAGACAGAATAGGCCAGTTTTGCTTAACGGTATTGGGTATGTGCCAAGTATCATTTCAGGTGCTGGACATGCAAAAATGCTCCCCCTCCCTCAGTGCATTAATATATGTAAAGCTCTTACGAATCTTTAACTATTTTATACATTTAACATATTATTAATATTATTGTTTTCATTATTATAACTCACATTTCTATAGTACTTCATTGCTCACACAGTGTTTTCCTCTGACCCATCTTATGATTTAGGCAGGACAGATAGAAAGATATGACATTTAATTTTATAAACTGAAACTCAGAGAATTTAAGTGTCTTCCCCAAGTTCACTCAGCCAGAAAATGCCAGAGTCAAGACTTGAACGCATGTCTTCTTACTCTAAATTGATGACCTTTCAGCTGAGGTTCACAAAGCCTGACTTGCTTAAGGTTAAGAGATAGAGGCAGAGAGGGGACTAATATTCTGGTCCTTGATCTGAAGTCCCCAACTCTATCCCACTATAGTATGCTTGCTTACTCTCTGCTTCTGATCACTCTACTAAAGTCCTTGTCACTAGGAGTCAGATTCCTGGGCACCACAGGGCATCTTGGAGGCAGCCAGTCTATACTCATTCTTTTCATGCTGGCAGTGGAGAGAATAGCATCATGGTTGCTTGCAGACCTGGTCCTTGGCCTCAGGGAGCTTGCATGGGAGGCAGCACATGGGCTAGATTAGCCACCTGTATGTAATTGAAAGAGTCTTGTCCTCTCTTGTGGAGTTACAAATGGGGTAATACAGTTCATATGTTCAAGCTATTGGGGAAGATCAGATTTCTATGGGAATGAGTAAGCCACATAAAACTTAAATGAATCATCTAGGAGGACTGACTCAAGACTAATGGAGGATCTGAAATCTCCAGTTAAGATTTTTCTATTTGGTTCTGAAGTTGCTTCAGAAATCAGTGTGTTTTTCAGGGATAGAAGGTTAGAAGAAAGAGAGATGGGGTCCAAACAAGTTCACATCTCCCAGTCAAAGTGAACATAGATTAAAAAAAAATGTTGAATGATAAACAAAGCTCTCTGGAACCTTTTGGGTGACTTTGGGCTCCTTACCATGACTCAATTTCCCTGTTCATGCATTGAAAGAATATGACTTGGATCAGAGACACTGGATTCAGGTCTTGCTCTTAACAGCTGTTGTCTGAATTGCCTTGGCCATCTTTCTGGGTGTTCAGGCTGGGTGCTTCAAGGCCAACTTTGATTTGTTGTCTTCTTCAACATTCCCAATCAATCATTTGCTAGATGATGTAAATCCTTCTTCTGAAGGATGTTGTACATACCTTCTGCAGGAGACCTTTCTCCAGTTCAGGACCTCATCTCCTTTCAATCGGGTTTTTGTTATACTCAGATCAAAAGCTTCTGGAACATTCTGTCCAATTCTGGGCAATAACCATATTTTTAGAAAAGATATTGACAAGTTGGAGTGTATCCAAATGAGAGCAAATAGCCATATGAGGATCATTTGAAAGTATCGGGGATGTTTAGGCTGGAGAAGAAATCCCTGGGGAGGAGGAGGGAGTCATGATAATTGTCTTCAAGTATTTGCTGGGCTGTCATGTGGAAAAAGAATTAAGCTTTTATTTTTGCTTAGACCCAGAGAATAGAGCGAGGGGCAATTTCAGCTTGATATGAAGCAGAGCTCCTTAACAATTAGTTATACCCAAAATGGAACTGCATGCTTAGAGAGGGGAGCGTGGAGACTAGATTTCCACTAGTGATGTTAATTAACAATGTTGTTGAAGGAAATACTGTCCAGATATCAGTCAGGCTAGATGCCCTCTGTGGTTCTTTATCATTCTACAATTTTGTGGTTCCGTGACTTATAGAAGGAATTAGGTATCTTTTCGCTCAGCCGTTGTAGAGAAGGGAGAGATGTGGGTGGCAGCATTGGACTATGAGGCAGGAGTCCTGTGTTCCAGTCTCAGTTCTGCATCTAAGCAGTTCTGTAATCTTGGGTAAG
The DNA here is from genome assembly GCA_028627135.1 of Pseudochirops cupreus. Lineage (NCBI taxonomy): Eukaryota > Metazoa > Chordata > Mammalia > Diprotodontia > Pseudocheiridae > Pseudochirops > Pseudochirops cupreus. The sequence goes on along the minus strand of CM053583.1, from coordinate 63,646,570 downwards.
GCCCCTCCCTTCCCCGTGTCTCAGAGACATAATGTCCTAATCTGTAAAATGGTGATGCCACGCCTTACTCAGAGGGTTACTATTAGAGTCTGGTGAAACAAGGTAAGGAAAAATTTCTGCAACAGTAAGAGGTTGCGTAATTGTTGTCTATTAGTGTTAGCTTTTTGTATTCCTGTTATTTCCCAAGGGAGGGAGTGGGGAAAGTCTGTTAGCTGGTAGATGGAGTTTGGGACTAAACCACATTGATGATGACTCTCATTTTTTTTTTTTTTTTTAGCATTTTAAGGTTTACAAAACACGTTTATTTTTTAAAAAGTCTAATGTAGTAGAATCTGCAAGTATTCTAAACTCCATTTTAAAGGTGAGGAAACTGAAGCAAGAAAAGCGAAATGATTTGCCTCAGATCCCACAGATTGTAGCAATGGGAGAAGTTAGATGTTTTCTTTAGAGTCAGGAAATTCAAATCCTTCCTCTGGCACATGGTGTCTGTGTGACCTGGGGCAAATCATCTCACTTCTCAGTACCCCATGCAGTTCTCTAGTAATAATAGCTATCCATCTAGTCCTTTTAGAGTTGCCAAGCACTTTATAAATAATATCTCCCTATGCCTAATAATAATAATAGTTACCATTTATATAACACATCAGGGTTTACCAAGTACATCACAAATATTATGTCATTTGATCCTCCTAATAACCCTGGGAGGCAGGTGCTGTTATCAGCCTTATTTTACAAATAAGAAAAATGCAGACAGAGATTAAGTGACCTACCCAGGGTTACACAGCTGGGAAATGTCTGAGGAGGGATTTGAACTCAGAACTTCCTGACTCTGAGACTCAAATTCTCTTTCTATTATCCCACATTACCTCCTTACTTATTCATCATATATGACATAGAATCATCTTGCCTTTTTTCTGCTTGACAGTTGCACTGACCTGAGCTAAGTCATTTCTATTTTTCCTTAGCTTAGGAATGATAGCTCTTCCCAGGTCCTGAAGGAAGGATGGATGCATTTTGTTTAAACCCCCTGGGTGGAAGACATTCCTCTGTAAGCATGAGCCATTATCCTCCATCCTTCTCCTGACACCAAATCTCCCATCCTCTGCCACTTGTTCAATGCTCTTGGGCCTATATTCCTAGTGGTTCATCCATCAATTATAGTAATGTGCCAGTAGGACTGCGGGGGGTGGGTTCTCAACTTGAATAGAGTTTGTGTTTGTGTGTGTGCGCTGGGGGGAGGTGTTTTGGGTTTTTTTTATTACATTTTTTATATCCTCAAACCTGCCACTGTTATTTACCTCAAATCATTCCCCAGATTTGCGTGTGGAGCCTCTAAAAACAGCCTCATATTTTCTGCTGACAAGAGCCTGCCTTGTTTGGTCCTAATGTTGTTCTTTTTGGAGTTGATTACATTCCGTCCTTGAACGTGATTTAGGGGTTGCTCCCTGGCCGCTGGAGGCTCTCACTGTTGCATATTAAGTACTCTGGGATCCAGTAAAGCCTGCCAAAGTCTTTTACAGGCCCGTGGGTTTCTCAAGAGAGATGAAAAGCCCTAAGTAGGCTGCTGTTTTGATTGGGGCTTGGAATTGGGCTCAATTGTCCTAGACCACCAAAAGACCAAATTTCAAAACACCCTTGGAAATCTGGAAGTGCTGAAAGACCTGATTTCCTACTCCAGTCTCTCTTTCTCCCTCCTCCCTCCTTCCATTCTATTTCCCGTCCCCCTCCTCCCCAACTCCCCCGGTCCCTCAGCTCTCTGAACTCTTGTTTAAACAATTAAAGGAAATCCTTTTCAGGTAATTAAGAAGAGGTGGTTGCAGCCAAAATAGTATCAACCACCAATTTTATTCCCTCAGACATTGAGGAAAGGAAACTGATGGGATGGTCAAAATGGAAGTGAGAAATGGGACCCGAGAGTTCCAGTGCTGGTTGTTGGTCGGGCTGTTACCGAAACGATGCTACTGGCTGGGACAGGCCTGAAGAGAGTCAAAGGAGTCACTCACTGACCATTGCCAATGCTTCTCAGTCTGCCTGCTTACTGCTGAATCAAGGCAGGCCAAGGGACCGGGTGTTGGGGACAAAGGTCAGAGTGGGTTGGCTGTCACTTGGTTGCCTCACTTTCTGATGGTGACAGTCATAAGAGCTGACTTTTGTATAGTGCTTTATGCTGTATATATTCCCACCTGGTCCTTAGAGCAACCCTGTGAAATAGAGAGGGCAGGCACGGTTGTTATTACTCTCATATCACAGATGAGGAAATGGCAGTCCAGTGAGCTGATTGTCCAGAATAGATCCTCTGAATCCGAACCCAGTCTCACACCACAGTGGTTTTGGCGCACTACCCAAGTGCCTCACTTAGGATCGTGGATTTGGTGATGGAGGAGACCTTAGAATTGATCTGGTCATAGGACTGTAGCGTCAGAGTTGGAAAGGCCTTGAGAGGCCCTTAAAGACAACCCTCCTCATTTTACAGATGAAGGACCTGAGGCCCAGGAGGATTAAGGGACTTACCGAGATGGGATTTTCATTCAAGTCCTCAGACTCCAAATAAAACCAAACACACCTCTTACAACCCCTTCATTTTAAAAATGAGGACATGGAGGCCCCATGACTCCTTCAGATTATGAATGACAAGAGCTAGGAGTTGACCCCAGAACCCGAGCTTCCCAATTCCATTCTTTTACTATGGTAGCATATGCCTTCCTTCTTAGTGACAAAGGCTGGTACAATGGATATCCCAGAATGATCAAAGAGAAAGAAATATCTGAGCCCTTTATAGTTTCCTTAAAGTGATCTGTGAGTTAGGCAATGGAAGCATTACTCCCCCCTCATTGTATTTGGGGGAACAAAGCTCAGAGAGGTAATGCCACTCATCTAAGAAAGGGGTAATGGTGGCTCCAAGAATGTGACTCTAAATCTAGTGCTCTTTGGTGAAGCCAGTGCCAGATGGTACCTGATTCACTTGCCTCTGGTCATTTCCTTAGAAAGTCTTTATATACCTCTAGGATGAATTTTAATTTTCCTTAGAGGATTCCATTTAATAATAATAATAAAGCTAGAATTTATGCGGTGCTTTGAGGATGTCAAAACTCTTTACAATGTATTATCTCATTTGATCTTTGCAACAACCCTGTGAGATAGATGCTTTATTATTATTGTCAGTTTATAGCTGAGGAAACGGAGGCAGACAAAGGTTAAGTGATTTGCCCAGCTGGTGTGTGTGTCTGAGGCCAAATTTGAACTCGGGTCTTCTGACTCCAGGTTCAGCACAATGGTGCCATTTGGCTACCATTTTAGTACTTATTGATAGTCTCATAGACTTTAGAGCCAGAAGAACTCGTCATTACTTCCTGCTCCTCCCCTTAATTTAATAGAAGAGTAGATGAAACTGAGAGATTTGAAGCTTCTGTCTCAAGATCAAAAAGCTTGTAATGGACAAATCCAGGATTTAAACTCAAATATTTGTATTCCAAATCCTTCCCTTCCTTTTCCCTGTACTTTATGGATTGTAAATAACTTTCCCAGGTGCTTTGCAAATTGTAAAGTGTTGTGTAAATATGAATGCTTCCTTCCTCCTCCTTCTCCTCTTCTCCTTTTTCTCTTCCTCCTTCTTTTCCCTTTTCTTTTTTCTTCTTCCTTTACTTACAACAGTTTCATGACATAGGCACTACAGGTACTTTCTCCTATTTATAGAGGAGGAAACTGAGGCTCCAAAAGATCAGGTACCACAAAGTTAGTAAATGTCAGAGACATGATCTGAACCAAGATCTCTCAACTCCAGTTCACATAGGCTCCCTTCTATACTGTGACAATTCACAATATTACATAATAGATGCATCAGAGAACAGGAAAATGAAATGACCACTTTCTCTTGCTTTTCTGTTCTGGCCATGAAAGAGGAAGGAAGCCAAGAACTCTGTGGAACTGAGTGTGCTTGAATAGATGGAACACAGGGCAAAGGACGGGGCTTTAAACCTTTCCCAGAAGGCAGGTCCTGATAAACGTCTTTCTCTTAGATGTAAAGAAAGGTGGGAGGAGAGGAAGGAGTTTGCTTCTCTATCTCCTTTTAGGTTATTCTGCGCCCTGTAAAATAATGGGGAAACTCTTTTTTTCCCAGGAAGCAGCAGAGCTCTGATCTTCTTGGAAATTTAAGAAAGAAAAATAACTGGTAGCCCAGGATAGGTTATTTTTGTACAGAGGGTAGAGCAGAGCAGATCACCTCATTGTGAGCCTCAGGCCCCGTGGAGGGTCCTTGAATTTAACTCTGGGAGCTGAGCTGTAATTATTTAGGCAACCAGGGCTTTGTCCTAGGATGCTGAAATCTGAGGGCACTGTCAATCTCCGGAGTGCTCTGGCAGTATAAACATAACAGAATTTAGCTCCTGGTTAGCAAAGTTAGTTACAATAGGAAACTGCTCAAACCTTGGGCATCCTAACTCAGGGATGCTGTGAGTCTCAAAGGAGACAATGAACGTAGAGCACTTGGTAGACTTTAAGGGACAGTGGAAATGTAAATATTATTATTGTTTTGACTGATACTAATAATCACACTTATATAGCATTTTATAGTTTATAGAATTTTTTGCTGCATATGTTTTCTCTTTCGAGGTAGGCAGTACAAATATTCGTCATGTTTTACAGATTGGGAAGCTAAGGCTCAGAGATGGGTGGGTCTGTGTGCCTTAAATCTTTCCCCATCTTAATCCATCCAAAGTGATTTTCCTAAAGCATAAGTCATTCCCCTACTCAGCAAACACCAGTGCAACTACAAAGTGCCCTTTCTGGCATTCAGAACTCTTCATGACTGAGCCCCCTCCTATCTTTCTAGTGTTATTACACCTTACTCCCAGACATATGCTTTTTGATGCAGTGACACTGGTCTCCTGGCTGTTCCAGGAACAAAACACTCTTGTTTCTTGCCTCCTGGCATTCTCTCTGTCCCCCCCCACCCCCCCAAGCCTGGAATGTGCTCTATCCTCTGCTCTGGGTACTGACTTCTCTGGCTTTCTTTCAGTCCCAACTAAAATCCTACTTTTTTTTACAGGAAGCCTTCCCCAACCTTTTTTAATTCCAGTGCCTTCCTTCTGATAATTATTTCCTGTTTATCCTCTATATAGCTTTCTTTGTATATATTTACTTGCATGTTGCTTCCCTCGTTAGATTGTAAGCTCCTTGAGGGCAGGGACTCTCTTTTGCTTCTTTTTGTATCAATAGAGCTTAATGCTTAATAAATGTTGATTGATTGATGGCAATTAACTGAGCTCACAGTCAGTAAGAAGTAAAGCTGCAACTCAAACCTAGGTCTTTGGACTGTACCACAGCAAGGTACTATAGTGGGTAAGGATAAGACCTGGTGTTAGGAAGACTTAAGTTCAAATTCTGCCTCAGACACTTACTGGCTATGTGATCTGAGGAAGTCACTTAACATTTGTTTACTTCAGTTTCCTCATTGGTAATGAGAAATACAATATATATTACAATATATACTAATAGCACTAACTTCTCAGGGGTATTGTGAGGATCAAATGAGATTATGTTTGCAAAACATTTTGCAAACCTTAAAGCATATTCTTATTATTCTTATACATACTTGCATCCCCATAACACTGGAAATGATTATAGCAGGAAATTCATAATTCAATTATAAATCACAGTTATTATTATATTTTTAATTACTTTAATTTAATTAATTAATAATTATATTAGTATATACAGCTGGAGTTTTTAACCATTTTTGTATCAATCTTGTGAAGTCACTGGGGCCTTTCTCAGAATATTTTTAAATGAATAAAATAAAATAAATAAGATTACCAAGGAAACCAATTATACTGAGATATAGTTATAAAAATACTTTTAAAAGTTCATAGACCATAGGCTAAGAACTCTTCTTTGTAGTAATTCAAACCTTATCCCCCAAATAAGTCTATATTTTATAAATGGACCAATCATTGACTATCATAATAAATTGTTTGGCATAAAATCCCTTCAACAAGTTAAATATTATTGTCTCTCCCATTTTGTAGATAGGAATATGAAAGTTTGGGGAGCCTGAGACCTTGTAAGCTAGGCAGCTGCTGAACTGGGATTAGGACTCTGGATGCCAGACACACTGGCTTTTATTGCCCTATTGGAATCAAGCTCCTTCCCTTCAGAGAGATTTTTCTGAAGGTCAGGGATCTGAGCAGATGGACAAAAGGAATGCTGTTCTAACCAAGCCATGTCTGTGCTTCTCTGTGTCTCTACTGGGCAGACAGAGTCCTCTGGGAAGGAATCCATGCAGCCAACTCATAGGACAAGAATTCAGCCCCCAAAAGAGACGAGTCTCTCTAAGGGAATGATACTTTCTGGGCTCAGTGAATCTTTGTAATCAAGCAGACCAGTGTTTCACAAACCAACACTTCTGTGCTTGTGGTGGAGAGCCAAGTCTGTGCCTCAGAAGCTAATCCACCAGCCACTGATGATGGAGTTGACTTGTCCGGCTTATTGCAGCTCATGTGGCAGCGTGTTCACACCCATTAGCTTATTATCCCTTTTGATCCTCAATCATCCCTGTTTGTTGGACAAATTGTTACTATCTCTGTTTTTCCAGAGGAGAAGTCTAAGACTTGGGGAGATGCAGTGATTTATATTGGTTTACATGGCAAGTAAATCACCGAGCCAGAACTCAAAGCCAGCTTTTTGTCTTTATTTTTTTTTTCCTTCCAAGTCCAATGCTTGTACCCTGTGGAAGGCTTCATGGAGGAGGTGAGATGTGCTGGGTCTTTAAAAATGGGTAGGGTTTCAATGGGTGCCGTGGAGGACTTTCCAGCATGAATTGGTCTTTTGGAGACTGAGGTACTGGGTTCAGATCCTGGTTGTCACCCATTACACCAGAAATGATTATAGCAAGAAAGTCATAATTAAATCACAAAATACAGCAATTGCTATTAATAGCAGGAGTTCTTAACTATTTCTGTGTCTTCATTGACTGTGAAGAAACAGAGGCTATGAGGATTTAAAGGAATTTTACCGGATTACATTTCTAGTAGGTGGTAGGTCCAAGACTGAAAGTCAGGTTCTCTGTCTCCAGATTGATGCTCTTTCAACTGATGGGCAAGTATGTCAAGGAGCTTCAGTTTCTTCAGCTATAGAATGGGAATAATAATGTTTGTACTTCTACCTAACAGAGTCTTATGAACAAAGTGCTTTGTAAATCTCTAAACAACTTTAGAAGTGTGTAACCTATTGTATACAAGAAGAAAAGGAGGCTATGTGGGAGTATAATAATTTGGACCTGAAGCCCAGTGCTTTGTCTATATCTTCCTACCTCCACTCCAAGACAATTATTATTGGAATTTTTCCTTCTGGATCATCCTTCCTCTAATGTCTCTTTATGGTGTGGTTCTATTCCCACAGAGACCAAGCTTTGGAAGTCTACCAAGATTGAGGGGCGTAGAGCAGGGGTTCTTAACCTTGAGTCTATGAACATTTTTTTTAAATTTTGAAGACTTTATTTCAATATAACTGTTTTCCTTCCTAATCCCATATATTTTATTTTTTGTACTCATAGGAATGCTGCATCTGCTGGTCAAGTACCCGCTAGCTAAGTGCAGAGAGGGCTACTCACCAGAAGGCTGGCATCCAGGAGATGACATTTTTGGTCACAGTAACTCATGAAACTGTCTACTCACATAATGTAGGATCTATTATCCCTCTGCTTTGGTAGAGGGAGTATCCATACCTATGATATTATGGCTCATTTTATGTATTTCATAGGATCATGACTTCAGGGCTAGAAGGAAGATTGGGAGCATATAATACAACCCCTTTATTTTATAAGTGAAGAAACTGAGACTCAGATTTTTGGAAGTGACTTGCCCAGGACCACATTTAACTGATTCTGGAAGATGAATCTGGACAGTGCCATCTTCCCTCTTCTCCAAATAAATATGAAAGATGAAAATACCCCTGCTTTAGGGATAATCTTCACTCCTGCTTTGGGCTTTTGCTTCCCAAAGACCCATGGCACCAAAAGGGACTTCACAAGTTCCAGAAAAAGTTTTTATTTATGGAGATGCATTAGATAGTCTGCAAAGCAACTAGACTTTATGAGAAAAGTGGAAGAAATGGTTAGCCCAATCTAAATAGCTCAGTGCAAAGACTGGTAAGCATCTGGAATAAGTTACATGGTCCCGAGGAGGCAATTGGAGCAAAGAGAATAAATGAATTCAAGAGACGCAGTGATTTATTTTTGGGAAAGAAGGGATTGATGGGCCATAATGAAGGAGCAGGAAGTGTGGATTAAGACGCTTTTAGGAAAAGGGCCAGTGTGTAGGGCCTGATAGAATTTTCCTGGCTCTTCATTTTTCTTCTTGTCCCTTCCCCTTCCATTCCCAGGACTAGATGCCAAGAGGTTAAAGGAAGCCTAGGCTCAGAATCAAAGCTTGACACCAAGCCATTGGTGGCTTTATCACAGACATGATTGTGTGTCCCTTCATTTCAGCCAAAAATAATATACTTTGCTTTGACATCTTTGAAAATAAAATACATCAACCCAACAAAGTCTACATACATGGGGCAAATGGTGATTTGGGGATATTTTGAGTACCTTTTTAGAAGCAACCCCTTTGGGTGGGAATATCCTTTTTTTTTATATTCTAAAATCTTTAATAACTATGGAATTCCAAGTTTTGTATGAGGCTTCTTCCACATCTAATACTCCATGGTCTAAGTTCTGGGGTTCATTGCCAGTCCTATATTCCATGATGGAAGTTACCTTCTAGATCTGACAATCTATTTTCAGCATTTTAAGGTCCGTTCTAACTCTGAATTTCTGTTCTAAGGTCCCTTCAGATTGTATTGTTCTATATTCCATGCTTCCAAGGTTCTTTCCTTCCCTAAAATATTACAATTTTCATGTTTGAAGTGATTTTGAGCAGTCACTCAGTAAGCCTTTACTCTGAATGAGCCTACATTCTGTCTTCTAGTAGAAGAACATTTCTCTTTCAGTGCTGAGTTGCATGGTTTAAGTGCTCTTTAGAGAAGCAGTGGAACAAGAAACACGACAGAAGTCCCGAAGGGGTCCTAGGAAGAAGTGGGACTCAGACTGGGCTATGAAGAGTGAGGAGGGTTTAGATATGCACCCTGGGGAGATGATCAGCATGTCACAGAACAGAGATCACTGGACTTGAAGACAACCTGAACTGAATTCAAATTCTGGCTTTGCTACTTATTGGCTGTGAGACTTTGGATAAATCATTCAATGTACCTCCATTTCCACATCTGTAAAATGGGAAATGGAGGCAGAGGGAGAATTGTATCTGTCCTGCCTATTTCATAAGACTGTGAGGATCAAATGATATAATACATGTTCAAGTGCTTTGTGAACCCTAAAGAGTTATAGAAATGCTTCCATTCAGGAATCACTTGGACTAGATGCCCTCAAAGGTGCTTTTGGACTCTCAGGTACTCCAGTATGATTCTGTTAATCAAAGGAAGTAACTTTCCCATCATTTCCCAGACAAGTGGCAGAGTCTGGATTTGAACTCAAAGCTTAGTACAGTGGAGGTGCTTAATAAATGTGTATTTATTTCCTGATTGGTTGAACACAGTTCATCTCTTGGACTCCACATCCAAGGTTCTGTCCATTAGACTATAAGCTTCTTGAGAACAGACTGTTTTTGATGATTCTTTGTATTCCCAGTGATTAGGTGGATGGAACATGCTGGGCTAGAGTCGGAAAGACCTGAGTTCAAATTTGGCCTCAGACACTTACTGACTGTGTGACCTTAGGCAAATCACCTAACCTCTGATTGTCTGTTTTCTATAAAATTAGGATGACAATAGCACCTATCTTCCAGGGTTGTTATAAGGATCAAATAAGATGATATTTGTGAGGCACTTAACACAATGCCCGGTTTCCTTCCTTCCTTAGTACAGTGCCTTCCTTAGTGCACACAATAGGTGCATAATAAATGCTTTTTTACTTGACTTACACCTCAGTGCCATTAAATAACAAATGTATGCAATATTCCCATGTACATTCGTCCCAATGTTCCAAAGTGTGCATCTAATTTTTAATGCCACAAAAGATTAAGTCTGGGTTATAAATAGCCAATGTACTCAAGAACAGACCAATTTTGGTTTACTTCTAATAACACAAGTGCCAAGCTTTCATGATGATAAGTACAACCATATGAATATCAATGTGGCAAATTTGTGTATCTACAGGTCATTTTGTAGGTCTTGGTACCTCCCTTGATCTTTTCCCACATGTTCCATGTCCCATAACTGGCTCTTTTTTTTTTTTTTTAACTCTCATCATTTTGGTAGGCCAAAGCGATCTTTTTGCCTTCTATCTACTAAGCTGCTCAAGAATCATGTAATTAGTAATAAAGTACATGTATATTTTCAACCTGATTCTTACTGAGTTTGCATTTTAATGTATCTTCTAGAAAGATCTTCAAGAGGCACAAAAAAAGGTTGGGACACTGTATTGATGACTTGTGCTGTTCCGGTGTTATATATACTGAGTGCTTTCCTCAAGAGCATCTGTCTGTCTGTCTGTCTCTTTCTTTCCCTTCTTCCCTCCCTCCTCCCCCTCTTTTTCTCTCCCTTTCTTCTTCCTCCTCTCTCTTTCCTTCTTTTCTTCCTTGCTCCTTCCTTTCTTCCTTTATCATTTAAACTCAATCCCATCAATTAATTAGTCAATCAGTAAGCATTTATTAAGTACCTATTATGTACCAGGCACTGTCTACTATGAGTTAGACACTGCAGGGGCAAAGATAATAAGAGAAATTATGCCTGTCCTCAAGGAATTTGCATTCTATAGGGGTAAACAGGTGTGTGTGTGTTGACATACATACATACATATATACATATACGTATGTATATATATGTGTGTGCATATACATATATGTGTGTATATACATATATACATATGTGTGTGTATACATATATACATATGTGTGTGTATATACATATATACATATATACATATATGTGTGTGTATATATGAGAATATACAAAACAAATAGGTCATTTTGAGTGGAGAGAGGAGAGGAAGCAGGAGCTGGGAGGGGAGATGAGAAAAAGCCTTGTGTAGAAGGTGGTATTGCTCCTGAGCTTGGAAGGAAACTAGGATTTCTTTTTTTTTTTGCTTTTTTTTTTTTTTTGCTTTTTACAGGATCTTTATTTTTATTTTTTTTGTCTTGTTTTTTTTATTTAAGTTTTATTATAGTTTGCATCATTCATTTCCACAAGTTTTTGAGTTACATATTTTCTCCCTGTCTTTCCCCCACCCACCGCCCCAAAACAGCCATCCCAGTGTGTCCCCCCTCCCCCAGTCTATTCTCTCCTATGTCACTTTTTGGTAGGGCAGGATGGATCTCCCAACTGCAGTGC
>CM053583.1:63605152-63634688 GCA_028627135.1 Pseudochirops cupreus | reverse complement strand
CTTTTCATACCATCTTAAGGCCATCCTTGGCCCTTGCTTGCTCTAACTGGGATTGCTCTGCCCAGTCTGGCTTCTGTATTTGGAATCAGGGGTCTTGGGTTCAGATCTTGGCTTTGTCACTTACCACCTATGTTATCTTGTGAAAGTCACTTCTCTTCACTGAAAAGACCAGATAATTTTTGAAGTTTCTTCTAGCTCAACAATCTATTTATTCTATGAAGGGGAGAAACATTAATCTAGCACCTACTATGCATCAGACAGTGCTAAGAACATTTCACAAATGTTAGCTCATTCAATATTTGATCTTTTTAGATTGCATCAATTTTCATTACCATTAGTAAAAGACTCTTTTCCATGAATCTTTCTTGCTTGTTCCGTCATTTCAGTTGTGTCCAACTCTTAGTTACCTCATTTGGGGTTTTCTTGGCAAAGATACTGGAATGTTTTGCCATTCTTTCTTCAGCACATTTTATGGAAGAGGAAACAGGCAAATAAAGTTAAGTGACTTGTCCAGGGTCACACAGCTAATAAATGTCTGAGACTGGATTTGAGCTCAGGGCTTTCTGACTCTAAGCCCAACCATCTATCCACTGAACCACCTAGCTACTCTTTGGCTTTTCAGTTCTATTCAATTCAGCTCAACATTTGTTGATCTCCCATGTGCCAGGCACTAATTTAGGCACTGGCAATACAAAGACAAAAGCAAAATATTCCCTGCCCTGAAGGACCTTACATTTTGTAAGGGAGAGTATGGTACGATATCCATGCTGATTGTAAATATAGAAACAATTTTTTTCCTCTTCAGGTATTGAGAACCTCAAGATGGAATTCACTCACATGAATCTTTCTATCCCAGACAGGCAGTATGGTGCAGTAGAAATTGCATTGGATTGAGAATCAGAAAGGCTGGATTCAATTCCTGGCCTTTAGTGTTTGTATGACTTTGGGTGAACCAATTCAGCCATCAGAGCTTCTCATGTCTAAGATAGTGATTAAAGGATCACAGGCCAAGAACTGGAAAGCACTGCAGAGGCTATATTTACTCCAATGCCTTGTTTTCTACATGGGGAAACTGAGTCCCAAGGTAGTGAAAACGACTTACTTGAGGTTACCCAGATTCTCCAACTCCAACCTCAGAGCTCTTTCTACCGGACCAAGCTTTGCCACTCAAATGCTCATGTGGTTCCATGTGTGTTTCTAATATATATTATATACATATGTAACATGTATATATTATGTTTATATACATTAAATATATTAAATATGATATATATAGTACACAAATATATACATTTATAAATATATATACACATATTTTATATATAATTTCTATGTTCTGTCAGAACCAGTGTAGACTAGAAGAAAAAAATGCTCGACCTCGAGTCATAGGACTGTGGTTAAAATCCCATCTCTGACCTTTATTAGCTGTGTGACCACTTCATTATTTTATCCTTAGTTTCCTTATCCATAAAATGGGAATAGTATTAACTAATCTATATCCCTCCCAGGTTTGTTGGGAGGAAAGTACTTTGAAAGTCTTTAAACCACAGTATAGATGTGAGTTGTTCCAAAATTTAAAAAGGCACAGTCATAATATTAATGAATTAGATAACTAAGAGCCACTATTATTGTCACTCTAAGCAATGCTAAGTAATGTCTTATTTCTCTTGCAGATAGAAACATATATTTCTCCCCTCCTTCTCCAAACTAATTTGTCCATGACTAATGAGTATCCTTACTACCTATGTGTGTCTGCTTGGCTGAGTGATTTCTTTCCAAGTGTTCTACAGTGAGAAGTACTGAGCTGAGTCAGCACTGGTGAAGATCATTTTACATGCCATGCATGTATTACCTGCTTGGAGATGATTAGCAATTGGAGCTGGAAGGGCTCTTGGAACCCATGGAGTCCAGCCCCCTCATTTTACAGAGGAGAAAACCAAAGCAAAATGAAATGAAATGGTTTGCTCAAGGTCACACAGGCAGCTATGTAGCAGAGAAGGGTTTGTACGCAGGTCTCTGGATTTCAAATCTGGTTGTTGTTGTGGGTCCTCCATTTTTAAAGAGGACCAATGACGTCATGGGAGATGTCTTGACTCATATGTACGTCGGATTTAATTGAGGCAGACTTGGGCAAAATCATCAGCCTCACTTTTGTCAGCCATCAAAGTCAGGTGGGGAGACAAGAGTTGGGGAGACTGGCCCAGGATGCAGTGGGTGACCTTGGCATCTGAACGGGCTCTAAGTGCTCCTCAGCATCTGCTTCCACTGCCTTCCTGGCTGTTGGAACAAACTGTTCTCATCCATTTTACTGGGGGAAAGTCTTCACATGCTTGGGGTAGACATTCCCCCACCCACCAGTGGGTTTGGGGCCTACTGGTTACCCTCTGATCATCTGTTCTCTCTTTTATATGTATTCTTCATATAATCAAAGTTTCCAAAGTATCCATCATTTTAAGTGTTTTCCCTCACCATCTTTTAGAGATCACCCCATAAATTCCCCTTTTCCATTGTACTTCAATCTCAGAACTATGCTAGTTATTACAGATACCAGAAAGGACACTGCTCCATGGTAAAGTACCCAACCCCACATTCATTTATAGCCTCTTTTTTCTAGATTTGTCTAGGAATTTCTTTCCTGGGTCCATACTACCCCATTCTTCCAGGTGCCAGTTGCCCCCGGGAGTTCCAACTTCACCCTTCTCAGGTCAGGTAGACTTTTCACTCCTTGTTTTTTGTTTCCTTCTTCTAGATTATCTTTTACCTCCATTTATCTGCTTTCCTGGTCTAGCATTGCAACCGAATGGGACCTCCCTCAGAACATAGGCTGTCAGAGTTGGCAGAAACTTTAGAACAAAATATGCTGGGAGAGAGCTTAGAACATAAAATATCAAAGCTAGAAGGGGCTTAGGACCATAGAATGCCAGAACTGGAAGGGACTATTGAACACTGAATGTTAGAACAGGGAGGGACTATGGAACACAGAATATTGGATTTGGGAGGGACCTTAGAACACAGAATGTCAGAACAAGGAGGAATCCTAGAATAATCGAAGAGGAAGTATCATAGCACAGAGACTATTAGAACTGAAAGGAACTCTGGAGATCGTCTTGACTGACCTCTGTTTTATGGAGAAGGAAAGTGAGACCTAGAAAGGGGAAGTGACTTGTCTAAGGTCATAAATAATATTAACAAATAATTATGATGTATAATAATAAATATTAATGGTTAATAATATTAATAATGCTTGATGACTCACATTTATGTAGTACTCTGAGGTTCATAAAGAACGCCACATTGGGAATTCATTATAGGTGTGATTGTTCCTATTTTACGAATGAGGAAATGAAGACTGCCAATAGTAGAACTGGAGAAATCCTCTTGAGAAAGTCTCTTTGTAAAGACAGATGTTCTATCCAGTTCTGTTTCCTAAATGGCACCTTTTCCTTGTCCTAATTAGTTTTTTTTTAAGGGAGTGAGTGCGTCTTTTTCTCTCTTTCAAAGTTTATATCATTGCACTCTAAATATTTATGAACATCCATTTGGGGTTAACCTAATACCTTTGTCTTCAAAGACTTTCCCACAAAGAGCTCATTTACAGGCCTGAAATCTGTCCTCTAACTGATGTTTATAGGGTATGTGTTAGATTTGTTTACACCTAGATCAGGAGGCTTTGGAAGGGGTTCCTGAATCTCTGAGCAGGGTTGGCTCCTGTTGCCCACCTTCTCTGCTAATTGAACTGTGTGGCAGCTGCCTTTCGAATGTCATAACAGCCTTGCACATGGGAGTCTCCAGCCCTCATGCAGCTGCCAGATGTCATTAACCTAGACTCAAAGAGAGATTGAATTGGAAATGGCACTTGCCTCATACACAGCGTCTTCTGCTTTCTTCTCATTTGTCTGAGGTGACTTTTATAGACTCCCAGAGCTCTAGGGGTGGGAGGTACCACTGAGGTCACTGAGTCACAGGAATATGGTCTTACTTTAAATGAGACCTTGGAGACCATCTAAACCTAATTCTCTCCTTTTATAGATGAAGAAACAGGTCTGGAATGCACTCCCTCCCATCTCTGAGAATTCCTAGTTTCCTTTAAGGCTCAGTTTTAGGACTACCTTGTTTTTTTGAGCTTTTCCTAATCTACTCAACTTCTAGATCCTTCCCCAAATCACCTCGGGTCTATTTTGCGTATAGCTATATAGTGGGCAGCTTTTCAGCCTCTTCCTCATGGAGCATGCCTGCAGCTGGATACATCTTGTACCTCCCATCAGGATACAAATTCCTGGAGGGTTGGGATTGTTTCACTTTTGGTATTTTATCCCCCCCAAACCTAGCATAGGGCCTGAAACATTGCAGTTGCTTGAAAAAAATTTTTTGAGTGAATTAGTGAGTGACTTGTCTAAGTTCACTTAATGAATAAGTGGCCAAACAGGATTAGAATTTAGATCCTGTGACTCCGAATTCAGTATTTTTTCATCCATCTCACTTTACAGATGGGGAAACTGAGGCCCAGAGAGAGGGCATATGACTTATTCAAGATCAAGGTGATAGCATAGCCAGCACAAGAGCCCCGGCCTCCTACTCTCAAGGCAGAGTGATCTGGAGTTAAAAGGCCTGGATTCAAATATCAGTCCTGCTATGTTAAGTAAGCTTCTTCTGCTCTTTGAGATTTGATGTTCTCTTCTCTTAAATGAGGAGGCTGGATGAAGTAATGATGACTGACATTTGCTGAGAGTTTTAAGAGTTTCAAGGGACTTTATATATACATACACTTACATATATATCCATAAGTACATACATACACCTACATATACACATACCTATAAGTACATGCATTCATACATATATACGTGTGTGTGTGTATGTGTGTGTGTGTGTGTGTGTGAGATCTTGAGGTAGCTAGGTGGCTCAGTGGATAGAATGCTGGGCCTGGAGTCAACAAGACTCATTTTTCTGACTGCAAATCTACTAGCTGTGTGACCCTGGGCAAGTCACTTAACCCTGTTTGCCTCAGTTTCTTTCCTATCAAAATAGAGTGAAATGGCAAACTACAGGCAAGCATGAGCAGCTTTCCAGAGGACTGCTGCTGTGAACAGCTTTTCAAGGTTCTGATTCTACGGTATAGTGAACTCTCTATTCAGTAACAAATGAGAGCAAAACATTCACAGAAAACAAAGTACAGCATTCAAAAAGGCAAGCCTCCTTAATTGAGACAAAGTACAAGGTCAAAGTCCTCCACCCATGGGGTACAATCATGTTACAATACTACTCAGTACCCTCTTAAGGGGTAGCGGAAAGTAAAAAGGCCATCCACCCCTAGGTCACAAGTAAGTTACAGTTTCATCAGTTAGCATTAAATACCCAAGGAGAGGTCTTTTCATCTTGACTCGAGGCAGGCTCTCAGCTTCCATGGTTCCTCTTCCCTGGTCCCAGCTCCTGCGCAAATCTAACCAACTCCCACCTGAGTCCAAAGGTAGACAGCTCCCAGCTCCTTGTCTAGCTCTTCGTGCAGTTCCTGTTCCAGAAGCTCATGGTATCTAGTTCACCTCAAGTCCTTATTCAAATACCAGGAAATCGAGTCCCAGAACCAGAAAGTCAAAGTCATTACAGTAACCATGAAGTTGGTATGCATGGATAATACAGTAAACACCCACATTTCCAAGCCTTCACAACAGAACACGTTCCCTCAAGCAGGGATCCTCCTCTCTCACTCATGGTAGCTCCTCAGCAGAAGTTCTGGCTGGTTCTCAGAAGCTCTCAACAGAAGTTCCCAGAAGAAAGATCTCAGCAGGAGTTCTAGATGGCTCTCAGAAGAAATTCCACCACCACAAGTTCTGTTCTCAAAATCAAAATCAGTTTCTCCAGCCTGAGCCTCTCTTCCTCCATGAGGCTTACTCCAAGAAGTTCTGTCTCAGTTCTCAGTTCTCATTTCTCTTCTCAGTTCAGTCCTCAGTCCAGCAGTAGCAGCCCAGGCTCCAGATGCTCTCTGGGAGAAATTCTGGCCTCTCTCATCTTGAGCTTTTCCTTATGTAAGGTATTAGCTCCTCTCTGTTTTGCCCCTTCCTGTTACAACAGGAAGTTCCTTCCACTGTGGGATTCACAAGTTCTGTATGTAATGTTTGATACAATCACACTTGAAACAAGGTGCTAAGTGCTTGCCAATACAAGGGAATCTTCAGATTACATTACTATTGCACAAATCACTCCAGTATCTTTTCCAAGAAAACCCCAAATGGAGCCACAAGGAGTAGAACATGACTGAAACCACTGAACAACAACAATGTGTGATCTTCATGACAATCCCATGTGATATGTCCTATAATCATTATTATTCCCATTTTACAGATAAGGAAACTGAGAATCAAAGAAATTTCAGTAACTTGCCCATGATCACATTCTCAGCCAGTGTCAGAGGTGAGATTCGAGCCCAGGTCTTCCCTAATTCCAAGTTTAGCATGATTTCCACTACCCCACAATGACTCCCTTGGTCTCTTTGGGCCCTTCCCACTCTAAATCCTATGACCCCTCCAGCATGTTTTCAGTACCTCATACATTTACCGCTAACTACATATTGTCTGGCATATGCCAGACCGTGGGTTCCCCTGGACCAGGGGCTATCCCTTAGCTGCACTTTGTATGTCCCAGAAGAACCTAGCCCTGCATCCAGGAAGTACTTAAGATATATGTATTCAAGATACAGATTCTTTTTTTGTCTTTGTCTTCCCCATAAGACTCTAAACTGGGAAATTCTACTTGGTGGAGATCAAAGGGTCACAGATTGAAAGCTGCCTCAAGTCATCTAGTCCATCTCCCAGAAATATGAAGTGATATGCCCAAGGTGACGGCTGATACATTACAGAGCCAAGGGTTGATCACAGGCCTCTTGAATCTAGGTCTAGTGTTCCTTCATTCGTCGTGATGGGCTAGGTCACTTACATTGGATTACCCAGATGATAAGAGGTCATATTTAATATTTATTTATTTTTTTTAGGAGTGTATGTGACTTGACCAGGGTCACATAGCTAGGAAGTGTCTGAGGTCACATTTGAACTCAGACCCTCCTGAGTCCAGGGCCAGTGCTCTATGCACTGGTGGTGCCACCTAGTGGCTGTCATCTTTAAACCAAATCTCCTAATTCCAAGTTGAGTTCAGTGAGGCAGTTCATAAGTTAGAATTAAAAGAGACCTCAGAAATCATCTATTCATACTTCCTTGGGCTCTGTTCTCATCTTTCAGAGGGATCCTAATAGTCCCTCCCCTCACTTTATTTTTATAGGGGAAGTGCCTTACCAAAGTCATATAGCAGGTAAAATGCAAAATTGGTATTCAAACCCAAGTCTTTGGATTCCAAATCTAAACCTCTTCCTACTCCACTAAGGTGCCTCTCAAATCTGGGCCAATTGCATACCTGATAACCTAAAAGATTTTCTAAGTGGGTTGAGATAGCAGGGGAAAAAAGTCATTTCTTTTTTCCTCATAATTTTCTTTCTGCAAACAACCCTAAACATTTTACAAGCTTTGTCTTTTAATCCCTATGCTGGCCCGGTGAGGAAGCCAGTGGGTATTTTTATATTACCGTTTCCAAGGCTTTATTCTGATAACTCCAATGAATCAACCCTAAGCTCATTATGATAGTATGGCCACATCCCTAATAATAGTCTATTGCTGGGACCGACACATTCAGGTGATATTACAAATATCCGGAAGCACGATTGGACTCGGATTAACAAAAACTCTCAATTATCTATTCTGGTTTTCCTCGAGCCCACTTTGAAGCAAAGGGTGAAAATGAAAATGTGAGAGTGACTTGCATATATTCTCTTGTATCATTGTGTCTGTGTATGCATCATATACTGTATGAGCCTAGAAGCTCCGTAAGGGCAGGTGTTGTGTCGTGTTTTAACTGAGCATTGTTTCCCCCAGTACTTAGCACAGAGCTCTGTACCAATTAGATTCTTAATAAATGTTTTAGATTGTATATATATTATTCTCCTCTATTGGATGGATTATAACTTCCGTAAGTGCTAGAATGATGTCTTAACTAAACTTTGCAAGTCCTGAGCTGGAGATAAAGCAAGAGGATGTGGGCTGTGGTCTCAGGGAACTTAGAATGGGTAGGAATAAGGGGTATTAACACACATGTAAGATATGCATATAGTGGAATACTACTGTGTCATAAGAAATGGCAAAAGGGATGGTTTTAGATAAATCTGGCAAGATTTGTATTAACTCACTCAGAGTGAAAGGAGCAAAGCCAGGAGAGCAATTTAAATAATTACAACATTGGAAAAATACTGCACCTTCCCCCCCCCAAACCCAACTTAGAAAGTCTCAAGTACTCTGATCAATGCTATGTCCAATCATAATTCTAGAGAATCAGTCATGAAGCATTACTACCACCTCCTATCAGAAGAGTGATAGGCTCAAGATATGAAATAAGACTTACAGCTTTTGGAAATGGTGGACCTAGTTTTGCTTGAAATTTATACATATATATATATATATGTATGTGTGTGTGTGTACATATATGTATATTGTATATATATATATATATATATATATATATATGTACTTATATAGTTCTGAGGGCTTTGTTATCCTTTTTCCTCATTAGGGTTGGGAGGGGGCAACTAGGGGAAGAAAAATGTTTATTAATTGAAAAAAATTGAAAGACATGCAGTGATGCGGTGTGGTAGCGTAGAAATAACAATGTATTTGAAGTTAAAGCGTTTGTTGTTGTCCACTTGTTTCACTAACATCTGACTATGTGACCCCATTTGGGAGTTTTCTTGGCAAAGATATTGGAGTGGTTTGCCATTTCCTTCTCCAGTTCATTTTACAGATTAGGAAACTGAGGTGAACAGGGCTAAGTGACTTGCCCAGGGTCACAAAGCTAGTAAGTGTCTGAGGCCAGATTTGAACTTAAGAAGATGAGTCTTCCTGACTCCAGGCTCAGTATTCTATCCACTGCATCACCTAACCATGCAATGAAGTTAGAACCCAGGCTCTGTCGCTCATCAACTCTGAATAATTTTTTGAGTATGAAGAGATATGTCAAGAAAACAAGTGTTAAAAATGGGTCTTCTCCTCTGAAATACAAACATCTTTGGTTTATAGGGTCATAGATTCAGAGCTAGCAGAGACATGAGGGGTCATTTAGTCCAAACCCTTTGTTATACACTTGAGGACACTGATGCCCATAGAGGTTAAGTGACTTGCCCAAAGACAAGGTCACACTGGTGTTCACTGAGAGAACCAGGATTTGAACTTGTCTTCTGACTCCAGTTACAATCTTGTTTCTACACTTTCACACAACTGACCTTCTTGTGCTGTGGTCTCCAGGCCCCTTACAGTCCTGGTTACTCTCCCCTTAGGATGTATTCTAGCTTGTATGTATCCCTCTTAATGTTTCAAAATGCTTTCAGTCCAGTTTCCTCATCCAGTCCTCAAAACAACACTGTAAGATAGGTATGGTCAGTCTTATAGAGTCACTGACTCCAGAGCCAGGAGACCCCTTCATTTGATTAAAAAGAAAACTGAATTCCAAAGAGGTCATGTGACTGGCCTGAATTCACACAGCTCCTCTGAGTCAGAGGCAGGATACAAACTCTGGGCACCTAACTATCGTCCGTGGTTCTTTCTGCCCAGCCACAATGTCCACCCACCCCTGTAACCAAAGCCCCACAAAGGCCTTTGAGCTTTCTCTATGTAGGGAGAAACTCTGACTAGATGGGGGAACTAATCATTAAGCAAGAGTCACTAATAATGTGTGGAGAGGTAGATTTGGACTCTTTTAGGAAAAACTTCCTAACAATTAGTGCCATCTGGTGGTGTAGACAAGACACAGACTGTCTGGTGAGGTAGTGAGTTCCCCTTTTCTAGAGGCCTCCAGTGGAAGATGGATGACCAGTTGTTGAGGGTGCTGTAGAGGGAATGTTGGGTCAGGGATGGGCTCGATGAAGTGGATCCGGAGGTCTTTTCAGATTCTGAGGCTCTATGAGTTGGGGAAAGCTAATCATCATCTATGGGCAGCTAGATGGTGCAATGGATAGAGTGCTGGGCCTAGAGTCAGGAAGATCTGAGTTCAAATCTGTATTCAGCCACTTACTAGCTGTGTGACCCTGGGCAAGTCACTTATTTCTATTTGCTGGAGAAGGAAATGGCAAACCACTCCAGTATCTTTGCCAAGAAAATCCCAAATGGGGTCATGAAGAGTCAGACATGACTGAAATGATTGAACAGTACTCATCATCTAATCACTTGCCCAGTTCTGTTGATTCTATTCCCACAACTTCTTTTATGTTCCCTTCTCCCTACTCATTCAGCCTTACCCCTAGTTCAGACTTCCTAAGTAGCCTTCTTACTTGGAGTCTCTGGTATATCTTCTATACACAACTGACAAATTGTTCTCAGATTATTATATATTCCTCCCCTTCATGCACTTTATATTCTAATTAAAGTGATCTGCTAACTTTTCCTTATATATGATACTCAATTTCCCACCTCTGTGCCTTTGTGTGAGCATTTCTCCATGCCTGGAAAATACTTTCTCCTTCCCTCTTCCTCTTATAATTTCTAGATGCCTTCCAGAATAACTCTTAACTAGAGCTGCCTTTGCGACAAAGTCTTTCTTAATGCCCCTCAGTTGTTAGTGACCTTCCACTCAGAAATTACATGGTATATATTTTGTATTTAATTGTTGTATAAGTACCATCTTTTGGGGGGGGGGAGATACTTTTTCATCTTTATTATTGTGCCTTCAATGCCTAGCACAGTGTCTGATACATGATAGGGTCTTCAATGAATATATGAATACATGAAAGGAAGGAAAATGATCAAACCTTTGGCTCTTTTCACAAGCTTCATTCCTCCTCTCTCATCTCTGCTTTTCCCTTTCTCCATTGCTCTCCTGTCCTTTGAAGAGTCTGCTCAGATCCCAGGGCTTGGAGTGGTTCTCCATCTTGTAGAAGAGTTGCTGGGAGGAGTAGGACCAGATGCATCATGGGGCTGCTTTATGCTCTCTTGTCAAGGACCTCTGAGCATTGCACAGATAGTAATTAAACTTCCAGACTCCCCTGGGATGTAGGCGTTTGTCTCTGCTCTGTTCAAATAGATGAAGGAAGGGAGAAAAAAAAATTTTTAAAAAAAAGCTCTATGAGGCACCATCATTTTAATAAGCCAACCCTGCATCTGGAATATTGTGTTGCTTTATGGGCAATACATTTTAGGAAGGGCTGGTAAGCCAGGGAGATACAGAAGAGGTGATAAAGATGGTAAAAAAAAAAAAAGCTCTAAAATCTGAGAATATTAATATGGAGGGGGTAGTTAGGTGGGTCAGTAGAGCACTGGGCCTGGAGTCAGGAAGACTCATCTTCCTGAGTTCAAATCTGGTCTCAGATACTTGCTAGTTGTGTGAAGCCCACTTATCCCTGTTTGCCTCAGTTTCCTTATCTATAAATGAGCTGGAGAAGGAAATGGCAAACCATTCCAGTATCTTTACCAAGAAAATCCCAAATGGGGTCACAAAAAGTCAGAATGGATTGAAATGACTGAAGAACAACATATGACAATGGGTGGAAGGCATTGTTTAGCCTCCAGAAGAGAAGAGGTAGGTGGGGCATGACAGTTGTTTTCAAGTATTTGAAGAACTGTGATGTGGAAGAGGAATTAATGATAATCCTCCTCCTTACATCCAGCATTTATGTGGCACTTCCTAGTTGCCAGGCACTGGGCTAAGCATTTTATAATTATTGTCTCATTTGATCCCCATTAGAAATCTGGGAAATGGGTGATATTACTGACGTTGTTATGTGGATAAGGTATTAAGGCAAACAGATTAAGTGACTTGCCAAGGATCACACACCACATTTGGATATGAGTCTTCCCGACTTCTAACCTGGTGCTCTATCTATTGTACCATTGAGCTGCCTACAAATTAGACTTATGCTTGATTTCAGATGGTAATGCCTGAAATCGCGGGTAGATGTTGAAGAGAGAAAATTTAGGCTTGATGTAAGGAAAAAAAAAAACCCTTGTCTTAAGAATCAGTGCTATCCATGAGTGAAATGGGCCATCCCCACACCAACCATATTTCAAACATTGGCTGGATGTTCTCATTTGGTTGATTTTTGGTAGACGGAAATCTTGTTCGGGTACAATGAACTAATTGGTCTCTGAGGTTCCTTCCAACTCTGAGATTCTAGGACTACCCTATGTGATCTTGGGAAAACCACTTACCTTAATTGGGTCTCTGTTTCCTCATCTGTGAAAAGGAGTGAATGATCCTCTCAACTTTCTAATTCTCAGGATAGTTGTGAGGAAAGTAGTTTATAAGAAGTAAAACACTATATAAATGTAAGATATTATTTTGTTAGTTACTACTATTTTTTGTTGTTGTTATCATTCTATTTCAAAGCTGGTGGGAACCTTAGAGGTTTTCTGGACCAAACAACTCCTAAACAAGAATTCCCATATAAAATCTCTAACAAATGGTCATTCAGCGTACTAGAAAGAAACCTGAAATCAGAAAATCCAGGTTTGATTCTTAACTCTTCTATTCTGAATTATCTTTTCTTATCTGTAAAAATGAGAGGATTGAATTAGGTGATTTCTAAGATTCCTTTCTAAGTGCCATTACTCTTTATGTGTGATGACCCACAGTAACAAGGAAACAGCACACTTTAGTCTAGGATGGCTTTAATTATTAAGAATTCGTTGGCTGTCCCCCATGCCTGGAATGCACTCCCTCCTCAGCTCTGCCTTCTGGCTTTCCTGCAATCTTTCAAGTTCCAACAGAAATCCCCCCCTTCTACAGCCTTTCCAGATCCCCCTTAATTCAAGTGCCTTCCCTATACTGATCATCTCTAGTTTATCTTGTATGTAGCTTGTCTGTACATATTTATTTGCATGTTGTCTTCCCACTAGACTGTGAACTCAGTAGGATCAGGAATTGTCTTTTAGCTTTCTTTGGATCCCTAGTGTTTAGCACAATGCCTGCTATGTAGTAGGTGCTTGATAAATGTTTATTCACTGATTAAATCACTGTTCTGCTGCAAAAAATAAAAGATTAAACAAAAAGCAGTTCAGTAAAACTCTAACGACCATAGTATCAGCTCTGGCTGACAGGGTATGCAATATTCCTCACTCGTTGTCCCCCAACTCTGTAAAAAACAGTTAGAGGTGTATTTTCTTATCCCTTCTTGAGGGTCCAGCTTGGCCATTAACATATAATTGTTGTAGTTTTTGTGCATTGTTTTCCTTGTTCTGTTTCTATACTTAGTTATTGCTTTATTTTTCTTCCCATGCATCTCCATAATCATCATATCTTAAGGAACAGCAAAATTTCACTATATTTATAAACCACAATTTGTTTGTTTGGTCATTTCCTGGTTTATGGACATCTGCTTTGTTTCTAGTCTTTTGTACCATGTAGAGCGCAGCTATAAATGTTTTAGAGTATTTAAGCATTGTCTTGACCTTGGTATTGGGCCAGTAGTGGATCTTTGGGTCAGAGTTAAGTTAAACAGAGTTTAGTCATTTGGGGGAAAAATTTCAAATTACTTTCCAGAATATCTGTACCAATTTGCAGCTCTACTAACAGTATATGATGTGCTAGGCTTTCTACAGTCTCTCCAACAATGACTATTCCCATCTTTTGTGACCTTTACTTATGTGTTGTGTCTATCAATTTTAAGTCCAGTTTTATAAATCACTTCATCACTTTCCTGACAATAATCCGGTGTTGTGTATAGTGAAAGTATTTTTGTCCTAATTTTACAAAAATATGAATAGGATTTGGAGAAACACAGAAACTCCACAGTTTTCTTTCTGCAACATTGCGCTGATGGTAGATTGAGTAGATTTCTGATTGGTTGAATAAGTGTCAATTAACTAAATGTTGATTAATGATCAAGATGGAGGGATATATTAAGAGGGCTTTGGTTCTTAACTTTAAAAATAGTTTTAGTAACTTTTTCCCAATATAACCTATTCCCTTTGTAATCCTACCTTCTACAGGAAGCCTTTCCTGATGCCTCTTAATTCTAATACCTTCCCTCTATTTATCGTTTCCTATTTTTCTTGTATATAGCTTGTTTGTGCTCTGTTTGCATGTTTCTCTTTGCATGTTGCCTGTCCCATTAGATTGTGAGCTCCTGAAGGGCAGGGACTGTCTTCTGTCTTTCTTTGTCTTTTTAGGGCTTAGCACGATGCCTGGTACATAATAGTTGCTTAATAGGTGTTTATTGACTGACTAATCCTATGTGTTTTACTTTCTGCATTTAAAAACATTATTCTGAGAAGGACTTCACCAGACTGCCATAAGGGTCCATGACACAAACAAGGTTATAAATTCCTCCGTCTAGAAACACGTAGTGGGGTTTTCTCTGTCCGTGGTCCTGTCCTTTTCTTTTTGTTGACTGCTTACTTAGAGCCATGGGAGGCAGTCTCTCAGAAATTCGGGTGATATCAAGTGAGAAAGCGTAGCTCATAATAGCACCAAGATTCAATGTGATCATTTCAGGCTGGAATGCTCCTTCTAAACCAACCCCATGACATTCAACAGGAGTAAATATAAAACCCTCCAATGACAATTTGAAGATGGCATTTGCCAAAGTGCAGAATGGGGGATACCTGACTTAGCAACAGTTTGCATGAAAAACACCTGGAGATTTTCATGACTGAAAGCTCAACATGAGGCAGCAGGTTGTCCTGGATTCCAGTGAACATAATGGAACCTGAGATACATTAAAAAGAAGTCTAAAGTGGGGAGGTGGTTGTTCTGCTGTTTTCTGTTCAGATCTTGTCTGCGATGTTTTGGTGAATTGAGAATACTATATTTTAAGCGAGACTTTGAGAAATTAAAAGGTGTCTAGTGAAGGGTGGCAAGACTAGAAACTATGTCGCCTGAGGACCTCTATTTGCCTCAGTTTTCTCATCTGTAAAATGGGAATAATAACAGCCCCTCTCCCAGGGTTGTGAGATAACATGTGTAAAGCGCTTTGTAAGTTTTAAAGCACTATATAAATGCTAGTACTGTTATTAGTATTGTTGCCATTGTTAGGGAGGATCTGAATCCAGGTCTCCTGACTCCAGACCTACCACTCTTGCTATATGACACTAATTCCTACAATAAAGGGGAATTTAATATTTGGTAGAAAGCTAGACTAGGAGATATATCTACTTCAACTCTGTGACTCAGTTTTTTTTTAGTTGAATAATTTGACTCTGTGAGTTTTATATAATTTATATATAATATATAATTGGTACTACATATTATATATAACATAATTTCTATATAATATATAATTTCTACTCTTATTATGAACTCAAGTCTTCTTGATGAGAAGTCCAACACTCTATCTACTGTCTAGCTTTTCTATGTGCTTCTTAACAGTCTACCCATGTAACTACCACCTATGCCAGAGAAATTTTATACCAGTGTTAACTGTTCATATTCATACATTTTTATTATTTTACATTATTGATACAAGTTAATACTGTGGGAGTAAAGTAGTGAAGGCACTTGCCTCTCTAGGACATGGATTTCTCCTCTAAAATAAGGGAGTTGGAGAAGATGATATTTAAAGCTCCATAGAGCTCTAAATCTGTCATCCTAGAATTTACCACCAATACCTCACTGTGGCCTGGAGGTGACCTGAAGGCTGGGGAAGTGGGAGAAAAATTCAAGAATATTCTATTGAGTTTGAAGGTCATTGAGTAGGGACTAGGCAGACATTTGAGAGAGCCTGCCTTGGTCATCAGCAGAAGACTGAATCTAACTGTTATTGGGCCACATTAGTTCATGAAGAATAAACCACAGACCTGTTGTGAACTGTGTTTGAAGGACCCAATACAATGAAACCCTCGTCTTTTGAGGCAATATACCTATGTTTAAGGAGTACCTTTGGTGATACTGAATAAAATGCATGGCCTCTGTCTCAGGCAGAAGAATAACATTAGCTGCTATTTATTTATGTGCACATTAAAAGACTTTTAATGACTGAGGCCTTCATTCCACAGAGGCCCTCCTTCCCTGTTGTACAATTTATGTAAATGCTGGTGATTGCCCAAACTAATCAAACCAAGGGCAAAAGCAATCAGTCTTTCTTATCCAAGGTGAGGCTTCCAGATGCACTTTAACCAGTCCCTGAGTGCCAGCTTCTATGAAATATAGGGGCTTGTGTTTAGAGCTATTTTGGTTTGCAGCTATCACTGTCCTGTCTAGGACAGGATGGCAGGAGAGTCCTATACAGTCCGTATATCTTGGTATGTTGTATCTTGGTTGGTGCTCGAGGAAGAAATGCTTGTTGATGATGATGATGATGATGATGAAGAAGAAGTGATTTTTGAATGGATGAATGAATAAAAGAATGGTATAGCAGAAAGCTTTTGATAGAAATGCAGATGTAAGGATGCAGGCTGGTCTTTATTTTGAGCTTTACCCAACCGCTAAAACTACCACCATTCTCCTGTAGTCATTTCAGTTCAGCGCATCCAGGCTTTGTTATCAGCTAACATTTCTGAAGTGCTTTATAGGTCCCCAAATGCCTTCATGTGCATTACCTTCATTGGTCCTTTCATAGGTGGAAAGGTCAAGTGCCCATTTTCTAGATGAGAAAACAGACTTGGATCAGTGCCATGACTGGCAGTTTGCTACCTGATTGGTGACTGGTGTTAGTCTGTATCCCTAGCAGCCTGTGATGTGGGGTAGGGTGGTGAGGGGAAGCGGGTCTGCAGCTAGAGTTAGAAGACCTGCATTGCATTGCACTCCAGGGCAAGTTCTTTTCAGGCTCTAAAATAAGGGCATTTGTCTATTTGGCTTCTCAGCTTCCTTCCATCTCTAGTATTCTTTGATCTATTCTATTATCACCTCCATTTTGTAGATGAGGAAATTGAGATTTGATGATAGTATTAAGGGACTGGGAAGGCATGATGTAAGGGAAAAGTGGGTTTGGAAGCACAGGAACTGGGTTCAAATTCCAAGTCTGATGCCTATTGTTGTTGTTGCTTGTCCTTTGCACTTTAAGAGGTTCAAAATGGTGTTATGATATTAGGGTTGGTGTATGATGTGTCTGGCTGTAGCTGATTATACCAATATAAGCTCATAAGATTTTAGCACTGATCTGGTAAAATAGTCTGCTGATCATTTAGGAGGGAGATGTCTCTAAATTTGTGCATCTCACATTTCTTTTGAGCTACTGTCCGATTTGCTCATATAAAGCTGTACCTAGAGACAAGAAGCCCTGAGTTCAAATCCACCTTGAGATTCTAGCTGAATATTCATAAGTAAGTCACTTAACCTCTGTCTCAGTTTCTTCATCTGTAAAATGGGGATAATAACAGCACAGACCTCCCAGGGCCATTGTGAGACTCAAATGAGATAATATTGATAATGCACTCTGTGAATCTTAAAGAACTTGATAAATACTAGCTATTGTTGCTATTATTATTATTATTATTATAATTTCTACAACAACTACTGCTACTATATTACTACTACTACTACTACTACTACTACTACTACTACTACTACTACTACCACTACTACTACTACTACTACTACTACTATTACTACTACTACTTACTGCTACTACTACTACTACTACTACTTGAGTTAACTTGGACAAGGCACTTAATCCTTCCAGTTTTCTATTTCCTTATCTCTAAATTGAGGCAGATCATTCCTGGGATGCCCTCTAGTTCTAAACCCTAGGATTCTATAGTTTGCTTGAAGTTACATAGATAAGTGATAGATACGTAAAAGTGAGTATTCAATAGAATGGTAAATAGGAGGGTAAGATACCATCCCTGTCTTCAGTTTGTCTACCCAGGGACCAATTAAGAAAATAAGATAAAGCACTCCTTGTGCAATACCAACAAATAAGACAGGAGTTAAAAGAAGGGGAGCATTGTTATGACCTGGATGTAGTTGGCTTCTAGATCCTGTCTGGGCTTTGAGGGATTTGTAGTGTTTAAGTGGGTAGAGGGGACAAAGGAAGACATTCCACTTAGAAGCCCATTTGGGAGTAATGATGAGAGGATAAACCTGAGATATAAAAACCTGGAATTCTAGTTACATCGCTTCCGTGTATCTACTGTGTGATATGAGCAGATCTCTAACTCTGGGTAATAGTTTCCTCATCAACATGAGGAGGTTGAGCGAAATGATCTGGAATTTCCTATCCAGTTCTAATAATTTATGTCCTAAAATATGTTCTGCTCTAATATTCTGAGTTTTGAAGTTCCATTTAGTTCTAACATTCTAGGTCCTAAGCTCTAAAATTTCTGTATTCTAAAGGCTCTTCCCAATATAATATCCTATGATTGTATGACAACTTGAATGAGGGTGCAGGGAAGAGAAGCAGCAACATGTATTTGTGGATGAATGAGGAGACTGGTCTTGTTTGAAAGGCCAATCAGACTGTCCAAGGCTAGTCTAGATGGAGCAGTTAAGGATAGGAATTCTTTGTAATCAGAGTATTACCTCCACATTCATCACTACCTGCTAAGGAATCTCTGGGATATAAATGGTTTGGTTGGTTTCTGCATTTGGTCAGCAGCATGAAATCCTGATTCTGTGATTTCTATTCTATTTACAAAACACACTGAACTAGAGGATGTTTCTCAGTCTCATCCTGCCCTCTCCTGCTTTTGTCAGTTCAAGAATTTGAGCTTTTCTGTCTGGAATCCACTCAGTCATCATCTCTGTCTTTCTTTCTTAAAAGTGTGAAAGGCTATGATGTCATCCTTAACCCCCCAGCCCAAAGGATATCCTCCCCCTCTTCCTCCTCCTCCTCTTCCTCCTCCTCCAATTTTTCTATAAGCCTTGTCTTGATCACTGCCCCCATCACATTCTACCTCATACTCATATGCATTTGTCATTCACACACATACAACTAACTACTACTCTTTCAGTAAATTATAAGCTGCTTGAAAGCAGAGGCTATTATTTTTAACTTGAAATCCATTGTATAGTGGATAGAATTTGCCTTGGAGCCCAGAAGACCTAGATTCAAGTCCCACTTCTGACACCTACTTCTTGTGTGACCTGGGAAAATTAATTAACCTCTTGGTGTTCTAGTCAACCCTACAATTGTAGGTTGCACAGAAGTGCTGCCATGCATAGGCAGAAGGAATTTCCTCATCTGGAAATTCTCTGTAGTAGTGACATCATAGGTCCAGTCCCTATCTCTAGCTCCAGTTCCTAGCACTTAACAAATGTTACTGAATAAATGCAGGAATGCTTTTTGCACCTATTTCTAAGTAGGCAAAGTAGCAAATTGGCAGCAGCTAATTGATACTCTTCGCAAGGGATTCAGATGTAAAGGTAGAAGGGCCTTTACAGTCTAATGAGCTGCAGGTGGGTGGAGCAAGGGGACCTGGGTTATGAGGATGGGACTATTTCATACAGGAAATCCATTTGCACAGTGTCAGACACATCTGGAATTTCAAGATTCTAATTTTTCAAATCAATTCCTGCCTGTTTTGCTTTGAGGAAATCAAGGAAGATAACTGTAAGTTGATGCCCAAATCATGTTATATTGGGTATGCTCTTTTAATAAAGTGGAGGAAGGGGTTTGGAGACAGTTTCCATCTTTGTTTGAACCTATACTCATTGATAGACTCAGACCTAGACTACTGCTACTACCACCACCATTGCTACCACTATTATTACTTCTGCTACTACCATCACCATTTATATGGTGCTTTAAGGTTCACAGAGCCACTAATATATCATTTTCTCCTCACAACAACCCTAAAAGGTCACTGTTTTTATTACCTCTTATTTACAGATAAGGAAACTGAGGCAGGCAGAGGTTAAGTGACTTGCCTAGGCTCACAAAACTAGTAAATATTTGAAGTCAAATTTGAACCCAGGTCCTCTTGACTCCAGGTGTAACATGCTACTCATTTCATTATCTTAATTGCCTTTATATAGAGACCCCACAGCAAGTGGGAAAACCAAGGAGTTAAGAAAATCAGTTCACATGGGATTGAGATCACAGATTTAGATCTGGAAGGTACTTTAAAGGCTATCTGCTCCAAACCCTTCAATTTATAGATGAGGAAAATGTAGCCCAGGGAGGCTGGATTACTTGTTTTAGAGGCAGATAGAAAATCAGTTTCTCTGATTTCAGAGCGAGTGCTCTTTCCAACTGTCCTGTGCTGCCTCCCAATCCAAGAGAGGCTTCTGATGAACTAGGGTGTCAGTCTTCCTCTCCAGAAGCAGACATCATTCTAAGAGGACAGAATCAAGGGAAAGAGAGTGGAGCTCTCTTGGCTGTTACTAAAAACAATCTTCCTGATATGTAGCTATAAATATTTCATTCCCCTCTTCCCAAATTGACAGTGATGTCCTACTGCTTGTAGGTAGAAAAGATAAACTCCTTCCTCTGCTTTCTGATTTCTGTCTCCCTTTAGGGAAGCCTTATGTTATTGAGGTAGACACTCCCCTTTGTTCCATTGGCCACAAAGGTGGCTGAAACAGGTGCTGTGGAGCATTTGCAGCTTGGTCAGACATTGAAGATTCCAAGATCATCTGCTGCATCCCAGACCATCTCTAGGCATCATGACTTTCATCTTGCCCCGGGGCTCTGATGACTCAGGAAGAGTGTGAGGCTGATGAATTTGTGCAACTCTGATTTACTTAAATCTAATTCATGCGTGAGTCAGGGCATCACCCCATGATGTCATTGGTCAAAAACAAAACACCAGTAACAACATCTACCTTTGTAGCCTTATTTCTCATTATCCCTTTTACACATTCTTTGTTCCTGGCAAACAGGATTTCTAATTGGTCTCTGAACCATATTCCGTATCCTTCATTCCCCTAGAATATCCCGATGTCAGTAATGCTTTTCCTTTTCAGCACCAGCACTGGGGAGGAACCACAGACAGGTTGAAGGGAATTCAGAATGTCTAGCCTACAGAAGGAACTCAGGGTATAGGAAAACAGTCTTCAAGTATTTGGAGGGCTACCATGTAGAAGTTGATTTCATTTTGCTCTTTTTGGCCCCAGAGGGCAGAATTAGGGGCAGGCATTACACAGGGGGTGGATTTTGGTTAAATATAAAGAACTCTGTAAAGCTATCCAATAATGGAAGAGGCTGCTTCATAACATAATGAGCTCCCCATCTACTGAGATATTCAAGCAGAGGTTGGACAACCACCAGACAGGGATGTTACAAAAGGGATTCCACAGCTCAGACATTCTGGGATTCTTGCCTGATGCGCTATATTTTGAGTAAATATTTCAAAAGTCAACATATTCTGTTCTGTGGAAACTGATCCAATTCCCTTTTTATTTGTTCATATTATTTTATGATTTTACTAATTCAAACCTCATTTTTCAAATTGATAGTGATAGAGTAGCCATTTATATAAGGAAAACAATAATGATTGATCTTTTTACAAAACTTTTTATTTCTTACATGAACAACAAATACTTGAGTTAAATTCTTTCTTTTATACTATATAGCAACCTTCTGAATTAGACATAGTACCATTAGATCCATTTTACAAATTAGGGAATTGAGGCTAATTGATCAGATTTGAATCCAGATCTCATACCTGACTTGAAGTCCAACATACTGTTCACACCAAATACTACCTGTATATAGCCTAGGCTGCTCCATGGAGCCTTGTGCGCCATGCCTAATAATAAGTTGTAGAACATTAGTATCCTACTTTGAAGGTTGTGATGCTCTTTTCAAATAATCCTTTGAAGTAGGTCAAATACTGAAGCTAAAGCTTAAATAGTCTGACCACATAATGAGAAGACAAGACTTATTGGAAAAGATCCTGATATCAGGGAAAACTGAAGGCAGAAGGAGAAGGGGACAAATAGAGAATGAGATGGATAGATAGTGTCATGGAAGCAACGAACATGAGCTTGGACAGATTTGGGGAGATAGTAGAGAGCATACAAGGGTCTGGCTTACTCTGGTCTAAGAGGTCAGAAAGAGTCAAACATGACTGAATGACTTAACAACAATTGCAAAAAAAAAAAAAAACAAGGTAGTAGGCTAGATTTCTAGTCTTTGTCTTCTGGGTTCCTCCTTTGCCCGGCTTCTAGAGTTGCACCTTTTATATCTAACTGCTCCTGTGACCTTCAGTCCACTCATAAATGTCAGATTCTCTGTCACCTAAAATTGAAATTCTTCAAGGTGAATACTTTAAACAGCTGTGTAAATAGGGGACTAAAGGACTCTCACATCAAATTAAAGATGTCAGATGGAGGAATTTCCCCAAGGAGAGAGGGATTTCCCCAAACAGTGATTGGGGGAAGGAGAAGATATTGGATTTTTTTTTTCATATTGGAGGCATTATAGACTGCTCACAGGAAAGGATTTGACTGCTGGGTTCATACTGCTGGTTTTGCATGCTGGTTCTGCAAATGGCGTGACTTTGGTCAAGTCATCTCTCTCTGAACTACGATTTTCTTTTTCTTTTTTTTTTTTAACTATGATTTTCTCATCTATAAAATGGGATGGGGGTGGTCTAGCTCTTTAAGTCATGTGAAATCCTACAAAATCTAAAGCAACTCCAGGTCCCTTTGCTCTCAGGATATGGACAGGCTATTGACTGTATACTTTGCAAGTCAAATGAGGATGTATTTGCCTAAAGCCCATTTGATGAATAGATGTTGCTGTGATTCTAGGGGAGCTTGAAATGAGCTAGATCTGTCTCCCTCTGTCTCTGTCTTTCTGTGTGTGTGTGTGTGTGTGTGTGTGTGTGTGTGTGTGTGTCTGTCTGTCTGTCTGTCTGTCTTGGGCTAAGCTATACTAGAGGGAAGTATAGTAGTTTAGGGGAAAGAACACCGAGAATAAAATGACCTTGGTTGTAGTTCTGCTCTACCCTCAGCTTACTGTGTGATTTTAGTGATTTAACTTGTCTGGGACTCAGTTTCCACATCTGTAAAATGACAAGGTTGGCTTATGATGACTAAAGTCATATCCAAAGCTGATGGTCTTTGCTCTGTGTTCTAAGGACCCATTCTCTGCTGTCACCTCTTTTCTAGTTCTAACATTGCATGTTCTATATCCTAAGATCCTGTCTGTCTCTAACATTTCACCTTCTTTATACATTCAAGTTCCCTTTGAACTATGACATTCTATGTGATCTGTGCAAATTGGCCCAGAGTTTAGCTCTGATGGGAAAAAAGAAAAACATTCTGGGTTCCCTAATCTAAGTAAGCAGGTAATATTTGTTTTGTGTAGCAGGCTGAGTGAGGGGGTATCATTCGTGCAGGTGGTGTTTGGATGCTGCTGTTTCGAAGGCAGAGTCATGAAATGATATTTACTGAATGCAAATGGCATTGAGAATTTATTTGACTGCTTTGCTGCTTATTCTCTTACTGTACATGCCCAGATTTATGAAGCATACGGGCCTTCTCTTTAAACAATCCCTCAAGAGCTCTGAATTGCAAATTAGTTCCTTGAAATATCGGCTGTATATAGTCTGCATTTAATAAATTCAGTTATTAAGGAAGCAAGCAATTGATTATTCAATTAGTGTGGATCAGGAACCAGCCTTCCCAGAAAGCTGGATGAGAATGGATGGGGTGGGGAAGAATCTTTCAATCCACATCTTTTAATAGTGAAGAGTAGTATAGAGACTGCAGACTAGGCTAGACAAAATGAGGCTTTTTTTCTGAAAGGGTCCTGCACTAATAGTGAAATTACAAAGCAAACAAATGGAAAATCTGTTTCATTTGATTTGTGCACGATCGGGGAATTTGCATTATGTAAGAATTGCAATTTGCATTCCATTCCAGGAAAAAACGATATTGATAAATACATTTTATGTGTGTATAAAGTGGATTTGAGCAAGATATATGAGTCCTGAGAATGAAGGGCTATGTGATCAAATTACCATTACAGAAACTGGGTGTTAAGGTTGTAAGGGAAACTCACAAGTGTACATTGTTCCAAAGTGGGCTTGGGGTGGGTGGGTGGGAATTGCTTTTGGATTCAGTCGTTCATGCCCATGGCCTACTTCTGGCTTCCCAGGAATCTTCTGGGATCTCCAGCTGGGTTTTAGTGCATCTCTTCATGCTCTATCTTTCTCCACACCCCTCCCCTCTTCTCTAGTCCAGCCACTTCCCATTCCACCATGAACTACATCTTGCAAATTCATGGCCAACTCAGGTTTTCTTCATACCGGGAAGAGAATCTGGGAAATTCCCAGAAGCTCTTGTCTCAAGCTTGTCCTCAATTTCCCCTCAGCCTTCTTGTCTTTAAGTCATTCTCTATAGCTTGTCTCTACTCTCTCTTCCTCTTCTTCCCTTGCTCAGGCTCCACCCATCCTTTAGAGTTCAAGTGCTTTGAACTTTAAAGTGTGCTATAAATGTAAGTTGTTGAGGAGTATTGTGGTGGTGGGGAAATATATACTGGATTCGGAGTCCCAGAAGCCTTGGGTTTGTGACCTAGTTCTGAAACTTACTTAGAAAACCTAGGCGTGATGCTGACATCTGGCAACTACTAATCTTGTGATCACGGACAATTCACTTTCCTCTTTTGAGCTTCCTTTCTTCATCTCTAGAGTGTAGATAATGATACTTGTGATAATAATAAAAATAATAACAACAACTGACATTTATATAGAGCTTGCTTTACAATTATCTCATCTGATCTTCACAACAACCTTTGGAGGTAGGAGCTAATATCCCCATTTTACAGATGTGGGGACTGAGACAAATAGAAATTAAATGACTTGCCCAGGGTCACACAGCTAGTAAGTGTCTGAAGCTGTATTTGAACTCATGTTGTCCCGAACACAGACCTGGGACACTTTCTTCTGCACTATCTAATTATTTCAATGAGTTATACCAGTGATTCTCAACCTTCCTAATGCCGTGACCCTTTAATACAGTTGCTCATGTTGTGGTGACCCCCAACCATAAAATATTTTCATTGCTACTTCATAACTATAATTTTGCTGCTGTTATGAATCGTAATGTAAATATCTGATATGCAGGATGTATTTTCATTGCTACAAATTGAACATAACTGGTAGGTTGAGAACTGCTGAGTTATACACTGTAGAAATGTGGATTACTGTTAACTTAAATGTCAATTCCCTGAGAAAACCTTCCCTGATCCTCCTAAAACAAAAAATGACCTTCATCATTAGACCTAACGTAGTACTTTTGTTCTTCATCTTTTTAATACATTTATCATGAAATACTGTCTTAGAAATGTCAGTGTTGTCTTATCCTGCCACTAGACTACATGCTCCATGACAACAGGAACTACGACCTACTTTATTTAAACTTATATCTTTGTTGGGCTTAACATTGTGCTCTGGACATAGTGGGGACTTAAAACCTTCCCAGTGTGTTGTTTGGTGCGCTCTTAGGTCCCTCCCCATCGTGGCCACTTTTGGAGCCCTAGCTCTGCACCTTTTATGTTTCCAATTTTTCCAGTAACCACCTGTCCCCTTTAAAGAAAGTGGTAACGCCAAAGTACTCTTGCATACATCCTTATTTTGCCTTCCCATGGAAGAGGAAGTTCCTTCTTTGGGCTGATCTGTGGCAATGTTGGGAAGGGGTAGGCACCTATCTCTTATTCATGCCCCTTTCCTTCCCTCCTCTATAGAGAAAATCACCTTGAGCCAGGGTCTCAGATGCTGGAAATTTGTAGTTAAAAAAGGGTTAGATTTGACACTGGAAGATCTGGGCTGTAGTCAAGACTGTGGCACTTATCTTCTGTACTGCCTTGAGTTAACCAATTACCAAGTATTTATTGAGCACCAGGGATGAGCCAGGTATTGAATAGCTAGCAAGGGAAGACTATACTGAGGTTACAAAGCAAAAATGAATGGTCCCTTCCCTCAAGGAGCTCATAGTTTATTTGGGGAGATAATATATTTATGTGCATGTGTGTATGCATAAAGAACAGACACAAAATTAATTTAAGGTTTTGGGTCAGAATGTTTCTCTTCCGCCCTCAGTTTCCTCACCTGGAAAATTAATAGTTGGACTAGCAGGTCTCTAAAGACCTGAAATTCTATGGGCACTAGGGCTTGATAGAGATAGTGGGTAGTCAAAAGTGCTGTTGAACTGCAGTCATGAAACTGAAAGATGCTAGCTCCTTGGAACAAAAGCTATGATAAATCTGGACACCATAACTAAAAGACGGAGATATCACCTTACTGACAAAGGTCAGTATGGTCAAAGCTATGCTTCCACCCCACCTGCACTCCCACCCCAGTAACAAGGAATGAGTGTGAGAGTTGGACCATAAGGAAAACTGAGTGCCACAGAATTGATGCTTTCAAACTGTGATATGGGAGAAGACTTTTGAGAGTCCCTTGGACAGCAAAGAGATCAAATCAGTCAACACAAAAGAAATTGTCAGACTACTTACTGGAAGTTCAACTATTAAAGCTGAAGCTTAAATACTTTGACCACATAATGAGAAGGTTGGACTCATTGGAAAAGACCCTGATATTGGCAAAGATTGAAAGCAATAGGAGAAGGAGACAGCAGAGGATGAGATGCATAGACAGTATCATGGAAACAATGAACATAAACTTGGACAGACTTTGAGAGGTGGTAGAGGATAGAAAGACCTGGTATGCTTTTGTTCATAAGGTTGCAAAAAGTCAGACACAACTGAATAAAAACAAGACTAATTTCAAACTATTTTCTGATTTATTATACACTTTCATGTTCTCCTTGTCTTCTTATACAGTAGCTCTCTCTGTGGCAATATATTTATTTTCCTACCATTAAATATGCAAATTTTTGTGCATCTGAAAAAAAAAAGTTCTGTTGAAGGTGCTTGAGGAAGTTGTGAGGACAATGGGAGGGGCGGAGAGGCTCCAGATCCTCTTAAGGATCAGTCATGCCTACACTGTGACCTTCAATAATTCACTCTCCACTCTGGGCTTCCATTTCTGAATTTGTGGAATGAGAGGGTTGATTAGACAATGCCCAAGGCCCCTTTCTGGTTCTAAATTTGCATGGTCCAAGAGAGAGCTTAAGTGAAGAGAAATGCAGAATTATTCTGGTCTAGTCTTTTCCCCAGAGTGAACCAAACAATAGCTTTCCCCTTAGGGTTTAAGCTGAAATTCTCCTCGGGATGCCTTTGGAATTTCCTCCATGGCACACACTCAAAACATGGGAGCTTAACATAGTGGCCCTGTGTTCTGAAAAGTCTGAGAAAACAACTTTGGCCAGAGAGGAGGCACTTCAGGGGATGCTTTTCCTTTAGCCTTCAGAATGATTTTAATTTGTTTGCTTTAAGTCTTAG
Source organism: Pseudochirops cupreus (assembly GCA_028627135.1). Taxonomy (NCBI): domain Eukaryota; kingdom Metazoa; phylum Chordata; class Mammalia; order Diprotodontia; family Pseudocheiridae; genus Pseudochirops; species Pseudochirops cupreus. The sequence goes on along the minus strand of CM053583.1, from coordinate 63,607,438 downwards.
ACCTGCTCTGGTTTACATTTAATTGCAGAAATGTCCAGAGCCTCCCTCTCGCCTCCTGTCTTCTATTTTTTAAAGAGTGAGAGAATAGGAAACTTTCATCATGTACTGAGCACAGTTCAGTCTCTGGTATTAATGCCTTTGCGAAATGGTTTTGCTTTTGGAGATTTTGCATGAATGAGTGAGTGCATGCACATATTCATATGCAAGCATGTGTGTTTGTGTGTGGGCATGCATGCGTGTGAGTGAAACCCCATATATCTCCCAAGTAGCCCGTCTAGCTGTTCTCTTTTGATCCTTGGGTTAATAAATTCTAGTCACACCTGGGTTCCTCAAGGGGCATATTTTGTCAAATACCCATCAATCACTTAATCTCCTTTACTTGTGTGAATTTTCAAAAAGGTTCACAACTTGCTTCTAAAGATACTATTAACTACAAGAAGCAAGGGCGGCTTTTGCTGTTGTCCCTGAGTTCTCTGGCAGCTGACTTTTTTTTGAGCATGGGCCAAGGCCATTTGTGCTAACCCTTTGGAGCAAGGGTTGGGACAGAAGCTTTGAAGAGCTGTCAGTCAGGTTCACCCTGATTTTCTTCCATATTCCTTTGGCTCCTCCAACTTATACACAAAGCAAATAGTCAGAGTGTTATATAGCTCTAGATAGCTTGAAGTTGTTATGGGTAGGTGATAGCAGGCAAATCCCTATAAAGGACCTTAGAAATGGGAATTATTTTATTATTGAAGATAGTGAGCACTTATTAAATGTTTGCCGAATAAATGAATGAACTGATGAAATTGTAGACATGGAACTATGTAAATAGTCTCGCTATAATTCAGGCTTATTCTCTTGGTTTAGCAAATCACTTGGCATCTGCGTAAGAAGTGAGATGGTTTGATGGGAAAATCACTGCATTTGGAATTGGAAAACGGAGGTTCAAGCACTGGCTTTGCTGGTTATTCCCCGTGTGGCTTTTGGAAAGACACGCAATCTGTCTGCGCTTCAGCCTCCTCAGTAAAGTGAAGGGCTGAGATTATATCACTTTGTGGTGCAAATCCATGGACTTGTAACAGAGCTTTGGGCTGCACCTGATGATGTAGAGACTAATATAGCAGTTGTAGGGTGAGGTGGTGAGCAGGGGAGTTAAACTATGCTTATTTCGTTTGCTCCTTTCTCAGAGTCCTATTAACACATTTTCTGGTTGGGTTTCCCAGTATAACACTCCTTCTCTGCTTTGGGAAGTTGTATCAAAAGATCTAAAAATTTTCTGACTCTGTCTCTGTCTTTCTCTCTCTTTCCTCCCTCTCTTTCCATCTCTTCATCTTTTTCTGTCTTTCTCTACCTTTTTAAAAATAGCTATGAGCAGCTCTTTTGTGGTGGCAAAGAATTGGAAATTGAGGGGATGCCCATCAATGAGAGAATGGCTGAACAAGTTGTGGTATATGAATATAATGGAATACTATTGTGCTGTAAGAAATGATGAGCAGGTGGATTTCAGAAAAACCTGGGAAGACTTGCATGAAATGATGCTGAGTGAAGTGAGCAGAACCAGGAAAACATTGTACACAGTAGCAGCAACATTGTGAGATGACCAGCTTTGATAGACTTGACTCTTCTCTGCAATGCAGTAGTCTAGCATAGTTTCAGAGGACTCATGATAGAAAATGCTGCCACATCCAGAGAAAGAACTATGGAATCTAAATGCAGATTGAAGCATGCTATTTTGTTTCTCATAGTTTTCCCCTCTTGTTCTGATTCTTCTTTTACAACATGACTAAAGTGGAAAAATGTTTAATGCAATTGTTTATATATGGCCTACATCAGATTGCTTGCCATCTTGGGGGAAGGGGAGGGAGAGGGAAGAAAGGGAAGGAGAAAAGAATTTGGAACTCAAAATCTTATAAAAGTGAAAGTTGAAAACTATCTTTACATATAATTAGAAAAAGTAAAGTACTATCAAATGAGGAAGAAAACTAAAATAAAACGGCTATGGGGGGGTGATGGCACAATGAATAGAGCATCTGCCCTGGAGTCAGGAGGACCTGAGTTTGAATCCGACCTCAGACAGTTAACACCCTACTAGCCATGTGATCTTGGGCAAGTCACTTAACCCCAATTACCCTCCCCTCCCCCCTCCAAAAAGCAAATAAAATAATTAAAATAAAATAAAATAAAATAGCTATGAGCTCTTGATCATAGGCTGGGCTTTTTCCGTATAGCATCTTTCTCTTTGTGTACCTCCCCCTCCCCCTCCCCTTCTCTTTCTCCCTTTCTTCCCCTTCCCCTCCCCCTCTC
>CM053583.1:63591932-63605052 GCA_028627135.1 Pseudochirops cupreus | reverse complement strand
CCTAGATCAGCAATTTCTGGGATTTAACATTGTTCATCAAGACAAAACAACCATTTTTAACACAAAGGAGGGGAAGACTTTTCTGTGCCCAGAAAGAAAACGTTCCAGCTACTATGAAATAGCCTAAGGGAGAAAGGTGATGTAGGACTGGTGCCTTGGGATATATAGTCCTTGGCTACACATAGTATGTGCTTGAAAGGAGTATGGAGACTATCCTAGTGCTTATCAGTTGTGTGACCCTGGACAAGGGACTTCCTCCCTCTGGGCTTCAGCGTCCTCATCTGTAAAATGAACACCATAGCTTTTGCTTTACCAACCTCACAGGGCTATTTTGAGTTTGAAGTGCTGTAGATCATTGTAATCTCCTTGAGATCAGGGATTTTGTGTTTTGTCTTTCTATCCCCAGTTTGTAGTATAATGCCTGGAATACAGCAGGTGCTTAATAAATGCTTGTTTGTGAATTCAGTTATGAGTGGTGGCGGTGGTAATCAATGAATCAACAAGCATGTATTTGGTGCCAACTATGGGTTAAATAATATGCTAGATGCTGGAGATACAAAGACAATTCTTAAATAGTATCTAGCCCCAATGCACTAACACATAGGCACGGCCACATATGTATGTGTGTTTATGAAATTTATATTAAGTAATTTGGGAATAGAGGTTGTTTATATATACATATGCATGTATATATGTATGTGTGAATATATACATGCATATTTGCATATATCTATATATGTGCATTTATGTAATACTATTTAACACTTTTATAGTATTTTAAGGTTTAGAAAGCCATTAAGATGTAGAATAAAAATAATCATTGATCCATACAGAGCTTTAAAGTTTGCAGAATGGTTTAACAACGTTAACTTATTTGACCTTCACAGGTGTTATGCTAGCCCAATTTTTTAGCTCATTTAATAATTACCACTTTTTGAGGCAGGGGTGCTGTTACTATCCCATTTTACAAATGGGGGAACTGAGGCAGGAATTTTTTTTTTAAGTGACTTGCCCAGGATCAGATAAGCTACAAAGCAGCAGAATTTGAACTCAGATGTTTCTGGCTCCACATCTAACACTTGCCTCTTTTTGTATTCCCAGCACTTAATATGGTATCTGGCACATGGTAAGCCCTTAATAAGTGTTTTTGATTGACTCCCATGCCACCTAGCTGCCTCTACACATATATCTAATATAGACCAAATAGATACAAGGTTATTGGAGGGGGAGGCGCTGGCACCTAGGGTGCATCACAAAAAGCTTCAGGTAAATGATGGTCCTTGAGCTGAGCCTTGAAGACACATTCTTTATAGTCTAAGACATAGCCCCTGCCATCATGCATAAGCCATGTTCACAAATACTAAATACATGGTAAAAACATGCAGGAGAGGACAGCCTTTCATGAGAGGCCCCATATAAAAGAGACCATTTCTAGCTGGGAGAAGGGAAGAAGGAGGGCTTCCTGGAGGAGGAGACGTTTGAGCTGGGCCTTGAATGATGGAAAGGTGGGGAGCAGTGAGTAGAGCACTCACTCTGGAGTCAGGAGCTCCCAGTTCTTCCTGGTTACTTGTATGCTATTGGGTGAATGGCTTAACTCTTCTGGGGCTCAGGTTCCCCTCCTTTACAGGAAGGGGATTATCTCTGAGGTCTCTTCCATTGTAAATCCTGTGGCTCCGTTCACTGGTGGAGAGGGATGTGCGTGCATATCTGTCTCTAGACATGCGCTCAGTTCACTCGATTTCTGGCTTCAGTTTCATCTTTTATAAAGCCAATCAGTTGCACTTAGGTAAACTCTAAGATTCTTCCCAGCTCTAAAACGGTGATGCTGCTACCACAAATAAGATGGTAGGGCAACTTGAGAAATATTTATTAAGTATCTACTACATATAGAGCGCTGTACCTGGAGCTGGGAGAATATAGAATTCAGATCAGGAATAATCCCTGTCTTCTTAGGGCTTACAGTCTAATTACTCTAAAGTTCTCTGATCCTAGTCCATGGGCCATTTTATGAGACTTATTACATGTTTGGGCAGCTAGGTGGCACAGTGAATAGAGTACTGGTCCTGAAGTCAGGAAGACTCATCTTCCTGAGTTCAAATCTGGCCTCAGACACTTACTAGCTGTGTGACCCTGGGCATGTCACTTAACCCTGTTTGCCTCAGTTTCCTCATCTGTCAAATGAATTGAAGGAAATGGGCAAACATTCCAGCCTCTCTGCTAAGAAAACCCCTAATGGGGTCATGAAAGTAGGACGCAGCTGAAAAATAAGAACAAGATAATGTTCCACATAAAATACAGGACTCTGATGTGTAGGATGCATGACGAAAACAGATGGGGCCAGTTGTTCCCATCCTATTCTCATTTGCCTTCCATTAGTTTCACTTTATTTTGAACATCTATATAGAGATGTCAATTGTAATCCATTAACAGATTATGAATTATTCTCACATGTACCTTCCTTTTCTGGTAGGGCCCCTCCACAGTATATCTCCACGGGCTTTGGAGACCATAAATGGTGTGATGTGCTTGTTTCTGGATAAAGTTCAATTCAGTATGTTTGTTTCATGATGTGTTTTTCTTCTTCTGTGATATGCATATTAGGGGTATGCTAATCTCCTGAGGATCCTCTGGAGGGTTAATATAGCTGCACAATAAAAGGAAAACACACTCTTTTTTTCCTGTGGATTTTTTCTAAAACTTTAAATAGGATCAGAACTGATGCCCGAGTAGATTTACTTTGAGTTTGTTTTTTCATTTCACCATATGGTGAGACATAATGAGATGTCCTGGTCTTCTGAGTCTGTGTGTACTAATGATATTCAGCTGCATGCATTGCTTTCATCTCACCTAAGTTTTATTTTTCAGCTGTTGCCAACCATCCTTGAGTTATAGGCATAATCAATGCTCAAAGCAAATAAGACCAAATACGTCTTTTTTATTATCCTGGACTTACTTAGGGGAGCATGATCAGCATCTTCCCATGTGGGAAGGCTGTCGTGTGGATGGGGAGGTGGAGTGGGGTGGGTTGTACTTGATACTAGGGAGGGTGGGGGAAACTAGGAGCAGTGGGTGGGTGGGAGTTATAGGGAGGCAGACTGGAGGTGCAAAGTCAAGTTGAGGAAACCTTTAAAAAAATTAGAGCTGACTTATGATAGAACAATCTTCCTTGTGAGGTGGTGAGGTCCCTGTCACTGAAAGTGTTCAGATAAGAGCCTGGATGGGCATCTGTGAGGGATAGTGTAGAAGATATACATATCTATATGTAGATATATATCTTCTATACATATATGTATATGTGTGATACATACACATATACATACATACACACATACACACATGCATATAGAATATATATTATACGTATATATACATAATAATATATAATATATATAATACATAATAAATTGGGCTCAGAGGAAAGGTACTAAGATTAAGGAAAACAGGAAAAAACTTGCAGAAGATGGGACTTTAGCTGAGACTTCAAGGAAGCCAGGAGGCAGAAATGAGGAGAGAGAGAAGTCTATGCATCAAAATCTGTCAGTGAAAATGAAGGGCAAATCACTTATCCCTTTTGAGCCTCAGTTTCCTCAAAATGAGTATAACAAAATCCATAGTATTTTAAAGGATAGTTGTGAGACTCAAATGAGATTATACATGTAAAGAACCTCTCATTAGCACTACCTTTAACTATGACTGAGGAGCAACATCTTCCTCAGAAATTGATAGTAGGATATGGTGTTCTTCTGCCTTCCATATTGGTCAGACAATTATTTATGCATATGTATGTATGTATGCATGTATCCATGCACACGTGTACCAGTGCAGGTAATTCATATACATGTATATGTTACATTTGTATATGTGTATATATACACATAGGCTCCTTAGACATATATGTGTATACATATATGCTCATTATATTTACATATGTTGTATGTATACAAATGCATATATGTCTATCTGTGTGTGTGTGTATATATTTTTAGTAGTAGATAGGCTATACAGTTCATTAGTCTATAGGAGCTTATACCTTAAACGTAAGGGAATAAGCAACAGAAAAAAAGGTCCCAATGTGACAGAATAGTATTAAATATTGAACCCTATGCCTTTGATGCCTTCACCGCTGTCTTTGAGTGAAGCATATCTAGCAAGTCTTCCGTTTTCTGGAGTTAATCTCTTTTCAAATCCAGACTCTCTTACTTTCAGGCTGTGTAACCTTGGGCAAATCAGTTAATTTCCCTTTGCTTCACTTTCACCATCTGTAAAAAGATAGGGATGGGCTAGCTGATCTCTCAATCTAAAGTTTGTAGAGCTAAATTATGAAATAAAGAATTTGTTCAATAGTGGATGACTGGTGCCCTTGGACTGCTTCCAAAATGTTTTTGTTGGGCAAAATTTAGTTTTTTTCTCTGTAAGTTCTGAAAAAAACATCAAAAGATGAAGACTTTTAATTAAAAATTAATTTTAATTTAAAAAAACTCCCATATATTCATTGCCACGCTATTTAAAGGACATTTTTACAATATGTTAGCTTCACTGTGGGCTCTACAAAAGGTCATGCCTCTAGGAAGTAATTGACAAGAAGGAGACAATAATTTGTTCAAATAGACAGCTCCTGTTTGTCCAAATGGGAATCTGTCAATCACCTTCCAGGTTCTTTCCCATCCATCACAATGATGACTAATTGAAGGCATATGTCTTGGAGGCAGATGAGTGTGCACACATGTGCTCTATGTGTGTGTGCAGACTCGTGTATGTTTTGGGAATAAATGACAAGCAATCGCTCAATTCTGCAGCGGCCCATTCGCCCGGGCACAGTTGGCAGACCCAGGTTGATCTGAGCTGGTCTAATGGCAGCAGAATTGTAGCCACCTGTTCCATTTGGTGTTATTGAGCCGCATCATTACAATGTGGACTGGCATCTGGGTCCTTTAGCATCAGGGCCCCTTTGGTGATAGTTCCAGCTTGGAGATGAGCATTGCCCCCATATTCTGCTGGTGCCGCTTGTTTGGAAAGGCTTGCCTGGGAAATAATTGTTGCTAAGAAGATCGTTGCTTAGCACACTTAGCCTAAAATTAAAATGTTTTTACCCCCAAGAAAGATCATTTTGAGATCAGACATTTCTGATTAGAACCGCCATCAAGAAGGTACAAACCAAAATTCTACTGAAGAGGAAAAAAAAAACCCACAAAAACAAACAAGTATGTTTTCTAAATATAATTCACATAAAAGAATTGTTTAGGACTTGAATTAAATTTAAAAAACAGACTTCATTTTTGATATGCATTAATACAAAATTCAGGACACCTTTTTGCATTTTAATAATGGCAACAATAATAATCAGCATCATTTATATAGCACTTTAAAGTTTGCAAAACATTTTGCTTATGTTTTCTCATTGAACACTGCAACAGCCCTGTGAGGTAGGTGCTACATCATCATTTTTCAGGTAAGGAGACTGAAGCGAAGAGAGGTATCCACACAGATATTGAATGTCTAAAGTAGATTTCAAACTCGGGTCTCCTCACTCCAAATTCAACTTTCAATCCACTTTACCACTAAAATGCCTACTAATCCTAATCCAATCCAATTGAAAAAGTGTGTATTAAGTGCCTACTGTGTACAAAGTATTGTGCTGTGTTCTAGGGACAGAAAGACAAAATGAAAAATAGTCTCTGCTCTAAGGGAACTTATATTTTACTCTTTGTACCTGTTTCATGGGTACCCATTTAAAAACCCCTCTCTTCCTGGTGATACCTTTATGGCCATTAATTGTGGAGAACTGTTCTCAGAAAAATAAAAATTTTGAGTAATCCAAGGGGTATAATTAAGCTGTAGCATGAGTTAGAGAGAAACTTTGGTTGGGGTGGTGGGAGGAGTGTTGGGGACATCAAGCCTAGCATAGTGGATAGAGCATGGGATCTAGAATCAGGAAGACCTGGGATCAAAATCTGTCTCAGAAAATTGCTAGCTATGTGACTTTGAGCATGTCACTTAAACCTCTCGTTGCCTCAGTTTCCCCATCTGTGAAATGAGGGATTTGGACATAATGTCTTTTAAGGTCCTTTCCAACCTTGGAATCTATGATGTTATGTATGACTAAAAAGGGAAGTGGATTGTCTGTCTATCAAGGGCACAGGGGAACAGGTAGATAGTCTCTGTGTCACCGTGGTGCACCTGAAATATTAAGAAAATCAAAAGCCTCCTGTTTATTGGATGGATCTTTTATGAGAGATTAGTAAAAAAAAATGACCAAATGACCAAAGAATCACCCAATTTCTGATGAAGAAACTAAAGTCATTTATAGTCATTGTGATTAAATGTTACAATTTTTCTTATCTTGAGAATGAGCTCTTTTAAAAGCATTCTGTTCTTATCCCAATCAGTTGACATTAAAGGCCTTCAATGTGTACGTCCCAGAACTAGGTGAGATAGAATTTTAATGACCAAAACACATAGTTTGTCTTAGTGTCGGGATGCCAATCTTTGCTCTGCTTCCTCTTACAAGCCTTGTCCATCTGTATGAATAGGGATTGACTAGCTTATATTTCAATCTAAATTTTGTAGAACTAAATCATGAAATAAAGTAAGAATTTGTTCAATAGTGGGTGACTGGTATCCTTGGACTACTTCCAAAATGTCTTTGTTGGGCAAAATTTAGCTTGTTTTTCTCTGTAGGTTCCGGGGGGAAAAGTCAAAAAATGAAGATATGCTGCTTTTAATTAAAAAAATCTCCCATATAGTCACTGTCATAATCACCATTCATCCCCAAGCTAAGATTTAGTTTTCTAATCTGCAATATATGAATATAACATTTGCACTTTTTACTTAAAGTCCTTTAAAAAAAAGAGAATTCTTTGTTCTCTTTCCTTGGCACATCATGGCTGGATGTTGTGTAAGATTCTGGGGGCTATAGTCTAGAAAAAGAAATCTATCCAGAGCAGATCTTTCAGAATCAGAAAAAAAATTCACACGTGAGAATCAGTTTTGGAAACTGGAGGTGTTTAAGCATAAGCTGTATGTGTGGATGTCATAGCTATTATTTGAGTAGGGCTAGACTAGGTGAGTTCTAGTTTTTCTTCTAACCCCAAGATTCTATGATTTTCAACTGTAAAATGTTATATAAATGTGAATTGTTTTTATTAATATCCCAAATAATAAAGCATAATGGATAGTGTATTATGCCTAGAATCAGGAAGACCCAAGTTAAAATGTGGCCTCAGATGCTTACTACATTTACAATCTTGAACACATGTCATTAATTACCTCAGTTTACTCAACTGCAAAATGGGATGATAATACCACCTACCTCCCAGAATTGTTGTGAGGACCAAATGAGATGATATACATAATGGGTACCACATAAGTGCTAGCTGTTTTTATCGTCAACAGTGTTATTCATAAAGCGTCCTCTAACTACACAGTATAACAAGAAGACTCTTTCCACGTGCCAGTTTCTTTGCTCTTAGGGTTTATTATTCTCTCTGAAGACTTTCTGGGGAAAAAATGAACAAGGCTGGATGTGCCACAAATCACCAAATGTGTACAAACTCTATTTTCTTTGATGGTAAACCACTTGGTGGTGTATCACACAGCTGGCAGGGGGGTACAGCTTATGGGGAGGACCAGGGAGTCAAGCCAGCAGCTGACCCACCACTGCGATTTCCAGAGGGATGGATGGTCTAATAACCGTGAATGGTTGCTGTTTAGAGATAGAAACAGCAGCAATCAGACTCTGTCCTTCAGGATACAAACTGAACCTTGAAAGGAATTTTTCCTTACATATAACACTTGAAATAAACCTTTTGAGAGGACAAGTGTCTTCTGATTTCTTGTGCTTGGCATGAAAAAATGACCTCTTTTTGCCATTTAAAGCCACGTGGTTATCTTTCTTAGAGTTGGAATCAGGGTAGTGGAATAAGAATGGACCCATAGTCAGGGAGACTGGGCTCAATTCTTGACTCTCACATACCATGGTGATGTGACCTTGGCCAAGACGTTTATAAACTCTTAATGTCTCAGGCAGGTCTCCAAGACTACAAATTGTCAAGTGGTTGTGGCTTGCATTGGGAAAGGGAATTTCCTCACCAGTAGTTGTCTGCACCAATGAAATCATAGGAATAGACCTTTCCCCTTTCCCAAAATAAAGGGGGAGGTATGTTACTAAAGCAGATGTTCAAGGTCCTAACATTCTAAGCCAGATATGAAAACCCATTCTCTGTGGGCCAGGTATAGTGGGAAGAGCCCTGAAGCAAGTCAGGAGAGCTAGGCTCTAGTGTTGACTTTGACACTAATTGGTTGTGTTAGTTGGACAAATCACTTGACCTTTGTCTTCATTTCTCTCATCAGTTGAATGGGTACAATAATAATATCTGCCCACTACAGAGCCACTTGGGCATCAGATAGGACAGCGGTTCTCAACCTGTGGGTTATGTTCAATTTGTAACAATGAAAGTACATCCTGCATATCAGATATTTACATTACAATTCATAACAGTAGCAAAATTACAGTTATGAAGTAGCAACGAAAATAATTTTATGGTTGGGGGTCACCACAACATGAGGAACTGTATTAAAGGGTCACGGCATTAGGAAGATTGAGAACCCCTGAGACAGGAGAGTATCTAAGAAAGTTCTTTCTGAAGTATAAAGTACCACCTGGGTGTTTATAAGGAAGTGATTGTTGAATGTGGTTAGGGAAGTGTTTGGCTGGTCCCATCAGTGTACACCCCAATGAATATATGAAATGGGTGTGGAAAGGGAATAGGTATGAGGCATGCTTTGGTGTCCAAAATTTCACCGGAGTAAGATTGATTTCACAAGTTTACTCTGTAGAAAAACCCTCCCCTCAATCGTATGATTACTTTCAGACACACTCATCCCTATCCTCCCAATTCATAGAGTGGAAAAGGTCTTTGTAATTGGAGGCAGAAGACTTGAATTTGAGTCTCTGCTTCTCTAAAATCTGTGCACTATAGAGTAAACCCTTCTTTCTTTGGCCTCAGTTTATTTAGCTGTTAAATGAGAATCATAGCACCTGCCTCCCTGACCTCAGTGGGTTCTTAAGAAAAAATAATTGTTGCTGTTCAGTCATTTAGTCACATCCTACTCTTGGTGATTCCATGGACTTAGCATTCCAGGAAGAGAAAATAATAATTGCTCACATTTTTAAAAATAAGTAGCATTTTGTAGTAGATAAAGGACTGATATGTAAGCCAAGAAGACTTGGGTCCTGCCTCTGACACGTTCTGGCTGTGTGACCCTGGGAAATTACGTCATCTCTCTTTGATGAGAGCAGAGGTGTCAAACACCCAGTTATGGCCCAGAGCATCCCCAAGAAACTAGATCAAAATGTGGTTCCTATCTGATTTTAATGTGCTAATGATGTATTAATAGCCAAATATATAAACATGGTTGGTTTTCTGAGCTAATATGCGGACTCTAGGGATCCTTATATATGGCTTCATGGCTACCATTTTTTTTTATTTGAGTCTGACCCCATTGCTCTCGCTCTAAGACTGTAAATGGCAGAGCACTTCTCAGTCTACATTAGTAAGGAGAGTTTCCTCACTTGGAAGTCCCTGATATCAGTGAAATCTCAGGTTCAATCACTATTTCCTATTTTTCTAATTACTTTAAGATTTGCCAAAACATTTTTCTTTTAACATTACCTTAGGGACATAGGGTGAAAACCTAATTATCCTCTTTTTACAAATGAGGAAGATAGGCCTTAAAGAGCTCACCTGACTTGTCTAGGGTCACACAGCTAGTAAGTGCCAAGGCAGGGACTTGGGCAGATGGATTGCATGGCCAGCTGTCTCCCCATTACTTTGTAAAGATGCCACAGGGTACTCTAGAAACATGGGCTATTATTATTCAGGATTCTCCTTTTGTGTCTGATCATGTTTTTCCAAGAGTCTCTACATATCATAGAAATTGATCTCCATTGGCCCTGTCACTAGTGTTAGCTGGCATTTTATTACCTGCCTTTATGACTCCAGTGACTCCTTATTTCCCTCTCTCCCACCTCTCTCTCTCTCTTTCTGTAGCTGCCTTTTCCCCCTGAAGACAATCTCTTTGTACTTACCACTTCTTTCCCCATTTGGCAGCATAGAATGATATATTAAATTTCAGCCCCATTTATGTTGATTTATCAGTTGGAGAATGTCAGTTAACACTAACACCTCATAGTTCATGAAATCTAGAGACTGTCAAAACTGAAGAGGACCTTATACAACAGCCAGTCTGGCCCCTTCATATTACCCTGAAGAAACTGAGACCTAGCAGGTCAAGTGCTTTGCCCAAGGTCACATAACCAGTAAGAAGCAGAACTGTAGTTGGAACCCAGGTCCTTTGGACTCCCAAAGCTAGTTTTCTTTCTGTGATGCTACATTGAACTCTAACATCCCTGTTCTATTAAATGGCTTATAGGATGGCAGATTCTTTATGGCTGTTGCATTCTTAATCTTGATTTTCAGAATAGAGTTGAGTTGAGAAAACTGCTTCTCCTGGCTTAGTTTAGTCAGATCATCAGTTCCCAAGGTACTCCCAAAGGGGGACCAGGAAGATGTTCTAGGAGGGCCCTCAAGTATCCTGCAAAGTGCTCTGATAGTTTTCTAGGTTGTGCTTTAGGAGATTCTAGGATCCCATTGAGAAAAAAATCCTAATAAATAGAGGCAAGAAAACATGTCATAGTAGGACTACTGGGAGGATCTGGAAATGATTAGCCTGAAGTGGAGAATTGTTGTACGAGGGGAAAAGAAAAGGTCAGTATACCACTATCATCATAATCCTATTAATAGCTAGCATTGGTCTCTGTAAATCTACAAAACACTTTGCAAATATTATTTAACTTTATCCTGAGAGGTGGGTGTTATTATTATCCCCATCTTACAGAAGAGGAAATCGAGACAGACTGAAGTTAAATGACCTGCCTACGGTCATACCCTAGTATGTGCCTGAGTCAGGATTTGAACTCAAGATCTTCCTGACTCCAGCTCCAGCCCTCTGCACAATGGCACCTATCTGAAGGGATGTCATGTGGCAGGGGTGTAAGAGGACCAAACTGGGGACAGGGAGTGAGAGAGATGATACTTCTACTAGAGTTTTATTGTTTGAAAATCCTTAATGTGTTTTTATCTCATCTGATGCTCACAGTATTCCTTTGAGGTCAGTGATGTTATTATCCTCACTTCACAGATGAGGAAATTGAAACTCCTACAGGTTCCATGTTTTGCCCATGGTCACACTGCTAGTAGATGTCAGAGTCGAGATTCGAACCCTGGGCTCTCTTGACTCAATATTTAGTGGGGGTATTTCCCCCCTACTATATCACACTGGAGAAGTGATAGGCAGATAGATTTTAGTTCAAAATAAGATCTGACCTCTAAACAATTTGAACCACCCAATAGATTATTCTCAATGGAACTGGGAAATTTCCAATGGAATACGATGTCTTTGAAGAGAGGGAGATCTCTGTCTCTGGAGGTATTCTAACAGAAAATAGATAACTATTAGTTGAAAGTTTTGTAAAGGGGATGGGAGTTCACTCTTCAGGTCAAAATTGCCCTAGACCTTGGAGGTTCATTCCAGGTCTTTTAAGAGAACAGAATTTTGGGGCAGGTAGATGGTGCAATGGATAGAGCACTGGCCCTGAAGTCAGGAGGACCCGAGTTCAAATTTGGCCTCAGACACTTGGCACTTAACTAGCTGTGTGACCTTGAGCAAGTCATTTAACTGGAATTGCCTTGCCTTCCCCCCTCCAAAAAAAAAAAAGAGTTCCAGAATTTTAGTTTAACCTTCCACTCTGATCCAATCATGAATCAACAACCCCGATAATTTGTGGGTTTTATAAGGAAATTAACTTAGAAATCATCTGTGTTTATTTGACCAGAGTGAATGTGAAAATTATTCATGAGACATAACGTAGTACAGTGGGTTAACTGCTGGACTTGGAAAGCGTTGGAACGTGGAGATCTTTGATCTTTTTCTAGGGGATGCATACCTTCCTTTGTTCTGATATCACAGAATCAGAGATTCATTATGTCAGGAGGTTCCCTTCTACTTCTAAAATGTTGAGATAGGAAAATTCTTCTTTTCAGAAGACCAGCCTTGAGAATGAAAGGAAGCAATGGCCAAATTGCTGTGTCCTGATTTACCCTCCTAATTTAATCTTATGATCTATACTTCCGACCTTCAAGCAAATCAACAAATTCTTGCAGTAAGATAACTAAGGGCAGCAGCTTGGGTTGCTGCAGGAATTGCTAACACCAGACAACACTTTGGAACCTTGAGCTTCCTTCTCCTCTGTGAGACTTCTTCTTTCTTTGCTTATTCTTTCCATCTTTATTCATGAACCACTTGACTGTACCTGGGAGTGTAAGATAAAACTGCATGAATATTTGTAATCAGACATGTACGATACAGAAACTCTTCTCACTTTGTTGGACTGAGCACAGAATTTGCTTTGGTCAAGACCTTGGCTGGCACGGCCTTCTGAAGGGCCCTTTAAATTTCAGCCAGTGGGTTTCTGTCATTGAGGAATTAGACCTGCCATTGGTGAAGTAGTTTGGACCAACCCTTTGGTCTTTGGAAGACCTTGAGATATGACTGACTCACCAAGATTTGACTTTGGCTCAAGCTCTCACCCTTCCAAATTCTGGTTTTGTCTTTCCAGTTAACTTGCTATTTTGGGACTGGTCTTGGATTATGTTTTTAAAAGATATTCCTGAGTGGTCCTAGCTTATCTGCCTTGCCTGTTCCTACATCCATTAGAATATAAGCTTTCTGGGAGTAAAGAGTGCTTCATTTTTTTCTACGGGTTTCCTCAACCCTCCACACAATACCTGCCACATAGTAGGTGCTTAGTAAATAACAGGTGATTAATTGATCTCACTCCTCTTTGTCTATCTCAGAGTCGGACTTATCTACCTGTCTCCTACTCACTTTCCTATAATGTCCACTACAATTATTGACAGGGTACAGAATTTTAAATTCTAAACTTAAAATTCAAAATTAAAAAAAAAATGAATGTTAGGGGTGGCTAGGTGGCACAGTGAATAGAGCACCAGCCCTGGAGTCAGGAGGACCTGAGTTCAAATCTGGCCTCAGACGCTTAACA